>CM024565.1:18559445-19759445 GCA_014182515.1 Eucalyptus microcorys
ATTACAGTTTGATGATTTAACTATAAAAAATTATTCAAACCGTAACATATCCCATTCAATGTAAATTGCGGGGCCACACTAGTCATGTTATGGCAGAGAGCCGTTCTAGATGCACATGAATAACGTACGCTTCACTTCATCGTGGAATTTTTAATTAATCGAACTAGATATTCGAATACCGTATACCTTAAAAACTAGAAAAGAATTCCTAGCTGCCCTTGTCATTATAACAAGTAGTTTAATATTATCATCATAATTCGGGTCTCATGCTTTTCCATACTATTTAAAAAAAAAATGGTATAATCGACTATTTTATATCAATGATCTAGGATTACAAGCATGGGAAGCCAGCTGCCTTGTTACTCTCGAAACACATTGCAAGCCCCATGGACCAACGCTGCTTGCCATGTGTAGGTAGCTTTAACTCAGAATAGTTTACACGTAGGTAGTGAAAATCAAATTGGTAAATCTCCGATTCCCGAGCTGGGAATATCTTAACACTCCAACCAACCATGCGAGCCTTAGAAGGTTAGAATTGGCCTTTTTCCGACGGTAGGTGTTATTTCGCCGGCGTGATCTTGACGGACGATTTCTATAGTATGTAAAAACACAATGAAACCCCTCGATGTCATACGACTATTTTACAATGAGTTAGTGCTACAGTCTCCCACCTAGACCCGGCTAATGGGCCGTACCGCGCGGCCCGGCCCGCTTTCCTCTTCCAGGCCCACCACGTGCCATGCTTTGCTTTGGGCCCAAATGGCCCAACCGCCGAGGCTTTAGTGACCCGTTGGGAAGCCACACGCATGATCGACGGCTGTTGGGGGGAACAAGAGGCGCACCCACTCTCGACCGAACTTGAAATTCGTTGGAATCTCGCCGTCTCAACCGCCGGCGGCGACGGACGATACCGACCATCTCCGTCGATTTCCGAGGGGAAAGTGTATTTTGCCCAAAAAGACCGAGTCGCCACCGTACGAGCACTAGTTGTTGAGACCTCAAACTTTTCAAACACGTCTAGAAACAAGAGAGAATTTTTAGTTTGATGGAGGGACGACCCAAGAATTTGACTACAAATTGGCCAGCGAGAAATGAGGCTCGGGGGGACCACACTTTAAAGCCTAAAAAACGGGTTCTACCCGTCAAAATAAGTCCTTTTAACACCCATATTATCACCCAAACCTCGATAGTCAGTATTTGAATTTTCGTCGTCAATATCCCGCTTTTTGTGGTATTCATAAGATTTCGGTTTCCTGATTTTGATTGCACATGCCGAAATTGGGGATTGCAAGTATTTCAACACAACAATAAATTTAGTTGATTAGGTGTTGGATGAGAAAGGTAATCGCCGGTCAAATTATAGTTAGACAAACCCTGAAAAAGATCCCGGAGCCTAAAAATGTACCTAAGAGTCATGCAATCGAACTAAACTTTCCAGATTTCTAAGTTATGATAAATGATGACTTTTGAAATTAATGAGTCATCGAATTCTAGTTCATTAACCCGTCCCTTAGCCCCCGATATGGGTTGAAATCTCGAGAATGTGACTCCCTACTTCACCTAGCAATGTTAGGGTAATTGTAAAGCTCTTGACATGAGGGTCTCAAGATGCAAAAATCACGCGAATCGAACGTTGAATGGAGGAGATTTTACCTTTAAAACTCCGCCTTTTGTTGTACACCAACATCCAATTGAATTCACGATGCTAATGAAATAGGGTTACTCTTCAGTTCTGGAGCATGTTTCACTCCAATAAACATCCTTACAATACTATCATGTATTCTGATTATACATCACCAACATCAACAACATCATACTTAGCATTGTTTTGTGACTGCACTTTACCATTATCGGTGCATTGAGAAGTAGTATGCCAATTCCTATTTGGTGTAGTGTGAAACAAATAACCATAATCCATAAACCATCCATAAATAATGAATCTTTAGTGATATGCAAGACAACATTAGCATTAGCCAATTTACTATTAGTTATTTGTGATGATATTATTAGTAAGTTGGACTCTAATTCTCTTACCTTTCTTATTCTTCAACTTAAGGTGATCCCTTTTGAGATGCCCCTTATTGCCACAATTGCAACAAATGACATCATCAGTCCTAAGCTGACAATGTTTGTTTAGGTTCATGGTACTCCTGCACATGTACTAATTCTTCCTATAGCTTCAACTACTAAATTAGCAGGCACAAATTTGCAAGATTCTTTTTTATGAATGTCTTCACTTAGAATCAAATTGCTAACCTCATCAAATGTCAACTTCTTTAGCAAAAATATTACTGACTGTAGCAATATTATTACAACTTATCAAATCACCTACTTCATTATCAAAGTTAATCTCAAGTGAACTCAATTAACTAACAACCACATTGGATATGCTTAGCAACCAACGTTGCCTTTGCCTTTCTTTAAGTGAAAGAGATGTCCATCAAGTAGACTTATCAATTTCATATGGCTTTTCATACATGTTCAATATGGCATTCATTAATCTCGTATTGATCTTTTCTTTACGATGTTAAACTCGACATCATGAGCCAACGGTGGCTGACTTCAATATCCTAGGAACAAGAAAATGGAATCGGAATCCAGCAAGCCCTTATCAGTTTGTTTCATTGACTTTGGCTTCTCCTCAGAAAAAAAAAAGGGTAAATGTAGGTTCATTTATACATGTAATCCTTAATCTTCATTGTCTCGAAGCCAAAATCATTCCCATTAAATTTGTCAATTTTCACTTTTTCCTTTTTTGTCGCTATTGATTTGCTTAAACTTAACCAAGCTTATCTCTAATGTCAATTGTTGTGAAAAATGAGCAATCGAACAATATAATAATTAGAACGAAGAAAAAAATTGGACATCAAATTTACATGCTTAAGTTGATATGACTTACTCCACTAGTAGGGCAACACATGATTCTAATATAAATCAAGTGATACAATGAAAATTACAACCATACTTAAGTTAATTAAATGCTCCTAGTGTTCTCTGACCCCCGATTACACCTAATGATTCATTCAATATTTAACCATTGCAATTCATTGCAAAACAACCTCTCAATCTCATTGAGGAATTAACAAATTTTACCACAAAATTTGTTGGTTCCAAAACACTTGCAATTTCTTTAGGATGTAATTCATGAGCACACATCACATTCTTTGTTATGGCCAAACGACTCTTCTACTCTCTTTGACGGGCAAAAACTAACACTCGCCCAAAATAGGAAATTTACTCAAATTAAGAAGTCTATTTGAATCGGGTTTTTATGTTTCACGGGGTCCAAATCCGGGGCAAATTCTAAAAAATATTGTGACGACGCAATGCATTGCACGCCGGGACCAACAATACACAGCAGAGATGCAGTTGGACCACACATTAGATTGATATAATTTTGCGTAGAGTTTCGTAAATTGAAGGGAGAAGGGTTTAGCTGCAGTTGCTATCGCCCGAACACTTGTCCTTCATTCATATAGCGTTTTTCTAATGTTGATAGGGACGTCAAAAGAACCATTTTATGTCGACATATAGGGACGAGAGCAGCACGTCTCAACGTGGGACGTTCTTTACATGTCACTGAAAAGACTTTCTCTTCTTGAATATTACTCTATGAAGTTTCGTAATGTCTTCCAGTGACTTTCTCCCTATATAATGATGTCATATTTTTGTGTCCGTGCATAATAATAAAACATAAAATAGAAGATGAATACTGGGGAGCCAGACCATGCTAGCTAGGATTGACCATTTCGAGGTTGGCTCTAGGAAGAGGCATTCGATTCTCATTTCCAAGATTGAAACCATCGGTTCTACCATAGTGAAACCGGTTCTAAATTGATTGTAAAGCATCTTTTAAAAAACTATTTATAAAGTATCTTTTAGGAAAAAAATACTTTTGTGTCATCAAGAATTAAACCATGACATTCAATATGAACGGACAACAACAAAACCACTTGACAAACATATATTTTTACAGTAAAACATGGTGAAACTTTTGTATTTTATTTTAAGAATTTGGTTTTTTATTCAAAGCATAAAAGAAGCCGATTCTGGGAAAAATTGAGAATCGAAATTGAATTTCAAAATTGACTACTTTGGTTACCTGTTCCAATCTTTGGAACTGAGAGTCAGGGGATCAATTTCCGGTTCTTTGCCAGGAACCAACCCAAGTACCAATCACCCTTAATGAACACTAACATACAATTACAAACACATTTAAAATAATAGAATTATTCCACGGTCATTATTTACCAAAAAAGTTTAATGTCCATCCCTAAAAGATTCAAATATATCGACTGCCTTACCAATATAGTTGAAACAGGGCCATCCCAAGGGCTTCCTTGTTCAAAACTTAAATTAAGAACTTATCAGTTCTAAACTTTTTAACTGAATTCAATCGAGTCCTAAACTTTTATTGAAAAGTATAATCAACTTATGAACATTTAAATTGATTCAATTAAATTCCAAAGAATGTACTCAAAAAATTGCAATTAAGTCTTAACCTTAAATGATATCACCTAACCACCACCATATCTGCCTACCAAATCCATACGTATGCAATTCAAATTTGAAATTTAAGAAATTTATATAATCTTCAATTAGATTTATAGATCTCGCATGTCAGCATTTTGACAAAACTAAAAATAAATTAAAATTCAAGATCTTGATAGAATCTGCTATTTAAAATGGGCTGTCCTTGTCCTGGCACTGGCAGCACCACATTCCACGGCACTATATTATCGTGACACACAAGATAATTTGTGCAGACACAACGTGGGTGGGGACCGCGGATTTGATTAGATGTTTAATTAGGTTTAACCACTTTTTCTTGTGTCCCTAAATACTTCCTGATTGGACGATTATGATGTTTGTCTTCTTGAAGATAACAAGAAGAATAAAATAAAATTTTAAAAAAGCAGTTTTCGTGGCATTATTTCAAATAAAATCTTTTGGAACGACGAGCATGCGCTGCACAACTCGTTTGGGACCACTGCAGCACTTGCACTTTGAGAGAAACATTGGATTGTGTGTAGGGTCGAGATTTTTTCAGCATATTTAGGAATGTTAGGAATTTCTATATGTGTATGTAATTTATTATTTTAATTTCATATTAGAGAGGTTAATTTCCGCCAATTTCCATCGCAATCCGCAACAAAAATTGTTCGCTTGGAGTCATAGTTTATTAAAAATTGGAAAATAGGTACGAAACTTAGTATTAAATCGACACTTAGATTTAATAAACATTGTGAAAGTTTCGTCGATAAGAATATGAGCCAAGAAAATAAACACTATGGGCCGAAAATGGAATAATAAAATTAAGGGATTTAGGGTCATATGATGGGCATTGGCCAATGAGAATTCCTCATTAGTAGTTGGAATATCAATTTCAAAAGAGTGAGCATAGACTTTTTAGATAGATAGCTATTGACTTAGATTGAGTGGTGCTAACATTCATCAAGGCGTGAAATGTTGGTACACTCATTCAATTTGGTAGACTATAAATATTTGCAAGTAAACATAAGATCAAGACAAACAATATATATATTTTTTCATTACAGCATTATGGTATCTCAAGTTAGATTTTGTGCAAACTTGACGAAGTTCAACTTCTGGTTCGATCAAAGACATACTATCTATATTTGGGTTTGAATGTTTGGACGCAATTATTCCGCTGCAGCTGATCCCAAATCATTGTGTTGAGTAAGAATTGAATTCAACATCTCATACTTCTTGAGATTCGGGATTCCGATTAATTTATCACTTGTTCAATTAATAATTTTCTGTGTTATTCTCTCTCTCTGACTTTATTCTCAACGAATTTGCAAAAGATGAAATTCATTTTCATGGTTGAACTTTGTTTGGTTACGTAAGGAAATGGACTGAAAGGAAGAGAAAGGAAATAGAGAGAGGAAATCAAAATCCCTTTTGTCTGTTTGGATGCACTATGAATGGGAAGTCAAATTCGTGGATTGTTTTAACCATCACTTTTCTTATTGATATCTGAAAAGAAAGTAAAGGTAATGGAAAAAAAACATGCAACATTTGCATGTTCCCTTTGAATTTTCTTCAATTTAGGAAGGGAATAAAATGTTTATACATAGTGATTTCTCTTCTCTACAACTTTAACATTATCGGTGGTTAGCCTATCAGTTTGAGATTTATTCCCAAGTGATATCGAAAAGTTATGGCTTCAAGTTCGACCACTAATTTCTCCTTGATCTCTAGAAATCTTGATTCATTTTACGGACGGTCTATGCTAAGGTGAGCATAGAGTTCTATACACATTTTTGTCGATTGCAATGACGGGCTTATCATCTAGGTACTACATGCGAGATAATAATTTTGTGTAAGTTAAATCAAACAGTCCCCAATAAGTCAAAGGAGAATTGATAAAGCTAACCAAACAGTCCCCAATAAGTCAAAGGAGAATTGATAAAGCTAACCACTATTTTCCCGTCCTTTTTTTTAAAGAAAAGGAAATTTCCACAAAATACATTAAATTATACCTATTGTGATTAATTAATTATAATTTTTTTTTATGATATCAAAAAACCCAAACTATATCTTTCGTGACACATTTACCTTAATTTTTTTTTTTCTTGTAACATAAAAAAAACTCCAAACTTGTAAACCTATGTCAACACTATTTGTTTTTTGGCATCCATATACGTATATTTTCAATTATTCTTATTGATAAAATTTTGACGGAAGGTAAACATGTCACTTATGTATAAGTTTAAAATTTTTAATATTACAAAAGAAAAGAAAGATAAATATGTCACGGTAAACATAATTTAATTTTTTGGTGAATTTTGTCCTAAAAAACATTGGAAACATCTTCATCAGTATCAGTTGATGTATGTATGTATCTAGGTAATTAGATGTGGCACATGGAGGGGAGGCATTCAAGACCCGCCATTTACGGTCAGCATCAGCTGACTCGTTCCCCAATGAATAAAGGAAAGCGAGTGCTGCTTTGCTTTTGTGTCCAGCCGCCATTCGTTTGTCTTTCTTCTGCTCCTCTTATGCTCATCAAAACTCCCACCATGCCTAAGTCGCGTAGTTCAGTGGGCTCTATGTGGATTTACCTTTTGCTTTTCTTGAATTTTCACTGAGATTGATTTGATTTAGGAATTGGAACACTTCGAAATTTAGGGTAAATTTTAACAAATTTAAATTGCATACGCTCGAACATGGAGAAGACAAAAAGGAAAGGGACAAAATTGACTTGAGAGAGAGAGAGGATTTCAGAGAACGAAGTGGTATTTTATTAAAATGTTGTGAACCTTTAAGTTGATTAAATGAAAAACTTTGAAGACGTAGTTTAATAAGTATTTCAAATTGCCTCAGTACAAAATTGACACAACTAATAAAGTAGGTCACATAACACAAACTAAGACAATTATTACGCAAGTTATAGGAGAATTATCAAAAAAGTCATAAATCTATTAATTTAGTCATAAACTTTTTTTTGGTCAATTTAGTCCTAAACCTTTTACAATTGTGTCAATTTAGTCTATTCAACCAAAATTGGCCGGTCGGCATTGATGTGGACGCCGGCCGTTCGACAAAAGCTGACATGGCAATTTTTAAATATTTTTAAATATTTTTTTCTTCTTCTTTTTTTTCCATCTTCTCCTTCCTTTGGCTAGCCGACGTCGGCTTGAGGCGAGGGCCAGCGAGGCCCTACCAGATCTGGCGAGGCCGGCCTTGCCATCGCTGGGCGAGGCCTCGCTAGATCTGGCAAGGGTCGACCTCGCCTAGCCAAGGCGAGGGTCGACCTCGTCGATGGCCGACGAGGCTCCTTGCCCAAGGATGGCGAGGCTCAACCTCACCATGGCTAGGCGAGGCTCGCCTTCGCCCTGGTGGCGGGGATGAGCCTCGCCAAGTCCGGGCGGTGGCCTCGCTTAGCCAAGGCGAGGGTTGACCTTGCCGGTGGTAGGCGAGGGTTGACCTCGCCGGTGGCAGGCGAGGCTCCTTGCCTAGGGACGGCGAGGCCCGAACTCATCATGGATGGGTGAGGCCGAGCCTCGTTAGATCTGGTGACAGAGGCCTCACCATCGCTTGGCGAGGCTCGCCTTCACTAGTGGCCGGCAGGGACGAGCCTTGCCACTGGCCGGCGAGGCTAACCTCGCTGGCCCTCGCCTCTAGCCAGAGGAAGGAGAAGGTGAAAAAAAGAAAAAGAAAGAAAAAGAAAAAGAAATTAAAAATTCGAAAAAAAAAAAAAAAAAATTTAAAAATTGCCATGTCAGCTTTTGCCGGACAGCCGACGTTCACGTTAGCATTGGCTCGCCAATTTTGGCATGATAGACTAAATTGGCATAATTGTAAAAATTTTAGGACTAAATTGGCTTTAAAAAGAAGTTTATGACTGAATTGGTACAATTGTAATAAATTTATGACTTTTTTGGTAATTCTCCCCGCAAGTTACTGCACCAAATGCCTACAATGAATGATATGTTAATATATTGACAAGTTTATATCGATTTGTGTACATGATAAATATGTAAAAACATGTTTATATTGACATGAATCTAGATCATATGAGTGATTTCACTCCATATTAATTATAACACTAAGTTAGTTTTACTTTATGTTTAATGGCTTTTGTATCCTTAAATATGTTTTGTTATATCATTTATACTTTTTGAGGTGCTGTTTTTATAAATTTTTTAATGTTAAAGAAGTCTTCAAATATGAGTATTAAATGTGTAAAAAAATTGGGTCGTGTTGAAACAATTAACACATTAACTTAAATGTGCTTATTCATGTTTAAATGGGTTAAATGAGTCAACCTGCTTAAGATAAGATTTCAATTGGGTGAGTTGACCTACTTATAACATGAATTTGTTTATGCCAAACCGAAACTTGGTTCGTTACATATCGTCTTATTTTATAAGTAGATCATGCCAAGAATTGTCAATTTTAGATAATTGAATCCAATGGCACATAAATGATTAGAATTCTCCCTAGCTTTGTTTTTATATACACATCCCTAAACCCCCCCTCTCTCTCCCCGTCGCCCATCTCCTGGTTATCACGCATCTCGCTTGTGTTACTAGGCCTTGCCCTGTGCTCTTCTCTACCATTGGTCAGTTGCTGAACCTAGTGCCATAGATCAACCCTCATCATATCCACTGCTCTCTCTCTCTCTCTCTATATCAGGTGGCGCCAAAGCCATCATTGACTTGCCAAAGGTCAGGAAACTCTAGTATGAAGTTAGAGCAATCATTTGCTTTAGATGGCCCTAAAGAAATGGTTTTCTCGATTGAGGTTGGAAACTCTAGATGGACACTATAAAGCAATCGCCCGCCGTAGGCCACCCTAAAGCAATGGTCATGTTGCCAAAGGTCGGGAAACCCCAGTGTGAGGCTTGAGCAATCCCCTGCCTCAGGTGGCCCAAAAGCAATGATTATATTGGCAAAGGTTGGGAAACTTCAATTTAAGGTTGAGACATCAGATCATAAATGTTGTATGTATCGCCTGCCCTGGGCTGCCCTAAAGCAATGGTCATCTTGCCAAAGGTCAAGAAACTCTAGTATGAGATTTGAGCAATCCGCTGCCTTAGGTGGGTTATCTTGACAAAGGTCGAGAAACTTCGATATAAGTTTGAGACCTCATATCATAAATGTTGTATATATCGCCCACCCTAGGATGCCCTAAAGCAATGGTTGTTTTGGCAAAATTCGGGAGACCCGGTATGAGGTTTGAGCAATCCCTTGCCTCAGTGAGCCCAAAGCAATGGTTATCTTGACAAAGATTGGGAAACTTAGGGTTCGTTCGTTTCGCGGAAAATGACTTCCGGGAAAATGTTTCCAGATTTTCTGGTGTTCGTTTCACGGAAAATGAATTAGTCAAGGAAAATGTTTTCCATCATTGAAAAAAAACAACTTTTAAAGTGAGGAAAACGTTTTCCACTTTTCAAAAGTGGAAAAATTTTTCTATGACTTCTTCCCTCTTACTTCTTTTTATTAATATATTTTCGTTTTTTTTTTATGTTTTTTTTTTAAAATCGAGTTTTTAATTTCTTTTCTTTTCTTTTTTTCCTTTTCATCTTCTTCTTTGGCGGTGCCGGCAACTGGCCACGGCGGCGTCCGGTGACCTAGCCCGATCTAGCGAGCGGGCGGGGCTTGGACCTCGCCCGAGCTCGCTGCGAGCTCGCCAGATCGGGCGGTGGAGCTTGGGCTCCCGATCCGGGCAAGCTCGAGCTCCGCCACGGATCCGGCGAGCTCGCGGCTAGCCAAAGCCCGGCAAAGCTCGCGGCGAGATCGGCCGAGCCTCAAGCTCGTCGAATCGGCCACGGGTCTTGGTCGGCCGCTCGGCAATCGGCCATCATCGAGGCGGGAAGGAGGCGCCGGTGGCGAAAGGAGGAGGAAGAAGGAGGAAGGAGGAAGGAAAAGAAAAAGAAAAAGAAAGAAAAAATAAAAATAATAAAAATTTCCATTTTTAAAAATATAAATAATAAAAATATCCATTTTTTAAAAATATAAATAATTAAAAATTCATTTGTTTAAAAAATATAAAAAAATAATATTTTGGTCAATTAAAAATATTAAAATTCAATTTTTGATAATTTTTCCCAAACAATTAAATGAGCTAACGAACGGTGGAAAATATTTTCCACTCAAATTTTAGGTTTTGACCGAACACCGGAAAATATAGTCATTTTCCTAGAAAATGACTTTCAGGAAAATATTTTCAGGAAACATGATATTTTCCGCAAAACGAACGGACCCTTAGATATAAGCAGGGAAGAAGCCAAATACCAAGCCCATTATGCCCTAACTGATTCCTCAAGTGCACTTTTCTCTTGTTCTGTAGAATCTTTCATTTACTAGGCAACAAAGGTTGTCTTTTAAGGGTGCTTAGGCCTTTTAATTTACAGGTGGGAGATAACACTCAATCCCGTTTCTATATCAATAGTCCATAATACTGATGCACGAAAGAATGTCGCAAATTTTAGTCATACTAGAGACAATTCCCTCTCAATCTATTATATATAGTTGAAGTTGAGAAAATATTCGCTTCCTACTCGCTCATCTGTGACTATCACATGGCCTCAGACATGGCCTTAAGTGTGATTTGTTATTGTTAAAATTTCATTTGCTATGCAATAATGACTTAAGAGAAATTACTTCAAATATATTCTTAAATGATATAATTTAATTTTTCAAAAAATGGATAAAGAGATCATATCTTCAAACATAGCATTCTTAAAATATTACAAATATATCATCAAATAAAGATATACACAAAATCTAAAACAATAAATGTAGAACATACTAATAAAATATATTAAATAAAATTATTTTCTCGTACTAAGAAAGTTCCAATGTAAAGTATAATTTTTTTTATTCAAGCAGTTGAATTTAGTGAATCAAAATATAAATAAAAATTTTAAAAATATTTATACATAAATCCTGTGACTTCAACACTGCAGAAATATTTGTATCGATCTTTAAATTGCAATCTTTTGCCTCTTAGTAGTTTAAACTTCAAAAGACGGACAAAAAGAAAATATCTCCAAATGTGCTGATGTTTTTTTTTTTTTTTGGTAAAGTTCAAATGTGCTGATGTTTAAATATAAAAAATTGCATCATGTAAAGAAATTCACATAATTTAAAAGCTGAACAAAATGGAGCATGCTCTTATGTAATTTCTGTACTAAATAATTATTCCTAATTTAACACACGACTTATTTGATTTAATTTGTTGAATTCATTGAATAAAAACTATAATAAAATTCAACAAATTATGTAAACCACTCTACTTCGAGATCAAAAAAATAATATTGATCTTTGACTCACAGTATATCACCAAAATTAGAAAACCATTAAAAGCCACAACCTATTTAAAACATACCATATTTACATGTTACTTAGACTTAGTATAATAACTAAAATATTAAATTTAGAAATTCACTTAATTTGATGTTGAAATATTCAAAAGATTTTAAATGATTGATGAAGAGTTAACTTAAGCAAAGATCCAAGATGGGTATTTCAATCTCGTAATTTAGCTTTTATCGTATAAAACTAAAAGTACAATACATATCGTCTCCCTCCTCCTCTCTTTGATATAATTTTCACATAGGTTAGAGAAAGCTACTCTAGAATTTAGCTTTCTTCATTTATCTTACCGTTTCTCCCCCTATTTACATGATATAATATTGTGACGTCTTTTCTCCCCTAATTATTTTTAAGACTCCTAATATTATACTATTCATCTACTAAGATATGGATATTATCATTCGATATCTCTGAACTTTTCTCTTACATCGCATCTTCATTAATTGGCATCATCAATGATCTGAAATTGCAAATAAAAATATGCATGCGGGAAACACGGGCTAAGTTGTAAGTAGCTAGTTCAAGGATTATTTTTTTAGCTGCCTAATTTCCTATGGAGAAAGCAGAAAAGTATTGCATTCTCGGGAAGCCCCTTTTTTGTTAGATTCACCGGATAATTTATACTAGTTGGCCTTATACTGTAAATTATATTAATCGACCTGATGAAAGCAAAACAGACTTAGAAATCTTTGGCTGACGACGGGTGGGTCCAGCAAAATTTTTTTACACCCCACACGAAATAATCTTGTTATTGCATAATATCCATGATTGGATTGAAATAATCTTGAGAATAATTGTCCAAAAAGTGTCAAATTTATTGTACGACGGCCAATTTAGTCATAAGTTTTTTTTTTTTTTTTTTTTTTAATTTGGAAATTTTGGTCATAAATTTTTTAACGAGTTGCTAATATATCTCTTTTGGCAAATTTTGGATGGGAATCAGTCATGTGGACACAAACAATTTTTCAATATTTTTTTGCTTTTTTTTTCCTTGTCTTTTTGCTTTTTTTTTTCCTATTTTCCTTTGCCAATCATCGGGGCCTTGGCAAGGCCTAGATGCCCTTGCGGGACCTTGCCAGCCATCATTGGGATCCCAACAACCGATGGAGGAAAATAAGGAAAAAAAAAGAAAGAAAAACCTTTTTAAAAATTATAAAAATGTCCATGTTAGCATCGATTGAGCCACATAAAATAGTCGATGCTGATTAGACCACTATGTTAGTAATTTCAGTTAAAATTGGTTGGAAGAATTATATTAATAAATCGTCAAAAAATTTATAACTAAATTGATTAAATTAAAAAGTTTATGATTGAATTAGCTGTCGAGCAATAGGTTTATGATTTTTTGGACAATTTGCTCATAATTTTGTGACCACAAGCATCCACATTGAATACAATGAGAGTAAAGGACAATGATTACCTACAAATGAAAGTATGTGTACTATAAACCTGAACATTCTATCATCTTTGTTTATTTCGAACCTTTAGTAGTTGAGTAGGTTTATAATTAGGACATCTCCTTGTCTAATTGATTTTTTAAGTTCTATATAGGTCAAATTAGTTGATTAAAGAATTTAGGATGTCAACCTAATAAAGCGATTTGATTAAAATCTTATGTGCTGAAAGCACAAATAGGCATTAGATTTGGAAATCGAGTGGGTGAGTTGGCCCCAAGACTTAAATTTGTGAACCTTAGACGATACGCCAATAATCTAAATTGAAATTGGAATACTCAACGTAAAAGTCCAAATTTCTATTTGCAGAATTCAATCGAGTCTTAAACTTTTTTATTATTGTAATAAAATTATAGATCTTTCTTGGAAAGATGCAATGCAGTCTTGTGCATTCAATTGGTACAATCAAGTCATAATCTTTACTCAATAGTACTATCAAATTCCAAAACTATATATGTATTTGAAAAATGCAATTTAAGGTTGTCATGTATTCAACTGTTGAGTATCACGGAGCCAATTTATGGTAGTGTTTACATTATGAAAGGACTTGGCTGTGCTTTTGCAAGATAAAAAAGGTAGAACTGGATTGCATCGATTGAAATATATAGGACAAAGGTACATTCTATATTGATTTAGGACTTGGGCCATGTTTTCTTTATTTTTAGTTGGATGAAATTTGGTCCAACCACCTCTCTAATTGGGTAGATCACAAGAATGAACGTCACTTACATTCATTTCAACTATTGGTTTGGTTTTTCTTTTTTTTTTTTTTTTTTGCGGGGGGGTGTTGGGGGGGTCACAAAAGAATTTCTGCTGTACTAGAGTTGCATATGTCAATTACATCTTAACTTTATCGTTACTTAGACCACCCGACCTTAATTTCATTTTTTAATCAAGTCGCAACATCCAAAGACCATTATGATAATGTGTTCAATATATTTATTTTCTTCTTTAGTTTAATGACGAGGGATTACACATGTATGGGTAGATTGTCACTTATAACTGCAGTTTGACTTTCACAAGCTCATCGAACTTCTATAGCCAACTTTAATGAAAGTCATTATAATTTTTGCTACTTTCACTAAGGTCATGATGATGCAAATCGAATTAAGTGATCGATATTCAAGGGGCATTTTGTCCAATAAAGTCGGCAATGCGAAATGTCCCACATGTGCGAACAAAGACAATATAATATGCACACTACGCATTTTTTTTTTTCCTTTTGGGGATGAACCTTTGTATAAGGTTTTGGAAAAAAAAAATTAAAAGAACAGAAACTAGCTGGCTATCCATTTTTAAATGGTTCTCGACGTTATTACTCTGTATTCAATTTTTGCATGATATTGAAGTAGGTTTAGAGCACGGTGTAGGAAAGGCCTCGCTAATCTTTTTTTTTTTCTCGGTCGGCAAGGCCTTGCTACTTTAAATGGGGGAAAGGTACAAAAAAATTCTCAATCTATTATAATCGTGTCAACTCAATTCTAAATATTTTAATCATGTCAATTTAATTCTAATCCTTTTTCACATTTTTCTAAATGATTTAATTCGATCAATTTTGACTAGAAATCGCCGACGTTGATACTTTTAAATAATATTTTAATATTTTATATAATTTTAGAATACTTACAAAAATGAATGAACAAAAATTAGCTGACGTTGAACTTTTTAAATAATATTTTAATATTTTATATAATTTTAATACTTATAAAAATGAATAAACGAAAAATATTTTCACCATATACGAAACTATTTAAACATAAATTATTATCGGTAATAAAAGCATTATTCATTGGCTAATTTTTTAAGCGACGCAAGTAATCATTTTTTGAAAATATTTTCCAAATAATTTATTATCCACTAAACATACGGAGTCTACGGGTATATTTTGTTTTCATGACATCATTTTCCAAATTTTAATGTGTTTGGAGTCCCTTGAAAGGAGATAATCAATGGAAAAGGTTTTACAGTTAAAGAAAACAACCACACTTAAAATTGAGAAAAATTATTTTCCATCTTAAATAGAAGAAATCGTTTTCTCAAACTCCGTTCCACTTGCATGCTCAGATATAATTATAGCAAAGAAACTTATCTTTGAAAGTAAAATGTGGACATCAAAAGCCTCTCCCATCTCACCTTCAAGTACAACCAAACAATTAAAAGCAAGCCATATTCCTTGAAAGTCACTTTCATAGGAAACATTTTCCCCATCAAGACATTTTCTCGCAAAACAAAGACGCCCCAAGAGTGAAAATATACTTTACAGGAGGTAAAAAAGGGAAAAAAAAAAATTGAATTTAAGACTTCTTAATCTAAACCATATAAAATTTGTAGAATCACTGCCTATTAATTTTAAAAGTTAAGTCGTAAGATAAAAGCGTTGCTTAATATATTTAAATAATTTAATAAATGTACCCCCATCTGATTCTAAGGTTTATTTTGATGACCATGCACAATCAGTTAGTCACTTCAATGCCACATAGCAACATATTTATATATTTTTTAAAGATATGGAACAAGTGGACTTCATTAGCATAATTTGCAATACAAATTGTACATCCCTAATTACCCCTAAAGTTTATTTTCATAAACAAATAATGATGAGCATGGACCAAGAAAGAAAGTGAATCCTGAGTCTTTTTTTAATAAAATTAATAATCGAGTGCCCCTATCTTTTGTCACTGGGAAAAAAAATTGCTTATTATATAAGCAAATTTTTATATATTAAAAGACTTAAATGATTAAACACACGAAAATTAACTTAGTCATGAGATCAAGCCTCCAATCAGGTGACGTAAAAGATTACGCATATAAGGCAAGTTTCTTCGTTTATCACTCGACCCAGACAAGAACTCATTTTTATTAGAGTGAAAATTGTCGAATGGCTCCATCTTAAGCCGCCCTCTCTCTCTCTATCTCTCTGTCTCTCTCTCTCTCTCTCTCTCTCTCTCTCTCTCTCTCTCTCCTTTCCTCTTGTCTTCTATCGGTTCTAGGGTTTCGATTCCAGCTGCCTGAGGTTTCACATAAAATAACCCATTTTGATTTAAAAAGCACACATCCTGATATTACTCTAATTATTCCATTTTGTTTCACATCCATTGCTGTGGTGAGTGTATGGCTTCAGGTTTAGATTTAGGTTCTTCAAACCCTTTTCTTCACCACCTCCAGAGACCTGACCTTCACCTCCAAAACCCGCCAGATTCTGATGACAATGACCCCAACACCCCACCAACCCACTTCTCCGGCGATGGCAACAACCTCGACCTCGTCTCGCCGTCCTCGGGGTCCGGCGACCTGGTTACCCGCCGTCCCCGCGGGAGGCCGCCGGGCTCCAAGAACAAGCCGAAGCCGCCGGTGATCGTCACCAGGGAGAGCGCCAACACACTCCGGGCCCACATCCTGGAGGTAGGCAGCGGCCACGACGTCTTCGAGTCCGTGGCGGTGTACGCGAGGAGGCGGCAGCGGGGGATCTGTGTCCTCAGTGGGGCCGGCACAGTCACGGATGTGAGCCTCCGTCAGCCGGCGGCGGCCGGCTCAGTGGTGGCCGCCCTGCACGGCCGGTTCGAGATCCTGTCCCTGTCGGGGTCCTTCCTGCCGCCGCCAGCCCCACCGGGGGCCACCAGCCTTACAGTGTTTCTGGCAGGGCCGCAGGGGCAGGTGGTCGGGGGGAACGTCGTGGGCGCGTTGATAGCCTCGGGGCCGGTCATCGTGATCGCATCTTCTTTCACAAACGTGGCTTACGAGAGGCTGCCTTTGGAGGAGGAGGAGGCGAATCCGATGCAGCAAGGGGGCGGCAGCGGAGGAGTCAGTAGCCAGTACCCAGATCCTTCATCAGGTTTGCCGTTCCTCAATCTTCCACACAACATGACTCATCACTTAGCAGTTGATGGGTGGAGCGAAAATGCAGCTGCAAGGCAGGGTTATAATTGACCCACATGGAAATTAAATTAACCACACTTGCTGTAATACTCACTTGCTGTCTGTAAGACTCTCTCTCTCTCTCTCTCTCTCTCTCTCTCTCTCTCTCTTCTCCTGGTGTTCCTTTGTTCATTCTTGTAAGTTTGATACTGGTGATGTGTGAGGAAAGACTTGGGCTATATTTTTGGAGTTTGATCTCCTAATTTGGACTTTCCATCCTCATCTGAAATTGACATTGAATGGGTTCAACTCACAGCACAAGGGTTAAAACCATGGGACACGCATGTGTTGCAAGTCAATAGTCCTTATCTTGAAACGAATGATGGGAGAAAAACGAGAGCTATTGTCGTTCTTATCATCGCTAGACGCTAGGGTTTGTTTTCTGGCTTGATGACTTTACCACAAGAAATTTCTAAGATCGGAGCATTTCTTGCAATTTCCTTTCACATTTCTTAGCATATCTTAGATGCTGATTAGAAAATGGGCTACTTCATGGAGTTGCCCGTCCTTTTGTTTTTTCTGTAAATAGGGTGAGAACTTGAACAAAGTTTGACTAGTTCAGACTAACGATAGCAATTTGTAATCTACATTTACAGCATTATATACTAGTTGAGGCATCTTAATCAGTTAAATAATCCGGACAATGTTGTTGTTGTTGTTGTTTTTTTTTTTCAGAATTAAATGCCTTATTCGAGGTTAAAAAGATAATCCGATTTGTTCTCTAGTAACTCTAGCTGAAAAAGAAGAAGAGGAGACGATCGTGCACTCAACTCTAGGATGGCATTTGAGCCAGAGATCTCGAATTCAACTCCACATCACGTTCCCATATTAGCTTTCGTCCAATTAAGGTTATCCTTTCTTGATTTATTTTAGATTTCCATAATTATTTCGCAATCACATACCAGATCTGTATACTTGCGACATTCGTTATCACACTGGTTTTGGCTTGACGCAGAGTGTTAATGTGAAAAAGATAATTTATATGATGATTTAATAGCTTAGAGATCGTTTGGCTACGTCTGTTTTTGTTTTCATTTGGTTCAATAGCTTAGAGATCATCGTTTATTTTTGTTTTCAATTATAAACAACAAAATCATTTGACATACTTCTAATTGACACATTTATTGATTGATTGTAATGCCTGGTAACGCCCTCATAGGTATTTCTTCAACACATTTTCAGTAAACAATGTTCGTCATGTTTGACTGTCACTTTTACTTTTTATTTTGTTCCTCCGCAAGGTTCGTCCGTAGCGGGTGAGTCATGGCCTAAGATTAGGTCGAAAGGCATAATATCTCTCCAGGGATTGTGAAAGATGTTCCACTCAAAATATTCTTGAAAAAATAAAATAAAAAACCACTAGTTACACATAATTAAAGAAAAAAGTCACAAAAAAGTCTAAACTATATCCACTGTAAAACATTTACTTTGAACTTCTTTTTGTAGCATTAAAAACCCCAAATTATGTCAATTGTGACACATTTACCCTAAATTTTTTCTTGTGACATAAAAAATCCAAAATTTGTACCTATATAATATATTTATTCTTCCGTAAAGGTTTTGTTAGATGATTTTTCAGCCAAAATAACGTCGTTTTTATTTTATTTAACCCATTTGAGCTCCATGTCAATATTATTTTCTTTTTGGTGTCCTCGTAACATATTTTTAACATTTTTAGTTGACAGAACTTTGACCAGGGTAAATATATCACATAGGTACAAGTTTGATATTTTTTGTGTCACAAAAAAATGTTTAAGGTAAATGTGCTATATTGGGCATATATTGGGCATATATAGGGTTTTTGGCAGCTTTTGCCCCATAATTAAAACTAAAAGAAGCACTTTTTCTATAATATTAAACAAAAAGCTAATCATATTTCTTAATTAAAAACAGTAAAAAAATTTGTTTATTAGACGTAAGCACGTTTCAACTATTGAAATAAAAAAAAATTCGAAGGAGCTCAGAGCTTTTACCACATGTTATGGGGAAATCACTAGTAACGGTATTGATAAGCAGCAAGCAGCAGCAATTGATTTTGCTAATTTGATCCTGCATTTGGCCCCAAGTGTTTTGTGAAGAAGGAAAAAAAATGAATATTCCTACATAAATGAGATTTGCAATCTTTGGGGCCGAAAGTTCTCTCCATTAATACGAACTAATCGAAGATGAACTCATCTTTTGATTTCAAACCTGAATATTTTCTGCTTTCAAGATAATAGATTATATTGAATTTCGTTTTCAATATAATTAAATTTTCATGCGTAGTCATCCTGATTCCTAACAGTGTTTTTCCTTAAAAACCATCTTTGAAAACATAAAAAAACCCGTCTACGATATTGTAACCAAATAGGGTGCCGGGCATTTTGCAGCGAAAGACATTTTCACGAGACATTCAAAGCGCAATATGTAATCTATACATGCTTTTTGCTCGTACTGCTCAATAGATTACATGAATCAACCCTAAAAGCTAAACAGCTGAGGACACGAGAGCTAGAGAGATCCCTTTTGCTTGTTGATGATTTCCCAACATCAGAGCGATGTCCGCTTCGGATGGAAAGGGAGAGATTGGAACCGACATTGGCATGCATTCGAAGCTAACGTTTTGTTCTCTGCAGATCCGGTCGAATTAGCGACATCTCCATATCATCGCCAGATCATTCACGTAACGAAGAAATCGAGAAGAATTGGAGTGCACGATTGCAGAAAACAGTTCAACGCCTTCCTCAACGCTTTGCTAGTGCAGATGTTCACAGTAGATCCCTACAAGGTAAGTAGGAAAACTATAACTCCACTTCAAAGAAGGATCAGACCACAACTAATTGGCATAAAGAAGCCGACATTCCTGTCGTATTCATAAGCACGCGAGCCGATGGGGTCGAGGAGGTTTACTCCCGAGATTTCTGATCTTTGGGGACGTGTTAGCGTCTTGCAGCGAAAACATCATGAGCAAGATGAAGTACAGAACGAATTTTTTTCTTTTTCTTTTATGGTCGGAAAGTACAGAAGGAATTGAATGACACGTTTTTTGACACATTTAGTGGGCTAAGTGGAATATAGGTTACCTAGAAATACAAATACATGCTGTAAAATATTAATAAAAGTAAAGCCCGGTCAAATATGGGTCTTTGGTGGATGTGAAATGGATCCATTTTTCAACCCACAACCACCTCAGCTGAATTCAACCCGACAAAACGAGATTGCTCAGAACTTTCTCGGGAGATTTCCATCGTAGATTGCCCGAGTGGAAGTGGAACCGAGATTGCTCGGACCTTTCCCGCATCAACTTCGTAATCGATATCGCTGCGTCGATACGCAGGCTTTGCTTCTAAATTTCTGGAAAATTGATGACACAGTGAAGTCACAAAGAGAAGCCAATTAGAGGTGAATGTTGTTCACAGGCAAGATCTTCGAATCTCGATTGTGTGAAATGAAACTCATGATTCGCACGTGCTTTTTGCCAATCGGTGGCACACTGTACACATTCCAAACTAACCAACGGGAAACGATGAGTGTTTCACGATATGATTAAATTCAGGCACGAGGCTTTTTGGCTCACCACTCAAAATATGACTTTAAGGTCTTTGTTTTGAACAATCAATTGGCATAAAGTACTTTTTGCCATTAGTCTTTTTAGGTTGTTGGACGTGAGGAGGTACTTAAAAGGGTCAGGGGAGAAAAACAGGTAGAAGATTTGTCTTAGGACGAGAGATCTTGTAATATGGAAATGTATTTTTACCCATTTGAGAAGAAAAGCTTGGGTGGGAACTAAGGGGCGTATCGACGGTGAAGATAGACAACACGTCAATACCTCGGTAGTGACTACCATCGAGTAGGGGAATATAATAATTCTTCGCACTTAAGGTGAGTTAGAATGACTTCAAAATCACTGTTAGGTGGGCTGAGCTCCGCTCAAGCCTTATGGTGAGTTGAGCTCTGCTCGAGCCTTTCAAACGGCTGCTCACCACTCAAGATATCACTTTTAAGGCTTTTTTGTTGAACAATCAATTGCCATCAAGTGCCTTTTCCCATCAGTCTTTTTAGGTTGTTGATTTTCATGTTCATTTTTGTCACAAAAATATTCATTTGCTGATCTAATGGTTATGTTTAGGATATGAGTTATTTGGGTGGATTTTAGATTTGACCTATATTGAGTTGGATATGAGCCACATATGGCATAAAAATGGTATATATAGACTAAATAGTTCAATGCGGTTCACACCCATATTTGATGCATCCAAATTGGACCAAACCTACCCATTTGCCACCTCTAGGGGTAGGCAAGTAATGGGAAGCCATTTGTTATGGAGAATTTCTTGAGGGTTTGCTATCGAAATCCTTGTAAAGTTTGGAGATGCCTAGTTCCATAAAGATACTGGAGCCCGGACATTGCGAAGACAAAAAAATTGCTCTCAATGAGTGAATCGATTAGGCATATACAATGAGAAGCGATTAGCTAACCAAGTCATGCAATGTGGTATTCCTAGTGTCAATAGGTCAATAATGGGTTGTTGCGTGTTGGGAAAATATAGGCCGTCACCAAACTCACTTGAACCAAACCCACAAGAAAGGGTTACGAATTAAGTCATGCCAATCCCCAACAAGCCATGCAAACTACTAAGCCAAAATGAAGCTTAAAAGCAGAATTTACTAAAAAAATTAAGAAAAAAATTGATCAAATTGAAAAAATTTACCTACGAATGAATAATCAATAGATTGTATCTCAAGAATTATGATCAATTAATGATTTGGAAGAAAAACTAATAACAATTTGGTCCGAGAACATACATGTGAGATATGTAAACATCATTTGCAAACAAAGCAAAAACTCTATTATGATATGGCACTTCCTTCAAATTTACTATTAGAAAAAGAAAAAGAATATACATAGCTAATTCAATTTTTGGTCTTGTTAGATGCGAGAATATTCAATTTTCAAAACATTAAATTAAAGTATTTGAAAATATTAAGTGGCTCCTTGTTTAGTGTTATGCATGGTTCCTTGATAATCTCTAGTTTGATCAGAGAAACCATAGAAAATGAATCTGCTAATGAAGATTAGAGATTTGGTCAAAAGGAAGAAACTTATAATATTGTAGTTACTCATAATTATTTTGGTCGATTGATCTTCCAATATGCTAGTTTCAACAATTCTCGTTTTTTATACTTCTTTCTAGTTGTTTGGCCTCTAGTAGGTAATCGGTTCACTGCTTTAGGTATCAGCACAGTATTTGGAAATTGTAATATCTCTTTTATTTAGTCGTTTATCAAGTGCGCCGGATATGTTTTTGGAAAAATTCAATGTTTAATTATGATGCTTTAATTTTAACTAAACAAAGTGACTCAGAAAACCCTAGAAAAACCCTGCTCATGCTTCCCATCGTCTCTTCCTCAGTTCTCTAGCTAGCCTCCTCCTCGCCGCCCCGCCGCCGCCGACCGCCGGCCCGCAGCCTCGCCGCCGGAACCCGCCACCGCACCCCTCGTGCGTCTATTCCTGCTTCCGTCTCCCCTTCTTGTCTGTCCGCTCTCCGAATCTCTAGCTGTATCTCCTGTTTGTTTTCACCATCTCAGAGCTTTTGTTCGGATTCTTCCGACTGCGGCGTGCTGAGCGGCGGAAAGCCGCCCGATTTGTTCTTTCTTCGATCGCGATTTTGATGATAAATTCGGGGTTGTGCAAAGATTGGAATTTGGGATTTGGCTGGGTATATGGGTTCCGAGATCTCGATTTGTTGTCTTAATTGATGTCAATACATCCAAGAATTGCTGCGGCTTGTGCGAATTCAGTTGTGGGTTTTGCGCATTTCACTATATGCATCGACGGCTTTTTTCCTTTTATGAATTTGTGTGTGTGCTGCGATTCTTCTTGGACTGGTAAGGTTGGCCGATTCGGCTGCAGATTGATCGGAAAAAAGCACTGATCTTCTCCGGGCAGCATGCCGTGTCGTGTAATCGGAATGGCTGATTTATGGTCCTCTTTCTTGATGCTTTGGTTTTCTTTCCCCTGTTCAGTCCTTCTTGGACTGATCGGAAATGGCTGGTTTCCGACCCATATGATCAGATATGAGCTATTGTCCAACCTAAGTCCCCGGTTTGGCGTCCTCTGTTCTGCAGTTGGAAACCTTTTATTGAAGCCTTTTTGTTTTGGGCGAGAATGTTCTTTGGCTTTGCTTTATTGGGATTTCTAGTGTTCTTATCTTTACTTTGGGCATTTGCCTTGGACTTTACTTGTAAACATAGAAATATGAAGTCGAGTTTGAGCAATTTCTAGGAGACGGCTTAAAACATCCATTAGATTCCATAAATGATGATGGCATTTACATCTTCATTGATACTGTAGTGTGTTCATCTTGTTGCTTATGGATGCTGGGGTCGAGTATTGAGCTCTATCAAATGCTGATTGTTGATCGGAGTGCTTTCCTTCTCTCAGGCGCGGTGAAAGGTGTGGAAGGATCAACAGAAGAATCTAGACTACTGAAAGACTCGCGAGACAGATAACTTTTCAAGATGAGGCTCTTAACCCACAACATGCTTTCTTCAAACATCAAGGGAGTAATCAATGGCTTCCCGCTTGCCATTGTGGTGGAGAAAGTAATAGAGAAGCCAGTGGAGATGAATCCCGACTTCCTCAAGAATATGTTTGCCAAGATTGAGTGGAAAGCTCTTGTGGATGCATCTCGGTCCATGGGCTACACCGAGCTTCCTGAACAGGCGGATTCCTCAATGCTCGACTCTGTCGATTTTCTGCAGAGGTTTCATCATGCCCTCTTAGAGCTCCACCTTGAGGAAGGTGCATTGGTTTGCCCAGAGACTGGGAGAAAGTTTCCTGTCAACAAGGGAATACCCAACATGCTCCTCCATGAAGATGAAGTCTGATTTTGGTTGAACCGACTTGACTTTATTGTGCCATTTGCGAGTCAAGATTTAGTGAAGTTATTTTAGGCGGAGGTGCAAATTAATTAACCACCTATTACTTTGCTTGTTTAACTAGAGACTGGGTTTTGTGGTTTGGATGATGCAAGAGGGTTTAATAGCAGAGAGAGCTTCCAATGCATTTTGAGTCAATGTAATTATTGTTTTTTTTTACCTGATCTAATCTTAATGAGTTGTCTCTTGACATTTGAGGTATACATTGGCCATGTCAATCTACGATTGCTTGGTCCAGATAGTCATGTTATCTTTCTTCATTTGTTTTTGGTGTTGTGTCTCTTAGTATCACTTATTTTGCATGTTCTGCATATGTGGTGTTTGTACAAAGTGAACTGGTTGTATGGGACTTTGTTGACTTGAACTTGGTGGTAAGGTCTCAAGACTTTCTTCCTCAAGTCCCTGACAAGCACATGCATATATGAGGCCCATCCCTTCTGTGATCAAGTAAATAGCTCTATGAACTAATGGATCGGATCAAATTGCAAAATGGAAAGATTTGTGGGAGAACTTTTGGTTGTAATTGTGAGTTCTTTTGTAAATAGTAGTCTACATGGTACACTCTATTCTACAAGGCGTTAAATGAGGTCTTTGGTAATCTTTGACAAATGAAACTCCCACAGCTTGGTCTAGTTTGCTACCTAATGAGGAACGCTGTTGGAGATACAATATTATGGCAGCTTCATCGCTAAATATGCTGCTCATGTACTCATCTTCATGCACCATGGGTCGATCCTTGCAAATTTCATATGAATGCATGATGGTTCACTATATGACTCTGTACATTTATCCTCCGTAGGCTTTGGACTCGAAGGACGGGCAAGTTTTTTCATCTAGCTTGTCGGGAAAATGTAGGAACCTTTCATCATCTCAGCCTTGGACTTGCCAGGGTGAAGACTTGCCAGGATGAAGGTGCGAAATTGAATGTATTGCGATGACCATCATATGTGCCGACTAAAATATCGGTACTAGGCGTTTGCTGTAGCACCTTAACACACTTGGATATATAGAAGGGCTTTTGGGAAGAGAGCTTCTAAGAAAATAATAATTTTGATTTGACCATATAGTACAGGTTTGGTAAGCGATTATAGGTAACCTCTTCACCATCAGGTTTGCAAAATGAATCTCTGTTTTCTGATATTCTAATCCTGCTGATCAAGATGAAAGTCCCATCACATAACTCGGAGTCCTTGCAGAGAACTCTTTCTATCAGTTTTTCTCGTATATGGTAAAGCTATTCACCTGTCATACTACTCTTGTATGACCAGTCCCTCTATGTACAGTGACAAACTCAGGTCTGTCGCTGCTAATCTTCACCCTTGTCGACTCATTACTAGTGTTGCCAAAGATTACATGACAGAGCAAGAATTTGGGTTTTCGTCACTGAAAAGCTGTGGAGCGTAAACGTAATGAATGAAGTATGGATTTCCCTCCTTGCTCTTGACCTCCACGACCTTTTTCTCTTCTGTGAACTCCACAATCTCTTTGCCCTTCGTCTCTACAACCTTCACCTTCTCTTTCTCTATCGTCACCTTCTTCTCCTCCTCTTTCTTCTCCCCTTTCTTCTCTTCTTTCTTCTCCTCTTTCTTCTCTGGTTTCGGAGGTATGAGCTCGGCCTGTTTGTGCACCTTCCTCCGCACGTACGACAGGAGCTTCTCGGGCTCGATCGTTCCTTGGACCGTCATGGTTTGAGCCTTTATGTCGGTCTTGACACTGTAGATACCTGCACAACCATTTTGGACGTCATGTATCTGGTGATTCAGAATTCCTTCATGGATGGCACATGCGGGAAGTCTCATTTATACCTCGATGTCTTATAAGCTTACGACGCAGGTCGCGCTCGCATTGGTCGCAGTGCATGTAGACCTTCAAATTGTGAGTTCGCACGGGTAGCTTAACAAGAAAGAGACGAAGCAAATTTTGATTAGATCTCTTTTTCTTTACGCAGGAGACAAATGAAGTGATGTCCAGGAAAGAAATAAATTGGCCTGACTCTGGATTTGAATATTGTAAAAGCAAAAACTTGTAATATCGACAATTTATCATACCAGTGTTGACATAAATCTAATGGAACTCTTGATTCTTCCCAAAAGCAAAATTACTATTGTTAACAGGTACTGATTTACTTGGCGATCAAGGACTTAAATATGTAATACCGTACAACTCCTTGGTGATTGCTACGAACAAGCATGTCTTGTTCAAGAAAGAACCTTCTTTTAGGGTGGTCGTGCACCATATGTTAAATCTAACGAAACAGATACTAAATAATACTAAAAATGTGTTCAGATTGCAAACGAGAGGGAAAGAATGTTGTCGATTGTCACAATTGAATGAGCATGTCCAAATGTGTGTGACTTTTACTAAAATGTAACTAGTTTCTGTCGATTAATAAATGTTATGATGAGCAAAATCGTAGTGTCTATAAATTTACTTCTTTGGGGGGTTCCTTGACGACTTTCTTCTTGATTTCGACTTCCTTGATGTCGATCTTGGGCGATATCAACTCCACCTTCCTCTTGCTGAGCCTCTCTATTTTCTTATGGATTCCCAGTGGATCGATTGCCCCTTTCACCTTCACTTCGTTGCTCTCCATGTTCACTTCCACTCCGTGAACACCTGCTCTAATGACCAGCATCATCATCATTCATCGCAATTCAAGACAAGAGACTTCATGGAATATTTGCATATATCTAGTAACATTGCATTCACTCCATCCATCGATTGATGGTTCGGTTAATGTTCATGATGTATCTTGCGCTTGGCGACGCGATTGGCTGAGTTGTCAATCCAACAAATGGGCTTGTTATAAATTATATCTATGCATTTTTCATGGAAATCCACTTCACATACCTTGTGTTCTGAGAAGAGGCCTCCTGATCTCGCCTGCACATTCTGGGCAATGTAGGTTAACTTTGTACACTGCGGTGATCACATCAACTTTCTTCTCCTCTTTCCCTGCCATTTATTTTCGCGGAAGTCTCTCGAAACCAGGAGACAGAAAAAGGGAAGAGGAGATGACAAACGATCACTTGTTTAGAGCTTTTACGCTGAAGAGAAAGGGTTATGCAGATGAGGCTGCTTCCAATTTATCGTGAAGGGATTGAGAGACCATGCAGGTGAGACTTGCTGAGGGTTGTTCAACAGCTGCATGAAACTTGCCGCAGATGGAATAGATAATATTCTTTGACGTGGAGTACTAGGACTCGTTTACTTACTGTTTTTCCCTCCTTTTTGTTGCACCTGTGTATGGTGAAATTCCAATGAAGAAAATGGAAACAGATGTGGAATTTGTCCGCTGGTGACGGAAGTTGTTGCCCATTTCGTTTTGAGTATGGGTTTGGCTTTGCCTCTAGCTATTCTTGTAGGCATTAGGGGTGACGAAACGATAGAAGAATTAAATCTTCTGAATATGGAAATTCTAGTTGTGAAACGAAATCACATCATATGTACTGCTTACAATCAACTTTACAAGGTAAACAATCGGATCTTTAAGTTGGAATAGTAGACCAATCAAAATCTCAGTGTCATCTAACAAGCACATGTAGCCTGCTTTCAATACACCCAATGCCTACGTTTCGGCTTGCTTAGCATCTGATTTTCAACTTAAGAGACCCGAGTACAATCACGCGACATTTTTGAGACTAATGCAAACCACCCTTTACATGACATGAACCACACATGGGGCTTAATACTAAAGCTTAGATTGTGCTCGATGTACATGCATCCAATGCCCCTAACACCCGCTCCGTTCATGGAGAAGATTTGCTATACTTCCCCTATCTCCATTACTCTCATTTGGACATATAACATGTAAATTAAACAAAAGAAACAGCAAGTAATTCTGCTTTAATCTTCACATGGGTTAAGATGAAAATCAGTAAGAGAATGAGCATGTCTCCATTCGTTTTATTCCTCAAATTTATCTCCACAAGTCGTCCTTTTGAAACATCAAGATTAAATATACACAAGACTAAACACATTGATTCAATATATGTCATAGATCACACATTACCAATTCTCAGCTATCTGAGCAAAAAGAGCAACGCTGAGTACTGTAAAATTGTCATATTGAACCACTGTAATTGGATGTTTCAGCTGCCTCGGTAGGCTGTGAATGAGAATGGAGAAAAAAGAAGAGGAACATGAAAATGCTCCCGCTTCTGTGTCTCTCTGATTTCGAAAACGATAGAAACATAGGGGAAGAACCCGCCGGGGCAGTACTTACTCGTGTTAAAACTGATCTTGTATATTCCTGGATTAATCTCATTGACGATGTCCATCAACTGACCACTTCGGCCATCTTTATCTGTACTTGAGACCCCTTGAAGTCTCCAACCACCAACTTCTGCTTCACCGAACAATGGGCGGGGTTTGTTGCCCCTCCACATCTCTAAGCAGACCTCCACGCCTGAGGCTGGGCATCCTTGAGAGACATCCAAGACATGCGTTGTTATAGGCGGACGAGTTCGATTTGTACTTTGTGATGTTTTGTTGGAAGAAACTTCTGAAACAGCCATGAGATGTCCTCCAATTATGCTCATACGATCTTCTAGAGCACAAAAAGGAAAATGTTAGCATGATCTGAACCAACGTAGTTCAAAAGCATGAATATTAGCAATTAATGTCGTGTAAATATTGGTTCATAAAATTTCTAGAAGTTAAATATTCATTTTTCAATTTGGCAGGAAAGTATAATAAGTTCTTAGGAGTCAAAAAGCAAACAGATATGTGATTCATTGTTCTTTTGCACCCGGATTCATGTTTGATACCTTAAATGCCCTTAGCTTCTGAGTGAACATTGCAACAAAAATCAGGACAGCCTTGAGAAATATAGATAACCTAGCAACAAATGACAGGTGTGTAAACCATATCGCATGCTACTGCAACATGGTTGAAGTGGCAATCATAGGCTCATAAGGAAGATTAACCAAACCCTAAGTTCTTCATATTATCAATGGGGTAAATGCCCTCCCACTCGGGAGGAGAAAAGAAACGACAGATCCACTCCACCTGTCTCAATGAACTCAACACAGCATCCAAATTCTGAGAGCTACAAATCATGCGATCGAGAGAGAGAGAGAGAACAAAGTGCAAAGGCGATTCAAAATACTAGAACCTTTCCATGCTAGAAGGTTCTTTTAGATTAGTTTGTATGGGGAAAAACAAGCAAAATAATAGCAGAAACAGTTGCATCTTTTAGAGTCATCTGTCAATTTAGCAGCTAAGGACAAGCATGGATAGAAGAATTGCTCTGACTTAATAAATAACTGAAACTTCATGCATGAGATATGAAACCTAGGACATCAGGGGTACCTTCTGCTTTCTTTGCTGGACCTGCAGGACCCTGATCACCAGTTGAAGCCATGTGTTCTTTGGATGAAAAGAGCTTTGCAAGACGTAATTCAATTATTTTCATCTGCTCTTCAGCTGCAATCTGGAACTCCTCTATGGGCCTATTAGAAAACCGTTTCTGGAAAAAGAAAATGTTGCAATTTTCTCACTTCTCAGTTATGATGTAATAATGTAATGCTGTTGACTGATATCTACTAAGACTGAAGGAAGCAATGAAAATGCATTGAGCTTTCTCCGAGGCACAAGACACATGACTTCATGGAAAGTGATTCTGTTATGCACACTTTCATTTATCACAAAGCAGAATGCCTTGAATTGTCCCTCATAAGAGACATGAACTCACGTGAGCTTGTAGCCTGGGGTACCAATTTTGTTTCAAGATTTACCTTCAGCTCTGCAAGTATTTCGGGACTTGTCCTTCCAGAAGCGCAAATAATAAAAATAAATCCAAACTTCTGCTTATATCGTACATTCCAGTCAGATAATTCCTGCAAATGACAGGTCCAAGTGCATCTGAGTATGATTGCAATTAACAGTATGGTTTTCTCCATTACATTGAAGTAAATATCAGGAGAATAAATGTTCTGCATAAGAGGTTAACCTGTAAGCTGGAACCAGTGGCAGTTGCCAAAGCTGTAGATTGCTCTCCTTTGCTCCACCTATTGAAATGAATCTCCAAAATTACTCAGGTAAAGCACAGCATCAGGTAATACATGAGTAACAAAAGACCAAAAAAGTGCCAGAAAATGCAGGTGAAAGGGCATGTATAGTAAAGAACACAACATCTGAAGTACTATGAACCATTCAGCTAAGTGCATTTAGCCCTTGATATGCTTCAATCACTTCTCTTGTTTTGTTTCTTCTTGTTTGCTGCGTAACAATATTGTATAGGCTAAACAGGCATTTTTGTCTCGTCATAGAATACCTCTACCTCACAAAAGTGCACAATACAAGAACACACTGAAGTAAAGTTGAAGAAAGTAGGATTCTTTCCAATAAAACAACTTGTCCCAACTATTTGTCAATATATAAGCAACTTTATGAGATGGAACATTAGTAGAAATCAAACGCCAGATGAAACAATTTCACAGCAGATATATTTGTAGCACCTGTGCGACTCCATGAAGAGATTTATGCATAATCTTTTTGTTCTTCCAGCTATGTTAAAGGACAAACTGATGTGTAAGATTAATCATGCTTAACGGACAGTTCCATGAGAGAGTTCACCTAATGAAGGAGTCTAACTGAGAATACATTACTCATCATGCATGGTAGGAAAACATTTTTTAAAAAATGGCATAAACCATAAGTCATTTCAAAAGTAAAAAGGAGCATTTCTGTCACAATTCACCAATGAGTTGTCTTTCCATAAAATCAAGTACATTAACTAAACTATTCGGCCATAACCTATGGTAAATGTGACACATGCAGTCCCCAAAAAAATATGATGGATGCATAAGCAGATATCTAAAGATAAACAGACCAGTCAAGTACTCCTTTGGGGCTTGGCCCACTTCAAATTAGAGCCACAGTTTGTAAAGTAATTTGTCCAGAACATATACTCTCATTCATTTGCAGCATACATACGATCAACATAATGAAGCACATAGTGTTAAGAACCCCATCTTACAGAATGCAGAGTACCCTACAACAAGTGTACCCTACAACAAGTTAAAAGTTCACCCAACCAATAAAACGCCCATCAATTTCCCCATTAAGATGACCAAAATACTTTGAAAATGAGTTGATTGACCATCAGTAAAAACAAATCATAGTCTGTCAAATTGGTCAACCTCATTCCAAAGGTTCAAATGACATTAAGTTTTCCACGCATAAACAAAGGCATCAGACATCCACAAGTTGCTAATTCATATAATTCAAGGAAGCAAGCAGCAGCTGAAATAATGAAGAGCCAATTGAAGGAGCCAAAACATGACTCGCCAGTTGGTGGGCAACACCTTCCTCACGCAAGCCGGAAAAACCTACCTGCTTCGCCTATGGTTTCACAAACATTCACATCACAAAATTCAAACCAACCCCCCAAAAAAGTGATCCTTAACTGTGAAGGCTAAAAGTTCATCTATTTGGAAAAAGCCAGTCTTTTAAGTTGCCACAGTGAACTCCAACAATTAATCCATGCCAAAGAGCAAAGCATGAAGATTTCAGGAAACCCCATAAGGAAAAATTCCCCACCATCTCTTCAACTTCTCTTAAAATAAAATAATTTGATATCCATCAGGGCCAAGCGCAGAGATCAAGACAGAAGATGCAGAGAGAGACTTAACTGAGCACTGGCCTCGCTCTTCCGGGGAGCCGCCGATTTGGTCTCTCCGATCTGAGGGTGGGCCGCGAAAGCTTCGAGCCAACCGCTCACGTCAATCTCCAAATCACGCAAGAACACAAGAATCAGCAATTCCCTCCAAAAGCTCCGATACGAAAGCAATGGAAACTGCGATCGACGCGTGACTGAAGAAAGAGAATTGGCGGAGATAGAGAGAGGGAGAGCGAGAGGGAGAGGGGTTACTCTGTCGAACCAGACGTCCCTGGCGGCGGCAACGGCGGCTTGGAGAGAGGGGAAGGGGGAAGCTCTCGCCATCTCGGCGGCGAACCTGGCGCTCCCGCAGCAAGCCAGGAAGTCCTTCTCGTCGAAAGCGAACCCCATGCTGGGCGTGCCTTGCGTCGCAGCAGCAGCAGTAGCGGCGGCGGCGGCGGTAGCCGGAGCAAGAGCGAGGCCGGCCGATCGGAGCACGGTCAACGGCGAGAATCCGGTTCGGGGAGGTGCAGACGGATGGAAAAGGCCAGGCGAAGATGATGAACCGATAAACGATAATAATATATTTCTAGTGATTTCTTTTTGTTTAATATTTCAAAAAATTCCAAACTGGTACTTACGTCACAAATTTACCCGAAATTATTTTTTGATAATGAAAAATCCCAAATTGGCCCAACTAATCATTTTTTTTGGTCGAATGCCCCACTAATCATGAAAAACTTAAAATTAGTATACTTGTAATAAATTTATCATTATATAACTTCCAAAAATTCCAAACTGATATATTTGTGACAAATATATTCTCCGTTAAATTAAATTAATATTACAAAAAATTATAAAAATTGTATAATTATGACAAACAAAAAGTAAAACCCTAAATTGATACACCGGCCAACTGTCATGTATCATTCAACTTAATAATTTGACTATAAAATTTAATAGAAATTAACGGATGATAAATTTATCACAAGTATACCAGTTTTAGGTAAATTTATCAAAGGGGTATCAGTTTGGAGTTTTAAGACATGGCAATAATGACAAATCAATCTTTTCACCCTCCTAGATATCAAAGAGTGTGGACTTGTAACAAACTAGAACGAAGCAAAAGAGCAAGCTAGAGAGACTTCAAGCGAAACTACACTAAAATAAATGGTTAATAATACGAAAAACCCTAAATTGTTAGCATTGTGATAAATTTTCCTTTCGTTAATTTTGGTCAAATTTTACTATTAAATTACTGAGTTGGATGATATATGACAACTATTGGATGCATCGGTTTAGAGTTTTACCCTTCGTCTAATTTGTAGTCTGTTGTGATATTAATTCAATTTAATGGAAATTAACAAAGACTAATTTTTTTTACAAATATACAAATTTGGAGTTTTTTATGGTTAAAAATTAGTTTATAATAAATTTATCACAAGTGCACTAATTTAAATATTTTCGTGATATTAATCTTAAAATAAAAGAGAGATTCACAATGCACGCACACCCGAGCAATCACGTTATCGAGATATTCATAGACTTATTTTATTTGGGCAATTTTGCTTATTAAGATGCTAGATTTCCCTCAGTTTAAACTAGGGAGCACAAATTAAACCTTTGAAGATTAGCCAACTACTTACCTCAGGTGAAAATCACCATAGTATTCCTCAAAGAGAAATTCTAAAACTTGAAAAAGGGATAGAATTCCGCAATGCGCATCACACGAAAAATGTGTAATTTTTCAATGAGACAATGGACTATGGTCTCTCTGATCATGTCATTTTCCACCAGCTCGATGTCTCCGATCCCGCCAGCGTTTCATCCCTTGCTGACTTTGTTAAGCACAAATTTGGAAAGCTCGATGTTCTTGTAAACCCTGAAAAAGTTGTCTTTCTTTTGGGACCAACAGAGATAAGTGTTATATATCCCAAAAACGTATGCATCGTTGATGGTGGATGACAGAATACTGAGCATTTCCTATTTATAAAGGCAAAGAAGGGTAATTTGCAATGAAAATCTTGATGTACCTTGGATTGTGGTATTGATAAATAACTCAATATGTGAGATTGAGGTGTTTGGATGTTCTCGCATTAGCAAGGAAAATGTGATCATCCCTTTTAGCCAGGGATATGTCTAAACTCCCCTTGTCTATCTGAGGTGCATTATTTTAAGAATAAGTGATAACTTTGATTGACTCGATACAAAATGGTGCCAATGTCATGTGATATCTGCCTTTCTTGAATGGTAATATGGAATTTCAGTCCGAGTACAAGACGTATAGTATGCATCACTGCGTTGATCTACCTTCTATTGTGCAATATACTATTTGATGCGTGGGTTTATGTTCAATCACGTTGCTCAATTAATTATCTAGTTAGTTCAGGATTTACTATGATGGTCCTCTTTGATTTCTGACTTTTTAGAGTACGTTTGGTAACATTTCTATTCTAGGGAATAATTTTTTTTTTTTTTTGAGAAATAATCTTTCATATTTCTATTTTGTGGAATAATTTTGTAGTAAAAGAACTCATTTGGTAATTATATAAAATTTATATTCTTAGAATAGAAAAAAAAAAAAAAAACTAGTAATGCATTTGGTAATTTTCTTTTCTTTTCTTCTTCCTCCCCCTTTAAAGAAAAGAAAAAAAAAAAACTTATTTTTAGAAATTGTTCTCGGGAATAAGAAGTCATTTTTTTTTCTCGTTTTTACTTCAAATCTATTCACCGACTACTTTTCTATTCCAGTGAATAAAAAAATTAATTGACATTATTAAATGAATTTCTATTCTTTTTTGGAGCTAGGGAATAAAAGAACAAAGAAATTGGCAAGTTGCATGCAAGACCCTAGTATATTACGCGGGAAAAGAATTTCTTTAGTCCCTTCATACTCGTTTAGTGATGGGCCTTATTTTATCATTGCAGAAGAATATTGAGCTAAAAGAATCTCTTTTCCAGGTGAACAATGCTAGTGTTACTGGAGCCATTGTCGACGCTGATGCATTGAGAGTTTCCGGCATTGGAAAAGTATGCTTTCAGTTTCTCTTACAATGGTGTTGTTCAAGAGAAACTCAATTTGAACAAGATTCAAAAGCTCTTCAATAAAGACCAAATATATATATATTTGATAATCGTGGAACCGCCTTGTTGCCGACAGCAGCTACGCGTAAATCACAAGGGATGCTAGCACAGGGACCCACCTTGCATGGCTCCCCACTTTAGTTGCGCATTATGACGAGTTGGGGAATCGAACCCCGGCCTTGCGTGTGGCCAATGTGCGATTCCATCAACTCGACCACTACAGGGTGGGTACCAAATATATATTTATACCCCCAGAATAGGAAACTTTTCTCAACCAACCTTAACTCCAACTTTAGTGTGAGATTTTGTGGGACCACTATCAACTGTTCTAAAAACTTAAGTTATTAGATGAAGACGTGGTTTTATATTTAATTACTTTTACATTTCCTCTCACGCTTAGTTTAGTCTTTTTGCCTAGTATTAAGTATGAAAATATTTGATTAGGAAGGCAAATAGGGTCTAGCAAGATTTGAACTCAGAACCTTCAGTTCTAATATTATGTGAGATTTTATAGGAAGTAAATCGATGTTTTGCGTTGCTTGTTGTCACGACCAATTTTTCGGGATGTGAATCACCTAGAGTTTGGCTAATGGATTGTTAAGCCTAGACTTAACTCGGACTCTCCCAAGCCCATACCAATTTGCGACTTAAGTTCGAGTTCTTAACATGCAATTGATTTTTCAATTATGAGTCGCCACTAATCTATTTTTTGGTGGGTCGATTAGAAACCCAAGTAAAGTAATGGGAGATTTACTTTACTTCTACGAACAGAGACTAAAGTAAGGGGGACTTGGTTACGTTAGATTTCTCTAACGCCCTTTCGGTACCTTTCTTTTTATTTTGAAAAAATGTTTGGCAAGCAATTTTGATTGATTTTAAATCTATTTTCCTAACATGTGAGGTGTTCATGCAGGTGCGCAAACCACCAATTTAACATCCAAGAAAGCAATTAAATGATGCAGAACTTACCTCAAAGCAACGAAAGCATCTACAGTGTTAAATTAAAATCAACATCAACAATCCTAGATATGGTTTATAATTAACACGCAATTTCTTTTTTTTGTTTTCATTTTTTAATGAGACTATAATTCATATGCAATGCAATGCTTTTAATCTAATATGAAATGATATAACATGGCAACATGTCCTAAACTATATAAATAAAATTTTTGTGATCTCTTAATGAACATGCAATTATTAAATATGCAATGACTTAATTCTAATGACGTGTGATGCAATGCAATGACGTACAAGATTATTTTAACTAAAATGACATGTGACATACAATTTAATATGCGAGCTATATGTCACGCGACATTTATTAAATGACCTAATCTAATGACGGACAATTTCTAATTAGAAATGAACCTAACAATCATCACTAAAATGACGTGTATTTCATGAACCTAATTCTATATGACATGCAAATGACATTTTTTATTTTAAAAATGCAATCTATCCTAGAAATTGCAACTAATTTATCCTAAGACAAATTTTATGAAATTTGAAATAATCTAGCTAGATTAAGATTCTATCTAATTTAAACTAGGGATTAAGTCATATTAAATCCTAATTTAAACTAAGACATTATCTAAATCTAAAATGCAATTTATCTAAAAAAATGATCTAAATTTAAAATGAAACATGCAATTCTAATCTAATATGCACAATGATTTTTTTGTGTGTTTTTCTTTAAGAAATTCGAAATTAAAACTAACACATAATTAAACATACAATTCAAATAAAAAACTAACCTAAATGAATGCACTTTCTTTTTTTGGATTTTTTATTTAAAAATTCGAAATAAGATTGCAATCCTAAATATGCAAGATAATAAAAACAAACCTAATCCTTATTCAGATTTATTTTTGATTTTCTTATTTAAAAATTCGAAATAAGATTGCGATTTTAACCCTAAGACTAGGAATATTCTAAAGCAAACTTAACCCTAATTTGATTTTTATTTTTATTATTTTTTTCTTATGAAAATAAAATCGATCCAAACACACGACATCTAATCAAGCGAGCATAATATTGATATCCAAAATTAACGAACCATATCTCGCGTATGAGATCGGGTTGGCTAATTTTAAATTAAATCGCGAATCGAATCTCGGGCTTGAGATTGGATTGTCGATTTTAGAAGTGATCTGCGAAGTCGGATTTCGAGCGCGAAAATCGGATTGTCAATCCTAAAGCTTGAGGGACTTTTCATATTGGGATATCAATAATATATTAAGGAACAATTCCACTAAAACAGAATATTAAAAAAATAAAAGAGAAACTACCTAATCTGATTTTTCTTTTTCTCTTTTTCTGTTTTTTCTTCCTTTCCACACACAGCCGTGAATCTCCAAGGGGAGAGAGTCGTCGGTCCGGCAAGAGGAACTCCAGCCAGGGCGGCAGCAGGTACAGCTGGTCACGGGTCAGGCGGGATAGGGGCGGCACGGGCAGTAGCTGAGGCGGTCTGGCGTCGTGGTTGAGGAGGAGTCGGCGAACAGTGGACTCACGGCTTCGAGCGGGCGGAGGGATGCAGGCGGAGACGCGGCGCGGAGATCCGAGCGCAATGGTGCGGCGCTGTGCAGGGGCACGGTGGTGCGACAACCAGCGGTGTGCGGGCAGCAGCGGTCCGGCTCAGATCTGCCGGAGTCGAGCGCTCAAGCGGGCAGATCAAGGCAGCGGCAGTGGTGTCGTCTATCGGGCGCGGATCAGCAGCACTCGGAGCAGGGGCACGTGGTGATTGGTGGCTGGGCGCGGGCTGTGCGGGGCGCAGGAGCAGCAGCAACGGCGTGGAGGCGATGACCGGCAGGTTATGGAGGCGCGGCTGCCGACGTCGGTAGCGGCGGAAGGAGAGTGCAGAGGGTCGGCGGGGCGGTAGCTGCAGGCGTCGGCTTTGCAGCTTCTGAGCAGAAGGGGTCGCCGGCGGAATCGAAGAAGAAGAAGAAGAACCCCTGTTCTTCTTTTCCTCTTTTTTTATATTTTCTCCTTTTCTCTCTCTACCTCACGTCTCCTCCTTCTCTCACGGCAATTCTCTCTCTGACTTTTCCTTTTCCCTGCAGTTTATCAGGGAAAAGAAAAGAGAAAAAGCTCTCTTTTTGCTGAAGATGGACAAAGAAGAAAACCTTTCTCCCTCTCCTTTTACTTGACTTCTTTTTCCCCCTTTGACGAAGAGAATCCTCGAAAAGCCCCCTAAGACTCATCGTACACGATTGCTTTTATAGGTAAAAATAGGTGATCTTCGTAGAATATTTTATCTCGCCTTTTCAATACACACGAAGATAATCTATAACATCCCAATTACCCAAAATCCTCCTATTTTTCATATCTCCTTAATATTTCCAAGGATCTTATCACCTATTGCTGAAAATAAGATTGTAATGTGATTTTCTTAAATTTCAAAAAATTCACCCTAATATCACATCAAATCTTAATTTCTCATAAGATAATTAATTAATTAAAAAGCAACGGGCTTGGGCTAATTTGTTCCTTTCGTGGGCTTAATCCAACTAATTTAAACCCGTCCGCACTGGTCCTAAAAATAAAAATGCAAAACATGTAAAAATAAATGCACTTAAAAAATTATATGCTATGCAATTGAAATATAATATTTTTTCTTAGGGGCATAAAAATTAACCCCTAATTTTTATGCAATAAATTACTAAATGGGTTGCCCAAAATTTAGGTGTCAACACTTGTATAGACATCATACCACAAGTTGTGCTTAGACTTGGCTTTCTACTTAGATTGGATTTTATTTGCGGGCTCAAACTCGAAACATATTTCTAACATCACTATGGTCTTTTCGACTCTTGTGAAGATATTGTTAGAGATTTTCTTTTCTATTACAATGCAGATGATTGTGACTAAAGTTAGAACATCATTCTTCTAATAAGTTACACATGGTTATTAGAAAGAAACGTCACGAAGAAGAACCATTTATGAGTCAACCAGTGCAAAGTGGAATTCTGATCCTAAAGAAATATACCTTGTTTGAATTTTTTGCGGCTAACTCCTCCTAGGGGATGCCACTGTGAGCTTCCTAGGAATTTAAAATACATATTCATTGTTATGTTTCTTACGCTGGTTCGTAAGATTTTCCATTGATGATGCAGAAGCAAGTCGATTTGAGTAAAATTATGATAGAGACATATGAATTAACTGAAGAGTGCCTGAACATTAACTACTATGGTGCCAAAAGGATGGTCGACGCATTCATTGGCCTTCTCCAAACATCAGACTCGCCCACTATCGTCAATGTTTCCTCGTCAATGGCGAAGCTAGAGGTAAGAAGTACTAAGTTTGCAACTTCAATGATATTTCTCAGTAACGCAAGAATGAAAAATTTACTCTCGAGCTGTCAAATTTGACGCAAAGCATCATTTTTGGCAAGAGAACACTACAGTGCGGCGGATCAAGCTTTAAGCTAGACCTGTTTGCTAGATATAGGTCTCATGAGAAATCGATATTGCCTTTAAAAAGCAATATAGATTTCTGACAGTGCTTTCTTATAACGTGAATGAATTCTTTCAGATCTCTTTTTGCGGGTCAAACACAAGTGAAATATGTTCCGTGAATTCATTGCTGTGATATTAATTTTTCATGTGGTTCATTCTTTTGGCCATCTTCTATCTAGAACATTAAACTATCAAAATGCTGTTCCAGGATGAATAATATTTTGATCATCCTGCAACCTTTCGATTAGAATTTACTGGAGGGCTTGGCTACAGAAGTATTTGTCGCAACCTCTTTTTTTCCGTCCGGGGGAAAAGAAGAAAGGTTTAGGGGTATTTGTCTAAAGAGGCGGACCAATGGCCCTAGATTAGGCACGGGCTCTCCCAAGCCCATACCTCGCGCGACGTTAGATTCGTTTTTTAGTTCTCAACAACCTATGTAATTTTAAGAGTCGCCACTAGCCTATTAGGGTCGGCTATAAACCAATTAAGACACGGGATTGTTCTCGATTCTTACGCAACCAGAGATTTCTAAGAACGGAGACTTGTTTACGTCAATGTTTCTATTAGTGCCCTTGTGGTACCACTAACTTGGAAGGTTGTTTATCTAAATGGCCACACAATCTTGATTACCAATTATAATCTTTATTAAACCACTAAGTGTCCATGCAAATGTTTTTGTAGTTTTTTTTTTAATGTTTAGACTAACCCTAACATAATTTAGAAGAGAAATTTACACTCAAATTAATGAAAAGCGGCACGTAAGTAAACATCTAAGAAATTGAAATGACTTGAAAATAAACGCGAAAAAGGTAAACCTGATACAAGTCAAGCAAATAATATTACATGGCCTTGTTATCACGCCTTGGGACAGGACCCCCATGAGCAAAATGAGAATTCAAATATGCATGAAATTACTCTATATGCATGAAATTACTTTAAATAATTTTAATCTACGCAAAATGGATTATTTACGAAAATGGTTATAAAATACCAAAATAGCATTAAATTAGGAAAATGACCTTTTAAAATTAGGAAAATTTCATATATGTCATTTTTATCCTAATTTGATGCTATCTAACATTTTTTTGATATTTTTGAAATTTTCATATTTTTCTTTTTTTAATTATTTTTAAAAAAATAATAATAATAATTCCTTAAACTGATCTATGCTAACATGGAGTAACACAACACATGAATATCACAATAATCAAGCTCAAATCGACCGTTTCAAGATCGAAGCTTAGTTTGGGTATTTTGTCGAACACTTGGTGTGCATTAAACTAGCCCCAATAGCCTCCTCGAGCCATGTTTGCAGCCTTCAAGCTCAAATCGACCATTTCAAGATCGAAGCTTAGTTTGGGTATTTTGTCGAACACTTGGTGTGCATTAAACTAGCCCCAATAGCCTCCTCGAGCCATGTTTGCAGCCTTCAATCTCCACTCATAAGCAATCTCATGTGGAAATAAAATATCAAGGTTATACTAACACATGCAAAGAATAATATTAGATAGAGATCATAGGTTAAAACACACAAGAACCAAGCTAAAATCGTCATCAAATATGCGGGTTTGAGCTGATTTTGCAAATCTGGGTTTGAACCCAAGTCAAGCAAACAGGTTGAATGCCCATATTCAAGCCCCAACACTCATCACATACAAGATCTAAGGGAAACACTACTTAACCAAATGAAAGTAGGTAATATGAGATTTCAAATGCAACAAACATCATAGAGAATGACCCACCGAACAATATCAAAACGACCTCTCCAGGAAGCACACATGCAAAACTCTTGAAGAGATTTCAACACTTTAAAATTCCAGTCTCAGAATCAGTTTTTTGGACTAGTTTTCCTCTTGATTTTTCACTATTAAAACATGTTCAAGCTCGAATTAAAATACATCTAGGATACTTACCTTACTTCCTAGTTTCTTTTGCAAGTGGTTCTCGGCCAAGCAAGCTGAGAAATTATCCTCGGGGGCCCGTGGAAGTTGGCTTCTTCAATTGGAAATGAGATCTGCAGAAAAACGAACTGACAACGAAGGTTTTCGTTGACCTCTAAAATTAGACTTCAAGACGTCGTTTGTTGGAAAAATTGATACCAAGCCAAACTGTATGTATTATAGTTTGGGATAAAATTTAATATTTTCCTCATTTGTCTCTCAAATTTCTCAAAAACACTGGCTTTCCCTCACTCGTGACCAACCGGGCTCAACACTTACGAAAACTTCTGAGTGTTTCTTGGACCGCCAGGAGGGTGTTTTTCGGGGGGCTTTAGGAGGCTTTCCCGATCTCCATTTTGGATGTGCGACCTATGGATGGAAATATCTTTGAGTGAAGTTTCACTCTCTAGTTGAAGGTTTTGGCTAATTTTGGCTGCAAGTTTGTGAAAATTTCCCTTTTCTCTTTGGAGGTTGATCTGGAATTTCTGGGTTTGCTTTTCTGGAGTTGCCTCTGAGGGCCTCTTTGGGGGACGACCGTCAGCTCTCTCCTCTCCCTCTCGTCTCCTCTCTCTCATCCCTCCAAAGACCTTGCTTCCGTGATCTTATCCCCTAAATTAGAGGATTTTTGGTCTATATTTTGTCCACCTACCAAGCCTATCAACAAGGCTACTTCACCCACTCTCTGACTAAAGTCAATTTTTCCACTTCTGCAGTTGTTGAGTGTCCGGATTTGGTGCGATTTTCCCGTGCCTTCAATAGCTTATCTCTGACCAATGCTTGTCCACTTGCACTACTAATTATGGTCTTCCATCAGGTGCAAAGATCAGGCTGGTTGGGCAGGTGAGAAGGATATGTTGGGGCCACCAAGTTACTTACTCAGCAACTCCGAAATCAGACCAACTTTTGGACTGAGATTTATCAGCTGGTTTGGGTGCTTTAATCCATCAATTTAGCTGCGATTTTTGATCAATTAGCAAGCTCATGCATAGTAGTTTAATATCTCGACCAGATTTTGCAATTTTGCCCACCCAATTTTGCAAGAAAGTCCCTCAAAGTTAGCAATTTTCTTATCCGAAAATACCCAATTCAATACAAATTTGGTCTTTTTGGCTCGATTTGATTGATTCGACTTGGCCCAAATTCAATTTCAACTTGATTGGTGACCAAGATGATGATTTACGGGCTCGGGCGCAAAATTTGCAAAATTTGCAAATTGGTCCCTCAACTTTTGGAAATTACATTTTGGCCCCAACTTGCCATTTGAATTCCAATCTGACCTCCTAGGCTTGGTTAGTCACATTTAGATCATTGGCCCCAACTTTTTCTTTTATTTTCTTTTTTTAAATCTTTTTATATATATATATTCAGTTTTTTTTTTAAGTAAAAACATTTTCCATTTAAAACACTATATTAAATGCCTAGATAATCTATATGCAAGAATTTAACTTGAAATATTTTTGTGGAAAAACAAGTTCTCATTTTTTGGAAATGATTTTTGGGCAAAAATTTAGATGTCAACAGTGTTCAGCAATGCCGAAAGCCTCACAGAAGAAAAAAGTGGACGAGGTATTAAAGGAGTTTCTAAATGATTTCGAAGAAGGTTCTGTAAAGACAAAAGGCTGGCCTGTTCATTTATCTGCATATACAGTCTCTAAAGCAGCCTTGAATGCGTACACAAGGATTTTAGCAGGAAATTACCCCACGTTTCGTATAAATTGCCTCTGCCCTGGATTTGTCAAAATGAATATAAATTGCAACACTGGTTCCTTGACTCCTGAGGAAGGTGCAGAAGGTCCCGTGCGTCTAGCCTTATTGCTGAGTGGCGGTCCATCTGGCCGATTCTTTCAAGGCACAAAAGAGGCTACATTTTGATTGAACATGTTCTATTGTCTAGGCTCGAGTTCACAGAGGTTGGGCTCGGGACACCGATACACGTGCTCGACAGTTCAGTGCTTGTGCTCAATCTCCTGTGCCCAACCCTAGGTCCATGGAGGCCAAGCCTTGGCACCTATGCTTGAGTTCAACAAGGCTGAGCCTGGAATCCAAATGTTCATTTTGGCACTCGAGATGGGTCCTTAACACCTGTGTCCGGGTCCATCAAGGCTGGGCCTAGGACCTTGGTGCCCTTACTCAGGTCCATCTAGGAAAGGCTTAAGACCCCAATTCTCATGCCTAGGTCCCCCACACCCAAGATTGGATCCTCAATACTTACACCCTATTCCATCTAGGTCGGGCTCGAGTCCTACGTTCTTGCTCAAGTCCCTAGCACCTGAGACCAGCTCCCTTATGCGAGCACCTGGGTCCATTGAGGCAAGCCGGAGATCTCAATGTAAAATGCCTAGGTCTTTCGAGGCCAACCCGAGGCACTAGTGCCAATGTTTGTGTCCATTGAATTTAGGCCTAAATTGCCGAGGGCCCAGGCTCGATCTCAATGGACTCTGACTCAGGTGCTGAGATCTAGGCATTAGCACCAAGGTCCTAAGCTTGGCTTTTGTGGACCCAAATTGGGGTGCTAGGGCTCAAGCCTAGCCATGATGGACTGAAGCCTAAATGACTCTTGTGTGATGTAAGACATGACAGCATTGCAAATTAGATCATATAAATTTCGGCAGGACACCGCTCAACGACTTCACCCATACGCTCCTTGGTCGATAGGATTCGGCCGAGGCAAGTTCGATTGATTGTTGATTGCGTTTTGATGGGACCACAGTTTTCCAATTGTCCGCCGTCCATAAAGTTTAAAAAGGTCACAATTATCAGGCGTGACAATTACTCCAAGATAGTTATTGGAAAATTATTATGTGGTCCCCTATGGTGGCGCCATTCACAGACCCAACATTATTTCAAGGGAATCTTGTATGACAAGTCATTGGGAGTTCCGCTTTTCTAAGAAGTAACGTCACTCACGCACGAAATCACGCGGAAGAGAAAGAAATGAATATTTCGGGTTGGTTCAGACAGAGAGAAAATTTACGGATGACTTGCGGCGACTACTTGATCAATTGAAGTCTTTGTTTAATGTTCTCTTTTGGGGCTAACTTCCAAGCTAACGTTAAGTGGCTTTTAAAGTAAATTAGACCTTTGATAAAAAAAAATAAAAAAGATAAATATAGTAGAAGTGTAATAATTGCCGCACAGCACTTATTTGAGTGCTATAATTTTTTTTTTCGTTCATTGAAGTGCCATATTTATTAAAGATCGTTCATTTAAATATTGTCCATCATTTGTGTTGTCGGAAAATCTATGACATTAATTTATTATAAATAGGCCAACTTAGCTTGGAAGAAAAGTCTAATCGGCACACATAAGAAATGACGTCACTGAAAAAACCCTAACATGCATTGCAACCGTGGAACTCCACGCTCAAGCTAGGCAGCAAAGCAGCCTTGGAAGCCCTTAAGGTTTGTTGACGTGCGCCCATCGCACCCTAATATGAGTCACGAAAACCTTCTCAGTGTCGAATACCAGACTTCCTCATTAGAAGCACTCGGCCTGAAGCGCTTCTCTTTTCCTCTCCAAACTTCCCCTTTTAAACCCAAGCCCTATTCCAAAATTGTAGAAAACCCTAATTCCTTTAATTTTGGGCAAATTTACCATATGAATTGTCACTATTGAAGATGAAGAAGTGGAAATCAGCTTTGTTCTCTTGCTGAAGGTCCCCCTTTCCCTGTGAATTTGATTCTAGAATCGATCACTTGGTCAAACAAAGCAGAGGAAAATAACAAAAAAAGTCATAAACTTAGTATAATTATATCAATTAAAGTTTGAACTTTTAGTTTGCCGATTTAATTATAAATCTTTTGAGAACTTTTTAATTGAATTCATCCAATCAATTTTGACAAAAAAAAAATATTAATATAGACGCTGGCCATGCCATTTTTATTTTTTAAATTTTTTTATAATTTTTTTCTTTTCTTTATTTTCTTCTTTCTCCATCGGTTGCCAAGCCTTCGCGGCCACTGGCCAAGCACCGAGTGAGGCTTGCCATAGCAGATTTTTGGTTTTTGGGTAAAGGATTGCCATCGCAGATTTAGAAGTTCACTGCTACAAGAATTTTGAAGCTCCGTCTCTTTCTTGGAAGCTCTGATGTTGGAGATAGTATCGAAGATATCAAAGATTCTGAGATCCAGATCTGCTGGTAATCCTAATCAAGGATTGATTGATTGGAGAAAGAGTAATTTGTGGGATCTATTTAGCAAATAGGAAATTTATTATTCATTGTATATTATTTCCTTTTCACTTTCGTTCTTTCTTACATTATAAATGTATACAGTGTAACTGTAAATGAACAAATCAATACAGAACAAAAACCTTTTCTCCATTTCCCAGTCAACTTCTGTCATGGTATCAGAGCATATGCTCCTGGCCTAGCTTCCACACATTTGGAATTGCCGTCGTTTTTTTTCTGAGCTGTTGTCGCACGACTTTCACCTGCGAAACAGATCAGCAAATCGTTAGGAATTCCACAAGCATTTTTTCATCATGACCAAGATCAATGAGAGCTCCTCAACGAAGAGACATCGACCTCGATCCGGTTGTTCTTTCGACGGAGAACGAACCCTGTTCAAAGCAACCGAGAAAACATTCATTCTACAAGACCGATTCCTACCTTGGATCGACTTCCGCCCAAACCCGGTGGCCCTCGAATTTTGCTCTAGCTAATTGGTATCAAATGTGGAACCAATACCCGTATGGCCTTGCACCGTCTGCAGCAGGTTCAGCTGAAGCGTCGGGGCAATCGAATCCGGGTCAAGGGACGAATCGCCACCCGGGACTCCAACCCGGATACACAATCTCGGGTCAAGAATCCGGATCTGTGCCGGGTCAAGGGACGAATCCCTACCCGGCATTTCCCCCCGGATACATGCCTTTTGTTTTCCCGGTCGGCGGCGACCGGCCTGAGCCCGGCGATCCCCTATATACATCGCAGTCGGACGGTCCGGAACTGCACCTCATCAACACCTAGCTTACCGGACCGGAGACTTATTCTTCGTGGGCTCGAAATCTCCGGCGGGCCCTTGTGACGAAAGACAAGGACGGCTTCCTTGACGGAGCCGTCCCCTTCCCGACCGATGAGCGTCTCCAGCGCCTCTGGCGGAAGTGCAACCAGCTGGTTCGCACTTGGATCGGGAACACGCTCACCCCCGAAGTCGCTGCTGGACTGCCGCCTACCGAAGATTCCAAACAGATTTGGGACAGCATCAGAGAGATGTATGGCCGGCTCGACCGAGCGCGGCTCTTCAACATAACCCAAAATTTGACTGAGTTGAAGCAAGGGAACCTCTCGGTTACCGCTTGCTTCAACCGTCTCTCATCCCTGTGGAATGAACTCGAATCAGCAGAAGAACGGTTAGAGGGACCCGAAAGCACCCTAAGACAGTATAAAGAAATTGGGGAGAGAAAAAAGGCTACAAGATTTCTACTCATCCTCAACGAGTCTTACTCAACGTTTCGGTCTCAGATTCTTGCCATGGAACCTCCACCGTCTCTCGGTCGAATATATCAGTTAGCCGTCCAAGAAGAAAATCAGCGACTTGGCTCCATTGGACATGCTCAAACAGGAGAGAGTCTGAGTCTCGCTGCCTTTCCGACTGGTAGCGGCTCCGGGAAGATGGTAGTCGGCAGCGATGGAGCCACGATCGGAAGAGGCGGAACTCTCGAAGCCTCTGGACGTGTTGTTGCTGCGGTGAGAAAAAATGAAGGGAACCCAAGGAACCCTAGCTATTTTGGCATGGACGGACAAGATCACCGCACGAGATCAGACGGCTGGAATTTGCTCGAAAAATCGAGCGGCTGGGATCTTCGCGGCGAATCGGATGGCTCTCGAATGCCCATCATCTCCGCTGGATCGAGTGGCCCATATCAATCCACGTCAGCCCCGGTTTATAGAGGATCTAACGGTCCTCGAGGCGCCACGTCATCAGGGAGGGGCAATGGGCAAAATGGTAAATTTAAAAATAAATACTGTGATTTTTGCAAACGCCCACATCATACTGTTGATACTTGCTGGAAATTGCATGGAAGACCCACTGACAAAATAAAAAGAGAAAAAGAATCATCAGCTTATTAGGTATCCACACAAAGGACCAACGGAGCACAACAGGCAATTACTCAGGATCAGTACCAGAATATTGTGAAAATTCTGAATCAACTGAAAATTGAAGACAAAAGTGCAGGATTTTCAGGTACTTTTCTTTACAAGGAGAATAATTTTCCAGTGAACACATGGATAATCGACTCAGGGGCTAGTGATCATATAATATGCAATGAGCGTTTATTTTCTCATGTCAACAAAGGATCACAATCTCCCTTGTCAGTGCGACTTCCAAACGGAAATGTCACCCATGTTACAAAGATTGGGCTGTGCATCTTAGCCCAAATTTTATTCTCCGAAATGTCCTGTGCATTCCCAATTTTGAATTCAATCTAATCTCTGTCTCCAAAGTCTGCTTAGATAATTCTTGTCATGTCATATTCAATTCCGACAATTGTTTCTTTCGGGACCATTTGGAGAAACCGATGGGCTTGGGTAGTGTTGCACAAGGACTATATTTCTGGATTGATTCCCAGGGGATTTAGAATCATTAAATAAAGGCGTTTCTTGTAATGCTATTAGTCGAAATAAAAATCTCCTTTTCCATCAAAGATTGGGTCATAGTGCATGTTTCCCTCATTCTAAGTGTCCAATATGTCCTCTGGCTAAGCAGTCTCGAACGTCCTTTCCAACAAGTACGTCTCGAGCACATAGAGCTTTTTCCTTACTTCATATGGACATTTGGGGTCCCTATCACACTCCTCATCGTGATGGGTCCAGATTTTTCCTAACAATTGTTGATGATTTTACGCGGGGAACTTGGGTTTATCTTATGCAATCCAAAATTCAAACATTCACTCATATTTCCAATTTTATCTCTTTGATGGAGAATCAATTCGAAAAATCTGTGCAACGAATTCGTACAGATAATGGGTGGGAATTCTTCACTTCTGATTGCACAGAATTCCTATCTTCTCATGGGATAATTCATGAAAGTTCTTGCGTTTACACTCCACAACAAAATGGAATTGTTGAGCGCAAGCATAGACATCTTTTGGAAGTAGCTCGTGCATTAAAATACCAAGCTTACATTCCTGAAGCTTTTTGGGGAGATTGTGTTGTCACAGCTGCTTATTTGATTAACCGCATGCCTAGCCGGATAATAGATGGCAAAACTCCTTTTGAAATGCTATACAAGAAGCGACCAGAGAATAATCACCTTCGAGTGTTTGGTTGTTTATGTTATGCAACAAACGTGGGTCCTTTGGATAAAATGGGTCCTCATGCCACACAATGTGTTTTCATGGGCTATCCTACAGCTCAGAAAGGATATCGAGTTATGGAGATTTCTACGGGGCATTTCTTTATAAGCAGGGATGTCATTTTTCATGAAGATGTCTTTCCATTCAAAGATATGATATCTGCATCGACTCCAACAGAAGGCGACCAACCTTTTCTTTGTGATGAAGATTTATCTATGCCTTCACAATATCTAGTTGTTGCTCCAAAACCACGTGCAATTATTCCACAGGAACCAACAACTTCTGAAGGACAGTTACCAGAATCATCTCCAGAATTACATGAAGATTCTACAGTCTTGACTCCAACTATGAGTACATCAGAATCTTTCCTAGTGCCTACGTAGAGATAGTGGTGAGCCACCTCGACGTCCTACACGGCAAACTCGCCCACCTACATGGACCAAGGACTATATTTGTTCTTCATATAGCTATCCAGGTACTCGGTATCCTGTCTCTTCATATGTCTCATTTACTAAGTTATCACCGGGACATATGTGCTGCATCAGTCGTCTCTCAAAAGAACAGGAACCATCCTCATTCCATGAAGCATCACGTGATCCCCGGTGGCAACGCGCAATGGAATCAGAACTCAAAGCATTGATGGAGAATCATACTTGGGATATTGTGCAGCTTCCTCCACATCGGAAACCAATAGGATGTAAATGGGTATATAAGATCAAATTTAAGGCAGACGGTTCGGTCGAACGCTATAAAGCTCGACTGGTGGCTAAAGGATTCACCCAACGAGAAGGTTTTGATTACCATGAGACATTTTCTCCTGTTGCTAAAGAAGTCACTGTTCGTTCATTTTTTTCCATTGCAGTCATTCGAAACTGGTCACTACATCAGATGGATGTTCACAACGCCTTCCTTCATGGTGATCTTGATGAAGAGATTTATATGGAACTTCCACAGGGATTACGCAGACAAGGGGAGTCTCGGGTGTGTCGTCTACGCAAATCCCTGTATGGATTGAAACAGGCATCTAGGCAATGGTATGCCAAATTCACTGCTGCATTAACTAGTGCGGGATTTCATCATTCCAAGCACGACTATGCCCTGTTTACATGGAATTCAGGTAATTCATCAATCTATTTGCTGATATATGTTGATGATATACTTGTTATGGGAAACAACAACCTTCATGTTGCGAAGTTCAAGGAATACTTGCATTCTACTTTTCATATCAAGGATTTGGGACCTCCCAAATATTTTCTTGGTATTGAGATTGCACGATCCGAGAAAGGTATCAACCTTAGCCAAAGGAAGTTTATCCTAGAAATCATTTCTGAAGCAGGATTATCTGAATGCAAACCAGCTGTCATACCAATTGAACATAATACCAAGCTAACCTCTCATGAATATGACTTGACTTCCTCTTCGTCTGTTGAAGATTCTTTGCTCAAGGATCCATCTGGATATCAGCGACTTGTTGGAAAATTAATATACCTTATCATGACAAGGCCTGATATATGTTATGCAGTACAGACACTCAGTCAATTCATGCATAGTCCAAAGCAGTCACATATGAATGCGGCTTTGAAGGTTGTGAAGTATTTGAAGGGATGTCCGGGGCTTGGAATATTTCTATCTCGTGATTGCAACATGAAGATGACAGCTTTCTGCGATACAGATTATGCTACTTGTCCAATGACTAGAAGATCTATTACTGGATTTTGCATTAAATTGGGAGAGTCATTAATCTCATGGAAATCGAAGAAATAGTCAACTGTGTCATTGTCATCAGCCAAATCAGAGTATCGAGCCATGGCAAAGACTACGTGCGAAGTGATCTGGATACGAGGATTACTTTCAGATCTTGGATTACAGGTCAGTGGACCAACTTATTTGTTTTGTGATAATGATGCTGCACTCAAATTGGCAGCAAATCCAGTTTTTCATGAAAGAACAAAACATATAGAAGTTGATTGCCACTTTACTCGAGATAAGATCAGAGAAGGGATTCTTGTCACCAAAGGAATTGGAACTATGGCTCAACAAGCAGATATCTTCACTAAACCGCTATGTCAAAGACAGCACAAATACTTATTGAGCAAGCTGTGTGTCCTCGATATATACAGGCCGCCAGCTTGAGGGGGAGTGTTGGAGATAGTATCGAAGATATCAAAGATTCTGAGATCCAGATCTGCTGGTAATCCTAATCAAGGATTGATTGATTGGAGAAAGAGTAATTTGTGGGATCTATTTAGCAAATAGGAAATTTATTATTCATTGTATATTATTTCCTTTTCACTTTCGTTCTTTCTTACATTATAAATGTATACAGTGTAACTATAAATGAACATATCAATACAGAACAAAAACCTTTTCTCCATTTCCCAGTCAACTTCTGTCATCTGAGTCTCAACACAACAATCAACACCAAACCCCCCCCCCCGGGATTTTTTCTACTGTCTCCCCATAATCTCTACCCTAGAAGAAGAACGACAAAGGCGGGTCTCGCGTTTTTCCTTTTGGGTAATAAACGTTGATAACAAGCTGATGAGTGGTTGATGTTTGGAACAGGTATTCCTATCTATCATCTCTGACTTTACTGGCCACCCATTTGATTGCAACTATGCCCATTTTATATGCTGGTTTATGACTTCCACGCCACGTTTTGTTGACAATAGTGGTTATTATGCTTGTGGGTGTTATTCTCTCTTTTCAATTGCAAAATTAGACCAAATAAGACGATAATCAATTCTATTTGCTAAAACCAAATAGTGCGGTAGTTGTTGTCCTCTATTCTATTATATAGCGGAGACTTGGACGACTTCTTCGAACGCAAGGGACCCGCCTCGGGCAAAGTGGTCTGGAAAAGTATTATTACACACATGACTTGACTTTAGAGGGCCAAAACTGGGCCCACTCTAGGAAATTGATAATTGAATTGGGGGTAAAGATTGACGAAGACTTGGTTGGCAATATTTATTGGCCGACTGGCAATATAAAAAATTGACAAGCGCTTATTAGGTGAAAGGGCCACCGTTGATAGTGACTTTTGACCTAATTTTCGCCCCCAGTGAAGGCTAGGAAGTCACGCGGGGCTCCGACCCGATCTCGATGGACTGACGCCTAGATAACACTCGGAACACGAGGCAAGTTTGAACGACTGTTAATGACGTTTTGATGGGACCACGAGATGCAGTTTTTCAATTGTCATGAAAACCTTCCCGGTGTTGAATACCACGCTTCCTCTTTGGAAGCACTCGGCCTGAAGCGCTTCTCTTTCCCTCTCCAGACTTTCCCTTTTAAACCCATGCCCTATTCCTAAATTGTAGAAAGCCCTAATTCCTTTAATTTTGGGCAAATTTACCTTATGAATTGTGACAAATGAAGATGAAGAAGTGGAAAATCAATTTTGTTCTCTTGCTGAGGGTCCCCCTTTCCCAGTGAATTTAATTCTAGATTCGATCACTTGGTCATAAACTTATTGTACGGTAAATTATTCATTTCTATACTTTTCAAATCTACTAATTTAATACTAAATCTTTTAATGAGTTGGCAATGTAGTCATTCTAGCTAATTTTCGTCAGAAATCATTGATATGGACAATTATCTATTTTTTTCAAATTTTTTTCGAATTTGTAGACAATTTGTAAATAAAAATTTATATGTCAATTATTACTTAAACGAATATAAAAATTAACGTCCCCACCCGACCCTCCCACTCGACCGAAAAAGGAGTTGGCAGGAAAAGGAGAGGAAAGTGACAGCCATCTCCTTTTCCCCCAAGAGAAGGTAACGAACGAATGCATGACGACTTAGGCTCCATTTTGTAACGTTTTTATTTCTCTCAATTTTTATTTTTGTTCCTTGGAACAAAATTCATTTGATAAAGTCAATTAATTTTTCTATTTCCCAAGATAGGAAAGCAATCGGGGAATAAATTTGGAACATAAAGAAGTAGAAAAAAAAAATAACTTCTTACTCTCGGAAACAATTTCTAGAAATAAGTTATTTTTTCCTTTTTGTTCTTTTCTTCTTCCTCATCGCTTGCTGCTAGCCGCCGCCGCCCCCCACCTGCCAGTAGCGGTTAGCGGCGGTAGCAGGCGGCGGCAGGCGACAACCGATGGTAGCGGCGAGGAAGAAGAAAAGAAAAAAAAAAGAAAAAAAATCTTTAAAAATTAAAAGAAATTCTACGTTATAAAAAAAAAAATTGTAGATCGTATCAAACACATTCTTATTCTTTTTTTTTCCATTCCAAGAATATAAATTTTGTAAAGTTACCCAACACGTTTTTTTACTTAGAAATTATTTTAGATAATAGAAATAGAAAAAAACTATTTCTGAAAAAAAAAATTATTTCCCAAAATAAAAGTGTTACCTACTGGACCCTTAGTCAATTGAAGGCTTTGTTTGAAGTCTTTTTCCCTTTCCTAACTTGCAAACAGCTGGCTTTGGAATAATTTTCCAACAAGAACGTTTTTTTGGCTAAAGAGGAGTTTTATTCGCTAATAAAACGTTTTTCATATATATATAAAAACGCTGAACTTGCTCGGTTCCTTTTGACGTTTCTTTTCCAAACCCTCACCTGATCGTCTCTCTTCTGTGGTGAAGGCTCCATCTCAAATGGCAGCGAAAACGGGAGGCTCGATAGCGGTGGAAGAATACCGCTGGAGGAGGAACAATAATTAGGTACTCCTTTTTGCACTGCGTAACCTGTTGCATGGAAGATTCATCGGTAGTCTTCTGTTCTTTCGCAAGTTCGGAACAAAAATTAGAACCGAGTTTGTTTTGAAAAAATCGAATAATTATTATTAAGTGTTATCTTTTTTTAGCTTATATAACTTGTAAAATTTTGTTAGTTGAGTGTTCTTGTCGTGGCTTTCATTCTTTCCTTTTTTCTTGTTCTTATATAAGTTTTATAAGACTAGTTCATAAGTCATGGTTGAACTTGAGTAAGTCCCCAAAAGGCTTGAGGAAGAAGAATCTTCCAAGGGGTGGAATATCCCCTCCTAGCAGGAGAGAAAAATATTTGCCTATAATTGGAGGGCAGAACATGCAGGTACCAGCACATCAAAATAAGGATTGCATTCGGGCTGGGTGCTAGGTTATCACACTACCACTGAAGGCCCTTGTCGGAGTTTCGACTCTTGTTACACTCTTCAGGAGTTTTCATATTGTATTGGACATTCCAACATACGTCCGATGACCGATACTTTCTAATATTCTGTCAAAACGTGTCGAAAATTTCGATATCATCAAAGTTCTATATAATCACAAGTCAAGACACATGCCTAACAGAGCTCTTATCTACTCCGATAGCCTTAGATAAGTCTAAAATGAGCTGGAAAGAGTTGTGACATGGGTTTGTGGTAGATAAATAAAATATGACACCACATCTAATACTAGAAAGATCTATGGTATGGGTTTGAGGTCGATAAATGAAATATGACACCAACATCTAATACTGCCAATTTCTATATATATAGGATGAAGCAATAACGGCGTTTGGAAAATCCCGAAAAAGAGTTTTATTACAATGTTCGAGGCAGTAATTTTCACGAACGCGTATCTTTAATTTCTTTTTTCATGCTTGGGCTAAACAATATGCAAGAAATTCTTATGGTAACAGTTCCTAGTGCTGGCAGTTTTTTTTTATTGTCCTGAAGATATAATGCACCGACCTACGCATCTTTTAATTTATTTTGTATCGAATTTTGAACCGATCAAGTGCCTAAATAATTTACAATCAATGTTCTTGATCTAGAATCCGTTACGTTCACTCATTAAATATAAATTATTTTGTTCATTGTCCAAACTAACAAGTAGCAATGAATTTCAAAGCATCTTTTGGGAATTTTTTTTATACTTAAAGTAGGAAAAAGATAGTCATCGAACAAATCCATTAAAGACAATATCATGTGGTATCACTCATATATAAAATAACACGGTAGAAGAATAATTTTTTAATTGTAAGATAATTAATAGCCTCTATGATAGCATGAAGATGAGACTAGATTTAAAAAAAAAAAAAAAAAAAACCAAAAGCATACCTCATATTTTAACCAATGACCATTTACAAGTTATATTAGACATATAAGTATAGTGTAGCCGTGAGATAAACACCGTTTCAAATTCATGATAACACATTAACATGGATGTTTCCATGCGTGAGCGCTCGTGCATACAGATAATTAATATAGGGTTGATAGGACCTACGGAAGTTGTTTATAAATAAAAGATTCTGCGCTTGATGAGGAAAGAAACACCATGATATCGGGACGAAAAACGCCGGCCCGTGGATCACTGTAAACTTGTCGGGCACGGTGTTCGAAAGAGTCAAGCAACAACGGAGCGTGGGGTCCGTCTAAACATTATATAATGACTTGAGTAGTTGGTGCGCTTTAATAAAATAATTCATGCCAGAGCAAAATTAATTTTATACCGGAGACCATAAGGCATGTCGCCTTGACTCTTTCTCCATCTTGCAATATAGCCCGCTTTGGATTCAGTTTGAACGCCGTTCAGGATTGGGGACAACCATCGCTACCTGTAAGTTCTCTCCCTCCCTCTCCCTCCCCCACTACTTCTCCACCCCCACCCCGCTTCCTTTTCCCATTTTTCTTTTCCTGCATCTGCATCGACCGCTAACCCCTTTTTTTTTTTTTTTTTTTTTTTTTTTTTGACAATAAACGAGCTCTTTCGGAGCTTAGACGATGGCCCAAACAGGCCAACCCATGAGACCAACGGCCCAGAGATACCCCCACCTCCCCGTTCTCAAAGAACGGTGGCCACCGAAGCGTGGTTTTGTTTTTTTTTTTTGGTCGTGACTGAAGCGTGGTTAATCAATTTCTACTTTTGGTGTGTGCTGACATCATGCATCTTGCTTGCTTTTTATTTGTGCATCTATTTTTTGTTCCCATTAATTTAGAAAGCCTCTCAATATGCATAACGTTTCGTAATCACCTGCGACCATATGTGAGCGCTTGCATCTACAACGTTCGGCAAGTTATAGGCAACTCCGTGTTACTGAATAAAGACAGATATGCAAATAGGTAAGTGGTTAATCTCTAAATCGAATGGATGTTAATTCTCAAAGTAAAAACTAATCCTCACTAGGCTACAGGCCTCATGACTGCTTCTATAAGCGAGTGGTATTGTCCCGCTGTGGGACAATCCATGTTCTCCCTTCTAATTTCATATAGACATTTCTCACGGTAGCACAAACATCGTAGAGGTATCCACTGGGTTTCGTAGTTGACTTCTCTTTATCTCTTCACGTAATGTTGATTGCAATTCTCACGGAATCTAGACGTGTCACCGAGGCGAAGTTGCTGAAGATTTAAGTAATTAGAATGCGTCATTCTCACACTGATATACAAATTTGAGCTTATGATGTAGCAGAGACTATTATTACCAAGAAGCCGTGGTGTCAACAGTCCAGATAGTTCTATGACCCCAAAAAAAACAACCAAAGATAGTTGTCCTCCAACACTTAAATAGGCAGTTGAAGTATGCTCTGTATTAACAGTTGCCCGCGACATATGCTCCTGCGCTTAAAAATTCAGCACGATATTGTCACCTCTACAACGAGACCCTCTTGTGAACAAGTGATACCCGGTCTGGGAGCACTTGTATAATTTCTACCAACAATGCATTGATGCCCAGAAAACTGTAGCCCGCTATCTGGCTTGCAGGCCGCCACAACTCCTTCGCTGTTATTTACTCTCCATTCTTTCGGGCAGCTATCCAATTGCGCTTTACATTCGATAGAGGGACAGTTGCAGCTACCACAAAGGAAGTCCATGGCGAGTGGAACATTAAAGCCTTTTTCTACGGAGACAGCAAAGTTTTCACTCGAGATGCTAAAATATGTCACGAACGGGCCGCCATTTTCTGCACAGTCTTTCCCTTTGCATTCACCAGTGACGCAACTGTTAAAGCCCCCTGCATTTGAAATGCAGCCAGTTCTCATATAACCACGAAAAGACAAATTTCTTGCCAAAGAAACTTCCAGTGTTTCACTTGGGCTAATGACAGTAGAACTGTTGACTATCTGAGATCCATCAGCAGAAATCAGCAAGGGATACATCGGCTTTGAGCAGTTATTTTTTAAGTAAAGGGTAAAATTCCCCGAAACAACAGGTGCTCCTCCTACAGAAACCAAAAAAAATAGATGCAGCTCTCTGATAAATAAATCGGGTTCTTGAGAAGAATAGATTGATAAACCATTGAAGAATAGCGTTGAAATCGCAGATTGCAGACTCACCGTGCAAAATTGCTAGGAATATCAATATCACCAGTCCCCAAGGCCCTCCTTCTCCAGCTGCCATCTGCAATATTAAGGCCACGTGATCTTCTGTCCAATTGCTTAACAGAGCAAATAATGAAATACAGAGATAGTAAATACCAAAGGGAAAGACCCGTAAATACCAAAGGGAAAGACCCTTCAAATCCCATGTACATAACATAAATTGCCAAGGACTCTTTAATTACTAAAACCGGTTGCCTTCATCACGTCCTCCTTTCAATTTACCAGGACATGGAGCAAATAGTAAACGAGGAGCATCTCTATAGGCCCTTTCAGTAAGTACCAGGACCTCTTGTCCAGCAGCATAGATGAGTAATAACATGTACATCTTCCAAAGCAAGCTTGATGCCAAATGCACACGGTTACAGCGAACATCAAACACACAGGACCAGCATTTGACATATCAAAAGCACACAAAAACAGCGAGCAACACAGCATGACTATCTGTCTATAAATATTGGTGATCGTGAGGAAAGATCAGAGGAGGAATTGAACATTTGCCTAAATTTTTATATCTCTGCGTAAATGAAACAACAAATGCTGGAGGCCTCGCTTTCACTTCAGTGCCAATCCGTGCCACCTATTGTGCTACATAACATCCATTCCCACAATTCACTCTTCCCCACCTCCTCGATCTCCAAGCCCTCCATGCCACTGTTCGAAACGCCTCTTTCATTTGCATTAACATCAAGCAAAAATTTGAGGGGACGCAAGCGAGGTCGGCTCCAGCCTCGCCACTCGCCTGTGAAGTAAAACGGAGGCCCGTGACCTACCCCAATTTCAGGGGAGGTTAGAAGCCCTCGTCGAACCTTGCATTTGAGCAAACCCTGGCACCTCCAAAGGCATGAGACAATCTACAACGGGAAGAAATTGAAGAAACGGCAAAACACAAACAATCTAGGACCAACAGCTTGAAGAAATGGCAAAACACAAACAATCTAGTACTGACAGCTTCGCTCAATCGAGCCGAAAATCAACTACCCAGTCAGAAAAGCAAAGGGGAGCAACGAAAAACAATGCGAGAATCACGAAAGAGAGCAAGAATCGCGAAAGCGAGAGATGCCTACTGTAACACCCCTGATCTCATATATATTTCACTTGACTTGCTTGTATTTCAAGAGTTGTAAAATAAATTTCAGTCAAGCTGAATCATAAGAAACTGAGCTACTCGGCTCTATTTATCATAAAACTCGGTTTCTTTACACGTGGGGAGATGAGATTAAGAGGGGGATTTCTACAAAAAAGAACCACAAACACTAAATATCCCGCCTCCTGTCGAGTATATACATAGATCGACAAAAACAAAACTCTCCCAGACGTATCAGTCACCTTCTAATCTCCTTCTAATCTGAAGAAAAGACATAATAAACAAGTATGAGTTTTTAAAATAAAAACTCAGCAAGTGGGCAGTTAGTCCTAACTTGGATTTGGCCAATAACAAGACAATTAGGTAAACAAATCATCAATTTGCTGAATCCACATAAATCTAACTGCAACAATCACCCAGGGGGAGATGACACTCCGCCCTGAACCCCTCGCACCCAACCTAGCATCATGAGGTCCACGATCACCCAGGGGGAGATGACACTCCACCCTGTACCCCTCGCACCCAACCTGGCATCACGAGGTCCCCTGAGAAGTTATTCAACCCTTCTCAGAACTCTGGAGAGAATACTGCTACTCTTCATCACCCCTCCCCAGGCATCCCAACACCCGGGGTCTCACATTGGCTCTTAGCCAACTTCACACATTCACAATTCCCTTGTTGCAGCACCAACAACCTCAGCATGTGAACAACCACAAACAGGTCTAAACACACATCATTAAATACTTCAAAGTATATAGGAACTCTCATTAAGGGCGACACAGCAACTGCTGCACATTCTCGGATCAAAGCAGTCTATAAACTGAAATGAGCAGTTTCAATCACAAATACAGAAAGTATATCTAACCTTATCCGAATGTTATGAAATTTCAGTATGTTATAGAAGAGACATAGATTAACATTTTCCGTGAAGAAACCTAAACCTAAATCTCAGTGTATCAAGAGCAGTAATTTGCTGTCTTCTCCTCAAAATTCTGCAGCAACTCTCAGATTTAGTATCTACAGAAGAAATATTGTTTAACCCCCTTAACCTTAACCATTTGCACTCAAATTTTGATATGTCATTCCTAAGGATGTGACCTACAACTTTCATTAAAAGTTTAAGATCCAATTCTTTCTAGAAAATTACAGAAAATTCGTGGGATCACCTAAAGTATTGCTGTTTCCTAAAGTACAGCTTACTAGTTCAAGGTAAATGCTCTTACCAACACATTTTCTCATCAATCTTACTATAACTAGATGTCGAACCTAATCCAATGGATGTTCTCTCAAGTAAACTTGTTCTTCTCCTTATCTACATCATCAGAATTTAAGGCGACACCAAAACAAAAGGTTTTCCATCTCTAATTCTCTAAAACAGAGAGTGTTGCACCGTTTTCCTTCATCTTAGCTCAACTAAACCATGAGTTTCTCTACCAAACATTTTTTGTAGTATCTCGGCACTCTTCTACAGCATCTGAGGTAACTACAGGGTGATAAGAACCGCACTTCATCATGCATATGGGAAATAAAGAAGATAGAGGGGCGAGCCGAGCTCACGGCCCCCTTCAATGTCGCGTTCTCGCCGACCCGCACAGCGAAACGACCTAAAATAGGTTGCAACTCCCTTCCCCCTCAATCAACTGGATTACCCACACGGCAAACCCACGGCCTCTCGCCACCGTGGCTTCATCATCCAAAGCAACCACATCCCAGCTCCGAACAGAGCTTTAGTTCCCAAATTTTCGCATTCAACCCCCAAACTCTACCCTAATTTTCACATGCACAGCTAGGCACAATCATTACACAAACCCAGAACCTTAATCACCGCCCCACTTGCCTGGATTTTTCACCGGCGGAAGAGACAGGAAGCGTCGGGCGAGTCGGGTCTTCGCGACCGGCGGCGGGAGCTTCGAATGGGACGGGGAAGTGGCGACTCCGCTGCTGAACGGAGGCGCTGGGCTACGAGGGGCGGGGATTGGGTCGGTTCTGGTGGAACGAAACGAAAACACGGGAGAAAAGGAGTGGGTGCTTCGGCACAGAGAGAGAGAACGCAGGTTAGGGAAAAGGATAATGATTGCCGAAGATCCCCAAAAGGAAAGAGAGAAAGTGAAAAAGTAAAAAAAGAAAAGTCTCTCTCAACTACACCTGGATGCTACGTGGGGGAGAAAGAAAATTTTTTATTTCTCTATAATTCTCTTTCCCCCACGTACGAGGTAAATCATCGATGGAATTTAATTTAATTTAACAATTCTTTATTTTATTATTATTATTATTATTATTATTATTATTATTATTATTTTTACCTAAAAAATGACATTAGTCTCTAATATGCGTAATATAACTAGCAAGAAACAAAACGAATAATTTGGGGCGTCACACCTACCATTTCCTGAGAATCATTGTGACGACAGAAGAGGAGGAAAGGTGTCAGCGACTCCACCGTCTCTGTTGACCGCGATCGATGATGGTGGAGGAGGAGGAGGAGGAGAAATTTCGAGAGAGAGAGAGAGTCGGCGACTCCGCCATCTCCGATGACCGCGATCGATGATGATGGAGGAGGAGGAGGAGAAATTTTGAGAGAGAGAGAGAGAGTCGGCGACTCCAACGTCTCTGATGACTACGGTTGATGATGGAGGAGGAGGAGGAGGAGGAGGAATTGCGAGACAGAACGAGGGAAGAGAAAGAAATAGGGGAAATTGTTAAAATAATCTTAAATTTATTGGACTTTTATTAATTTAGTCCTAAACTTTTTAATTTTATCAATTCAGTCCTCAACTTTTTAACTTTTCGTCAATTGAGTCTATTAGATCAATTTTGATAGGAAAATGCTGACGTGGACGTCGGCCGTGCCATGTAGGACTATCGGCACTAATGTTGATAATTTTTAATAATATTTTTTTGAGTTATTATTATTATTTTCTATTTTTTCCCTTTTTTTATTTTTTTATTTTTTGGCTTTCTTCTTTGCCTTTTCCGAAAATTGGCCGGCCACCGGCCATAGTCGCCCAACCAAGCTGGCCTCGCCCCCCACAAGTGAGGCCTAGTCGGGAGAGGGCCAACCCCTGCAAGGGGAGCCCTCGCCGAGGCCAGATCTGGCAAGGCCGGTCCTTGCCTGGCGTCATCGTCTCCTGGCCAACACCCGACGAGGCCACCCTGGCTTGGGCGTAGGTTGGCCTCACCCAAGCGACCCTTCTCGGGCCGCGCCTAGGCAAGGGCTCCCTTGGCGGGGCTCGCCCTCGCTTGGTCGAGCCTCACCTGTGGTGAGCGAGGCCAACCGATGGTCAGCCGTTGCCTGTGGTTGGCCGGCCACTGGAAAAGGCAAAGAAGAAAGCCAAAAAGAAAAGAAATAAAAGAAAGAAGAAAAGGAGAAAAATAATGAAATTTTAAAAAATTAAATATTATTAAAATTATTTACGTCGCACCATTCCTACGTGGCACCTGCCGGAGTTCATGTCATTTTCCAGCCACAATTGGTCGGATGGACTCAATTGGCAAGAAGTAAAAACGTTTAGGACTAATTCGAAAAAGTTAAAAAGTTAAAAATGTAATTGGTAAAAGTGCAATAAATTTATGACTTTTTGAACAATTTGCTCGACAGAAATAGATGCCTTGATGCATGAATTATAGGGTTTTGCTTCCAATTTATGAGCTACAATAGAGGAATTGAAAGAGGAAAATTATTAGTTCACAGCTAACAGAATTAGAAGTGAAAAAAATCCTATTAAGTCGAACACTTTGAATATAAAGAATGGAAAAGCAATTTAAGATGGACAACCAGTCAACCTCGATTCCCTTAGCATAATAGTAAAAAAATTATTATTAATTTAAAAGAAATCATTAATATCATCTATTAAAATTTTAAGATCAAAAATATTTAAAATATTATCTTTATAACTAATAATGAAATCACCGTGCAATTAAATGGCTCCTCCTTCCTTCCTTTCAAATCAAATTCTATAAAAGGACTCTCCAATAACCTATAATCAAAAACCACTAATATAGATTGTGCATAAAAACGGATGAACTAAAGAAAATATTGAGATAAGAAGAATAATCATTAGATGAAAAAATTATCCTATTTATGCAAATCCAGTATGTCGCGACCTAATTTTCGGGTGCATCACCTAAAACTAGGTTAATGGACTACTAAGTCTAATTTAGCTCGGGCTTTCCCAAGCCCATATCAAATCGCGACTTAAAGTTCAATTATCTAACATACGAATGATTAATAACTAGGAGTCGACACTAATCAGTTTATGGTAAGTCGATTAGACACCTAAATTATTTTACTCCTACGAACCAGAGACTATGGGTACAGGGACTTGGTTACACTAGATTTCTCTAATGCCCTTTCGGTATCATTTCTTTTTTTAATTTTTAAAAATATTTTTGCAAGCAGCTTTGATTCATTTTAACCTAAATCTTTATCATGCAAAAAGGCGATCACACGAGTGCTCAACCATTATTAAAAATTCAACAAATGAAATAAATTGCATCACATGAAGCTAACGATTTTTTTGAGTTTTCTTAGATTTTTTTATAAAATGCATTTCTAACTACATGACCTAATTTTACTAACAAGCAAATTCTAATTAAATAATCCTATTATGCAAACTAGTTAATATGTACCTCATGACCTAAACTATATGACATGAAGAAATGCAATAATTAAATGCGATCTAAATGACCTAATTCTAGTGACATACAATGCAACGCAATGACATACAATATTATTTCAACTAAAATGACATGTAACATGCAATTTAATATGCGAGTTATATGTCACGCAACATTTATTAAATGACCTAGTCTAATGATGAGCAAATCTTAATATAATGAACTTAACAACAATCACTAAATGAAGTGCATTTCATGAACTTAATTCTATATGACGTGCATATGATTTTTTTTATCCTAAAAATGCAATCTATTCTAAATAATAAAGTGAATTTAAAATGAAACTTGCAATTTTATCCTAACATGCCATGACATATAAAGAATGCCCTAATTCTACATGATATATGCATGTTGATTCTTTTGTGCTTTTATTTTTATAAAATTCGAAATTCACAATTGCCAAATAATTAAACGTGCGATTTAAATTAAAAACTAACAACCTAAATGAATGCACTTTTTTTTTTTGTTTTTATATTGAAATTCGGAATTAATAAAAACCCTAACTAAATTATCTAAAATGAATAATTTTCTAATTTATTTTAGGGATTAATTTGACTTAAACCCTATCCTATCTTAGAAAACTATTTTCTAAAGAAAAATAGGATAATTAAAATGTGCCATCTTAATCCAAGACTCTATTTTTGAAAAAAAGGTTATTTAGGTCCAATCCTAATAAAAAATGCAATCCTAAAAATATAATCCTAAAAAAATTCTAATTTACTAACCTACATGCTCATGCAAGATTTTGATTTTTTTTTTTTTGATTTTTAGTGTTTTTCCAAGATAAATAACTATATCTATACAATCAAGATATTCATCAAATGAGAATTAAAATAATCAAAAAAATAATCTGTAAAAGTAAAAGTAGAACTGTAAGAAAAGGAAAATGCAAGAAGTACCTGTCCAGGAGGAAAGAGAAGTGGTGCATCAGTAAGCATAATTTTGTCTACTTCCTCTTTTGCAGTTTACTAGAAATGATCAAAAACCATAATGCAGAAAATCATAAGGATATGAGCAGTCTATTTCCAAAAGTACACATTTGCAGCAGTAATATAAATAAGAAGAAGAATATAAACAGGAACATATAAAAAGAAACAATTGACTTAATATACTGTTGAACGAAGATTCTATAACGCTTGGGTCAGAGGCTCTCACATACATAAGGCAGAAGCCATGTAATAACACTATTTGAAGTTCATCAAAAGCATGCAAATTTCTGAGCACAAACATCCCCCAGCAGTATGGCGAAATGCCAGATGTCAGCTCAACCCACCTGCTTATTGTAGCCTTTAAGCTTAATTTCCTTCCAAGGGTCATGCTTCTCTAATGTCAAGCAACTAAGTTGATGCACATGGGGTGGTTTTGTGTTTACTTCCCACATGTTATACTTATAACTAAGGTTCTCACTCAGTTAGATCTGTTAAGAAGCGAATAAGTTTATTGAGGTAGATATACAGTTCCATAAAGTGCTAAAGACTGGCGTTGCACATACACAAATATAACAGGGCAACAATTTGGCATTTCTCAATTGCATGTTCATCTACAAACAGATACGCTCAATTTAACAACGGTTTAAGGCGATGACCCACTAAGCATATGAGGTGGTTGTCGTCATACCTTCTGAAGTAAGGAACTGGCATCGAAAGCTTTCTCCCTTGAGTTAAGTTCCTCGATAGGTAAAACTCCGATACAATTGAGAGGAGATCCTTCATCTCAGCCCCACTAGCTGCGATCAAGACTCTACCATCGGAGTTAATGGTTATTTTTGAATTTCGGACCAAATCTCCTATGAAATCTGAGAGAGCGCTCTGAGTGGAAAATTGAAAGTTAGGGTAGACGAGAGAAGGAATGATGGGCAGGCGATGCATGTCAGTTTCCACTGAGTGAAGACCCGTTAAATCAGATACTAGAGACATATCTAGTCCAGCCTTTTCAGCACAACTCAATCCAGACATGCTAAACTCAAAGACTTCTCTCTGCATGGTGGATTTTTCGGCAATTCCGGTGCCTAGGGGCCCAGTAGTTGAGTGGACATCTGCAATCATAATAAATAAACCATTACTTGACCATCCCCTCTCACGACAAGTAACCTGTTTAACTGCAAAGAATACTGCAACACATGTCCTACAAAAGCTATATTGTTTTCTTAGAAGCAGATCTCGGTTTCAGTGATCTCCTAAACCTATATAGATGGTTCAGCACTTGAGCCAGTTCTACCAACCCCAACAGTAATCCCCCATTTGTTGTTGAAATTCAGTTTCCATGAATTTTCTGACCATACAAATGCAAGTGCCATGACTAAATTGCTAGTTTCAGTTTCCATTAGGCTTATGATTCTACAAATTCGTGTGGCCTAATATAATTGCTTATACCGTCAAGCACTTGCGAATGGATACAAATTCAGATTCTTTAGTAGTTTTGTGGTAAGATGATTTAAAACTGTAAGGGTGATAAATAATAGTGGCCCCAAAAAATTTCATTATCTCTGTGGCATGAAGGGTGAGATTTTCATCAAATGAAATCAATGACTTGAAGCTTGTAATTAACAAATTTACATGAGAAATAAATTATACCCAGAAGGAACGCGAGCACTTTATTTCAAGGTCTCTCCTTTTGGACAAGCTGACATATAACGTGAATTGATTTAAAAAAATAAAAAATAAAAGAGAGAGATCTTCAACTGAGTATTACGTGCATACCTTGCAAATCTAGAATCACGGGATCTTTCTCCACAGAATCAATCTGCACACACCGCTTTGCTGCTAACAGTACATATAGGGGTTCCACTGCCTCCTTGAATTGATTAGGACTGAGGGTCATGGATCCCAATCTTATAATGTCTTGTCTTGTCCTAGCAGCAGGCAAAATTGGCTGAAGATCCTGCACTTTCCATAATTAGATTTCCCGAATGCAGGATGCAAAATAACAAGGAACCGACACCTGACCAACATTAGCCATTTCTATAATCTAACATAGAACAAAAGAAAATCCCTAGCAAACATCACTGCACATAGATCTAAACCACCCTAAACAATTGAGGAGGTCAGAATCAACAAAGACATAGCTTCGCAACGTGCAAGCACCAATGAAAAGCAAAATTTAATTGCAACTTCGCAACCCTCTTTAAACCTGATAACTCTATAAAAATAGAGTTATTTTATCTATTTTATGTAATAATTAATACAATATCTATGAGAAAATATTTGGAGTTCCTTCTGATTATTTGAATTTTCTTTGTTTATGTAGAATAATGAAATATGGAGAAGATAAGGAAAAGAATGGCAAATATCAGGAATTCAAATAAAAAAAGCAGTGGAAGATGGATATCAAATTAGGAAATTCTTAATTTTGCTTCCTAATGTTATCTGTAAGCGTTGGGAGATAGATATCTGTGATATATCCTTTGAAAAGGAGAAAATTGAGAGCCAAAAAAAGAGAGAGAAGCTAGGTTTTTGTAAGATCGTTTTTCATTCTTCTGAGAGTTTTTCAAATATTTTGAAGAGAAGACAAAAGTGGTGACAGAATTCTTGTTCTTTGATTCAAGATGCTGAGTTTGATTTATATTTTTACTTTTTCATCTGCTATGTTATAATTTTCTTTTGTTAGGGCTACGATGTAGCCTAACCATGATGATGTGAATTTCATGATTTTTATGTTTTATAATTGATTTGAGTTATATATTATTGTATTTAATGCTTTTGAATGACTGGCCACCACTTGAATGATTTGATGTGCATGTTTGAGACTGAGAAGTAATAATATGCAATTGTTCATTATAATATATAACCATGAATTAAACGTGGATAGAGATATACCGCGTTATTTGTGTAGCTTTCGGTGATAAGATGATCCAAAAAACTCATTGTAAGCCGGGAATATTCATAGTTTTTAATGCACTTATGTTTATTTTAATTCACATAAAGATATAGTGGATTAATAAACTGAGTAAGTTTGCTATACCTAGAGATAGGATAGTAAATTGATTAGGAAATTCCGCTATCACATGTTTGATATCGTTCTTGTACCCATAATAATCTGAAATTCATATCTAGTGGTTAAGGTGAAATCGGATGCTCTAACATATTTATCTGATTGATTTACTGCATTTAGTCTACAAATTTTGTTTTTAATTTATTCTCAATTCTATCTTGATCCGTTAGATAAATTTTAGAATTAATCTATTTTAGTATTTAATTAGTTTATTAATCATCGATCTCCATGGGACGATACTCTTTCTCATCATTATATTTCTTGTTCGACACGTTCACTTGCATTTAGAATTTTACGAACAAGTTTTTGGCGCCGTTGCCGGAGATCATTTGTTTAATACTAATTAATATTGATACAAGATAATTCTAAGTTTAATCTAGCTTTCGTTTTGTTTTATTTTTTAGGGTGTACATCGGTTTATGACACGTAGCCAACAATGGAAACTTGTTGAGCTTGATTCAGAAATTGAGCGTACATTCAAAAGGCGACTAAGAGAATAGAGAAATCACGCTAACACATCAAGTATCAGAAGACCTGCAATTCAAGCAAACAACTTTGAGATCAAGCCATCACTCATTCAGATGCCTCAACAATCAGTACAATTCAGTGGGCTACCAAGCGATGATCCAAACGCTCACATCGATGCTTTTCTTGAAATCTGTGACACCATTAAATATAATTGAGTTACAGATGATGCTATTAGATTGAGATTATTTCCATTCTCTCTTAGAGACAAAGCTAAGAGTTGGCTTTCTTCTCTTCCTGCAGGATCAATTACTACATGGAATGATATGGCTCAAAAATTTCTTAGTAAGTTCTTTCCACCTGCAAAGTTTGTGAAGATGCGTAACGATATTACTAATTTTATGCAGATGGATAATGAATCATTATATGAAGCATGGGAAAGATTCAAAGAATTTCTTAGGAGATGTCCACATTATGGACTACTTGTATGGATGCAGGTACAAACTTTTTATAATGGCTCTAGTACAAATCTTCATTCTATGATTGATGCAGCTACAGGAGGAACTCTAAATAATAAAACACCAGAAGAAGCCTACAATTTATTAGAGGAGATGGCATCCAATAGTTATCAATGGCCTACTGAGAGACTACCAATTCGAAAAGTTAGCGGAGTTCATGAAGTTGATGCTTTTGCTGCAATTGCTACACAATTTGAAACACTCATAAAAAAAGCTTGATAATATGGGTGTTTCAGTCGTGAAAATTCATAATTTGACATGTGATTTTTGTGATGGAGGACATGTTAGCACAGAGTGTCAGGTAGGTAATACTTTCAAATAATCTAGTGAAAATTCTAACTTTGTTGGGAATTTTAATAGGTCACAGAATAACCCCTACTCCAACACATACAATGCGAGATGGCGCAATCATCCAAATTTTTCATGGAAAAATCAAAATGTGACGAGACCACCGGGATTCAAACAATCAGAAGAGACAAAGTCAAATTTGGAAGATATAATCACCAAACTTGCTAATACGACTCATGACTTCATCAAAAGCATGGATGTGAGATTTCAAAACCAAGAGGCTTCGATCAGAAATCTGGAGATGCAAGTGGGTCAGTTAGCAAGCATGATGTCAGGGAGACAACAAGGTTGTTTGCCGAGTAACACAGAGAAAAATCTAATTGAAAACATAAAGGCTATTACCCTGAGAAGTGGTAAACAAGTGGGAGAAGAAGAGATTTTCAGAGACAAGGAAGAGGTGGACAATAAACAATCAAATGAGGCAGGTAAGAGTAAACTTTTTCCAGATAATCCCAAGCCATATGTGCCGCTAATTCCATTCCTTCAGTGACTTCAGCAGCACAAAATAGATAAGCAATTTTTTAAATTTCTTGATGTATTTAAAAAATTACACATTAACATTCCTTTTGCAGATACTTTAGCGCAAATGCCTAGTTATGCAAAATTTTTGAAGGTGATTTTGGCAAACAAAAGGAAACTGGAGGATTATGAAACTGTGAAGTTAAATGAGGAGTGTTCAGCCATCTTACAAAACAAATTGCCTCCGAAATTAAAAGATCCAGGGAGTTTTACTATTCCTTGCACTATTGGGGATTCTTACTTTGAAAAAGCATTATGTGATTTAGGTGCAAGTATTAATCTGATGTCTTATTCAGTTTTCAAGAAATTAGGATTGGGTGAGGTAAAAGCAACTACAGTGTCACTTCAACTGGCTGATCGATCAATTAAATATCTAAGAGGTATTGTGGAAGATATTTTGGTAAAAGTTAACAAATTTATTTTTCCTGCAGATTTCATAGTTCTTGACATGGAGGAAAATTTTGAGGTACTACTTATCTTAGGTCGACCTTTTCTAGCAACAGGAAGAGCTCTTATTGATGTACAACAAGGGAAGTTGATCCTTAGAATTCAAGATGATCTTGTTTCATTTAATGTTTTTAAAGCAATGAAATTCCATCTGATGATAATTCTTGTTTTAGAGTTGAGACAGTTGACAAGTTGGTGAATAAGGTTTTTCAGGAAAATATTTTTAAAGATCCACTTGAAGCATGTCTGACTCAACCAATGGATAAAGATATTCAGAATGAGGAGATAAATGAGTACGCAAATTTCATGGAGGCAATTCCACCATATTCAAGGCAAAAAGCAATTAAATTTGAGGAGTTGGGACAACACATTACAAAGCCTAAACCGTCAATTGAAGAGCCTCCAATTCTTGAACTCAAACCCTTACATTCTCATTTGAAATATGCTTATTTAGATGGAGTTTCTTCTTTACCGATAATTATATCTTCTTCTTTGACAAATTTGATGGAAGAGAAATTGCTCAGAGTATTAAGATAGCATAAGGGTGCAATTGGATGGAAAATAACTGATATTAAGGGAATTAGTCTTTTAATTTGCATGCACAAAATTTTGATAGAGGAACAATATAAACCCATTATCCAACCTCAGAGGCATTTGAACTCGAAGATGAAAGAAGTAGTAAATGGTCAACGTTTGAAGCCCTACTTCGAAGGTGGTTACAACTAGCAGAAGACCACCATTGAACTTCATCCTCCAGAATAGCAACATCTGAGATAGTTTGGCTGAAAACTATAAAACAAGCGCTTCTTGGGAGGCAACTCAAGCATTTTAATTATGTTTTATTTATTTATTTATTGTTAAGTTTATGTTTTGCAAAAAAAAAAAAAAAAAAAAAAAGATTAACTTTACTCTATTTTATCCAGGTTAATTTTTTAGGGAGCACCTTTCAAGAGTTTAATCATCACGGTCATCTATGAACTTATCCTACAACCAAGGGAGTTTTCTTCTTTCTATTCTATGTTTCGCATTGAGGACACTACTTCATTCAAGTTTGGGGGGGAAACAAAATTTTTGGCTAAATTTATTTTCTATCATGATTGCATTCTTGGTTGTGAATTTTTACGATTATTAGGAAAATTTAAATTTTATTTAAACTTGCAATTGATGTGTGAGTTAATTTTAATTCTGATTATGTTGATCCACTTACTGAGCACTAAAAGTCCTTAATTTTTTAATTGTGTGTAAATTTAGAGAACATTCATGTGAGGTATGTGATTTTCTTGGATTTTATCCAAATCTTAGAATTTGTTTGATTTTCTCTTGAGGCGAAATCCTAAGCTAAATCTAATTGAGAAAATGATTTAGGCAATTTTTGGATCGATTGAGCCTTTCAAGCTAACCTTGTTTATTTATCCCTAGTCACCCCTTTGAGCCTTAATTATTACCCAATTTTCATTGGCACCCATATATATTAGCCTAGCCGTTATGAAACTATATCATTGTCCCATGCCCTATGAACAAGTTGATTTCTTTTGGGATAAAAAATTATTTGAACTTAATAGAAATTTGGGAGGAAGGATGGAGTATGAAAAAAAAAAAGAGCAAAAAAAAAAAAAAAAAGTGATTGCTATGGTTGTTTGGGGTGTTTAAAAAAAAAAAATTGCTTTTATGGTTCCCTATCCAACTTTCAATTGAGTGAGCCTTTTGGATACTCAGGGTTGGAAATTTTCATGTTATATTATGAGGGACTTTGGGAGAAACTCAAAGTAATTCAAAAAAAAAAAAATTCAAAAGAAAAAAAAAGAAAAAAAAAGGAAAAGAAAGAATGAATGTTGATATATGGTTGTGGAAAAATTATATTGAAGGAGTGAAATTGGACAGTGACATTGGCTCTAATTAGATCCTAGAAATCAACGTGTTGATGGGTGATTTGAGCTTAAAATTCCCGTTATCTCACATTTAGCCCAATCTTACATTACAAACCAAGAAAAGTCCTATTGATTTTTGGTTGGATAATTAGCTTACATTAGTGGAGAGAGGAATGAAAAGCAAACTTATGAGATTTGGTTATAATTATTGAGAATTTTTGAGAGGTTGCATGCCAATGTGAATTTATTTGGATTGCATATAATTCGAAAAAGATAAGAACTCTCTCACACACACACTTGGATCACATAGTTAGAATTGGTCTTAACTTATAAATCGATTTCAATGTTTGGATGAAATTTGCGTTTTTCTTTGAATTGTGAATTTGAGCAATTATAGAAAGATGTCATGAAGGAGGTTGTTAGTTTGAGTATGCGTTATGTCTTGATTTTGCTCGAGGACTAGCAAAATGTTAAGTTTGGGGGTTTGATAACTCTATAAAAATAGAGTTATTTTATCTATTTTAGGCAATAATTAATGCAATATCTATGAGAAAATATTTGGATTTCTTTCTGATTATTTGAATTTTCCTTATTTATGTAGAATAATGAAATATGGAGAAGATAAGGAAAATAATGGCAAATATCAGGAATTCAAATAAAAAAAGCAGTGGAAGATGGATATCAAATCAAGAAATTCTTAATTTTGTTTCCTAATGTTATCTGCAAGTGTTGGGAGATAGATATCTGTGATATATCCTTTGAAGAGGAGAACATTGAGAGCCAAAAAAAGAGAGAGAAGCTAGGTTTTTGTAAGATCGTTTTTCATTCTTCTGAGAGTTTTTCAAATATTTTGAAGAGAAGACAAAAGTGATGACATAATTCTTGTTCTTTGATTCAAGATGCTGAGTTTGGTTTATATTTTTACTTTTTCATCTGCTATGTTCTAATTTTTTTTTGTTAGGGCTACGATGTAGCCTAATCATGATGATGTGAATTTCATGATTTTTATGTTTTATAATTGATTTTATTCATGTGAGTTATATATTATTGTATTTAATGCTTTTGAGTGACTGGCCACCACTTGAATGATTTGATGTGCATGTTTGAGACTGAGAAGTAATAATATGCAATTATTCATTATAATATATAACCATGAATTAAACGTGGATAGAGATATACTGCGTTATTTGTGTAGCTTTCGGTGATAAGATGATCCAAAAAACTCATTGTAAACCGGGAATATTCATAGTTTTTAATGCACTTATGTTTATTTTAATTCACATAGAGATATAATGGATTAATAAACTGAGTAGGTTTGTTATACCTAGAGATAGGATAGTAAATTAATTAGGAAATTCTGCTATCACATGTTTGATATTGTTCTTGTATCCATAATAATCTGAAATTCATATCTAGTGGTTATGGTGAAATCGGATGCTCTAACATATTTATCTGATTGATTTACTGCATTTAGTCTACAAATTTTGTTTTTAATTTATTCTCAATTCTATTTTGATCTATTAGATAAATTTTAGAATTAATCTATTTTAGTATTTAATTAGTTTATTAATTATCGATCTTCGTGGGGCGATACTCTTTCTCATCATTATATTTCTTGTTCAACACATTCACTTGCGTTTATAATTTTACGAACAAAACCCGAAATCACCAAGCTTGGAGCATCAAGCCACGGAGGTCAAGATGGAGTTGTAAAATTTCAATCTTTTAGACAGAGTGGTGAAAAAACAAAAAACTCGTGATCAAGAGATCTTACATAGATGAATCTCCTAGAGAACCAGAGTTCTGCAACACATCAGAGGCCCAGTCAACGACGTGCACAGTACATCATCGAAGCTCACAAAAGCCGCAGCTAACGACGAGCTACAGAGCTAAAACACCACACGACCCAATCAAAGACCGAACGCCAAGCTGCAAGCACGGAGCCGCCACGACAACAGAACAAAATCGACAACACCGCACAAGAATCAACCGACGGAAGCTATCCAAAGCGCTTCCGCAATCCCTAGGCACGAAACCCAGTTCGTTGCGATTCGAATCCGCGACGGACGGAATCGAGAGGAACCGAGAGAAGTCGAGACTCACCCTGACAACTCTGCTCGCGCATTGCTCCTGACCAAGAACGAGGCTCGGCGGATAACCATGCGAAGCCATCAAGCATATCTCCGCCATCATCGACCAAGAACGAGGCGAGGAGGGAAGCGCTTAGGGTGAGTGAGAGGGCTCGAGACAGAGAGGAGGGGGGTGCCTGGGGTGAGTGAGAGGGGGACAGAGAGGAGAGGAGTACTTGAGGAAGAGAGAGGCAGAAGCGGGAAGAAACAGCGTGCGCTCCGTTGAAAAAAAAGAGAGAGAAAATGCAGCAGGCCTCTCCTTCTTCGCCGCACCGTCGACCCCGCCCAAGTCTGCCGAGATCTCCCTCACGACTGAGCGGGCCAGCGTCAGGGACAGCGGCCGGTCAGCAGCCGGTCAGCGGTGGGGAGCCTGGTGCCGCTCGGGAACAAGACCGAGATGCCAGAGGCAGATGACCAGCGAGGCTTTTGGGCAGGCGAAGGCCGAGGCGGAGGCGGAGACAGAGGTGGAATGCGCAGATAAGGAAATAGAGGAAGGCTCTGAGTGTTCTTGGTTCTTTTACGAGGAGAGAGAACCCGCCCATTCAAGTGAGGAGAGAGAGAAATTTTGTGCGGGAGGAATACGCTGACCGTCCTTTCTTTTCTGCAATGGAGCGGAGCGGAGCCAAGCCAGTCGAATACCAGCCCTTTTCTCATTTTCCAGGGGTCTCGCTCGGGACAGGTGTCGATATCTGAGTGGTATGTGCGTGCCACATCAATGGATGACGTGGCGCGCACATACCACTGAATATTTTCTCGAGAAGAGAAGAAGGTCAGGGAAGAACGGCCGGAGGTTGAAGAAGATGGGCATAAAAAGATAAAATAGGAAAATGACAAGAGAGAAGAAAAAGAAAAAAAAAATCAGATTTTTTTTAAAAATAATATGAAAGTATTAAAAAATCGGTTTTAATCCGATGCGAATTGGATCCATATAGATGGGTAGGGTCAATAGGCCCGATATAGTAAACCCGATCCGAACCCATTTTTCTTAATATAATATTTAAAAAAAAAAAAAATTTAAAACATTAAAAGTTTTAGAATTCATTAAAAACCAAACATTTTTGGAAAAAAACATTAAAATTTTGGAAATCAGAAAATTAATAATTTCTTTTTAGAAAATTCGAAAATCAATAAAAATAGAAATTTGAGAAAATCATAAAAATAAAAAATCTGAAAAATTCATTAATAAATATTTAAAATTTTAATTAAAAAATCAAAAAACACTTGGAAATTAAAACCGAAAATTGGATAAGCTTTTAGGGCTTTGCAATAGGGTTTCTTATTATGCTTTGTCTTGTTTTCATTTTTAGGGATAATTTTAGAATGCTTGCATACTTCCTATTATGATTGTAATCGATTGTATTTTTCAATATTTGAATGTTACTTTCTTGTTTTAGAATATGGTTAGAACAAACCTCAGATTTTTCTTGATAGGCTGCTATGGCGTTAGTTAGTACATGATTAGGTTCGATACTGAAAAGGTGTTAGCCTTAGGACTAACGTAATCAAGTCCCAAAAATCCAAAATCTCTAGTTGCTTAAATAGTAAGATATTCTTGGCCGACCCTTAAAAAAGGGCTAGTGGCGACTCCCTTGTTAAAATTTGCATAAATTGAATTGATAAAAAATTTAAACGCCCAATGTCACGAAGGTATGGGCATAGAGAACCTAAGTCAATGGACGGCTTGAAGTTGACAATATCCATAAATCTAACAGCTTCCTCCCATGTGAGAGGGTTAGGTCGCGACATCTAATTGCTTACTTTCCAAAACGACACAGAACTCGATATACAAAAAAGCCGAAGAGTCAACCTTTGGTGGAAGATATTTTGTCCGGGAACTTTCTTAGCGAAGCAAGAAAAATAATCAAAAGTCCAAGTTAAGCCTAGAACCTATTATCATATATATCCATTAGAAGCACCTTCAAGACAAAATTAAAATCAATGATCTATTCACTAATCGGATATGGTACCTAATTTTTATTGTCCCTTTTTCGGTGATGTATCTACCGTCCACGGTAACTTTTGAGTCTCTTTAACTTGTGATTTGTAAAGCAGCCCCACGAATTATGTTTACAACCACACCTATTAATGTCTCCAACGTTTCTCTTTGGCTTGCGACGGAGTTGCCGGTGTCGATTTTCCTAGTGAATGATGACGATGAAGGCTCCTAGTCACAGCTTAGATGGGGTTTACGATTATCATCTTTTTTTATGTGTTTTTGCAACTTTTAACGAACTTTTATTATATGGAATATTATTTTTGGAGTTATCGCACAACTTTTTACAAGGTCCTAAGATTCACGATTAGCGTGAACGATTCACACGATTGAGCAACACTGTTTTGCACTTAACTATATTTTTTTTCAGCAACACTAATCAGCTACCACTGGAGAAATATGTTTCCTAGCTACCTTTCTGACTTCCTCTTCGCTCGCCAAAAAGATCTAAGATATCGCAAGTTATTCATGACTAGTCCGAGCACTATGCCACATAATAATCCTATTGCCATGGCCTTTGGTTCGACAAAATCTGCAAAGAATGAGTGAACCCCGCCTTCAGGCAGGACTGGAAGCTCCCCGGGCGCCCTGGAATCAGTACAAGATTTGGACAATGGAAACCCGCACAATCCCGGGTTCCCAAGATAGGATTCGGCTTGAAATGTGTTGAATTGGTTCCCTTGAGGAATTGGTCCTGTTAGTTGATTGGAAGAGACATTTAGGACCTCCAGATATGTGACTTTTGTCAATTCAGTTGGTATCATTCCGCTAAGCTCATTTGAAGAAAGATCCAACCATTCAAGTTCGGAAAGGTTGCCCAAAGATGATGGTATATGGCCTTCAAGATTATTATGAGAAAGGTTGAGCCCCTTGAGTAATTTTAGCTCTCCTATTACGTCAGGAATCATTCCTTGAAACTTGTTGCTTGATAGATCAACAGTCGTCCGGATCAGTAGGATTTTAGGGAGATACGTGTCAAGTCCTTTCATTGTCGCATTCATGGAATCCTGGTAGTAACCTTGGTCCATGTATTGCAACTCCAATCCATCCTGATCAGTCGACATCATCATTGCTTTTAGATTTACAAAGTAGGCGCTGGGCAAAGGACCAGTGAGCTCATTGAAGGAAACGTCGAGAATGCGCAACTGCGGAAAGGGAAATTCAGTTCTGGGGTTGCCTATGGAGCCGTGAAGTCTGTTCGATCGCAAGACCAAGACCCGCAGGCTAGAAAGTATTTCCAACCATTTTGGGAAAGTGTCGTTCAACTTGTTACCACTGAGATCCAGCGCTTCAAGTTGCTTGCAATTGATTATAGAGCGCGGCAACAGGCCTTCAAATGTGTTTTCATTGAGGTGAAGACTTTTCAGAGCAGCATCTTTGCCGAATGTGAGTGAGATTTTACCGGAAAGTCCATTTTCTTGTAGGTCCAACACTAAAAGGCTGTCGCTGAGGTTCCCTAGACATTGGGGGATTGTTCCAGTGAAATTGTTGTGAGAGAGGTCAAGAATTTGTAGGCCCTTCATTTCACAAATAAAGCCAGGGATATGGCCAGTCACTTGATTTCTAGCAAGCAAGAAGATGAGAACTGAATTCGGGAGTGATGGAGTTAGAAACGGCCCTTGGATCAAGTTCGAATCCAGGTCAAGGACTTTAAGATTTTCCCATGGAACTTGCTCGAAGCTAGTGAGGAAGTTGTGAGATATATTGAGATAAGACAATGACTCAGTCCCAACATCCCACATCCATGGCGGGATATTGCCGTGGATTATGTTGCGCGACAGGTCTATATACTTCGTGCTGGTTGAATTTCTCAAGAATGCAGGGATTACAGTAATGTTGCACCCAGAAAGACTGACTTTTGAAAGGTTCGGCAAGACATGATCGACATTTTTGCCATTACTCAGTGACAAAATGTTGTCCGAAAGATCAAGATCTGTTAGTGTTTTGAGTCTCGAGAGCAATCGTAGGTCTAAAACACTGGTCAGGTTATTTCCCGAGATACTCAAGTAGGTGAGGTTCCCAAGCTGAAAAATCGAGCATGGGATTGAGCCACGCAACTGATTACCACTCAGGTCAACATGGTCTAATGAGGGTGCAGCAAGGAACTCGCCAATGTGACCACTGAGCCGATTGTTACTGAGGTCTAGGCTCGTCAAGGATGGAAGAGAGAACAGTGATGATGGTATAGACCCCCAAATGAAGTTATTTGAAATGTCAAGTTGGGCTAGATCGGAAAGATTTTTTATGCTCGGAGGAATAGGGCCCACGAAGTGGTTATGTGAGAAAAACAGTTGTTGAAGTCGTGTCTTGTTGTCGAAGACATCAGGTATTGGACCTACGAAATTGTTGGAGCAAAGATCGAGCAGAGTGAGCCGATCAAGATTGGACAGAGTTGGAGGAACATGACCACTAAGCTCATTGAATGAGAGTTCCAATCCGGTGAGTTGTGTTAGGTTACCGAGTGACGATGGAATAGAGCCATTGAAATTACAATGGTATAGCCAGAGTATCTCCAGAGAATGAAGGTCGCCAATGGACTCTGGTAATACTCCAGATAAGCCTGTGGAGGACAAGTCCAAAACCTTTAAAGAGCTATTCCAAGTAGATTCGGGTAAGTAACCCGCAAGCTCCTTGTTGCCTGATAAATTGAGACACGTCAGCTTTGGCAAAAGGAAAATGTTTGCTGCTAACGTACCATGCAATTTACAGGAACTGAGGCTGAGAACTTCCAGAGATGGAGAGAGATTCATTAAGCGACTCACGTCAATGCCAGACATGTTTAACCCATCAAGAATGAGGACTCTTAACTTGGTCAGGTTTTGAAGCAGCATATCCGAAGTTGACCCTGATGGCCTTTCTGCTTTGTGAGGAGAAGAATGATTGAGGGAACCGAATGTAGATGGTTCAGCGCTGTTTGAAGACCCTGCAGAAGAGTAGCAGATTGGGTTTGGGCGATAGCAGCCAAGTTCAAGGCGAATCACATGACCTGTCATGTGATTGCACGTGACTCCGTCCCACGAGCAACAGTCTGTATCAGCGTTCCAGGAATGCATCTTCGTTTCACTGGGCCAAAAGCCATCTGTTTGACAGAAGAACGATGTCGAATTATTCGGCACCATCGCGTTCATGAACCGAAGTAGGTCAAACTTCTGATCAGGACGACAGGGCACAGCTGCCCCTAGAGAGGAAGGAGAGAAAAAGGATGAGTTAGGGTGCTTTTGGTAAAAGAAAAATTTCGGAGGAACAATTTCTTTTTAGAAATAATCTTTTTCTATTTCTATTTCCTGCAATAATTTCTGAGTAAAAAAACACGTTTGATAAGTATACAAAATTTATATTCTTGAAATAGAAAAAGAGTAACAATGCGTTTAGTACGATTTACAAATTTTTTCATAACGTAGAATTTCTTTTAATTTTTAAATAATTATTTTAGATTTTTCTTTTTTCCCTCTCTTCTTCTTCTTGCTCCTCCTCTAGCCGACGATGTTCAGCGACCATTGGCTGCCGATGGGTGGTGTCCAGCGTTCGGCGTCTGGCATCCAATGTCCGATGGTGGCATGAGGCGTTTGGCGTTCGGCAGCTGCGACGGCGGCTGTGATGGGTCGTGGCAGGCAACAGCGGACGGCGGGAGACGGCAAGGAAGAAGAAGAAAAGAAAAGAAAAGAAAACAGAGAAAATGACTTATTTCTAGAAATTGTTCTCGGGAATAAGAAACTATTTTTTTTTTCTACTTCTTGTTTCTGTTCCAAATCTATTCGTTGGCTACTTTTCTATTCCGGAAAATAGAAAAATCAATTGACACTAATAAATAGATTTATGTTCTTTTTCTATTTCGAAGAACAAAAGTACAAAAAACCAAGGAATAGAAATGTTACCATGCAAGTGCTTAAGGGCTTGTATTCCAATGGGGAATGAGAACAGAAACGTGATAATCAGATAGGATCCTACCGAGCGTTCCATTTTTTTTATTTAGAGAGTGAAGTGCATTAGCTAGCTGTGATATCAACGTTTGGTAGGTTGGCTTATATATACTATGGTTACCGCTGTTGAAAGCCCCTTAAAATTTTAGAGATTATTTAAGGACTACCAGGTCTTTGTTTGAGATTTTACATTACTATTAGGAAATTCCTCCGTAGTTTTCCACAACCACTTACGATCTTGGAGAGACTCATAGTTGCTCGCTGTCAACTGTTTAGGTCATGTTTAGTAACACTTCTAGAAACAACTGATTACATTCTTTTATTTAAAAAAAAAACAAAAATCCGTTTGGTAAATATTTTATTTCTGAGAACAAAATTCCGTTTTTTTATTCTCAGAAATTGATTTGGGACAGAATCAATAAGTAGAAAAAAAGTTGCTTCTTATTCCCGAGAATAATTCCTAGAATTAAGTCTATTTTTTCCTCTTTTTTCTTCTCTATGGCAAGACCCGGCCTTGCCAGGCTAGAGCGAGGTCGAACTTGTGCTGCTCGGGCGAGGCTCGACCTTCCTTAGATCTGTGAGCCTCTAGCAAGCTTGTTGGACCTTGCCAAGTTGGTCGCCGACCACGGCAGTGGCTGGCGATCGATGACCGGCAATCGGTGACAGAGAAGGAGGAAGAAGAAAAAGAAAAAAAGAGAGAAATAGGAAAAATATAATAAAAATATTAAAAAAATAAAAGACATAAAAAAATTAAGAGTCTTACCAAACACATTTCTATTCTTGGAATAAAAATTTTGGGTAATTATCAAGCGCCTTCAAAAACTCAGAAATTATTCTTGGGAACATAATTTAAAAAAATCATTTCTGAGTAAAAGTTATTTTCGGGAATAAAATAGTTATCAAACGCGCCCTTATTCTTTTAAATGTGAATCATGCTCATTCCCAGCATGTGATTCTTCACTGATGGGTAGGGTCTTTGAGCATGAAATGCAACAAGGCATTTGTAATATTGGAAAATCCTAAAGAGGAGATGATCCAACATTCCACAAAATACCGAAGGTAATCCTACAAAAGGGATGAGAAATGAAATGTTGTAGAGGCCACTATATGTGACGGAACACCTTTGCTCCAACTCAAAGTGAACATCAGACAGTACCTTTGCTTTTGGAATTGGTGTATCAAGCATCAATTGCTCTTCGTCTATTATCAAATAGAAAGATATTGCTTCTTCTCGTTGATTAATCCATCGTACATTTATCCTTCTCTTAAGGTAGATTTGCTTCTTGTTGCGAACGAGGGTCGAGAGAGAGGTACATTTTATCCAAGTTCTTGCGAGTTGCTACTTGCTAGCAACGAGGCTTCATTAAATGATGTAGGATTAGATAGGGTTGGGCATGGTTCGGGTAGGCGATTCCCACCCTAGATCTGGGATCCGCCCACTAAAGACTGATTTCAAAAAATTAGAACCGGAAACTGTCCATTGGTTCTGGTCCAATTCCTGAGTGTGTCCATAGAACCGGTTTTATCAAGTTTCATGCGTCAACAAAGAATTATACAACGGAATCACCTCGTCAAAGATACTCATAGTTAGAGCCAATGAACTAAAAATATTAGTATGTTAGGAAGTGTGTAAGTAAGAGAGCACACTCACCAAGCTTATTATAAGTGGGCAAAAGAAATACTAGTAAGTAGCATAAGGATTTAGGATTTTTCATTTTTTAAATTAAAAATTAAATATATATTATATATATTATCAGTTCAATTCGGGTGAGCGGTGTTATTCTTGGAATTGGGAACCAAACAATAAATTAGAATTGAGAACCAGACTGGTTTCTTTAGGAATCACCGGTTCTTTGACGGTCCCGTGCGGCTCCGGGTGTTCCGGATGATTCTTGATTCCTTTGTATACCCCTAGGACTAGAGGTTTCACAAATCCTTACGTCATTGTTCTGACACCGGACTCCCCTGAGTATCGCATGCGAAATGACGGCTAACCAAACCACAGACTTTGCGCACATAAATCTGACTTTTGGGTTGTTAAAGTTTGCATGAACAAATTGATGTTGACGATTAGCAGAGTTCTAATTGGGCCTCATTGGAGCCGTTTGAAAATCCGAACGATGTCACTGTTTCGGACATTGATCTTATCTTATATTAAGCAGAAGTCAAATTTCTCATAATTCAATATTCCAGTAGGGAAGAATATCGTTAGTAGTACATAACTGGATCGATGGGATCAGACCAGATTCAATTAAACTCAATATTGGGAACGATTTGACAATACATTATTGACGTTGACGTTGATAATTTTTTTATTTTTCTAAATTTATAATTTTGTTGAATTTTTTCTTTTCTTTATTAATTATACATTTTTCTTTTTATTTTCCTTCTTCTTCCATTGGAGATAGAGGGAAAAAGAAAAAAAAAATTGCTTGATTAGCGTTGATTAGGACCTGTTTGTTTTAGCTTAATTAAAGGTAAAAAATTCTTTTATTTTCCGTTTAACATTTACAATAATATTCAAATTTCAAAAAAAAGTTACAGAAAATTATATATGAATTTAGGCATCTATGCTTCCAATTTGTGAAAGTTTCTAGTGTTCAGGATTCATAAAAAATAATTAAAGTGTGTAGATTGCTAAGTATTACTTAAAATAAAGGAAAGAGTAATACTCTATCAATATTGACTCTTGCGTCCTAAACATGATGTTACATGATATTAAAAGGCTTCATCTCAGGTTCGTCTAGATCTCAGGATCACCGAAATATAAAACAATTAGAGGACACTCCTAAATACAGGGTAGGAAAAAGAAGTTGTACTAATCGAGGTACGAGGCGTGTGAATATAGGCACGTCAAAGTGAAGAACGCATTCTAACAGCCTGCTCCACAAATTAAAGATAAGCATAAGAGACCCGTGCAAGGGAGAAATTCCCTTTTCTTGATCAGATAACCCGTCAACCACGTCGGGGATCCAAGAAAGTTTCTGGTTTGAATTGCTAAGTATTTATTGAAAGAGAGGAAAAAGTAATAGTCTATATATATTGACCCTTAGAAAATTTAGAGACATGATAATTATTCTATCCAAAAATACACCTTAATGCTTCCCCGTTCAAAAAGCCACTGATTGCGGATTTGACAACTTGCAAACGAATCTACGTTCTTTGTTCTTTCCCTCTGAAAGAAAAGATTCTTTTACTTAGGATTTGTTCGTTTCGCAGAAAATAACTTCCGGAAAAATCTTTTCGGATTTTTCGGTTTTCGTTTCACGGAAAATGAACTAGTCAAGGAAAATGTTTTCCATCATTGAAAAAAACAACCTTTAAAGTGAGGAAAACGTTTTCCATGACTTATTCCCTCTTACTTCTTTTTATTAATACATTTTTGTTTTATTTTTATGCTTTCTTTTTCTTTTTTCTTTTTTTAAATCGAGTTTTTAATTTCTTTTCTTTTATTTTTTTCCTTTTCATCTTCTTTTTTGGCGGTGCCGACGATTGGCCATAGCGGCGTCCGGTGCGGCTGGTGACCTTGCCGGCCTCGCCCCAGGCCGGCGAGGCTTCGCCTAGCTCGATCTAGCGAAGCCGAGATTGGGCCTCGCCAGATCGGGCGAGGCGGAGCTCGCCGGCTTGGGCGGAGCTCTCGCCGGTCTGGGCAGAGCTCGCGGCTCGCCAGATCCGGCGAGCTGGGTGGGGCTCAGGCCTCGCCTAAGCTCGCCGCGAGCTTCGCCGGGCTCTGGCGAGCCGTGAGCTCGGGCGAGATCGGCCGAGCCTCGAGCTTGCTGGATCCGGCGACCAGGTCTTGGTCGGCCGGCGGGCGGCCGGCCATCGTCGGGCGGGGAAGGAGGCGCGCCGGCGGAAGGAAGGAGGAGGAAGGAGGAGGAAGGAGGAGGAGGAAGGAGGCGCCGGCGGAGGAAGAAGAAGGAGGAAGGAGGAAGGAAAAGAAAAAGAAAAAAAAAAAAAAAAAAAAAAAAAAAAAAAGAAAGAAAGAAAAAAAATAAAAATAATAAAAATTTCGATTTTTTAAAAATATAAATAATTAAAAATTCATTTTTTTAAAAAATATAAAAAATAAAATTAATTTTTTGATCAATTAAAAAAATTAAAATTAAAATTTTGATAAATTTTCCCAAATAATTAAATGAAATAACGAACGGTGGAAAATATTTTCCACTAAAATTTTAGGTTTTGGCCGAATACCGGAAAATAGAGTCATTTTCCCGAAAAATGACTTCCAGGGAAAATGTTTTTGGAAACATGATATTTTTCGTGAAACGAATGGATCCTTGGTTAGCGTTGATTTAGGATCAATTTGTTTTAGCTCAATTAAAGGTGATAAAAATATTTATTTTCCATTTAATATTACAATAATATTCAAATCTCAAAAAAAAAAAAAAAATTGTAGGAAATCGTATGTGGACTTAGGAATCAATATTTTCATCTTGTCAAAATTTTGAGTGTTTCCTACTCATAAAAGATAATCCAAGTGTGCAAACTGCTAAGTAGTTCTTAAAAAAAGTCAAAAGTAATACTCTATCCATATTGATCCTTAGAAAATTTAGAGACATGATAAATAGTTACTAAAATACTTCACTAAGTATTTTCATATTGTAAATCTCAATCATAATAGATATGGAATTATTACAATTTTGGCTATATTAATGAGTGTCAAAATACTAGTTTAGGATGTATTGTATGAGATAGTTCAATTTCAGAAGTTTGAGTAGCACGTAAAACGATATAAGTAGTTACATCAGTAATTTTAAAGTACACCTTGATAGACTTTTTATTTTTCTTATTTTCTTAATCTAAATATTTTGATAGACACATTTTGAATTTTTTTGAACCCAAAGCAATTGGAACTTTCATAACATATAATTATTGACAAGCACATTCGCATATACTCGCTTCATTATTTTTTTTAAAACTGTAATTTTAAATTTGATGAGAAAAGCAAAAAAAATTCTTTTTATTTTTACTTAATCCCAAAGATACAGATCCTAAAATTTTCAAGTTAGTTACTTCACAAATTTACTATAGGGTGGTTAACAAAATTCTCATATATGCGGTGTTGCCACCTGCCATTTTTTCTTGGAGACTAGACAAGTTTGGAAACGGGAAAGGAGAGGATTAAGCAAGAAGAAGAAATAGGAATGGGTCCAAATCAGAAGAAAGATACTTAAAGAAATTTCAACGAAAATATTGGATAATTTACACTCCGTTTATTTTATAAAAAATGAATAATTTAAAATTTTTTTCTAGAAACGATCAATTGTATCACTGAAAATAATTAGTCGATGAAAAATTGTATTTATCGTTGATGTAATTTATGTCTAAATATCTTCATTAACAATAAAAGTATTTTATGTTCAATTATTTTTACAAGCAATACAATTAATAGTTTTTCGAAAAATATTTTTGAAATCATTTAATTTGCACGAAATAAATGAACCTTTAATTTTCAATATTTTCTCTTTGACTGGACTAACTCATTCGAAACAAAAAATTTCTTATTCTAAACAATTTATAATTGGAGATCCTATCAAAGGACATTGACAAAATCAAGCAAATCACGTGATATTTTGCGTAATTCTATTTTATAAGATTGACGGGGACAGACTTCAGACTTCAGATAACCACTTTTTTCCTGAAAATCAACCTGACCCCACTCAAGTTGACTAAATGTCGATGGCATTTGGCCAGTTTAATTCGTTGTAGTTAAAGTAAACCGAACTTGATGTAACTCCACGTGTTGTGAACGGAAAAGTTGAAATATGTGTGTCAATAGTTGATGCAAGCATTACCAAGATGATTTTGAAATATCTAGAAGAGCACGAGAATCGTCGGTTTCACTCTAGCATGAAAAAATAGAAAGAGCTTATTTTATCCTATACGATACATCTCGAAATTTCGTAGACAATGACAAATGTCTTCTTTCAATATTCATACTTGACAAAAAAATGAGTCAAATGTTAATGTAGGATGTTTATGCATGGTTCTCACATAAAATCTGAATCGTAATTCGACAATCACAAAAAATCCGAATAGCAATTCGACAGAAACAATGGAGTAATATCCAATATGATATTCCTTTAGATAGGAAAGATTACCAAAAAAAATATAAATCATTGTAATTTTTCCAATTTAATCATATATCTTTTTTTTTTGTCATTGATTGGCTAAATTTGGCCGAATGAAATGAATTGACATAATTGCAAAATGTTTAGAACTGAATTAGAAAAGAGAAAATGGTTTAGAACTAAATTGGAAAAATTACAATATGTTTATAACTTTTTTGATAATTTTCCTATCATAGGAGTATGTAGACCTCAACCACTATGTATATTGTGCCATTTGTCATGAAATTCCCCAAGCAAATCAAAATCTAATTGCCCTACCCGTTTCTTTTATTCTAATATATATTTAACTAACTTTAGGTGGACCTAATTATACTCGCAACCTAACCATCATGTCAACATCGAATTTTCTTCGACATAAGGATAAGGATTTGGAATCTTTAGAGTGAATCTCTTGAGCACGTTGCTCGTTCCAAATGTTGAAAGGACGAACTAGCAAAATTATTAAAAATAGGCGCAGCCATATTATGTGTTTTGATAGTGTATTTACAATAATTGAGTTATATGACATATCAATTTGTGCTAACTAATCGGGATTGTTATTATAATTCAGTTCAGATTATGCTAGCATAAAAATCATAATTTTTGTTTTACTAGCTAACTAATTGCCTCTTTTTGGGACAACAAAACAATTGTTTTTTCTTTATTAAAGTATCTTAATTCATGTTATTGATGTCATTCATGCCATATTTTAATTTTTTTCTCCTTAATTCGTGTTTTACCTCAAGTTTTATAAAGGATCATGTCTAGTATTACCATTCTATTATTTTAGAGGATGAATTATGTTATCACAAGGAAATAGATTTATTTGAATCTTGAAATGTAATAGATTGACAGAATGAGGTCGAGGTTACATTGAACTTTCGCAATTATTATTTTCTCTTGCTAGATTATCTAAGATTATGATTTTTCTACAGTCGTTCCCAAAGAATTTAAGTTAGAGAAGATTGACATTGACAGTATCATTGAGTTTTGTGTGTGTGTGTGTGTGTGTGTGTGTGTGTGTGTGTGTGTGTGCATATTACAGTAGAGAAAAAAAATGAAAATGATTCTTGTATTATACTAAATTTACTTAAATCCACTCGAGCACGAAATTATGGCAACTCTTTCCAATATTATCAATTGTAGTTGCTGAAAGTAATATTTATCATGTATATGGGAGAAATTACCAAAAAAGCCTTAAACCTATTATATAAGTGTTAATTCAGTTCTAAATTTTTTAATGATTTGCCAATGTAATCCTTTTGGCCATTTGGTGACGTGGACACCAATTGTCCTACGTGACAAAACTAACAAGAATGTGAATTTTTTTTATAATTTTTTTTCTCTATTCTTTTTTGTCTTTTCCTTATTTCTCTATGCAAGTCCTCGGCCTAGGCAGTGGCCGGCAAAGGTCACTAGCCACAGTCGAGGCTCGTGAGGGCCTACGAGGGTCGCCTGTCCATAATATAAAAAAAAGAGAGAGAAAAGGAAAAAATTCAAAAATTTTGTTTATATTAGTAGCGGTCATTCCACGTAAGACAACTAGCATCTATATTGTAATTTTTATCATAATTAACTAGAATGACTATATTGGCGAATCATTAAAAAGTTTAGAATTAAATTGGTCAAATTGAAATATTTAGATTTGAATTGGTATTCGTATAATAAGTTTATGACTTCTTCTAATAGTTATCCTACGTGAGATGTAAGACATGATGGCATGGCATATTAAACCAATAGTCTTTGTCTTCCTTTTCTTCTGTTATTTTATGGAGAAATGAACTAATAATGAATCTGATTACGGCAGATTTTCAAAACAAATATGACTCTCAAAACACTGCTCATCTACTTCACCCGCAAGCCACTTAAACTTCGGGTTCAGAATATGAGACAAGTTATATTAATTGTTAAAGGCATTTTATCTAAAAAGCCAATATAAGGTTCTTTGATGGTCCGCCATCCATTATTTGATCTCACATATTTTTCTTTCCCAGCACCATTGACTGAGCCAATAACATTTGAAAGAAAATGAGAGCATTGGATGGTTAGTTTAAAATAAAATTACACAGTTTTTATCTATCATTGGTTTGAAGGGTTTAACTTCTTATCCTCTCACCAACCATCAAATCAAGGATAAGAAAAGCCGTTCTGGAAGATTCTTACTAATTGACAATTTTATCCTATAAATACTATTTTAATTGTTAAGTTCTGTTTTTTTTTTAATTGTACAACGTACCATCATCTTAAAGCAATTCAATTATTTTGTAATTTCGCTTGCACCAGTGTACACGGGTCATATGATATAATAATATACAATCCTACATCCCGTATAATAAGTCGTTGGGAGTTCCACTTTCTAAGAAGGACATGAATTTCTGGAGTTGGTTTGGACAAAGGAGAAAATTAAGCGGGTTTGACGCGGCATGTTCAAACAAGCACAACTAGCAATTTTGGTCTTGGTTCCTATCATCCTATCATCGCAATGCTGAACATTTTAAAATTATTATATATTGAAAAGAAAGAAGAAGAACATATTGCAGAGTTGGTACTAAAGAATCACCGGCGACAACGAATAGACCAATCGAAGTCTTTGTTTGAATTTTTATTATTTTACTTCCAAGAATAAATTTGACCAAATATAAGGTCTATGTTTAATGCTTGCTTTTAGCTAACTTCCTAGCAGTACATTGGGGTCCACTAATAAATTCAATCAATTTTAATTGGAAATAACGTGAATGTTAGTTGTTCTACATGGATGACTAGTGCCAATATAGACAATTTTTAATAATATTTTCATAAATTTTTTATTTTTTATTTTTTTATTTGTTTCTTTCTGCTTGCTAACTAGCTAGAGGAAGAAGGGAAGGAAAAAAATAAAAAGAGAAAAGGAAAACATGACAATAAATTGAAAATTCAAAAAAATATGTATTAAAATATTATTAAAATTTTTTTATATCAACATCAGTCATGTCACGTAGGACGGTCAGAGTCTATGTTAGCAATTTCTAGCCAAAGTCAGTCGGACGGATTCCATTAGCAAAACGTGAAAATGTTGATGATTTAATTGACACATTTAAAAAGTTTTGGACTGAATTGACAAAAATACAATAAGTTAAAATACTTTTTGGGCAATTTTCTCAAAATTAACTAGAAATCAGTATCTTCACATTCAATCGGCCTCCTCACTTTGTCTCCTTTCATTTCGTGCCCAACACTTTGTGATAATCATCGTCTAATTGTCATCGTATGTCACCACCTGTATATCATGGTCATTCATAATCATCATGATCACCAACCAGTTTTTTTTTTTTTTTTTTTTTTTAGCAGTTTACAATAACACAACCAAGACTTGGCTAAATTTGTCAAGTGGTTATCGTCGACCAATCGCTGTCATATGTCAACAGCTGTATACTATTGTCATTAATATATATTCTAGTTATCAACAAGTATTTCCATGTCCATGACTTAATGGTAGCCAAATCATACTTGACGGCTCTGTTTGAGAACCAGTTTTTTAAAGGGGTTTGGACCTCCAACCTTTAGGGAATATATGAGGTGTTTGGCAAATTTTTTTCCAATCCATACTAGATGTTGACTTTACCAAAGCTAAAAACCTAAGGCAAATCTAGGTGGCAAGGCCACATTTGGCTGCAGGGGGTTGGTGAGGTCCAGCGATTCACGTGACAATTGCTTGGGGGTCACATTACCTCTATGATAGACCAACCGGGATTGTGTGAACTGTTGCAAAGGTTGTATAACCATCGCCGATGCCAGATCTGGGTTGCTGGTGGCCTAACCATTTTGCCAGAGCTGATGAAGGGTTTGAATTTTTTTCCCTTTTTTAATAAAAAATAAGAAAAGTCATTTACAAGAATAATCTTTCCAAACATTATTTTAACTAAAGTTGCTTTATATATGACTTTTAAATTACAATTTAACAAACAAATTTGCATTTCGAAAAGCCCAATTAACTTAAAGTCCTTTGTATTTTCCCAAAAGTTTCCCCCTAGAGTTTATTCATTCAAGTGCAGCCTAAATAGTCTTGGACAATTATCACTTATATACATAGAAGAAGCCAACAAAAAAACAAACTATGTTCCATATTTCTTGTACGGCAAAAGTACACATAAAGTGTCAAAACTTAGCATGAGAGAACACTTAAGTGCCATTTTTTAAAACAAAATGAGATACCTAAGTGCTAAGTTCGACGAAAGTAGCCGAAAATCCTACATGTCAATTTTTTAATAATATACTTGCCTACCTAGTACGTCGGAGAGTTGAGTTAGCAATGAACAATCAAAATGATGTCTTTTTGTCTTTTTTAATTTTTAATATAAATATTAATTAAATTAATATGTTAATATTTATTTATTTATGAAAAAGGGAGGAGGCTAAAGGCGAGGGCTGTTACTGGCAAGGGCCGGCAACAGTGAAGGGAGGGTCGGTCAGTGTTGCTAGGCCTTGGCCAACTAGCAGTGAGGGCCCGCGAGCCCTCACCCAAATCTAGGGTAAGGGTTGCGGCCTTCCCCCAGATCCAGCGAGTGTTGTCGGCCCTCGCCCTGGGGGGAGGGTCGGCTGGTGTCACCAAGCCTTAGCCAGTAGGGGTGTGCATGGTCCGGGCGGGCGGTTCCCGACCTATAACCGGGAACCGCTCGCTAAGAACTGGTTCCGAAAAATTGGAACTAGGAATCGCCCACTAGTTGCATGGATCCACCTGGGAACTGAACTGTCGGTCCGGTCCGATTCCCGAGTGGTTTCATAGAATCGGTCCAACCTCCACACCTTCCCCTTTTCGCCTTCAACTGGTTGCAACCCTCGCTCCGCTTTCGTCTCGGCCACCACCACCATCTTGGCCACTGCCTCCGTCGTCTCCAACTCCTCCCTCGAGACTGACAATGAGGAGGACAACGGGGATGATGAGCTGTTCTTAGACCTAGAGTTCGCCCATCCCCGAAGATGAGGATGATAGGGAGAAACCCGAGAAGGGGGAGGAGGAAGAGGGGAGGTAGAAGCGAGACGAGCCCAACAACAAAGAGGATGATAGTGACAGTGAATGCGGAGGTGGCGACGGTGTGTAGAGAGAGTTCAAGTTCAAGGGAAGAAAAGAAAATTAACTCATTGTTTCGCCAAGTTTGGACTAGGACTCAAAGGGAGATGAGTAGATTCAGAGGTGAATCGGAGAGGAAGAGGGAGCTCGGGAGATTTTGAACTGAGAGAGATGAGATAGAGTAGGAGAGTAGTGAATTGAAACAAGATGGTGATTGGAGCCATAAATTTTAGATTTACTAATTTCAAATTTTTTAATATTAAAAATTAATATATTATTATAATATAACTAGTCCGGTCCGGGTGAGCAGGTAGATGGATCCGCCCATGGAACCGGGAATCGGACTAGTACCCACCAGTTCCCATAAATTGGAACCGGGAACCGGACCGATTCCCTTAAAAACCACCGGTTCCGGGCGGTTCGGATGGGTCCTGGTTTTTTTGCACACCCCTACTAGCCAAGGCCTAGCAACCCTAGCCGACAAGGGCCAAGGGCCGATGACCCTCGCCGGATCTGTGGGAGGGCCACGACCCTCACCCTAGATCTGGGCGAGGGCTTGCGAGCCCTTGCCACCGGTTGGCCAAGGTTGCCGGCCCTTGGCCAGGGCCCAGCGGCCCCAATCAACCCTCCCCTCTCCATTGCCGACCCTTGCTGGTGATGTTGGGGAGGCAGCAGCTAGGGCTTGCATAGCCCTCACCTTCTACGATTTGCTTCTACTTTTTTCTTCTTTTTTTAAAAATTATTTGAATTTAGTTTTAAATTTAATCAATATTTATATCAAAATTCAAATCCGAGACAAAACAATGTCATTTTTGGGTTTTCTTTCTACGTCAGCTTGTAAAACAATGTCGTTTTGCACTTGTCTTGCCGAAAAAATGACACTTCAGTATTTTGGCTAGATTTTCTCTTCGTTGGTACTTAACTAATCTATTGTACTTCAATTTTGGCATTTAAGTGTATCTTTCCGAACTTTTGGCATTTAAGTATCCCCGTGCCAAGTTTTGGCATTCTAGGTGTCCGACTTCCTTTCTTGTACCCATGGAAAATCCAAGTAACTATAATTAAACTTTGTTTCTCTTCATCCCAGCCAGTCCTACTCAAACGTTCACGTTCTTTCACTTGCATCTTGTTACATATCCAAAAATTACCGGTGCTATTAGAGCCTCGTTAAATCATCCACTTAAATATCTAACACTAAAATTATGGCCAACTCCACCTCACATTCACTAACCATTTCCTATTGTTGATGGAAATAAGTATAACTACTGTAACATTAAAACCACTACTTTCTTGATGGCTCAAGATTTGTGGACATCGTGGAAAAAGGATTTGCAGCTATGAAAGAAGGTGCAAGCATTTCGAAAGAGATGCTACGAATGATGTAAGAACTTATGTGTTGTCTAGCAAGCACCGTTGAAAATGATATTTTCGAGAATAATTGTTGGAAAGGAAATTGCAAAAAGGATGGGATATATTACAAAAAGAGCCCCAAGGCACAACCAATTTACACATAATTAGACTGAAAGGGAATTCGAGTATGCTAAAATGAAATATTATGAGACTGGCCAATAATATTGTGGAAGATTAGAAGAACTAATAACTCAAATGAGGGTCTATGAAGATGATACCACTAACCAAGGGCAGTTTAAAATAATGACTAATACAACGAAAAATCCAAACTGTTACATTTGTAATAAATTTATCTCAAACTAATTTTTTGATCACAAAAAACTCTAAACTTGTGCACTTGTGATAAATGTATCTTCTATTAGTTTCCGTTAAATTTTACTATCAAATTGCTAAGTTAGATAATATGTGACAATTGACAGATGTACCAATTTAGAGTTTTATCTTCAGCTTATCACAAATGTACCAGTTTGTAAATTTTTGTGATATTACTTCAATTTAATGGAATCTAACGGAAAATAAATTGATTAAAAATATACTATTTTGGGATTTTTTATGGTAAAAAAATAGTTTGAGATAAATTTGTTATAAGTGTACTAGCTTAGATTTTTTTTTTTTTTGACATATATGGATGTGATGTAAGGATGGCTTTGGAATCGGATAGCGAGACAAAGAAGACTTTTCCCTTATACTAATGTAAAGTATGGAAACTCGATTACATTCATAAAATTCCTAGTTGTCTTTATTATTTGACATTGAGAAATTTTATTATGTGATCAACGACATTACTACCAATAAATATGAAAAAAAATATTCTTAATAAATGTTTCGATAAGAAGAGTTAGAAAATATGCAGGAATTTTCAATAATTGTTAAATTGCAGCGATAGAGCACATTAAAACTTGTGTTTTCTATTAGTTAGCAAAAACTCATGGTATTGAGCGGGACAAAATGAATAAAGAGCGTAAAAAAAGGCACTTATTAAAAGGATTTACTAGATTTGAAAGTCTTGTATGTATATCTTGGTGTTGTTTTGAGAAATGAATGGATTCTTTCTTTCGACAAAAAAGAAAAAAAAAGAAAAAAAAATAAGGAGAATGATTTTAGACAAGAAAAATAAAGGGAGAATGATTAATGCCTTACAAATAATTGGAGTTTCTAAGCGCTGACTCTTGAAAACAATTGTTGAAGAGGAATTTGTCATGTATTTAATAATTTATACAGATGGGCCGGGTCGCAACGGGCGATGGATAAGTGGGGGGCCCATCTATCGTCACAGCGACAGCCACGTCGCCACATTATCCACAGCCTCAGGGAAAAAAAAATACTACAAACCGATTGCTGACCTGTCAAGACGGTTCGACCTTCTCCACCAATCATTTTCCGCTTTCTCTCCAAGGGAGAACAACGGGTGGATCCAGCGACTTGTCGAAGATTTTGGACCGTCGTCTCGTGGGGCAGAGACGAATCACAGTCACAATAATTTCTTCTGCTCTCCAGAACATTGGAACAGCAAATGCCAGATGCTGAAACACTGGTGTATGATATGACTCGCTTGGCGGGAGCTATACGATTTGAGATCTGCAATAATGAACATGCCTTCCTCGAAATACAAGATCTGCACAAATGCCAAATGAGAGCAACCCGCTGCAGGAATATCTATTCTCTAGTGTCTGCCCAAATCAAGCTTTTTCGTTAAGGATGTTAAGCTTCATGATACAAGGAAGTGAGAAAATTTCAGGAATAATTTTTATTTTCCTTTTTCCACATGAATCATTCTCTTCTTTTGGAGAAGTTACGTGAGGATACTCCTCTGTAGGTTCAGAACATTCACTTGAAAACCGCTCTCAATTCCCATAACTCAAAGTTGATCATGAATCATTGCTTTGCTGTTGCTGAGCCGATCAAGGGTTCAAACTCAAAACAGCTCTCCAGACATTACTCTTTCAGTCTCATTTTTATCTGTAATAAAGAGTGATTAGTAGCATTTGTCATCAATTTTACCCTAATTGTCGTTTTCTCACAATTAAATAGACAATAATAAGACGGTTAGTTTCCTCTCTTCTATTGAATGATTGCCAAGAATGTTGACAGCAAAGGCCGTTTCTTTTTATAAGCTAGAAAAAGTACCAAAAATGTCACAAACCTATTATGTTGATATCAATTCAGTCATAAATATTTTAATTTGACCAATTTTTAGTCATAAATCTTTTCACTTTAGTACCAATTGATTACATCCAGCCAGTTTATGCCTGAAATTGATCATGTGGATATCAACCGTCTTACATAGTATGGTTGGCATTGGCATTGACTTTTATTTTTAATTTTTAAAAAAGATATATTTTTTCTAATTATTTTATTAATTTTTATTTTATTTTTTCCTTTTCTGCCTTTTTTCTTCTCTTTTCCTTCTTGTTTTCCATTGTGGCTGGCGAGGGTTGCATACTATGTAGCACGGATACTCTTCGGAAGCTTTCGTGTCGTGTTCGACACTCCGACACGTGTCTGACACGCTCCGACACATCTCGACACGTGGTCAACTCTCTCCGACACGCTCCGACACGCGAGTCCAGAATTCTGACATGCGATTCCGACATGCACGGGGTTAATTTTAAAAATTTTCTAATACTTGTGGGGTCAAAATATAAATATACAAATAAAAGAAGTAATAAAAATGCTATCCATATACACGCACGGGGTCAATTTTTTTTTTTTTTTTTTTTTCAGTTTTGTTTTTTTAGAATTGTTTTAGTTTTTTAGAAAGTCTTTTACTATGAAAGAAGTAATAAAAAAAATGCTATATATGATAAATAAATAAATTTAAAAATATCATTTTAGCATTTTTCTTTAAACAATGTTTTTTTCCTCTAAGTTTTATGTATTATTATAACAAATTAAAATAATGAATGACATTATTTAATATTTTTCTTGTAAATTAATTCTAGGCTATTATTATTATTATTATTATTTATTTATGTATTTATATATAAAAATATATTTAATATATAATGTGTCGGAACGTGTCAAAATTCTCTATTTTTAAGAAATGACGTGTCGGCGTGTCGTGTTGCGTGTCGCGTATCCGTGTCGGTGCTACATAGGTTGCATAGCTTGCCAGCTACTAGGTGAGGGCCACAGAGCCCTCACTAGCCGCTAGTGAGGGTCGCGACTCTCACCTAACCTAGCCCAGATGGGAGAGATGAAGGAAAGAGATTCACATTTGGCCATTCCTTATCCTAGTTGAGCAAGAGTAGGTATGGCAGAGAAGACCATTCTCGTGGAAGACGCAAAAAGGAGGTGTGGCTACCTCATCGATGCAATTGAGCAATTGCCTCCCTTGATCATTGATTCTTGCAAGTGCATGCTCCTCAAGCTGGCTGAGTATGAGCTCTCTTTCTTCTCTTGACACACTTATTTTTCTTCTTATTTGGATTTGCCTCTCGAGTCAGTCTCACTTGGTGAGGCGGAGACTACCATGGCCTCGCTAGGCATGGGAGAGGCTTGCTTTCACCCACAGTCGGCTAGGCTGGACGAGGGCTTATTGGTTGGCAATCTCTAGTGACCTTCATCAGCCTCGTGAAAAAGAAAAAGAAGAGGAAAAGAAAAAAGTTAATAAAATTTAAAAAAAAATATTTGATTTAAAAAAAAAAAAATGTCCATGTTAACATTGGTTGTGCCACATAAGATTGTCGATGTCCATGTCAATAATTTATTGCCTAAATTGGCCATATGAACTAAATTAGTATCAACATGAAAATATTTATGATTAAATGGATACAACTGAATGCGTTAAAATTAAATTGATATCAATGTAATATGTTTAATACTTTTTTAGTGTTTTTCCTTTATAAGCTATATAACATAACAGAACCATCGTGAGAAAGGTAGCGGCAAACTGCTAGATCAGAAAACTTAAAGCACTCTTCAAATATATCAAAAGGATTACTTGTCACTACCCAAGAAAAATTCAAACAGGTGTCGATAACCAAGAAAACGCCTCGTAAAAGAGGGAAAGAATATCATTACTTTGTTAGGAAACGGAAACAGGTAAAAATATTTTGATCATGGATCCATCGCATCTCTCCACAACGAGGATAATTACAAAAAAAAAAAAAAAAATCCTAAATTTATTGTATAGATTCAGTTCTAGACCTTCCAATTTGTCGCATCTCTCAACAAAGGTCTTGTAGGCCCTCACCGGCCACAATGGAAAAAAAGTATATTGAAAAAGAAAAGAAAAAATATATATAAAAAAAATTAAAAAATTGAAAAATATAACCATGTTAGCACTAATCATACCAAACTAGCAATACTGTATAAGACAGCTAGTGTCTACATCAATAATTTCCTATCAAAATTGACCACAATGATCACATTGGCAAATCGGCAAAAGGTTTAAGACTAAATTAGCAAAATTAAAAAGGTTTATAATTGAATTGGCATTCATGCAATAAATTTAGGACTTTCTTTTAGCAATCTTCCCCCTCAACAAAGCCTACTGATTGGCCCAGCACCACATTGTGATTATCATTGGCCTAGTCACACTATGGATAAAATATGATGTGCTTCATGATATTCTCTAGGTCATAAATTGTGATGTCCTAGTCTGCCACGTGCTAATTCGAGTTATTGATCTTTTCACTTTGTAGCACCGGCATAAGTTGAAATTAAAGCATCAAACAAACAAACAACAATGGATGAACGCAAAAGAAGAACAACTATCAGCTTTCATTTCTTGTATTATTTATGAATATGGGTAATTTTCATCGGGCTACACTAGGAGGTCAAAAAGATATACTGCTCCCTCACGTCATCCACATTGCTATCATGACTAAGCCCCATGAGCGATCTACAGCAAACATCACCCAACTGCAACGGTTCTATCTCCAAAAAGTGTTAAGACCACGCTTTCAAAAAATTGGATCCCTACCACCAGCATCTCCCACTCTTATGGCTGCCTACTTCTGCCGCCCTCATCACCACTGCCGTCATCTGGGAGTGGCAGAGGACCTATCAAAAGCCCTCCGATCTTGGCATAGATCGCCACCAAGCTGTACGTGACGCGGCCAGTAGGCAAGCCTATGTCTACCCATAATGTGAAAGAATATTGCACAAAGACCACGAATGAAAAGGTGGGGTTAGTGAACTCGCACAATTACCCCTCGAAGTCTATTGGGTCATCGTAGCTGAAGATATGAGTAGCAGGAATCGCAACCATATCTATGGATTTGAAAAATGTGAATATCAACAAGGGTGAGCTAATGCCCAACAAATGGAATATTCAAAATTCTATACCATACGATCCACTCATCACACCCAACACCTATGGTATAGAGCTTTGATTGGGTAAAGTACCGTAAGTGCCAAAACTTGGCACGAGTAATACCTAAGTGCCAACATTTCCAAAATGTACACTTAAGTGTCACTTTTTTTGAAAATTGAAATACTTAAGTGCCAATGCCAACGAAAGTAGCCGGAAATCCAACATGGTTTATTTTAATAATATAAGTGGTTTATGTGGCTTGTCAAAATGCTTATTCAGCAACGAATGTGCAAAACGATGTTGTTTTGCCCCTAAATTTATTAAAGTAATATTAATTAAAAATATATTAAAAACTAAATTAAAACAAGGGAACAGTAGCGTTCAGCGAAGGCCTCCATAGCCCTTGCCACTAACAACTTACCATCGCCGAAAAGAGCTAGTGACAATGAGGTGAGGGTTGGTCGAGGTCATCGGGCTCCTCGCTCCACTGTCATCAACCCTGGGCAGTGGCCAGTGACCTTAGCTAACTATCGATGAGGGCCTACAAGCTCTCGCTTAGATTTAGAGTGAAGGTTGTAGTCCTCTTTTAAATTGCGCGAGGGTACCCTAGATTTGGACGACCCCGCCCCAGCTAGTGGTGACCCTTGGCCCATTTGGGCGAGGGCGATCTAGGGGAGGGCCACAACTCACCCTAAATGTTACACCTTGACCCTCGAGCGCGCGGCATCCCTCGATCTCTTCGGTCATGGAATTGCGACGTTCCAGAACGCGTTGCCGATCCATTTATTTTATCTTTTGATTATATGCAAGCGGAAGCAGAACAAACATCTTCCAACCATTAACAAACAATAGGGATAGTAAAAGGCATACATCAGAACACCATTTTATATATATGCATCTACCGTCAAACATAATCTTTCCTTACAACAAAATCTTAGCCATTTAGGGCACGTTTGGTAACAATTCTGTTCTCGGGAGTAGATTATGATAAAAAATGATTCTTTTTTATTATGTTTATGGGAACAAATTCTAAGCATTTTAAGCCGTTTGGTAACTGTTCAAAATTTCTGATTTTGGAATGGAATTGCGTTTGGTACCGTGCTCATTGATTCTGTTCCAAATCAATTTCTTTTAATTTTTAAATAATTTTTATACTTTTTTCATTTTTTTCTTTTCTTTTTTTTTTTCTTTCCTTTCTTTCCTTTTTTTTTTTTTTTTTTTTCTCCTATTCTCTTCTTCTTCTTCTTCAGGCCGATCGCCGGATCGGCGACCGGCCAGACAAGGGTCAAGACCTCATCGGAGCGTCGCCCAGCCTCGTTGGGGTTGGGCAAGGCCCGCCTAGCCACTAGTGAGGCTTGCCCAGTCTCGCCAGTGGCCAGGCGAGCCTTGCCGGGGTTGGGCGAGGCTCACTTGGCCACCGGTGGGGCTGGGCAAGCCTCGCCGGTGGTTGGGCTTGCCTTCGGCGAAGCTCGCTTGACCTCGCCCTGGCTTGGCAAGCCTCTAGCGAGTTTGCTGGACTGGTTGCCAACGACCGGTAGACGGCGGCGGCGGATGGCGGCGACAGGCAGTGGTGGACAATGGTGAACAGCAACAGAGGAAGGGAGAGAAGGGTTGTTGCGACCTACCCTCGGAGAGAGGGAGTAGGTTTAGGGGTATTGCCTAAAGGACGGGCCTAAGGCCCATGATTAGGCGTGGGTTTTGCCAAGCCCATACCCCGCATGACATTTGGATATTTTTTAAGAATTTCGCACAAAAGGAGTCGCCACTAGCCTATTGAGGTCGGCTAGAAACCAAGTGAGGCACGGGAGTATGCCACACTTCTTACGAAACCAGAGAATCTAGAGTCGAGGACTTGATTACACTAATTGACTAATTAGTGTCCTTTCGGTATCTAATATTATTCATTTAAAAAAGGGGTTTTTGTCAGGCAGTTTGGATTGATTTTATACCTATCCATTAACAAGTGAGGTGATCATGCAGGTGCGTAATCATTAAAGTAACAATCATAGCTACCAAGATCCTAATTGCAATAAAATTAAATACATGAAATTAAACATAATTAGATATGCAAATTAAACACGATGTCATCGAAATACAAGCCAATATAGGCCTAATTACCCTAAGAAGGAAAAACATAGCAATTCCTAACCAAACCTCATCATTTTTGGATTTTCGAAATTTTTAATTTTTAATTTTTTAAAAAAATTATGAAAAAATAATAATAATAATTAATTTTTATTTTTTAATATTTTAATAATTTTTAATTTTTAATATTCTTTGGATTTTAAAATTTTTTTTAAAATAATAATAAAATAAAATCCTTTTTTTTTTGGGACCGAACCGGGGCGAATCCTGGTTAAGCCTTCGCCTGGTTTAGGGTTGGGCCCAATCGACGGGCCCAACCCTCTTAAAAAAAACTCTCCGAAGGCTTACAGCCTAGATTAGCTCTAGGCTGTTGGCCTACGGAGCCAAAGTGGCTGAGCGGGCCGGATTCGTGATCCGGCCCAACTTTGCCTTTGAAGCCTGGTCTGCGATCATCCGATCGCGACCGGGGGAGTGATGGTGGTGATGAAGCTCAGGTGGCCCTCCAACGGTGGTAGGATGCCATTGAGCTCCGATCGGCTCGAAACAAAGAAATGCATGTGAGGTGTTCGACAAAAAGACTGACCTGGGTCCTGAGGGGAAATGGCGGCAATCGGCAGTCGGGTGTCACGTCGGCGGCAGTAGCGGTGACCTAGAAGTTCCTCCTTTCCTCCGCCTCCTTCTCTCTGCCCCCGGTTCTCCTCTCTTGCGCTCCCTTTCCTCCCAACTCTCTCTCCGCCTGCCTCTCTCCCTTCCTCCGGCATTTTGATTATTCAGCTCGCGTGTGCGCCCTCGGCTGACCAACCAGCGGCCTCTGCCAGTCGGCTCTGACCTAAGGATCGCGCCGCGCGCCTGCCACCACAAGATCCCCCTATCCCTTGCTGTGCTGGCGGCTCTGCCTTTTGGCTTCACCAGTTCCCCGTGCGGACGGCTGCTAGGGGGAGAAGACAAATGCGCGGGCTGGGCCAAAAGGAAGAAGGGGGTTGGGCTGCGCAGGGGAAAAGAAAGAAAGGAAAAAGGAAAAGAAAGGGGAGGGGCACAGGCCCATGCGGCTTTTTTTTAAAATATATATTTCTTTTTCAATCAATTTTTTTTTTTTGTGCTTGAAAATATAGATTAGGTGTCAACAAGGGTTCCACTTTTTTGATTCTTTTTTTTTGTTCCCGGAACAAGAATCAATTTTTTTTTTGATTCTTGATTCTACTCCAAATCTGTTCCTAGGAACAAAAATTTTACCAAACGTGATTTTGTTCCCAAACTGATCCCGAGAACAAAAAATCAGAATCAGGCACTATTTGGATGGTTACCAAATAGTGCCTTACACGTCTGCGTAGCGGATTCCTTCATACTTGTCCAAGAACTACGGTTGGTTTTAACCAAGCACCTTTATTCTACGAGGGTGACCACACCAAGTGATATCCCATACGTGTCTAGTATGCACCCACCTCAAATTACTTTGGCTCGAGCTTGGATAGCCATGATTAGGGCGCGAAAAAGTTTAAACAACGAGGAATGAGACAAACTCAGCGAGTAAACTCCCTAAACCTCGCATAGGAGGGTTCTTCGCCTCGGAGATGCCCTAAACATGCAACTTATCTATCGATGACAAATCAATAACAAGGCCTTTGCTTCGCATTATCTATTAACAGGAATAAAGCCACTCAACATGCAACACTCTATCACGTGTCCAATTATAGTATAATAATCACTACGTGAGTGCACCATTCCATTAAGCATACGATGTTCACAATTTAATAATCCAGGCATGAATAATAATAATAATAATACCGTGCACCATGCAGCAACTTAAATCTCTTGAGTCCTTATCAAAAGCGTACAAATCCACAATCTTATCCGCACCTTTCTGACTCAAACATCGACATACAAGACTTCCTCATGTCTCTCAATATATAAACATGGTCAATCAAAGCATGCATGTGCCACATAAGTCACTGAAATGACATTTAACTCATGCACTTTTCTCATGTAACTCATATATATTCATGCTACACATGTGCAGACAATGGCATCATTCTTATCATATGCATTTAGCATTCATGCACTTTACACATGTGGACGTCTCAAGAATATCATGGCATCCCATACTACCATGCTATCCTCGAGACCATGCTGCGCAATATAGTATAGTCATGCGCCCATGCCATGCAATAATCCAAACCCACTCATATATCAATCTCAAATCACATGTATGTCAATTATAGCATTACTTCTCAAAATATGCATTCATGCACTCATGCACTTTTCACACAACCATGTCTAGATTATTACGGCCACTCAGGACCCAAGGCCAACCCGAAGGTTCGCAATCATCCGGTGTAACTGGGCATTGTCTCGCCCCATCAAGCACGGCATCATCTTGCGTAAATGCATCAAGACGGTACTCCTATAAGGAGCTTCATTCTAAAATCCATCTGCAAACGGCATCTCGTTGACTTGGGGGCATCCGAGCTTAATCAGGCATCGTCCCGCGTAAACGCATCAAAATGAGTTCACTACCCCGCGTAAACGCATTAGGGTCTTTAGGTAATCACATGAGCATACCATCACTTAAGTCCATTGTTTTCTTTCTCATTAGCCAAGTATGAATGCCTCAATGGCGTACCAGGTGGAGTGTGTCTCATGATCTATCGAAACTACATTAACAAAATATGCCGAGCACAAAACGAGAGTCAGTGGTTTGATACAATACGTTGAGCACGGGCCTAAGTCCAATCCGAATCGGAAACGATATGTCTCGAAGTCACACCAAGACCAAGAAAGAACCAATCCATCGTGACATGATCACGGCCTAATACCAAGCTTAGCTCGGGAATGATATGTCTCAATATCGCACCGAGGCCAAGAAGGACCGAGCCGTCGTGACATATCACCGATTTAGTATCGAACTTGGTTTGGGAATGATACGCCTCGGTATCGCCAATCCAAGAGAGAGACTTGACCCAGCGTGCTTCCACACACGTCCAACAACCATCGTATATCCCGTCTTGGAGGCTCGGAGTGTTCTCATGCATCGACCATCGACAATGAACATATGTGTGAAGACTACTTCTAATGAACACATATAAAACATTGCCATTAATACCAAAGAACATAAAATAGAATGAGCACATCCAATAACATCATAGGTCACTTCCAATGACAATATCATATCGAACAACCTACGCATATTACCCTTCAAAATAGTCTTTCATTACTTATAATTATAGAATGCTACGAATGCTTGCCCTTTTCAACTTTGGAATTGCATAAGCATATATCATCTTTAAAAACTAGCATTCAACAAGCATATACACTTTAGAATTCACAACAAAACGAACACTTATCATAATCAAGATAGGTTATTGCATCCAACGATAACTTATAACTATTGCTTATCACATCTGATTATAACCTATCACGATAACTTATTGCATCTAACAATAGCCCATTACTATAAATGATCACTTCTAATGATAGCCTATCACGATAACTTCTCACATCTAAACATCACTTATTGCGATAACCTAACGCATCCACTTATCACCTATCGTGATAGCCTATCACTATTACTTATCACTTTAATCCACTTATCACCTAATCTAATCACCATTAACCATAAACCAATCCTAAATCTACTCCTAAGCGCAATTACCGCCCTAATCAAGGGTTAGGAAGCTACTCACTTCCAAAACTAGGCCACGGCAAGCGGCAGTAAGGCTCATGGTGTGGTAGTAGCGGCTCTCGGTGAGGCTCCACAGGGCACGGCGGTGATTGATTGACGGATAGTACCCCACGGCAAGGCTAGAACAGCCAAGGAACAGTAGCACACGGCTTGAGGGAGGTCCGATAATGGCTTGGGATTCACAGCCAACACGTGAGAACGATGGCACGGTGAGATCTTGTGGCAAGGGTAGCTCGGCAAGCTGAACGGGGAATGGTGGCTCATGGCCACACAACCAAGAGGAAAAAGAGAGAAATGGGTATGAGATGAGGGAGAGTGATGGAGGAAATTCGTCCAAATGAGGGGTAGAGAGAGAAAGTGAGAGAAACGATGGAAAAAGAGGAAAACTTGGGGAAGAAGTTGGTCATTCAATGCCCCTTGACTTATTGTCCTAACTTGGGGAGCGAAACTAAATCCTATCCCTCCATTTTGCCACAAAAGTCAAACCCTTCTAAAAGCTAGGTTACTGTTCACGTGCGCTATTCACGTAGGTTACTATTCACGCACATGGGCTAGGTCCAAAATGACCCAAATGTCTTAATGGGCTTGTCTTTGGGCTTGACAAACTTGGGCTTGGGCTTAATTAATCCAATTTGGGCCTAAACAAGCTTAATGGGCCTTAAAGGGCAAAACTGTAATTTCCATCTATTTGGGCCCTTGTGGACGAAATTTAAAGGGAATATGGCCCATTAGGCCTTTCCAAATCTATGGGCCCCCTTTGGGCTTCCAATTTCTAGCCCAATTCCACTTATCCAAAATTCGGGGTTTATTGATAAATAAGGAATTTGATTAAGTAATGTCCAATGATTGTCTCTTAATCCTCTATAAAACCAATAGACGACCTTTAGGAGTTTCGTGAGTTCGACCCGTGGTTGATTCGATATCAATCCGAGTTTAAGCCATTTTCAATTCATGGATGATCTTCGGTTGTCATGTAATCGTGAGGGGTCAATTGCTCATTTCGAAGTGCACAATCATTTGGAATTAGTTTAGGGTCATTCATAATTAATATAGTAATCATGTGGAATCACTCGCAATTCAATTATATACTATTATCGAATCGATCTATAACCGTTCCTAGATCAGTTTGAAACGGCTTAAGTTTGTCCCTCATTGATCCTTATGATCGAATTGTCAATCCAGCGCATCGAAATCTTAAATTGCCTTTCCCAATAGGTTTAACACTCTTGAATGGCTCACAAACCAATTCAAAGTCTAATTCTACTAATTGCGCATTGATAGAAGTAAAACCCCTTATCATATCCTAAATATGGTCGAATTTTGATGATGTCGCACTAGATCTAGGCAGAGGCCTATAGGCCCTCACTAGCAGTTGGCCAAAGTCGTTGGTCACCACCTAGGGCCTAATGACCTCATCGACCCTCACCTTACCGTCGCCAGCCCTTTTCGATGATGGTGGGGTGGTAGCAGCGAGGGTTGTGGAGGTCCTCACCGAATGCTGCTATTTCTTTTTTTCTTTTTAACTTATTTTAATTAATATTTATATTAAAAAATAATTTTGGGGATTGATAGTGCCACACGGAAATTTTTTAAAAAGAAAATTGCAACATGGATAAATGTTTTAAAAAAATTGCCATGTCAGTAAAAAATGTTGCAAGAAAATGTAACGTCATTAGTTTGGTCGAAATTTCTCATCTTTAGTACTTAAGTATCCCATTCTTCTATGATTTTGGTACTTAAATATACTTTTTGGAACTTTTGACACTTAAATATTCACCCGTGTTAAGTTTTGGCACTTGCGGTGTCTAACACTCCATAACAGTACTATATGAGACTAAGGACAAGTAAATGATAACAATAGGACTTAAGTATATCTAGACTCATGACATAAGGACCTATCAATCTTGACGAACGACTTAACCACGCATGTGAATTCACACGTTTTAGTTTTCGTTTTGAATCAATGTTTCCACTCCAAGACACATAGTTGGTGCGCTCACCAAACCACGTAAGGAGGAATAACTCTAGTATAGCAGAATTCCGACATGCCTTCCAGTCCGTTGCTTCCAGTCCATTGCGTTGTACATTGGTACGCTCTTTGGCTTGTGTAGGCTTCAAGGTCCACTAAACATGGCATCTCAAATTCCGAGGCATCTAGGATAAGCTCTCCCTAGGCTTGCAAGGTATGCTATCTTTAGACATCCCGAATTTCTTTCCGACTCCACGGAGCATCATCGATATGCTCTCTGATGGTATTCATTACATGGTATCTTAAACATGCAATCCATGCATAATTATCTTTTCATTGACCTTACCTCAAAAAACAACTTATAACTAGGATTGACAATTTCAAAGACTCAATCCCAAAAGCATGCCTGCATACTTCCAATAATCCAAGACTAATTTGACTCAAAATTGACGGCTACTAAAGACACGTCGGTTACACCAACCATACCACCTAGCTGAACCTATCTTGCACTTTGTAGCCACAATTTAAAGTCTAGAATCATAAAAAATTGACACTACTAAATGACCTAATCGAACCATGCATTAGCCAAACCTCTTCCAAAGTTTTACCTTCATGTAATTTCACACATAACACGACACCACTTGCGAATTCATCAATTGAATGCACCACCACCCTAACCGAACCTATGTAAGTTCTTGCCACCACCATGCACATCCACAATTTTACCCTAATCAATCTAGTTAAGGAGCCTTGCAATCACACGATCTCATCGCATGACCCGCGCATGACCGAACCTCGCAACTACACGTTGATGAGCACGATTACGCCACCGAACCTCACAACTAAGCATTGAAGCATGATTACTGAACCTTACAACCAAATCTCACAATTTGAGCCATCGACACTTTGGGATCACTGAGCCTCACACCAAACCTAACAAACTTCACACCGAACCCCCTGAGATCCACCATCACCGAGCCTCACACCAAACCCATGACCACATGCAAAGCCAAAATCGAGCTTAAGTTGACCAAATTATAATCCTAACGATCCCTCAACATCTTACGACGCATTGCATGCATTCTAAACTTCGATCAACCCATAGTAATAACATAATCCGACCCAAATTATTACAAACCAAGTCAAGACAGCACAAGACAAGCAACCCAACACATCAAAGACAAGATTCGTCGATCCACACAATGAGCAAATCAACATAGGATAGAAAATTGGAATTCCACTTGCCTCACGAGCAGACTGAACCTAAATTCACAGAAAAGCTGAACTTCAATCCCTTGCCTCAGCTGGACGCGACTCTACTAGCTTGATTCCCTCGATCTCATGAGCAAAATCAAGAAAATTAAGGCAGCAAGCAATCGGGAGGGAGAGAGAGTGATCGGCGAGAGAGAGAGAGAGAGAGCGAGTCAGGTCAAGAGCAAGAAAGATGAGAGAGAGATGAGTGAGAGAGAAATGACAGGGAGAGAGAGAAAAATGAGCTTTTATTCTGTTTGGATTACATGCGTGAAATCCTATAGTCTAATGTGCGGGCGTGCCAAGTGTCACGGTTGAAATGCCATGTGGCAAGGGAGAGAGAGAACCGAGCGAAAGAGAGAGAAGAGAGAGTGGGCAGTCCATGAGAGAAAATAGAACCATGTGAGTCTAGTTTCTCACGTACATTAGAGTAGGGACCATAAACTATATCTAGAATTTATCTAATGAGTCCCAAAAAATTATGGTTTAAGAACCTTTGCCCTTCAATCCTGCCATTGACACATTTTCAATAGTGTCAATTTAACTGATTTTATTATCGTTGCTAATTTTTATACTTCTAGCTCACTAACCGGGTGGGCCCAAAAATCTAGATGTCACATAAATACTGTGTGACAGGTCCATAAAACGTTAACAATTGAGGCCTTGCAACAGCAACTAAAACGAACTTTCCATGGCATGCAGTCACAAAGAGATCATGAACAAACCACAATTGTGCAAGAGACAATTGGAAGCAGCATTTCACGACCGTCAACTATGTTAACTTTAACACAAGAGCAAGTGAGTTAACTACTAACTTTGCTTCCTTCTGGTCAGAGCTCAAATAAATCGCTGTCTAAGTTTGCAGGTATGAAATACTCTTTAATATCTAGAGAAGTGAACCTTTTTGATATTAGATGCAGGGGCAAGTGAACATACGGCTTGTTCTAGTATTTGTTTGGAAAATATTCCCTAAATTAAGCCTGAGAAAATGAAGTCTATTTTCTCTTCTCACCCTGCTCTCTCTGGTTCCCTTTTCTCTTTCACCCCAAGCTCCGTCGACTGAGAAATAACTATCTGTTGAGGGAGGCTCCATCTTCTCAACTCGAGATTATCTCTCCTAATCTTATATGGGACTATTTTATTATTTTATCTGATTCTTTTGTTGTTTTTATTGCTCATTGCTGATGCTCTTCTTCGGTTGCTGGGCTTACTTTCCACTTACATTGTTAGGAATCAATCAAGCTACTTCAGATCTTCCAGACCAAGAAGTCCGACAAATCAAGAAGGAATTTGGTGAGTTTCTACTGCACGAGAAGCTGTTATATGTGTTCTCTAAGCTTTGGAAGCTCTCAACTCTTGATCTAAATCTAGATCTGGGAGCTCTTCTCTCCGATCTCGATCTAGATATGGGAGTTCTTTAAAGTTGTTTCTATGATCGTTCAACTTCTCCCAATCTAGATCTAGATTTTAAGTATGTTCAACTTGCTTTTGGTATCTCTATTTGGTGATGGTGTTGACGACACTAAATGTAGGCATGCACTGCCCACTAGGCAAGCTATTGCTATTTAAGGAGAAGATATAGTGTGTGCTCATCACTAATCACAATGCGAGATTCGGTGATTAGCCATCATTCATTCTTTTTTTAATGTTTGTTAACACGTAAATTTTAAATCATTACAAATTCATAGTGGAAGCATGCTGCATGTCTAAATTGCCAATTTGCGATGGGATAATAATTTAATCCAACACTTTAATGAATGACATGAAATGTTTGAATGTGTTAAATGAGACATATCATAATAATGAAAGGCAAGCCTTATCCATTACATTGTCCCATATGTTTATTCCTAGTAAGATGAATGAAAAATTCCATGTTCGCAAGGTAAATGGGTTTTCTTGTAAAAGGTACGTTACTAAGATGACAAGGGGCAGTTCATTTCTTTATCGTTAACAATTGAAGAGTTCTTTCATGTTATCCCTATCAAGAACCTACGCTAGGGTAATTTGGAGCAAAGATTGAAATCATAAGGTGAGAAAACAGTTAAAACTTTCTTGCTCTCACATGCATCAATCTTCAAGTGTTTTTATTGCAGATTAATTCATACATAAATTTGAGTGCCTTAGGATGACAAAAAGCATTTTCTTTCTCTGTCTTACACACTAACCCATTACATAGGCCAATTGAACCTCCAAATTAATTTTACATAACCCCAATAATTTATCATCCCACACATTGGGGCAAGGCAAAGATCACCACTACTCAAATAGCATGATCCAAATGCCAACTCAAGATGAAGACCTTGAGAGTCAAATAGTGTTGTGTAAACTTGTCTAGGTGTGAAGCCCTAGAATGTCACACACGACACATGTCCTTTTTATATCATTGTTTTATAGTATGCGGAAGCTTAGGAAAAAATTTTCTCAACCAAAACCCTTGCACAAAAAATTGCACGAGTAAATGTATATAATATTTTCAGTATATAAAGATCAATAATACAACTTTAGCACATTAATGAAACATATAAAAAATACAAAAGTTCTGGAAAAGGGTTTGGCCAATTAGCATCTCTACACTTGTACTCCATAAATGAGTCACCATCTGACTCAGGGATTGAAGGTCTCAGGGATCATCTCATCCCTTCCATCATCATATTCCAGCAATCATGCTAAAATAAGGGATGAATCCAAGCCTAGTAAATGAAATCTCTAGTTTTAAGTTAGAAAAATCCTCTTACCACTTTATTTGGTATGAGGGAAGAAGTACAGCCCAAGTGCCAAAACTTGGCACGGAAGGACACTTAAGTGCCAAAAGTTAGGAAAGTGATACTTAAGTGTCATTTTTCAAAAAAAGTGGGACACTTAAGTGCCATCTTCGGCGAACTCCATCGGAAATCTTACGTGGCAATTTTTTATTATTTTTTTTGTCTACGTGACTCTCCGGAATGCTAACTCAACAAACAAAGCCAAAAATGACGTCGTTTTTAAGCGGATTCAAATGTTAATATAAAAATTAATTTAATTGAATGATAAAAATAAATTATTATTATTTTAATAAAATAATATTTAAAAAACAAAGGTGGGGAGAGGAGGCAGCGGTTGAGGGTTGAGCCCTTGCCGCCATTGTTGGGAAGGGCTGGCGACCGGGGGAGGGTCGGCCGGGGTTGCCGGCCCTCGGCCGACCGGCGGCGGGCTGTGAGCCCTTGCCTAGATCTAGGGAGAGGGTCACGGCCCTTGCCAAGATCCGGCGAGGGCTTGCAGGCCCTCCTCGCCTCCCTACCGGTGTCGGGAAGGGCCAGCGACGGAGGGGGAGGGTCGGCCGAGGTCGCCGACCCTCGGCCGACCAGCGGTGAGGGCTTGCGAGCCCTCGTCAGATTTGGGCCAGGGCCGCGAGCCCTCGACCAGATTTGAGGGGCCCTCGCCCAGATTCAGCAAGGGCTCACGGGCCCTCGCCGCCTCCCCGCCGCATCGGGAAGGGTCGGCGATGGAGGGGGAGGGTCGGCTAGGGTCGCCGGCCCCCCGGCCGGCGGCGGTGAGGGCTCGCAAGCCCTTGCCATATCGGGCAAGGGCCACGAGCCCTCGTCGAGATTTGGGGCGAGGTCGCGGCCTTCGCCCGGATCCGACGAGGGCTCGCGCAGCCCTCGTTGTTGGTCGGCCGGGGCCGCGACCCCGGTCATCCCTCCCCCTCCGTCGCCGGCCCTTCCCGATGGCGGCGAGGGCTCAGCCGTCTCCTTCCCCTTTTTTTTTTTTAAATTATTATTATTATTATTATTTATTAAATATTTGAATTTTTATTTTTAAATGTTTTAAATAAATTTAGTTTTAAATTTATTTAATTAATTTTTATATTATTTTTTTACTATGTCAGAGGCAAAGCGACGTCGTTTTTGCATTTTTTTTTAGCCATATCAGCGTGCAAAATGACGTCGTTTTGCACTTACCTCATCAGAAAATTGCCATGTCAGCATTTTGGCCGGATTTTGGCTGGATTGGCACTTAAGTGATCCATTTTGCTCTGATTTTGGCACTTAAGTGTCACTTTCTTAACTTTTGGCGCTTAAGTGTCATTCCGTGCCAAGTTTTGGCACTCCGGGTGTCCATGGTTCCTTGTATGAGTAAAAAGAATACACAACAATCCAATAAGTGTGATAAAAACATGAGTAGACTTTACCTTTCTCATTTTCATTTACCATAGTAATCGTCATCCAACAATATTTCCATTCAGACTCATGCGTATGGCACATCATGTTTCAGCACAAGAGATCGATACAAAAAATATTAGACTCTACACATGGTCATGCATTTTGATTCATTATTATTTCTACATCCCAAACACTCATGGGTCATCTTGACTCATGGGGCATCTCAACTCCGAGGCATCTCGCACCATCTGCTAATGGGGCATCCTAGGCACCTTGACTCATGAGGCATCTCGACTCATCGAACATCATCATGCTATACTATATGGATGACGGAAGTATATAATCTTATTCAAGTCATGGTATATGCATACTTAAAGCATAGTGCATATTCCTCACATCAACTTAATGCATCGATCAAGTAACAGAGTAATAGTCACATTTTACTCATTAAAGTTTGCACGGTCAATGGGTACATTCTGAGTTGAATAATAAGTATATTTTGCTCATTAAAGTTTGGGCAATCAAGTAGGTACATTCAAACCTTATAATAGCTGATAGAATAAAAGAACAAGTTCAACAAATAAGTAGATATTGGCTTAGTAAAACCTGGTAGAACAAATTGAGCAGATTCTGACCCGAAACTCTAGAAGAACGAATAAACAAATTTTCTAGCATAAGAAACAGGTTATGATTCTAAATTCAAGTAGAATGAACATACGTAATTCTGGCTCTAAATTTGGATAGAACGAATAAACAGGTTTGACTCCAAATTCCGATATAATGAGAAAGAATGACATGCAAAAGGTTATCAAGGCAAATTTAGTAGAACTAAGAGATTTTGACTAGTAGAACGAACATATTTTGACTGGTAGAATGAAGCAAAACAAACATGTTCTAATTAGAAAATTTCTGGCAAAACAAAGCAGAATAACAATGCAAGAAGTCATCAAGGCAAATATGGCAGAATTAATAGATTCTGACTAGCAGAACGAAGTAGGATTCTGACTAATAAAATTCTAGTAAAACAAGCAAAAAGAACATGCAAGAGGTCTTCAAGGTAAATATGGCAGAACTAATAGATTTTGACTAGCAGAACGAAGCAAAATGAACATGTTCTAACTAGAAAATTTCTAGTAGAACGAAGCAAAACAAACATGCAAGAGGCCAGCAAGGCAAATATAGTAGAACTAATAGATTTTGACTAGCTAAATTCTGGCGGAATAAAGCCGAACGAGCATGTAAGAGATCATCAAGGCTATTTAACAACAACTATACCCATAACATGCACATCAAAGTTACACTTCTCAACCAACCAACCAAGTTAAAGTGCTAAGTAGATTAAACTAACTTAATACCTTGAAATTTCACTTAGTTCTTAAATAGAACTTGGACAATCAAAACATCATCTTGAATTCCCTTGGAAGATGAACTTTGGCTTCTCAACTCATAGGTTGTAAAATGGTATAAAAAGTGAGGGAAACATAAAATGGGTTCTACTATCAAGTGAATAGACTTCTAATTTTTATTCCACCTAAGAGAGATAATTTTCCAAAATTAAAATGAGGGCTTGAGGTTAAAAGATTGGTGTCATGTTGCATGTAGATTGAATTTATAAATGGCAAACCTCACCCAATGTGAAACCAAGTGGAGAGAGTTCAAAACGTGAGAGTGAAAATCTAGTGGTAGAAGTAATAGTAAGATAGCCTTGTAATCATTTCCATTTAAGAGACATGAGGTCTCTCATGCAAGCTTCCTCCGAGAGACATGTGGCTCATAAAAAAGTATCATTTGAAGAGAAGATCATTTCCTTTTACCACGTAAGGGAGTGAACCTTTATACATTTTACACAAAGTTAAAGATAAATAGTATAACCGAATAACACATGACATCATTTGTGTAAATAAATAATAATTGGTACTAATCATCTAAGGTTTAAATAATACAACATAATCGATGGCATCCGGATTCACCAAAATTATGGTTAAACCATACCGTACACTTAAGAAAATCTCGATTTAGTATAATTTGAAACTCGACAATCATTAACACATAATTCGAAGAATATTTGTACCTATCAACAATCAAGATGACGGTAAATTAGTTAACACCACTCTAACTATCCAGGTTGTCACATCCTGAACCTCGAGCGCGTGCCCATCCCTCGGTGGTCGATAAAAATTGCGATGTCCTAGGACGCGTCGCCAACCCATTCATTTTTAATGCACATGCGGAAGCGAAACAAAACCCCTGACAACAACCAACACGGGATAAAAAAGCAAGAAGCATATTTACAACCAAAACACTTTTATAAACACCCGGTTTATATACAAGACTAGACTAAAGACAAAAGTCTACAAAAGACCGGTTCTCAAAACGAAGCTGTCCTAAGACTAGCTAGTCAGACACATTCGCCGATCCTTTGGTCTCCATAGGCTCCGGGGGCTCCAAGTCCTCCACAACACCATTAGGAGGGTTAGCTGCACTCTCACCTAGAGTGGTATCGACTACCACAACGGGAATTTTAAAACCATGGAGGGGATCTACACAGAATCCATTGAAACCGTAGCGAAACCACGCTCTGAACCGATGAGGTACCCTCTGAGGTAGGCCCTCATTGACTCAGATAGTGGTCACCACGAGTTCGTAGACCCATTGACCCCTTGGGGCATGGTAGTCAAAACTTCGCTTGATAACCCTCATAGGCCAACCAATACGTTCCGGAGGAACCACCATCTAAGGACCTGAAAAGAATTGGGCCCACGACGGGGTGAGACAATGTCTTAGCAAGTTCACCCCTAATGTCACGCCCCGAACCTTGAGCACGCGCACATCATGCCGCGGTCGATAGAAATGCGACTTCCAAGGACACTATCGCCGACCCTTTCATTTAATTACATATGTGGAAGCGAAACAAATCCCCTGACAACATTTAACTTGGGATAGAAAAGCAGACAATCAATCACAACCAAGCAAGCTTTCTTATAAACACATAGGTTTATATACAACACTAGATTGTCTACAAAATAGACCGGCTCAACAAAAAGGGAACTGTCCTATGACCAACTAGTCAGATACGTTCGCCGATTCTTCGGTCTCTACCTCCACAAATGTCCATGGCTTCGAGTCCTCCACGATTGCCATCTAAGGACCCGAAAATGTTGAGCCCATGATAGAGTGAGACAATGTCTCGGCGAGTTCTACCCCCTAAGACTCGATTAGAAAGAAAATACACCTCAGGGTGCTCTAGCCACACAAAGAGGATAGAGGACTTACCTCACCTCAATCCTTCTTGCACGTCAGTACAACTCAATTCTCAATCAAACAATTGATCCAACGATTCAATTCAATCATACTATCTATTTATCAATACCGTCTATCAATCCATTCGTCAATATGACATATGCTCTCCAAAGCTGTAATATATAGACAGTAGCTCACCAAAGCTGTAGCTGTAGTATATATGCATAAACTAGAGAACTAGATAAACAATTCATTCAGATCCACGATACAAATTGACATACAAACCAATTACGGTGCCAAAAGCCAACACCGGGTATTTTCAAGTTAAATACCAAAACTTCTCCAATTTCACACAATTCCACACTTTTGGAATAACTAACCATAATCATCAACCACTCAATTTTTCAATTTAACAAACAATTAGCACAAATTGACCACATTGTTGCGATCAATGTGAAATTCTAACGACCGGCCATCCCAGCAAAATTTTCGAAAATATTAAATAATTAAATTTAATTGCGAAAATTAAATAATTAAATATTATATCATAATAATATAATTTAAAAAAATAATAATTATAAAATTCGAAATAATTAAATAATTAAAAACAATTAATTAGGGCTTAAACTAGATTACATTAATTTAAACATACAATTAGCCCTAATTAATCAACCACTAAACTAATCATACATCTAATCTAATTAACATTTAAATAATCTAATCTAACAACCTAAACATACTTAGACTAATCTAAGCATCCCTTAAGCGTAATTAACTCACTAAGCAAGGATTAGAGGTTAAACACACTCGATTAATGAGCCAAACGGCTCAAAACGACGGGGACGATGCGAGGGTCGATACTCCAAAGCGGGCCTAGCTTCCAGGGTCAGGAAGCCAGCCAAAATGGGCCAAAACCAAGCTGAAATACCCATTTTCCAGCTGTTGTTCGTTGTCGGTTGAGGCCGAGAAAGAGCGGATCCAACGTCGGCTTGGGTCGGAAATGGGCGGAGGAGCTGCAACGGTGCCGTGCGACCAACGGCGGGGCCTCACGGTGGTCGGAGGTGGGTTGGATGGCTTTGGCTGAGCTTTCCCAGATCTGGAATGGCTGCTGGAACAGAGGAGAAGAACCAGCAACTTGGCTTGTTGGAAACGGGCAAAGTGGGGCTTCGGCGGTCCAGGCGGTGGTTCCGGCTGCTGTACGGCAGCAAGACGGCCTTCGGCGAGCTCCACGATGGCCTAAGGATGCTGGACGATGACCCTGGATGAGTGGACAGAGGTGGACCAGCGCGCAAGCAGGACGGCAGCAGCTGGCCTCGGTTGGTTTCCACGGGCGAGCGACAGCAATGGCGAAGCAGCGACGGCGGTGTCGTGGTGGCACGCGGAGGCTGCGACGGCTTTGGCTAATCTTCTACAGCTGCCAAGGTCTTCTTCGGTTTGCTGGGTTCCTTGCACGACCATAAGAGATGGGGGAGAGAGACAGCGATGGGAGAGGGAGAGGGAAGGAGGAAACCAGTTCTCTCTCTCTCTCTCTCTCTCTCTCTCTCTCTTTAGTCTCACAAACATGGCCCACCATGACCTCACTTGATGATGTCACATTCCACTATCTCCAATCTCCCACAACCTTATTCCAATGGTTGCAATTTCATTTTTCACCGTGGCATGAAATCTTGTATCGATTTCATTCAATTCTCTTCTAATTGAACCAAATTGAAGTCCATAAAATTAATCCAATGTCACCACACTTCAATTCACATCTTCATTTGTCCATAGAACAAACTTAAGTCCCAAAAGAACTACTAAAGGCGGGCCTACTAATTTCTCAAGCCAAATTAGCCATTCTTTGATTAATTTGCTGAAAAACTCCGATTGCATGAAAAATCTTCCAAAAATTAGTCAATGATCCTAAAATGGTTTGTGACACACCAGGATTTCCAATTTATGAATTCGCTTTCAATTTCACGGTTAATTTCACTCTGGCACGATATTAGCGCGTTATGATCTACCGGGTAGCTTTTAGAAATTTTCATGCATTTAACCTGTGGTTGATCAATTCAAGCCACAATGTACATCTTTGATACATTGACGACTTTCGATTGTCGAGATAATCTCAAGATTTCAAATACGGACACAGGGTACCCAATCAACAGAAAAGCCGGCCTAGTGCCGATCGACAAGGATTGTGCGACCTAGTAGAACCACCCACCCTTGATCACATGCCTCTGTTGAGTTGACCTATCTTCGATCTCTCATTGATTTTTAATTATATCGTAATGACCATTGCAGATTAGCTCGGTCGAAAGATCGCTTCCTAGTCAAATTCTTGAGTCTAATGCATTAGAATCTTTTAATGGCTTCACCTGATAGACTAGTTTTCACATGAATGGCCGACTCAATGAAAAGAACTATATGTGTGCCAACGAAATGCCCGTCTTATTCAATTGAAACCAAAATTGTAAAATCGGGATGTCACACCTAAACTCCGACTAGGAAGGAAATACGCCTAAAGACAGTCTATGCACACAAGACTGAGGACTTACCTTGGCTTAGTTCCTTCCTGCACATCAGTACAATTCATATACTCAATCAATCAATCCATCAAACCGATCATTCAATCCATTCAATTTGATACAATCAATACGATCAATACCATCTATCAATTCAATTAATTCAATCACTGCTCACATAAGCTGAGATATATTTATGCTCGCACAAGCTGATATAGATGATTACTTGCACAAGCTGATATATATTATTGCTCTCACAAGCTGACATATCAATGCTCACACAAGTTGACGATCATTGCTCACACAAGTTGACATATCAATATTGCTCACACAAGCTGACGATTCAATCAGTTCTGGCAAAGGACATTGTGCTTTGCGCACCAATTCCTCAATTAAATAATGAACTTGGCCTATTTTCATCGTGTTAAAAATACCCGATAAAAATAGTCATGTGTGGGTACACGGTCGGCTTAAGCCAAAAATGTAATATCTTTCTTTTTGAAAATCTTACTATTTAATATAGTGTCTAAAAACATTTTTGGCGTTAAAACCGACGCTCAATATTTTCTAATTAAAATACCAAATTTTCACAATTTTGGGATAAATACCCAAAATTACAATTTCCACTCAATTTGCATAAAATAAAATTCAATTGCAGAAACTAAGCACACCAATGCAATCAGCATGAAATTCTGGTCACCGGCTATCTCGGTATAATTTCCAGAAAATAATAAATAATTAATTAAATACAAAAAATAATTAAATAAATACAATTAATTGCCAAAAATACCAACTTAGGCTGGAAATGCTTAATTAACCGCCCGAACGGGCCGGGAAAATTTCTGAACCTATCTAGATAAATAGCACGATCTATCTAGTCCTTAATTACACCGTTCTAACCACCTAATATGAACAAACGAATAATTAAATCACTAATCCGTTCTAACTAACCACCTAAACTTTAATGAGCCTAAACTAATCAACCCATAAGCATCATTAACTCCCTAAGTAGAGTTTAGCAAGTAAACTCATTGGTTTAGTGTTCATTGAGTCCACGACGACGGCGACACCAAATGGAGATCGAACGGGCCTGAAAATGGACCTTGAAGTCTCACGGCCCTTCCTGGCCTTCGACTTCTGCTCTTGGGCCAAGCAAGCTGGAACGGTGGCTGGTTGGGCTGGAAATGGTAAGGCGTGCGGACGGGTGGCTAGATGGCAACGGTGGAGCTCAAACAACATTTTTCCTCACAAATTGAACCAACTTGAATCCCAAAAACGCGACTAAAAACGGCCCTCGGATTTTCCCGTTCCAAAATACTCTTACTTTGAATTTTACGCCGAAAATCTTGGTTTGCAGAAAAATCTTTGAAGGATGAGTCGACGTTCCTAAAATGAATCATGACATGACAGAACTTTCAACTTTTGAAAATCGTGTTTAAATTCACAGTTAATTTCTATCTGGCGCGATTTTAGCGTGACCTAACCTACTGGGTAGCTTTTAAGAATTTTTTGTGCAATTGACCCATGGTCGATTATTTTCGAGCCACATTGTACATCTTTGACATATTGACGACTCTTGGTTGTCATGAAAATCTTGAGGTTTCAAATACGAACATAGGCTACCAAAACGATAGAAAAATCGATCTAGTACCGATCGATGAGAATTTTGCAATTAGGTGGAATCACCCACACTAAATCACATGGCTCAGTCGGATCGACCTATCTCCGGTCTCTAATCAATTTTTAACTATGCTGTAATAACCCTTGCCGACTAGCACGGTCGAGTAGTCGATTTCTAGTTGAATTCTCAAATCTATTGCGTTAAAATCCCTTAACGGCTTCACCAGATAGACTAGTTATCTCGTGAATGATCAACTTAGAGAATAGAACTATAGGCATGTTGATGAAAAGCCCGACTCATTCAATTGAAAACAGAATTGGAAAATCAGGATGTCACATAGGTATATGTTAATGTTCATCAATTTTTCAACTCGTCGTGCTTGAGACAATTACATTCGTCAAAAATCATCTTCTGCGCCTCATAAAATTTACAATCCACCTAAGATTTCCATGTGTCTACGTGATTTCTAAGCTAAAAAATACTCAGCTTTATAGACGAAATACTATTATTGGACAAGGAAAATTCTTAATGTCACATAAATATTATTATGAAAAATCTGGATGTTACACTAGGCTAGTTCGAGAACGAAAAACAAATTGAAAAAAAGCTGAAAAAAAAAGTGACAAGTTGAAGGCCCGGGTTTGCAACTTGCTATCTTCACTAGTAGCATAGTAATAGTCTTACAAATTTAGAAATTTATGAGTTAAACTCTCATAGTGATTGAAGCTCCTGCGATCCCTAGTGAAAAGGAAGACTAGTGACAATACTAGAATGATCACCAACTCTCACCCCTTCTATACACACCTTTGAGCTTATCGAGTCATTTTGTTTCTTAACCCATTAACCTAGTATACTTCATGTCCCTTATAAATTCTCTTTAGGTTATGGCACTTAAACCAATGTAAGGGTTTATGAGTTTTGCTCGAAGAATTGCGGGCAATATTTTTTCTATCTCATTTTACAGAGTTTTTGACTTGTAAATGCAGAGATGATGATCATAGAGTATTTCTTTCATTGCCATGAATTATCCTTTTGCTAAACCATCATCCAAGCCCACATTATAGTCTTGATAAACACCTCTTAGATTAGTAGTTGTACCACTTGTGAGGAAATTTAGACCCTTGTCGACATGATAATGGTAATGTCGAGTGATTATGATATCTTCACATCAATGGTCGAGATAAATAGCCTTCCTAAATGAGAGTGAGTGGAATCCTTTTCTAACTGACAATCTCTTATTTAGCATTTTCAAGACAATCTATGTTATGAGTGAAAATTATCTTATATGATGATTCTGCCAAGTGGAAATTCAGTAATGTAGATTTGACAAAATCGTCAAGCATCCATTTGAGTTGATAAATTTCCAGCATATGTGGTCAGGCACATACATTTTTTCTCTAACTATATCTTGTAGGGGATATTCCCTCAAAGAACCATGTTTACAAGGTAAGGATGCCTTCACCCAGACTTATTTCAAAATTAAGTACTAGTGATCACCCAAATTGTTGCGACCTACCTTTGCAGTGCACCACCTAAGGGTTTGGCTAATGGATTATTAAACTTAGACTTAACTCAGCTTGACCCATACCCATTCTAATTCACAACTTTTGGTTTAAGTTCTTAACATGTGTTGGTACCTGATTTTTAATCGATGCACCAAAAAGGTAAAAAATTCAGATTTGGATTTCCAATCGCAACAGGACTAGTTCCTTGACGAAAAAGTGTCATTTTTATTTTCTTTCTTTTGCATTGTTCCTTGATCAAAAAATACTTTTTCACCCAAAAAATGTCAATTAGCCTTAATTTAACCTTTCTTAAGTCAATTTTTAAACAATCTAAAGATTTGGCTCAAAAATCTATCTTTTGGAAAAAGTCAACTAAATGGTTAACTTTTGGTTAAATCTTTGACCAAAAAATTGAAAAAAAAAATCCTCAAAAGACTTTGTTTAGTGTTAATTTGATTTGTATGTCAAAAATTTTGTAAAATTCTATTAAGAACCTTATTTTTTCGAATTTTTCGGTTTTAGATTCTAAATCGATAAAAAATAAAGTTACTTTTGTTTTAGCCATAATTAGATGTAGTTCCTTTTCTGACATTTGGTCTAGGGGCTACTCTAAATCCACTTATGCATTCAATTTGCGAATCACCACATTGAAAGGGGAATTGCCATTTTAAGCCTTAATCAGGGGGTCAAAATCAATTCTTCATGATTTACGAATGGATAATTGTTTTCCACTTATTTTCTTAAGATAAGTCTAAATCCAGAGTCGATTTTGAGAAATTCGCATTAAAATTTCCCAATTTGAAGGATTTCATTCTCTTGAAGGTAAGAAAGTCAAGCTGTCGAACTTCAATTGAAGAAATTTAGGTTGACCCATTCAAGACTACGGTCCAATTGCATGAATCTAGATCCAATTTTAATATTAGACCTTGATTCATTTTCGGCCTAAGTTTTGACACTTCAATTCAAAGTCAATTTGAATACACTAGTTGGTCCTACACATGGGTAATTAATTAAATAGGTCTATTGCAACATTAATTGAATTTAATTTCAATTAATTTGCACATTTTGCCATAAAATGGCAAAATTGCTCATTTTAGCCCTTAAGGCTTAATCTCATGTACTCATGGTTTTGGTCAATTGTTTTTTTTTTTTTTTTTTTTGCAATAATCACTCAATTAAGTCAATAAAGGGTCCAAGATTACCTTTATGGAGTTTAATTGGCTTAATTGAATCAAAATCGGACAATTTCTCCTCAAAGTGTGCAAATTATCTTTTCAATATTGCATAAATTTTGAACCCACAAGGGCCACAAAGGCATGGACCAGCAAGAACCGGTCAAATCTGCGTGAACCGGCCTTACCAACCGCTGGCGAGATAAGCCGCTTTGGCCCCTTATTGGCCGATTCTGGACCTTTGGTGATCAACTCCGAGATCCTTACTTTGTCAATTTCACTCACATGCCTTCAATGTCTCACGATTTTGCAGATTGACCATTGAATTTCATGAATTTGCAATTTAACCCCTAATTAGGTCCTTAACGGCAATTCTCATTTTAAACTTGAATATTCAAAAATTGAACCCATTCAATCAGTTGCCTGACACCTCTTAATGATAATTAACTCTTTAAAGACCTAATTTGACCATTGGATTAATTTTTCAACTGTCGGATTGAATCGATGATCAAGATCGATTGATTTGGGGTTAGTCTAAATAGGTTTTTTCCCTCCAAATGGGGAGGGGGCTCATTTTTGCAACTGACACTCTCTCTCTACAGAAAGCTCTCTCTCTCTCATCTCTCTTTTCCCACTCTCTCTAACCGCCTCTCCCTCTCTCCTTGTTGGTTGACTTGTTGTGGCCCAATTAGCCTGCCGGAGAGCCGCTGACCATCGCCAACCCTTGCGGTGGTTTTGGCCTCTTCCTTGTCCAGATCAGAGCAGCAGTAAGGCCACAAAACACCCGGTCTTCTTCATCCAACCTTACTCAGCTGTAGTGAAGAAGACCGACATCGAAATCGGTTTTGGTTTCGACTAGCTCAAGATCTTTGATTAGCAGCTAGTAACGGCTAACTCACCATCCAATCCCTCCCTAGCTCTCTTCCCAACCTTATGGTGGTTGGGAACCAGTAGATTAGCCACCAGAATAGCGCCGATGGCTTGATCTCTTCGACTTTCTTGAATACTGGTCCAATCGGACCAGTTTTGCTTTGGAGACCAACCCGGTGACCAGTAGCAGTTTAGCCACTGCCGGACCAACTTTGGTCCTCCCCTAAGATCCTCCCTGACCAAGTGGTGGTCGGGGACTAGAGGATCGATCACCAAAACTTCTCTGGTGACTCCGATCTCCTCCAACGATCCCGAGCCTGTCCAATCTTGGACGGGTTTTGTTCGTGATTCAAGCTGACAGTCCGATCTTCTTTTTGATGGCTCACAGAGGTTTGTTTAATCTGTAGAGGTCCAATTGCATTTCGGTAACGATCAATTTGTCCGATCGCGTCAAAATCAATGAAATCATGCAAAAGGTTAGCTTCCTAAGCTTGAATCCGGTGTAATGAGGTAAGAATAGCTAACCAGTGGCTAGGATTCACACTAGGAACTATACAAAGTGCTTAGATATGTTATTGATAGGTTTGATCATTGATTTGCTGAGGTTGAATGGAGATTGAAGATGATTTGTGGTTGATTGTGTGATTTTGGTGCAAATATGCAATTTCCATGTATCTATGAAGTGGTTGACATTTGGCCTAAAACGAGGTATTAGATAATTTTATTTTGACTCAAGACCTTCTAAACTAGTTCATTCCAAGCACTTCAATTTGATAGGTCGTATAGCCCGAACGATTGACGTTTGACCCCCGTAAAACACTTCGCAATCTACTCAATTATGCAAAATTTTCAACATGTTTTTAAGTTTCGTTCTTAGTCTGCCTCAGAACTTTGCTATTTTTGTGCTAATTTCTGTGATTGATTTTTGATAAAGTTGTCTTACGAGATTTGTTCCAAATTGTGTTGAGAGTGTCTTATAATTTTTCTACATTTTCCGTACAAGTTTTGGTAGGTCAAAATCTCCTAAAGCTGAACATAGCTCAGTCTATCATTCACTAATTCGAGACATATTTTGGCAAAATTGAGCATATAGATGAGTTCATTTGGCCTTAGGATCTTCATGAAGATTGAGATACATGTTGTATGCTTTCCATGGGTACATGATTTGCATGATTTCATTGCCATTTAGTATTTAATGCATGTGTAAACACATAAAGGTCTGGCTTCAATTAGGATATTTAGTAATGCATACCTATTTTGCCATTTTTGTCATAAGTTGTGTGCTCATCATTAGGCTTTGATGTCTCAACGAAAAATACTTGCCATTACGCATTCTATTCGTCAAATTTTTCGCTAGATTTTTTCAAGTTCTTAGGTGACCAAAATTGAACATTTTCTATTGTAATGAGATTAGATTGAAGCTTTATCATGTGCATGCTTTCTCATACATGTTTGGGTCTCTTAAGACAAAATCTCATGTCGATGCCCTCTTGAACATTAAAATATGCATTGCGAGCTTTGTGTGCATATGTGGTTCATCTTGATTAAATGCCATTTTGTATGTGAAAATTTTCCACAATTAGGTTAGTTGCACTTTGAAATCTTCAAATATATCATTATAGTCTTAAATCATATTGCATTGACATTGACTTATATGACTTTTTAACATGTCGACTTAGGGTTAGATGTATACCCTAATCACTTGTCGCATCCAATTCTTAGTAGTGTGTGATTTTCATGCCGCTTGTACATTGCATGAGTGATTTCCAAACTTAATAATGCATATTTGCATTCTGGTTTCTTAATGACTAATGCGCACACTTTCACAAATATCCATTTTAGAGCACCGAGTCGACTTCAATTGATCTAGGCTCTTCTAGAAAGTCGTATAGCACACTTAGACCTTTCAATTGCCACTAGTTTCACGTAAATTGCTTGTCGTTAAACCCATTTTCCATTAAAAAAAAAACTAGATTAGGATTATGACTTAGGATTAAATTCGGAATCCTGTTTTTACATCTGTATAGACAGAGTTTTACTATTTTTGTGGCAATTTTTCATTAGGGATTTTTGAGTTGGACCCTTAACAAAGTTTGTTTGTTCCCTTTTTACCTGTATTGTGGTGAAATTTCATGATTTTTAAAAATTCATTTGGTAGGGTAAATCTCAGTTACAAAATGACTTGATGTCTTGCTGATTTGGCAATTTCCTGATGCAATAAAGTGTATTTTTAGATTTTTATAAAATCATGCTTAGCTCTTTTAGGAAAACTTTCTTCATAAAAGTCGTTTCGTATCATGTTATGTATGTTATTTAATTTTTTTAGAGTTAGATCATCAATGAATGGGGATAAGTACAATAGAAGTAAAAAGTTGTGTACGGCACTCACTTTAGTGCCAAAAGTTTTCGCCAACTTATTTAAGTGCTAAATCAGAGGAAAAATAATCACTTTGATACCAATGGCGAGAAATTTCGGCCAAATTAATCATGTGTCATTTATAATTAAAATTATAATATGACTTTGCAAATTTTTTTGAAAAATCCAATCCACGTGGCATTTCCACCTGGCATGCTTGGAACTGAAGTGATTGTTTTTTAACAACGACTAGCACTAAAATGATCACTTTGAATAAAATTCGGCACTTAAATGATCATTTTTAATAAAATTTCGCACTTAAATAATCACTATTTACAACTTTTGGACAATGTTGTTTAGGGGTTATTTGCTGACTAGGCACGCCGACAAGCCATGTAGAACTGAGAAATTAATAAAATATAGCCATGTTGGATTTCCGGCAATTCAAACCGGAGTTGGCACTTAAATGATCTTTTTTTTTTTTTACGTAGAAATTAAGTGATTCAAAAAAAAAAATTGATACTAAAGTGAGCGCTGTGCATAACTTTTGGCACTTCTAGTGTACTTACCTCTGAATGAGTGTCATTCGATTTTGCTGATTTAATGTGCTTTGTCCAAAACTCTCTATTATGGGCTTTTTATTGTGATTGCTTATCTAGATTTTTTAGACTAGTTTGTGCGTGAAATTAGGCCATGTCATTCCCTTGAAAATTATTTTAAATCCTTTAATCTTCATTGTCAAATGGTTTTCAATAAATGAAATGTCTTTTTTTGCACCTCGCAACGGCTTTGGTACATGTGATGTTTCCAAAAGTAAACATTTAGAAATCATTTCCAATACTTGATTCGACTTTGGAAAGGTCATGGTTTGGATTGTATTTAAAATGTATGCGTTGTCTGTGAGTGCATTTACACGAGCTCTAGACTAGCTTTGACAATTAAATGCTTTCCATAGCCTAAATATTCCCCAAATCTCTTTGAACTTTGATTTGGCATTATGGCAGTCATGGTTTGAATTGTATTTAAAATGTCTGTGATGCCCGTGAGTGCATTTATGTGAGCCTTAAGCTAGCCTTGGCAATTAAATATGTTCCATAGCTAAGATGTCACTTTGTCTCAAAAACTTTACTTTTCATTATCAATGATTTCAAATTCATTTTTGATTAATCACATGTGCTCCCCATGCATATAATTATATTATTCATTAGAAGTGCTTGTGATCGTGATTGGCGCATGCCTTTGGAATAAGTGACCCGGCGACAATTTACTCACTTGATTAATTGGTTGAGAAATAAGATCTAAAAGGCCTGCATGTGTGTTTAATTCATGCTGATGAATGTGAATTCTAGATGTATATTAGGTGCAATACATGACATCAAGGGAAAATCTTAAGAAATCATCTAGAATGTCTTCTTTAGGGACTTACAAGTGTTATTGGTCATGCAAGAATACAAATAGTCAATGTTGGCAATAAGTTATAAGAAAAAATGAATTGGGTAGGCGTCTAGAGGGACATATGCATGAATTGTAAAGGCTGACCCCGAGGGTTAACGTTGGTTGATTTTGAACTTTGCTTCACTTGATTGATTACTCTTGATCCTATGTCGTGCTTTTGACTATTTTGATGTGCATGATTGTTTCTTTCCATTATATGTACCCAACTATAGGTTTAGGGTAGAATTAGAATAGGATCCTAAAGATAGAGTTAACATGAAGATGGTGGAAGGTCAATGTTCATTCCGACCATAGTTTTGTTCCATTTGTCCCGACATATGTCTCGGGTTTCCTCATTTGTATAAACATCTGACAAGTTGCGAGTTCTTTTCTTTCTTTTTCTTTCATTTCATTTTCCTTTTTACTTGAATTGCATGATAGATTTACCGTTTTCCTTGGTTGTTTAGTTACCGTTTCGTACTTTAAATTCAATTGCGTGCTTTCTTTTATTTTTCTTAGATTTACCTCTTTCCCTGGCATGAAAATGACTATCCATGGATGATCGTCTAGTTTAGAATAAACGATCCCGAAAAGTTAAAAAGAAATGCATGGACACCTTAGGTAACATGATATATTGTTAGGTTTCAAAAGGGTGCTAATAGAAATAATAGCGTGACCCAAGTTCTCAAACAAGGATTACTCCTAACCCTCAATTGGGTTCTCTAGTTAACCCTAAAAAATGAGACTAGTTGCGACTCTCGTCTTATTTCTAGGTTTGTCTTAAACAACTAGATCTCTTAATAAACCTGTCGTGAGGGGTATGAATCTTAGGAAAAGGTTCACGGTTATGATTTAGCATACTCAAGATGGTGAAACTGAAAAAGATGAAGTGATGTCATCTTTGGTGAATGTACATCTTGAGAGGGCTATCATAATCGTCAAAATACCCTTAAACTCATCTTTACGTCCGGTTTCCTTTTGACCTTAAAATCGTCAATCAGGATGTGCCGTGACATCAGGGTAGGGTCACGATAACTTCCACTATCACATCGAGGTACGAGCTTGGGAGAGTTTACCACCATAAAAAAGTGAACTCACAAGAGATTTGCTCGATCAGGTGATGAGGCCTTTGCGGATGAGAACCAAGAGGGAACTCTCGTGGTCAAGTACCCTTAAATCCAACATTTACCCTTTCTTTTCCCCAAGGACAAGTGGCGGAGAGATTGGGTTTTGAGGAGTCGCAACAACATGCAAATCATTTTCATTCAAGAGTCGCCACTAATTAGTTTACAGCAAGTCGATTAGAAATCCAGGTAAAGTATTAGGAGATTTACTTGACACTCATACAAACTAGAGATTTTGGATACTGGGATTTGGTTACAATAGATTTCTCTAATGTCCTTTCGATATCATTCTTTTATGAAAAAAACTTTAGCAAGCAGCTTGAATTTATTTTATTACTCCCTAACGTATGAGGTGATCATGCGGGTATTCAAACCACCAATGTAACACTCAATAAAATAATAAATAAATTGCAAGACTTACTTCAGATTAACGAAAGTATCTACAATGTCAGCTTAAAAATCACATCAACAATTCTAGATATAATTTATGATTAACACGTAGTCACTCAATTTTAGGATTTTCACTAAATAAGATCTAATGTACGTGTAATTTAACACAATTATTCTAAATGCAATGATGCACGAAAATGAATCTATACAAAATGACATGCGACATACAGTTAAATAAACCTAGCATGCAAACTGTATGTCACGCAATATTAATTAAATGACAATCTATTAATGAGCAAATATTGATGCAACTGTTTTAACATTTCACACATTTGAATTCAAATGATCATAAACATGCAAATACTAAATGATGTGTAATGAGTGGCCTAATTCTGCATGACTCATGCATGAAATTTTTTGTTTTTTCTCCTTTTTAATCAAAATTCGAAATTAAAAACACAAAATATTTAAACATGCAATTTAAATTAAGAAAAGGAAACCTAATTTATTCTAAAGCACTCTTTTTATGTTTTTTAATTTGAAAATTCGGAATAAAGGAAATACCTAATTTAAACATGCAATCTAATCTAAAATTAGCAACATTATCAACAAGAATCAAATCAAATCCTATCTTATTTTTGGGTTTCTTTTTACGGAAAGAATCAATTAATGGATAGATATTCGATCAAATAATGCAATCCATAATCTTACATTATCTGTCTCAAATATGGAACCAAAATAAACCGACAATTATATCCAAGTAAATAAGGATATGAATGGAAGGTTATCCAATCAAATTTGGAAATGGATAAATTAATATTGTATCCAAATGGTTATAGATAGAATGAAAGATTTTCTGTGCCGCCGAGCATCGTATTTTATAGCTAAAGATTAGACGGGCGTCTAAGTATGTTGTTAATTAGGAAAATTTCCTAACTTGAGGAGGTATCTTAAGATGTTATGAATATGTATTATCAAATTGAATATCTAACAGAATATGTCAGATTACTCAAATAAGCATAAAATATTTCAAATCTACTAAATATAAGCATCTTACCTAATTTGATGATTTACTTTCCAAATTAGAATGCAATACAATCAAACTGGCTCCTCGACAATGAATGACGAGCGACGGTGATGGCAGCGAAGGCGATCGTGGCCAATGGACCTACAAAACAAAAACCTCACCAGTTGGCCTTTTTTGACTCTATGGTGAGCTTCGCAACGGTTGGCGAGCTTAGCATGGCAAGGCTTATGGTTGGTGAGTGAGCTCAATGTGGTGGATAGAGATAACGGCTTGTTGTTGACAAGGAAAGTAGGGACACAGGGTAGAGTAGTGACTCGTCGGTGCTGTGGGCTAGACGGTGGTGGCATTTAGCATGTAGCAGTGAACAATGAGGGACGACAACACGGGGTAAGTAGTGGAGGTAGCGGGCCTTGGGTTCTTGTGGCTCGAGCAACAGTGGCAAGCAATGATGGCGTGGCAAAGCATTGGGCTCCTCAAGTTACTTGGGCAATGGTGAACAGTGTAAGGCTAGTAGAACACCTAAATGGGGTGAATAGGTGTAAAAATAGACTTTAACAACTTATTTCAAAAACACAAAAGTAAATCGCAGCAAATAAAGTAAAAGAGTTTAGCGAAGAGAAAAATAAACACAAGGTTTATAGTGGTTCGCTTAGATCAAGCTTACGTCTACTCTCTCATACTGACAGCCTTCTGGCTGGTTTCCACTATGAATTGAAAGAGAATGTTACAGCATTGTGATCTTGAATATTTAGTGAGATGTCTTTGTTGTTCTCACAAGATCACTCTCTAGAGCTTCTCACTTTCGAATACAAATTTAAGCACTAAATGATGAAGGACAAGAGAATTGGAAGCTTCAGACTTTGGAATTCTTCTTTCACGCTCTCTCCGTATGACTTGAAAAATCGCCTTAAATACTCCTTCATGCCTTGTCGACCGTTGGCACTTTCCAGAGGAATTCTTCCAATCAACCTGTTGGACATAATCAATCAAGGAGATCTCGAGCCGTTTGAAGATTGAGATGAAAGCTCGTCAATCATGTTCGCACATACAATCAGGATCTTGGTTTCCATAAGTGGATTCTTTCAAATAAGCGTGCCTTCCAAAATGATTTACTTCTTCGAAATTGATTCCAATTAAAATAACCAATATGGTAAGTGATATTTCCAACCAGAAAGCCTGATGCATCTTGTACGTACTGAAACCTTGAAGAAAATAATCCTGAGTTTGATTAAGTCTTCATTCTTGCGTTCAGTCTAGAACTTGTCAGAGTGAATAGACTTTTGATGTAAGATAGACTTTGACACAGAAGTCTGGCAATTCTTCAGAATAGAATATAGATAAGTTTTGTCAGCTTCAAAACAACATAAGAGTTTTCTCCAACAATCTCCCACTTTTTTATGGTAACAAAACTTTCCTGCAGATTTAAAAACTTATATCCTGCAAAACAACACTTTAGCAGTACATGATAACTTATAAAAACAGATTGTTATAGATCTGGATAACATTGATTCTGTAACCGCAAAAAACACATTAATCTTGACAATTTAGACAAAGATTCAGTCCAAATCCATAATCACAACCACAAAAGGTTACTACAGAATAAAAGTTCCTACACAAACAGTTCAAACAAAACAAATCAAACAAATCAAATATGCAAATAGTTCAAATCTGCACTCATTCTCCCCCTTTTTGTCAACAACAAAAAGAAAGAGAAAGTTAAAAAAAAATTAAAAAGATAAATGAAATCAGGGTTGGCTAGGTATTCGAATGAGTCGGAAATCCCCCATCGACTATATTGCCTCCTCAAGTTTCTGGCACTAATGATAAACATTCTCGACCTTTGCAACAGTCTATGAAACTTGCTTATTCAAAGTCTGAACTTGAGTGTCTAGAGACTGTACCTTGCCAGTAAGAAAATCTAAAGTAGATCTCAAGGTAGTGTGAAGCTTCTGGATCTCAACCTCCATTGCATATTGTTGAGCTTTTAACCTCCAAAAGGAGCTCTACTATCCTTAGATAGTCTGCATTAGGTTCAGTCTGAGCACTAGCTTCAGCGAATTGAATTCTTGGAGAATTGAGTGAAGAGGGAACATCAACTTGATCGAGGGCAGTTTGTCTTGCACCCTGACTTGGAGTAGATTCTTCAACCTCAGCTTCAGGAAACTGTGATGCAAAAACATCCTCGGGGTTGGTAGGTGATCTACTGATGCCATCACTCGCATTATGTGGAGAAGAAGTTCCTGTTTTCTCATGAGCTCCCCCTGTTTCTATGCCTACAGGTGGAGAAGAAATTCCTTCTTCTTGTGCTAGTTCTTTTCTAGAACGAGAGTGATGTCCTGTCTCAGTTCGTACTCTTTCAAGGTCATCCCTAGTTGCTTCAGAGTCCTCTGATACTGTTATTGGAACAGTCTCTCTATCAAAGTCATCCTCACCCTTCTCTTCTTCTTCTTCTTCTTCTTCTTCTTCTTCTTCTTCTTCTTCTTTCATCCTCATCTCTTGTTTCTTCCTCTTCTTCTTCTTCTTCTTCTTCTTTTGCTTCTTCTTACTCTGCTTCTTCGTCCTCTTCTTATGCTTCTCTGTCTCTTCATTCTCTTTCCTTTGATTTGTCAAAACCACCTTGAAGATTCCTTAGGGCAATGGTAGAAATGGTCAGATCATCTTCATCATCTTCATCCTGCAGGATAAGTGATCTCATTTTCTTTGCAGTTTCTTGCACAACTTCTTTACCTTTGCACTTTCTTGCAACAGCAGGGTCTTCCTTGGTTTTGCTCGAGGATTCCTTCTTCAAAAGCTCAATGGCCTTAGTCAGATCCTTCAACCTCATTTTTGATATCATCTTTATTCATATTTCCATAAGAGCGACAGTTTAGGAACAAAGTGAAGTGGGAAACTAGAAGTATGCTGTCAATTCTAGATAAGCCACAGCTGTCTCAGCATAGAATTTCTCAAGTTGAAGAAAGGCCAACTTTTCCCTCAAGTTAACCTTTATCAAGTCCAAAAAGTCAAAGTCTACTGTTCGAGGGTTTATCACCCCTCTGTTCAACATCTGGGCATAAACCCTTTTATGCTCCTTAGAATGAAACAGTTTCATTCTCTCACTAGGGACATCAACAGTCACACCCATCCTGGGTTGAAAATTCGAAAACATCCGCTCATCATCATCCTTATTTTCAGGCTAATTCTTAGAACTAAATCTAGGATCAGAAGGAAAATGAAGAAAACCTTTTTCTGCCGATCCTTTTGGCGCCATTCCTATTCTCTCCATGGCTCTTAAGAAAATAATTTCGTTCCCATGTCCATGACTTTTTTCAGAAAATCAGTGATAAAGGACATTGGAGTACCACCCTGTTTCAAATAATCATAATGCTTGTAAAAAACCTAGGGTGTCAAGACTCTGAGAGGAACAGCATTGTTCAACTTCTTCTTCTAAAGGTTGACGAGGAGAGTCTTAAGGAGAATATTCTCCAGTAAGATCAAAATGAGTTGGCCCTTCTAGTACCTTCCGAGGCCCCTAACTTGCAATCCGAGAAGATTTCCTTTGGTGCAACATGGATGCAGACTTGGTGTTGGTGAAATCTTTCTTCTATATTTTGAAGCTAACAAAACATTTCCAAGTCTAAAGACTTTCCGACTCATCTATCAAAGTCTGAAGACTTCCAGACTGAAGATCGCCAGACTCAAGTTTTAAAGTCTACCCTCGTTGACTGTTTCTAGATCATTGAAGAAGTCTTATCCAGATACGAGGTTATCCTTAAGGATTTGATTCATTTGATCGAAGATTATCTCACGGTTGGAGAAAATACATATAGATCTATTATTCGTATGATAAGTAAATTGAGTAAGATAGATCCGTTGATTGGTGAAGTATACTTGGAAGGTTCCACTTATGGAAACCTAGATTCTGATTGTATGGGCGAACATGATTAGTGGGCTATCTTCATATTCCTTAAATAACAAGAGATCTCTCTAATTGATTCGGTCCAACGGGTAGATTGGACGAACTCCTTTGGAAGGTGCCATCGGTTTTGTAGGCATGGAGGAGTATAAAAGGAAGACGCTCTAGTTGTTCAAGGGTGTGCGAGATAGAAAAATTCTAAAGTTTGAAGCTCCTTACTCTTTGCTAATTCATTTGTTAAGCATTCATTGTACTCAAAAGAGAGAATTTTGTAAGACCTCGAGGAAGTGTAGTAGAGTCTCTACACTGTGGAATCGAGGACGTGAGATTGTAACATTTCTTTTGATTCATAGTGAAATCCAACCGGTGGGCTGTAAGCGTGGGAGAGTGGACGTAGGCTTGGATTAAGCCGAACCACTATAAACCTTGTGTTCTCATTCTCTTCCATATCTCCTTTGTTTTGTTCGAAGTTTATTTCATTCTGTATATATTTGCCAAGGTTTATTTTAAAACACCTATTCACCCCCCTCTAAGTGTTCATACTAACACTTTCAATTGGTATCAGAACTTGTGTACTCATTTAGATTGAAGTGTTTTTACTTCAGAGTTAACGATCCATGGCTAGTATGTTGGCTCCAGGTTTGGTTGAAGGGCAAAGCAACACCAAACCGCCTTACTTTGATGGGAAGAAATACAGTATATGGAAAAACAAGATGAAGGCATTCTTAAGATCAAAAGATCCTCTAGAATGGGATGCGGTAGACAAAGGAGTCATTCCTAAAACTGCAACAGTCTCAGAAAGAGGAAAAGAAGCTGTTGAGTCCAGCGAGATGACTCAAGAAGAGATAACCAAGAGATAAGCTCTTGATGCAAAAGCAATTTATTCCTTATACTGTGCATTATCTCCCACTGAATATAACAGAATATTTTCTTGTGAAACAGCTAAAGAAGTCTAGGATAGATTGCACATCACCTATGAAGGAACTGATCGAGTGAAAGAAACCAGAATCAATATTCTGCTCAGTCAATATGAAATATTCAAGATGAAACCAAGAGAATCTATCATTGACATGTTTAGTCGTTTTACAGAAATCGTGAATGGTCTTGAATATCAAGGACAAACAATCTTTGGACCCATGAAATTTAACAAGTTATTGCGTGGACTCTCCAAAGATTGGAATCACGTGAAGACCTCAATAAGGGAGACACAAAGGATCATGCCACTTTCTGTTGACGAATTGATTGGCACTCTTTAATCTTATGAAGTAGAGCAAATCAATGAAGATGAGGATCCCAAAAGTAAAAAATCTATTGCATTAAAATCTAATGATGATTCTAATGTTACAGATTCAGAAGATGATATGGACGATGAAGAGCTTGCCCTCATGATAAGAATGTTCAGAAAACTGAACAAAAAGGGAAAAAGATTCAACTGGAAGAAACAAAGTTCTCAAAAGTTCCAAAATAAATCAGCTGAGGATGATGAATCCAATAAATATGTGATTTGTTTTAAATGCAAGAAAAATGGACACATCAGACCCAACTATCCCTTACTGATAAAAAGAAAGGGAAAGCTGAGAAGTACAGAAAAGCTCTCAAAGCAGAAACTTGGAGCAATACTGAGTGTGAAGAGAGTAATGATGATTATGCTAATATTTGTCTGATGGCACAATCGGAATCAGATTCAGACTCTGAGATAGACTCAGACTCATACGGTGAGATTGGGGTAAGTAATTTTAAAATTCATACTAAAGTCTCTAAATATAGTGACGAATTATGTCTTAGTCTTAAAACCTCTCTCAAGAGGATTTCTGAACTAAAAAGAGAAAATTCTGCACTGAAGCAATAGGAGATTGTTTTGTAAAAGAAGGTCGAAAATTTAGATAAAAATGTTATTACCTTGAAAGAAAATGCAGACTCTCTTTCAAAAGAAAATGCACTTTTGAAATATGACATTTCAAGTGTTACAAAAAAGTTTTCTATAGGATCTGAGAAATTAGAAAAGATTCTTTTAGCACAAAGACTTTACTTTAATAAATCAGGCTTAGGAACGACTGCTGAAACTATCCCTCTAATTGATTTTCCAAAAGTAAAGGAAAGAATCAAACAAAGGCCTTCAAAAACCTTTTACAAAAATCATTTTCAAAAGGTCTTTGTAAAACCTGTTGGCCGAAGTGCTCTTAGATGTTCTAAGTGTAATAGCTTAGAACATTTTGAAAAAGAATGTCCTTTGGTTTGGAAGCCTGTTAAGAAGGATTGGGCAAAGACTGTTTATAGCACTAACTCTACTGGACCTAAGAAAGTATTGGTACCAAAGAAAGCTTGAGTTTTCTTTTTAATTGTAGGTTACTATCAAGAAAAAGGTAAACTGGTATTTGAATAGTGCCTGCTCAAGACATATGACTGGAGATTCAAATTGTTTTATCATACTTATACAAGTAACAGGTGGAAAAGTTTCCTTCGACGGAAACAGCAAAGGAAGAATTATTGGAAGTGGAACTGTAAAAATTGGAAGTCTCATAATCAACAATGTCTCTTTAGTGGAAGGACTTAACTATACTAGATTCAAGATCAACTTTCAAGAAGGAATATGTTCTGGCATTAGTAAAGATCCTTCTCAATCCTTCACTAGGCAAAGACATGGGAATATTTATCTTTTGAATATCAATCCAAAAAGATTTCAATGTCTAATCTCAATCCAAGGTGAAGCAAATGTCCGGCATCGAAAGCTTGGTCATATCAACATGAAGCAAATTGCCAAGATTTCTTCAAAGAAGCTTGTTCGTGGACTTCCTGACCTGAAGTATCAAAAATCAGACTTATGCACACCATGTATATTGGGAAAACATGTTAGAAACTCTTTCAAATCAATAAATCAAGTTTCCACTAATTGTATGCTACAGCTCTTGCATATGGATCTCTTTGGACCAACCAGAACCCAGAGCATTGGAGGTAAGAAATATTGCCTAGTAATAGTGGATGATTATTCATGATTCACTTGGGTATATTTCCTGGCAAATAAGTCTGAAACCTTTTCTTATTTTATAAAATTTGCTAAGAAAGTTCAAAATGAGAAAGTATATGTTATTTCAAGAATACAGACAGACCATGGAGGTGAGTTTGAAAATCAAGACTTTATTTAATTCTGTGATGAATCTGGTTTTCAACATGTATTCTCTTCACCATACACTTCAAAACAGAATGAAATTGTGGAAAGGAAGAATAGATCGTTGCAAGAAATGGCAAGAACCTTATTAATTGAAAGTAACATTTCTTCTCGTTTTTGGGCTGAAGCTGTTTCTACAGCTTGTTATATTATTAACAGAGTTGTCTTAAGACCAATTCTGGAGAAAACTCCCTATGAGTTATTCAAGGGAAAGAAGCCAATTGTTTCTTACTTTCATGTGTTTAGTTGCAAATGTTTTATCCAAAAAAATGCAAATGATCGAATTGGTAAGTTTGAAGAAAAATCAGACGAAGGCATCTTCCTTGGATATTCAACCACCAGCAAAGCTTATAGAATTTACAACAAAAGGACTCAATCTGTGGAGGAATCAATGAATGTCAAATTTCAAGATTCTATGCAAAATCAATCGATTTAGACTCAACCTGAAGAATCTAAACCTGCTCCAGACTTAACAAAGTCTAAATCTCCAGAAGCAGCTCAGACTTCAGACGACCAACAACGAATGATCATTGAAGAATCAAATAAAGAAAAAGGTCAACAGTCTGACAATTTAACCAGCAACTGGAAGCACAAGTCTAGTCATCCCAAAGAACTCATTATTGGTAACATTAATGAAGGAATTCTTACAAGATCCAGAAGGCGTGAAGAGTCTAGTGTTGTGGCTTTTATTTCTGAAATAGAACCCAAGAGCATAGAAGAAGCTTTAACTGATGAAAGCTGGATTGAAGCTATGCAAGAAGAACTCAGGCAATTCAGTATCAATGATATTTGGGAATTGACTCCTAAACCAAAAGGTAAATCTATTATTGGAGCTAAATGGGTATTCAGGAACAAGATGAACGAAAAAGGAAAAGTCATAAGGAACAAAGCAAGACTCGTCGCCAAAGGATATACGCAAGAAGAAGGAATAGACTATGATGAGACTTACGCACTAGTAGCAAGGTTAGAAGCAATTAGATTATTACTTGTCTTTGCTTGTTATAAGAATTTCAGGTTATTCCAAATGGACGTCAAAAGCGCATTCCTGAATGGATTTATCCAAGAGGAAGTTTATATGGAACAACCTCCCGGTTTTGAAGACCCAAGGAAACCAAACTCTGTATTCAGACTGAAAAATGCGCTATACGGTTTAACGCAAGTACCTTGAGCTTGGTACGACAGGTTAAGTAATTTCCTAACTCAAAACGGTTTTGCCAAAGGTAAAGTAGATACAACTTTGTTTATCAAAAGAGAAGGTAATAATTTTTTGCTTGTTCAAATTTATGTTGGTGATATAATTTTTGGCTCTCCTAACGAAAGTCTTTGTAAGAAATTCTCTAAGACTATGCCGGACGAATTTGAAATGAGCATGATGGGTGAACTATCTTTCTTTCTCGGACTACAAGTGAAACAATTGAAGGAAGTAATTTTCATTCACCAAGAGAAATATGCTAAAGAACTTGTTAAAAAGTTCGATTTAGAAAATTGCAAAAAAGCTGAAATTCCAATGTCTAGTTCGTTGAAACTGGATAAAGATGAAGGAGGAAAGAAAGTTGACCAGAAACTTTACAGGAGTATTATTGGTTCGCTTCTTCATCTCACTACTTCTAGACCCGATATTCTATTTAGTGTTTGCATGTGTGCCAAATTTCAATCAGACCCAAAAGAATCTCATCTAAGTGCTGCAAAACGCATCATCAAATAAGTTGAAACATCTTCAAAGATAGGTCTATGATATCCCAAAGAAGGAGACTTGACTCTCCTTGGATATTCAGACGCAGATCTAGCAGGTTGCAAAGTTGAAAGGAAGAGTACTTCCAGTACTTGTCAATTACTTGGTAATATAACAGTATCTTGGTTTTCAAGGAAGCAAAATACAGTAGCCCTTTCAACAACAGAAGCAGAATATGTGGCTCTTGGAAATTGCTGTTCACAAATCTTATGGATAAAACAACAACTGAGAGACTTTGGAGTCAAAGATTCTTGCACTAAGATCAAATGTGACAACACTAACGCAATTAATCTTTCCAAGAATCCTATTCTCCACTCAAGAGCAAAGCATATTGAGATTCGACACCATTTTATTAGAAATCACATTCAGAATTGAGAAGTAATGATCTAGTTCATTGACTCTAAGAATCAACTAGCGAACATATTTACAAAGCCACTAGAGAAAAATCTATTTGAGTCTATTCGTACCAGACTCAATATCATATCTCTTACTCAGTAAAGTCTGGATACTCTCAAGACTCAAAGTTAGAAGTCTTTAAATACTAAGACTCAGAAGACCTCAAGCCTCGACTATAAGCTGTTCTAAATTTCAAATTTGAGAAGGTACGATTGTCTATTGGCTGATTAGTTGATTGATTTATCCTTCTTAAAATACTCCTTATTTCAAAAAGGCAGTTATCGATTTTGTTTTTAAAAGGAATTCAGTTAAATTCATAAAAGGAAGTTATTATTTGAAAATACAATTTTTTTTATTTCCTTTTATGACACTTCGTTTACCCCACTTCACTTACTTTATATACCACTATGTTTCGTCTTCCTCACTTTTACTCCGAAACCCTAGAATACAATATTCATATTTTCTTTCACTTTTACTCTTGATTCATTCGAAAGTTTTCATCTTTTCGAACAAGTTGGTGATTCTCTCCATTGGAGTGTCAATGTCTTCAAGAAAGTCTTCAAGGATTGCAAGCAGGGAACCACGTCGCATGCCTAAGGGTCATACCCACTTTGACTTAACCGAAGAAGAAGATTCTCCTTTGCGTCCAAGTCAGCAGCGTCAACCTTCCTCGAATCAAACAGCCGATGAAGTCATAGAAGAGGTTAATCCTGTAAGAACTCTAACTCCAAAGAATGCTTTCAAATTTTACTCAAATTTGAAGAAATGAGGTACGCCATTGTCCTTAATTGATGAGTTCTTAAAAGATAGGGGATTCAAGACTGAAACCTTAGTTTTGAGAGATTTGGAGAGGCTAGGAGTTGTGGAGAAATGATCGGCTGAGAAAGCATTTAAGAATATTCCAAGTGATCCACACTATAGCACTGCGAATCAACTGCAATCTCTGGATGATGATGAACGGTTGTATTCTCATTTTCAACCTAAGTCTGGGGTGGCTGCAAACATTACTGATGGTTCGAAACTTTTTAGGTCCATGGATCATAAAAAGGTTAATGCAAGTCTTTTGAAGAGAGGGGTGATGAACCCCAGGACTGTTGACTTTGATTTCCTGGATTCGATAAAAGTTAATCTGAGAGAAAAGTTTGCTTTATTGCAATTGGAAAAGTTCTGTTCTGATTCTACTGCTGCATTTCCAAAGCTAACTACTTACTTTTATTCGAATCTATCCTTATTGGATGCACACAGCTTTATTTTCACTGTGAAGGACAGGGAATTTTTGGTGACCACAGATATTTTGGCTGACATAATCGAGGTGGAAAGAACGAATTTTCAACCGCTCAGTATGTCCATTGCTCATGCTATTCTGTCTTTGGTAAGAGATAGGGATGTTGAAGGAAAACTTTCTTATTTAAGGATGAGTGCCTCAAACATTCTCTTGCACAAAATTGTGATTAATTGCATTCACCCTAAATCGACATCTAAGACTGATGTTTCTCGATCAGAAGCCAAATTGATGTGTATAATCAATACTAGTTTTAAGTTCTCTCTGCCTCACACTATAATGTTCCACATGTTTCGAATTGTGACGAAGGATAAGGGACAGCTTCCTTATTCTGCTCTTATCACATGACTTTTTAGGCACTTCAAAATTCATATCTCTACACCATTGAATCTGAAAGCCATCACTCCAATGGTAATTGGGTTCAAAATGGTGTCAAAGATGCACTTAAAGGAGCTGAACAAAGTGCTGGAGCGAATGAAGGAGAAATCTCCTCTCAAGGCAAAGCAAGACTCTACTGCGGCTAAAAGAAAAGGTAAGGAGCCCATGGTTGCTCCTGTAAAGAAGAAAAGAGCTCTCATTCTAGAAGATGAAGAAAATGAGGATGAGCTTACTATTTCTGCCTTGAAAAATCTAAAGACTATTGTCAGCTTTCTTGAGAGAAGAAAAGAGTCAGACGAAGGAAGAGAGAGAGAAGAATCAGAGAATGAAGAAGAACAGAGAGAAACAGAGGAAAGAAGAGAAGAAGAAGTAGAAGAATAGGAGGAAGAAGAAGAAGAATAAGAGGAAGAGGAAGAAGTAAAGGAAGAAATGGAAGAAGCTGAAGAAGAAGGGGAAGCAGAAGCAGAAGAAGCAGAGAGAGAAGGAGATCAGGGTACTCAAGACTCTTTCGAGCCAACCTTGGCTATCTCTCTGTCTAGTCATTATGAGATAAGAGGAGAAGAATCTGCTGGAATGCATCATTCTAAGGCTGAGGAAGCTTTACCTACTCCTCCTGAGGGCATCAAAACAGGGGGAGCTGATGGTCGAGAAGGTACTTCTTCACCCCTACTTGCTAGTGATGTAAGTCAATCTGCAGCAGACCCAGAAGAAGTGCATGCCTCATATTATCTAGAAGATAGACCTCCTACTGAGACTTCATCATTTCTCAATTTCCCTGAGTTTCACTCTGCTAGTCCAAGTGATACAACTGCTCAAACAACAGACTTTTCAAGACTGCTGGAAATTCTTTTAGATGTGCGGAGTCAGCAATATGCTATGAGTTTTGAGATGCTGGATCTCAAGAACGATGTTAAGGCCACTTCAGTGTCTCTTCATGAACAGCTGGATACCCTGAAGAATCAAGTTCAATCTTACGTGCAGGGTGAAGAATTTCAGGCGCTGTAGCAAAGTTTTGACAAGCTTGAAAAGACAGTGTACTCAATGAGGGAATACGAGCTTGTTCGCTTACCCAAGCAACCTTAACTCTTGATCTTTTCAAATCTATCTCTTTTTTATTCGGTCTCCACTTTTTGCTGTTGACAAAAAGGGGGAGATGTTTATGTAGATTTGCTTGACTTGATGACTTGATGTTTTGTTTGGACTTTATCTTGTTTGGTGTGATTTCTGTTTTGGGCTGGTTTGGATTACTGAGGCTTGTTGAGTAACTTAAGCTATTATTATTGATTATGCTAAAGATAGTTGCATTTTCAGGACTAACATGTCTTTTGTGATTGCATATTCGCTACTATTTTTTCTAATGTTTAATAATTTTTTATATACAAGAAAATCTTGGTTTGCTTAAGTGTTGCAGGTCAGAATGTCTAAATCTGCAGGAAAGTTTTGTCACCATTAAAAAGGGGGAGATTATTGGTGAAATATTTCTTCTATATTTTGAAGCTGACAAAACGTTTCCAAGTCTAAAGACTTTCAGACTCATCTATCAAAGTCTGAAGACTTCTAGACTGAAGATCGCCAAACTCAAGTTTTAAAGTCTGCCCTTGTTGACAGTTTCTAGATCATTGAAGAAGTCTTATCCAGATACGAGGTTATCCTTAAGGATTTGATTTGTTTGATTGAAGATTATCTCACGGTTGGAGAAAGCACATATAGATCTGTTATTCGTATGACAAGTAAATCGAGTAAGATAGATCCATTGATTGGTGAAGTATACTTGGAAGGTTCTACTTATGGAAACCTAAATCCTGATTGTATGGGCGAACAGGATTGGTGGACTATCTTCATATTCCTTAAATAACAAAAGATCTCTCTAATTGATTCGGTCCAACGGGTAGATTGGACGAACTCCTTTGGAAGATGCCATCGGTTATGTAGGCATGGAGGAGTATAAAAGGAAGACGCTCTAGTTGTTCAAGGGTGTGCGAGATAGAAAAATTACAAAGTCTGAATCTCCCTACTCTTTGCTAATTCATTTGTTGAGCGTTCATTGTACTCAAAAGAGAGAATTTTGTAAGACCTCAAGGAAGTGTAGTAGAGTCTCTGCACTATGGAATCGAGGACGTGAGTTTGTAACATTTCTTTTGATTCATAGTGAAATCCAGCCGGTGGGCTGTCAGCATGGGAGAGTGGACGTAGGCTTGGATTGACCGAACCACTATAAACCTTGTGTTCTCATTCTCTTCCCTATCTCCTTTGTTTTGTTCGAAGTTTATTTTATTCCGCATATACTTGCCAAGGTTTATTTTAAAACACATATTCACCCCTCTCTAGGTGTTCATACTAACACTTTCACTTGGAAGATTTCGTAGACATGTTCGAGTGAAGAAAAGATCGAAACTTGCAAAGGAGTTTTGAGAGTAAAAATGAGAGTGAGAGAGAAACAGTATTCTAGGGTTTTGAAAAGATGTGTTCAAAAGAAATACTAGAAAGTATCTAAAGAAAATGAAAGGTCACAACGAAATGGGGTATACGAAACGTCACAAGGAAAAATTTCTTTTCAAAACAAATTTAAAATGGTAACTGCTAAAAATTTAAAATCTGAAAATTACCAATAAAATAGTAATTTCTAAAAATAAAATAGGCAAGCGATGATTCAGTTAATCATACCTTTTCATACCAAAAATTAAAATACCTGGATTCGAGAGATTCCTAACTGAAGTAGCTTCTTGAAGTTCTGAGTCTGATCAACTTCAAATTTTAATTGATAGAAGAGATAATATTCAGCTTGCTGCGAATAGACTCAAGTACGTTTTTCTCCAACGGTTTTGTGAAGATGTCTGCTAGCTATTTTGGACATGATCCCTTATAAAATGGTGTCGAATCTCTATATGCTTCGCCCTTGAATGAAGAATGGGGTTTCTGGTGAGATTGATAGCACTTGTGTTGTCACATCTAATCTCTGTACAGGATTATTCTATTCCAAAGTCTCTTAGTTGTTGTCTTATCCAAAGAATTTGAGAACAACAACTTCCGAGAGCGACATATTCTGCTTCTGTTATTGATAAAGCTACTGTACTTTGTTTCCTTGAGAACTAGGATACCAACATTTGTCCCAACATTTGACAAGTGCCAGATGTGCTCTTGCTGTCAACTTTATAACCGGCTAGATCAGTGTCAGAATAACCAAGAAGAGTTAAGTCTCATTCTTTTGGATACCATAGACCCAACTTTGGAAAAGTCGCAACATATTTTATGATGCGCTTAACAGCACTAAGATGAGATTCCTTTGGATTAGACTGAAATCTAGCACAGATGCACACACTGAATAAGATATCAGGTCTTGAGGCAGTGAGGTAAATAAGAGAGCCGATCATGCTTCTGTATAGTTTCTGATCTACTTTCTTCCCTCCTTCATCCTTTTCCAGTTTCAATGAACTCAACATAGGAGTTTTTGTCCTCTTGCAGTTTTCCAGTCCAAATTTCTTGATGAGATCTTTGGCATATTTCTCCTGGTGAATTAATATATCTTTATTTGATTGTCTCACTTGCAATTCTAGAAAGAAGGTCAATTCACTCATCATGCTCATTTCGAATTCATCCTACATAGATCTTGAAAATTTATTGCATAGACTTTCGTTAGAAGAACCAAAGATTATATCATCTACATAAATTTGAACAAGTACAAAATCTTTTCCTTCTATTTTTATAAACAGAGTAGTATCAACCTTTCCTTTTTCAAAACCATTATGAGTTAGAAACTTACTCAACCTTTCATATCAGGCTCGTGGAGCCTGCTTCAGACCATATAAAGCCTTCTTCAATCTGTAAACTAAGTCTGGTTTTCTTGGATCTTCAAGTCCTGATAGTTATTTCACATAGACTTCTTCTTGAATGAATCCATTGAGGAAGGCACTTTTGACATCCATCTGGAATAACCTGAAATTTTGGAAACAAGCAAAAGCAAGCAATAATCTAATTGCTTCTGACCTTGCTACTGGTGCATAGGTCTCGTCATAGCCTATTCCTTCTTCCTGTGTGTATCCTTTCGCCACAAGTCTTGCTTTATTTTGACCACTTTTCCTTTCTCATCCATCTTGTTTATGAAAACCCACTTCATTCCAATAACATATTTGCCTTTGAGTTTTGGAATCAACTCCCATACATCATTGATGCTGAATTGTCTAAGTTCTTCCTACATAACTTCTATCTAGCTTTCATCAGACAATGCTTCTTCTACACCTTTTGGTTCTATTTTAGAAACAAGTGCTAAAGCACTAGAGTCCTCTCTTGCTTTTGATTTGGTGCGAACTCCTTCATCGATGTTGCCAATGATGAGTTCTTTGAAATGACTTGACTTGTGCTTCCAGTTGCTATTTGTTCTGAGAGTCTGTTGATCCTCTGTTCCGTTTGAATCTTCTTGTTCTGCTTGATGTTGTACTCCAGAAGTCTGAACTTTGCTGGGGGAGACAAACTTTGTTAATTCTAGAACTAGTTCATACTCTTCAAGTTGAATATGTTCTGGTTGAATCTGCATATTTTCCTGAAATCAACATTCATAGATTCTTCCACAGATTGAGTCTTCTTGTTAAAGACCATGTAAGCTTTGCTTGAAGTTGAATAGCTAATAAAAATTCCTTCGTCTGATTTTTCTTCAAACTTTCCAGATCAATCATTCACATTCTTCAAAATAAAGCATTTATAGCCAAAGACATGAAAGTATGAAACATTTGGCTTCTTCCCTTTGAATACTTCATAGGGAGTCTTCTCTATGATAGGCATTAAAAACACCCTATTGATAATATAGCGTGCAGTAGAAGCTGCTTCTGCCCAAAAGTGAAAAGGTATTTTGCTTTTGATCAAAAGAGTTTCGGTAATCTCCTGTAGAGATCTGTTTTTCCTTTCCACGACCCCATTTTGTTTTGGAGTATATGGAGATGAGAAAACGTGCTGAAAACCATATTCATTACAAAAGTCTGTAAAATCTTGATTTTCAAATTCACCTCAATGATCTATTTTTATGCTTGGAATTGCATAACTTTTCTCATTCTGAACTTTCTTGGCAAATTTTGAGAAGTATGCAAAAGTCTCAGACTTATTTGCTAAAAGGAACACCCAAGTGAAACGAGAATAATTATCCACAATTACCAGACAATATTTCTTTCCACCAAGACTCTAAGTTCTTGTTGGCCCAAAGAGATCCATATGAAGAAGCTGCAGCACTCGACTAGTAGAAACCTGATTTACTGGTTTGAAAACACTTCTAACTTGTTTTTCCAAGACATAGGGAGTGTATTATAACTCAATCTTTTGATAACCCAGATTAAGAAGCCCTCGAATCAGCTTCTTAGAAGAAATCTTGGCAATTTGCTTCATATTTATGTGATCAAGCTTTCGATGCCAAAGACTTGCTTCATCTTGAATGGAAATAAGACACTGTGAATTTTCTGGATTTACATCTAGAAGGTATATATTGCTATGCCTTTGCCCAGTAAAGGATTGAGAGAAGTCTTGACTTATCCCAAAACAAATGCCTTATTGGAAGTTTATTCTGAAACCAGTATCACAAAGCTGACTTATACTTAGAAGATTGTAGTTTAAACCTTTCACCAGGGAAGCATTGTTGATGGTCAAACTTCCAATCTTCACTGTTCCACAGCTTATAATCTTTCATTTACTATTTCCTCCAAAAGAAACTTTTCCTCCTTTTAGCTTGTTAAGCTTTTCGAAACAGCTTGAGTCTCCTATCATATGCCTCGAACAGCCACTATCCAAATACCATTTGATTTTTCTTTTGATAGCGACCTGCAATTAGAAGAAAAACTCAAACTTTATTTGGCATCCAGATTTTCTTGGGTCTAGGAGTGTTAGTATTAAAAACAGTTCTTGCCCAATCTTTCTTAACTAGTCTCGAACCCTTGGGATAATCCTTCTCGAAATTTTTTGAGCTGTAACACTTAGAACATCTGAGTGTACTTCGGCCAACAAGTTTTACGAACACTTTTTGAAAATGATTTTTGTAAAAGATCTTTGCAGGCCTTTGCTTAAGTCTATCTTTTAGTTTAGGAAAATCAATTAAAGGAACAGTCTCATTACTCATACCCAGACCAGACTTGTTAAAATAGGGTATTTGAGCTGTAAGAATTTTCTATAATTTTTCTGATCCATTTGAAAACCTTTTTGAAATATTTGAAATCTCTTTTTTAAAACAACATTTTCTTTTGAGAGAGAATCGGAATTTTGCTTCAAATCATCAAAAATTCTTTTCAAATTTTCAAAATTTTCTTTCCAAGAAACTTCCTGTTACTTGAGCTTAGAATTCTCCTTCTTCAGTTCGGAGATCCTTTTAAGAGAGGATTTAGGATTGAAGCAAAGTTCATCTATATACATAGAGACTTTAACAGGAATTTCAGAGTTACTAACCTCAATTTCTTTGTCAAAGTCTAAATCAGTGTTTGTCTCTAATTCTGATTTTGACTCTGAGTGAGCCATTAGACATATGTTTGCGAATTCTTCTTCGCTTTCTTCACATTCGGTGTCACTCCAAGTTTATGCTTTGAGAGCCTTTTTGTAGTTCTTAGTCTTCCCTTTCTTCTTTTTCAACAAGGGACAGTTTGGTTTGATATGCCCATTTTTCTTGCACTTGAAGCATATTACATCCCTGCTTGTTTCAGTCTCTTCTGTAGATTTCTTCTGGGAATTCTGCGAGCATTGCTTCTTCTAATTAAACCTTCTACCTTTTCTGTTCAGTCCTATGAATTTTATTATCATAAGGGCCAATTCTTTATTATCCATATCCTCTTCCGGATCTGTATCATCAGAGTCAATATTAGATTTTAAAGCAATTGACTTCTTTCCTTTTGGATCTTCCTCATCATTGATCTGCTCTACTTTGTACGACTAAAGTGTGCCTATTAATTCATCTACTGATAGAGGCATAATCCTTTGAGTCTCTTTGATTGAGGTCTTCACATGATTCCAGTCCTTTGAAAGTCCACGCAGTAGTTTGTTGACTTTCATTGGTCCATAAATTTGTTGGCCTTGATAAGCCAAGCGATTCACATTCTTTGTAAAACGACTAAACATATCAGAGATAGATTCTCCAGGCTTCATTCTGAATGCTTCATACTGTCCAAGCAAAATGTTTATTTTTGTTTCCTTCACATGGTCAGTCCCCTCATAGGTAACATGGAGTCTGTCCCAAACTTCTTTTGCTGTTTCATAAGAAGAAATTCGGTTATATTCAGTAAGAGACAGAGCATAGTATAGAGAATAGATTGCTTTTGCATAAAGAGCCTATCTCTTGGTAATTTTAGCTTGTGTTGATTCATCGGCATCAATCACTTCTTTCCCTTTGTCTGAAGCTGATGTTGCTTTAGGATTGATTCCTTTTTCAACAACAGTTCACTCCAGGGGATCTCTGAATCTGATAAATGCATTCATCTTATTTTTTCATACGTTGTACTCCTTTCCATCGAAATAAGGAGGTATGGCGTTGCTCTGTCCCTCAACCAATCCTAGAACCATAATACTAGCCATAGATAATCTTTAGCTTTAGAAGTAAAAACATTTCAACAAAGTCAGCACACAAGCCTTATTACCAATTGTAAGGGCTAGTAGAACACCTAGAGGGGGTGAATAGGTGTAAAAACAGACTTAAACAACTTATTTCAAAAACACAAAGGTAAATCGAAGCAAATAAAGTAAAGGAGTTTAAGGAAGAAAAAAATAAACACAAGGTTTATAGTGGTTTGGCTTAGATCAAGCCTACGTCTGCTCTCCCACGCTGATAGCCTTCTGGCTGGTTTCCACTATGAGTCGAAAGAGAATATTACAGCACTGTGATCTTGAATATTCAGTGAGATGTCTTTGCTGTTCTCACAAGATCACTCTCTAGAGTTTCTCACTTTCGAATACAAATTTAAGCACTAAATGATGAAGGACAAGAGAATTGAAAGCTTCAGACTTTGGAATTCTTCTTTAACGCTCTCTCCGAATGACTTGAAAAATTGCCTAAAATACTCCTCCATGCCTTGTCGACCGTTGGCACTTTCCAGAGGAATTCTTCTAATCAACCCATTGGACATAATCAATCAAGGAGATCTCGAGCCGTTTGAAGATTAAGATAAAAACCCGTCAATCATGTTCGCTCATACAATCAGGATTTTGGTTTCCATAAGTAGATTCTTTCCAAATAAGCTTGCCTTCCAAAATGATTCACTTCTTCAAAATTGATTCCAATTAACATAACCAATATGGTAAGTGATATTTGAAAGTGCTAGTATGAACACCTAGAGGGGGTGAATAGGTGTAAAAACAGATTCTGCAAAATATAGTGAAAACCTTTACTTTTAACTTGAGTCTGAATAACAACAGACTTTTGAAATTGAATTTGAAGAGTAGTAGACTTTAAGCGAGATCAAACTTTAGCAGTTAAATAGAAATACGAACAAAATAAAGAGATTTAGGGAAGAGAATAAGAACACAAGGTTTATAGTGGTTTGGCTTAATCCAAGCCTAAGTCCACTCTCCCACGCTGACAGCCTACCGGCTGGATTTCACTATAAATCAAAAGAAATGTTACAATCTCACATCCTCGATTCCACAGTGCAGAGGCTCTAGTACACTTCCTCGAGATCTTACAAAATTCTCTCTTTTGAGTACAATGAATGCTCAACAAATGAATTAGCAAAGAGTAGGGAGCTTCGGACTTTGGAATTTTTTTATCTCGCACACACACTTGAACAACTAGAGCGTCTTCCTTATATACTCCTCCATGCCTATATAACTGTTAACACTTTCCAAAGGAGTTCATCCAATCTACCCGTTGGACCGAATCAATATGGGAGATCTCTCGTTATTTAAGGAACATGAAGATAGCCCACCAATCTTATTCGCCCATACAATCAGGATCTAGGTTTCCATAAGTAGAACATTCCAAATATACTTCACTAATCAACGGATCTTTCTTACTCGATTTACTTGTCATACGAATAATAGATCTATATGTGCTTTCTCCAACCATGAGATAATCTTCGATCAAATGAATCAAATCCTTAAGGATAACGCCGTATCTAGATAAGACTTCTTCAATGATCTAGAACCTGTCAACGAGGGCAGACTTTAAATCTTGAGTCTGGCGATCTTCAGTCTGGAAGTCTTCAGACTTTGATAGATGAGTCTGAAAGTCTTTAGACTTGGAAACATTTTGTCAACTTCAAAACATAGAAGAAAGATTTCACCAACAATATTTCCAACCAAAAAGCCTGATGTATCTTGTACGTACTGAAACCTTGAAGAAAATAATCCTGAGTTTGATTAAGTCTTCATTCTTGCGTTCAATTTGGAACTTGTCAAAGTGAGTAGACTTCTGATGTAAGATAGACTTTAACACAGAAGTCTGGCAATTCTTCAGAATAGAACATATATAAGTTTTGTCAGCTTCAAAATAATATAGGAGTTTTCTCCAACAAACAGCATGCAATGTCGTGAGTCACGAGCAGCAAGTTATTGTGTCAACAAGGGAGCAACAAGGACTCGAGCACAACAACAACAACTCAGATTATGCAGTAACTTGTAGTCGGTGTAGGACGTGGCAACAGCAACAAGCTTGAGCAACGTCTTAGTCTAGCGAGCTTGCCACGGCGATGACAATAATGGTTTGTTATTCAGTTTAGCTATGAGGATGGCAAGCGGCGAGCAATGATGGAGCTCGTTGGAGTGAGGCAACGACGATGTAGCGGGGAAGCAGCTCAGGTCATCGTAGGTCTCAGGCGGCAAGGTAGCATGATGGGGTCAGAATGCGATGTGGACGGTGAGAGTGTGGCGGTGGCCTAGGCACATCGGTATGTGGCATGACTAGATGAGTTTCTTGACTAAGGATTAATTGAGAGAGCTCTTTACCTCTCTTTTCTCTCTATTCCTCATGCATATCTTTGGGCCCTTTTGGTTCAACTTTGGGGAATGGCTTTGCATTTCCCCAAGTATCTTTGAATGAATGGGCATTTGGTGAAGGCAAGAGTGTTTGAATACTCATTTTGGTGTATATTTTCTAAAGCAACTTTAAGGTGAAAAGAAAAAGGAAAAAAAGGAATGAAAAAAGGGGGAGGAGATATAGATGCCTCCGAGAAGGAAAAATCGTGAGGAGGTGGCTCGAGTTGCTAGTAGTAAGGATGAGCATCGGTCGAAAGTCAACTTTAGACCTACCAACCTTGTTGGTCTTGGTCCAATTCCTAGGGAGATTGAGTTGGTCCTTGGTCTTGGGATCCCTAGACCAATACTGTGTGAGTTGGTTATCGATCTTGTAAGTTTAAAGTTAGTTCAATATAGACCAACCTTGACTGTATATATTATATATAATATATCTAAAATATATTATATGTAATAAATATAATATATTATTTATAATTTTTTTATAGAGAAAACCCTAAGTTAAATGGTACCAACAACATTAAACGGCTCCTTAGTGAGAAATCTAAGTAATTTTACATTGTTTTTTAACAGCTTAGACTTTTAATGTCTTCTACGGCATCAACGACCATAATTTACAAAGGAGAAAAATGACTCTGTGAGGAGTCCTCACGGTGTCCAAAACAACATAAACAACTCCTCACGGTATCCTCCTTCAGTACTTGCTCTCTTCTATCTTCTTTGTCCTCTTATTCTTCAATTTGCCAAAATCAAAAGAAACAACTTTGCTACTCACCACTCGACACTCGCCTTGCTCATTTCTAGTTGCTTACGCCACTCATTGCTTGACGCTTGCCCCTCACTTATTGGTCATGCTCGCCTCACTTATTGCTCGCTGATCACCTCGCTCGATGCTCACCCCGTTTAACACTTGCCACTCGCCTCTCTTCGCTAACCTCACTTGCTGCCAAACCCATTAGATTAGTCCAGTCATCGGTTGTCTTTTCAGGGAGTATAAAAAATGAACTAAAAAAAATATATCGATTGGTCCTAAGTTGACCTTGAAATTGGATCGAACCCATGAAGTCGGTCCGGTCCTCAATTCTAGGCTCAATAGGATTAGTCCATGGTCCTAAAAATTGAGAACCAATACTATGTAAGTTGGTCATAGGTTTAGAGGTTGTATCGGCCCAACTTGGACCATACTTACCCCTAGTTGGTAGCGATGGTACTGGTGTTGGTAGGGAGGTGACTAGTGGTAGTGGTGTTGCTAGTGGTGGTGGGGAAGCGGCTTACCTGAGGTTAAATGGCCTTAGGCGGCAGCGCTTGGGTCACACGACCTAGGCGACGCTTGAGATCGCTCAACCTCAAGCGAGGCTTCCTGGTGGCTAGATCTGGCCCCCTGGCCGCCCGTGGTTGAGCTTGGTTGGCTAAGCTTTGTCGATGGACTAGCAAATCCAAGGAAGAAGAGATGAACAATATTTTTTTAGAGCAAAAGAGGAAAACATGATTATTAGTGAGGGCAATATTGGGAAAAAAAAGTCATTAAACCCTCACCTAGCACTTTGAAAATGCTGAAAGCCCAAAGCAAATGTCACACTCGACCCTCGAGTGCACGACATCCCTCTTTCACTTAGGCCATTTGATTGTGACATCCCAGGAGGCATCGCCAATCCATTTGTCTTATTGTTTGATTATACTCAAGTAGAAACAAAATGTAAAGCCACCCAACCATTCAAATCAGGGATAGCATAAAACATACACATATGTAACATCACACCTTCATAAAATATATACATCACCCACTACACGCTACTTCCTTTACATGTCAAAAGTATGCCCAAACACACATTCAAAAGGGGTTTCGGGGGTAAGCTTAGCACCTGTAGTGCTATGAGGGCGACCTTAAAAAGTGATGCACCCAATGACCTCCTAATACCTTACAATCAAATATGGAATCACCTCGGAACTCTGGTCTATGGGAACCTCAAATCAAACGTGTCGAAATGGCTCAGACATGCTAAAGGCCTGAAAACAGCAAACAACAGCTATGAGATAAATCTTAATAAGTAAGCTCCCTAATCATCGTGTAGGGAGGTAATTTGCCTCGGAATTGCCCTAAACGTACAATTTATCTATCAATGGTAGATCAATAGTAAAGCCTTTGCTTTTCATTATCTAATAACATGAAATTAGGCCACTCAACATATGACATCCTACCACATGCCCATTTAGCAAAATTAAATACAACATGAGTGCATCTTTTCATTAAACATAAGATTATCATAATTTACATAAATCATTAATACGATAATTAACTCATGCGTATGTCTCATGTGACTCATATATATATCCATGTCATAAATGTACAAGCCACACATCACTCTCATAATATGCATTCAGCATCCGGGCACTTTGCACATAATGACATCTCAGGAATATCATGGCATCTCATACTACCATACCATCCTCAAGACCATGATTCCGCATTATTAATGACCATTCTCAACCACGGCCAACCTGAAGGTTGGCTGTCTTCCAACATAACTGGGTATCGTCTCGCCCCATCGAGCATGGCAATGTCCCGTGTAAACACATCAAGATGACATTCCATTAAGGAGCATCATTCTAAAATTCATCTGAGAATGGCATCCCGTTGATTTGGGGGTATTTGAACTTAATCAAGCATTGTTTCGTGTAAATGCATCAGGACAAAATCATTACCCCGCATAAACGCCTCATGGTCATTATGTGATCACACGAGCATATCACCACTCAAGCTTATTTCTTATCTCCCTCGTTAACCAATGCAAGAGTATGTGATGCTCATATTACATATAATAGCATTAATTGCATACGAATATGTTATGTAACAATGCCATGTGATTACATCTCAATTAATCATTTGACAAAGCAATAATGCATCAAACTCATGAAATATAACATCACAACTTGATCTTTGCAATATGAATAATAGCTCATCTTTCAAAATAGTCTTTCATGACACATAGTTATGGAATGCTAAGAATGCTTACCATTTTCAACTTTGAAATTGCATAAACAAATATCATCCTTAAAACTAGCATTCAACAAGCATTAACTACTTAAAATTCACAACATAATAAATATTCATCACGATCAAGATAGGTTATCACCTTTAATGATAACTTATATAATAGCCTATCGTATCATATTATAACCTATCACATTAGCCTATCGCATCCAAACGATAGCTTATTATGATAACTTATATATCTAATGATAGCCTATCAAGAAAACCTATCACATCTAATGATAACTTATTACGATAACCTATCACAATCCAATGATAGCATATTACAATAACCTATCGCATCTAACTATAACTTATTGTGATAGCCTATCATGTTACTAATCGCTTTGATCCACTTATCACTTAAAGCTAACCATAAGTTATCCTTAATTTAATCCTAAGCCTATTCTTAAGTACAATTATAACTTTAATCAAAGGTTAGGAAGTTACTCACTTTTGAGACCTAGCTTAGCAACTCATGTCGGTGGTGGAAGGGTTCACGGTGGTGGTAGTGAGGCGTGGCAACAACAAGCACAAAGCACTGCAATGATGTAAGCTGAACAGCGTAGTGGTGGTTGGTTGATCGCCCCTACAGCCCAAGGCAAGGCTGTGGACGACGGTCCGGGCATGGTGAGGCTTACGACAATGGCACGGACGGACAGACGGATGGCGACTAAACGGTGAATGGCAAAGGGCAACAACCATGAGATCCTAGAGAGGCAAAGGAGAATGGGGACAGAAATGGAGGTGAGGGGATTCAGTTGCGATGGGGGAAAGAGAGAGAGGTTAAGGGAAATGAGAGAAAATGAAAGAAAGAGAAAGAGGGGGGGAAGGGCCGATGGTTGGGGAAGAGAGAAGAAGAGAGGGCAGCTCAAGCCTATGCCAATGGATGGCGAAAATTAACACTTGCTCCCCATGACAAGGATGGAGGCCAAGATTGCTTCTTGTAAAACTTATCCCCCAAGCTCCATTTAATGTGGCCATCATTCCTAAGCTAGAAATAGGATAAATTAGGCTAGGATGAAGTCACTTTCTCCTTCTCAACCACTTGAACACCCCACACTTTCTTCATGTACAATGTTTTTTGTTTTATTAAGCTAAAAGGCCAAAATGGTAATTTCATTAGGCCTAGCTACTCTTCATGCACATGGGTCATTAATGAAGGACCTTGAGAAGACCAAAAAGGGTTTGGATGGCCCATGGGCCATTGGACCGCCCATATTTGGGGGTGAAGCCCATTGCGCCCACTTGTCGGCTTGGGCCCACATGGGTCCTCATGAGTGGCCCACTTCCTTTTTTCTGAAATTTTGTGATTCGCCGATAAAAAATTGAATTTTCACCCCAAAGTGGCCTTCTTGGTGTTTTCGTGGTTTATCGATTCCCATTGTAATCCCATTCTGAAGATTGATCATCGTTGTAATCTCGATCTGAAGATTGATCATTGTTGTAATCCCGTTCAGTAGATTGGAGTCAGATTGAGGATATCACAACTCCCCCTTAAAGAAATTTCGTCCTCGAAATTTGCAAGATTACTCATTTCTTCAAACAAATGAGGATATTGGCTTCTCATTTTATCCCCACTTTCCTAAGTTGCTCTTTCAATCCCATGATGTTATTAAACAATTTTGACTAAGGGAATGACCTTACTACATAATACTTGTACCTTTCTATCCATGACTTGCACTGGTTGTTCAATGTATGACATTCTGTCCTCAACTTCGATCCCCTCATCACTAAGCATGTGCTTCGGGTTCGGTTCATATTTCCTTAGCATGGATATGTGAAACACATTATGAACTTGAGCAAAATTGGATGGCAACATTAAACGATAGGCCAAGGTCCCTATCTGTTCTAGAATCTCAAAGGGTCCAACGAACTTGAGGCTTAACTTCCCTTTCTTGCCAAAATGGGATGTTTCTCTCATTGGCAACACCTTAAAGAATACATGTTCCCCTACTTGAAACTCCAAAGGCCTTGGTCATTTATCCATATAACTTTTCTAGCGACTTTGGACTATCTTTACCCTATCTCTTATAATCTTAACAACATCGGCGGATTATTAAACTAGCTCGGGGCCAGTAATCTTCCTTTCTCCAACGTCATCCCAACAAATATGGGGTTCTACAGGTACGATCATATAATGTCTCAAATGGTGCCATTCCAATGCTCTATTGATAGATGTTGTTATATACGAACTCAACGAGGTGTAGTTGATCTTCCCATCCTCCTTTGAAATCTACAATGCAAGCTCGCAACATGTCCTCAAGGGTCTGAATGATTCTCCCAAATTGACCATCTATCTGTGGATGATAAGCCGTGCTAAATTACAATTTCGTTCCCATGGAAATTTGAAAGCTTTTCTAAAATGCAGCTATGAACTTGGGATCTCGATCTAAAGTGATCTTCACGGACACTCCATGTAATCAAATTATTTGCCTTACATATAGCTCGGCATACCTATCCAGAGTATGGTTCGCACCGTAATGAAATGCATAGATTTAATCAGTATATCCACTATGACCTAAATAGAGTCATTACCTTTCCGATTCCCTGACAATCCCATCACAAAGTCCATTGTGATAAGCTTTCATTTCCATTTTAGGATTTCTAATGGTCATAGCATCCTATCACGTTTGCATTGTTGAGCTTTAACCTGTTGGCATCTCAAGTACTTTGCCACGTGATTGGCGATATCGGTTTTCATGCCATTCTACCAATAATACTACCAAAGGTTCTTGTACATCTTCGAACTACCTAGATGTATGCTGTAGTTGATTCAATGAGCATTAGCTAAGATCTTTTCCTTGAGTTCTGTATTGTCAGACATGCATAATCATCCTCGAAACCTCAAGATTCCATCATTTATCACTTGAAAGTCTGATTTTCTCTTCTTAAGACTCTCTTGCAAAATCTTTTGGATCCATCGATTGCAATGTTTTAATTCTAGTCTGCACTTCAGGTTCAATTTGAAGAGTAACCATAAGACTAGAAAGGTGGCTTACCTCGAATCCAAAATCCAAATCTCATATTCATTCGAGAATGATTCATTCTTGAACCACCATTTGTGCAATCGTCAACTTTTGACTAAGTGCATCTGCTACTTTATTGGCCTTTCCAAGATGATACAGGATGTTGCGGTCGTAGTCTTTGAGTAGTTCCATCCGGTATTGTTGTCACATATTCAACTCCTCTTGGGAAAATAGATATTTTAAGTTTTAATGGTCGGTGTAGATCATGAACTTCTCTCCACATAAGTAGTACCTCTAAATCTTCAAAGCGAAGATGATTGCTGCCAACTCCAAGTCGTACGTTAGGTAGTTTTGCTCATGAGGTCTCAATTGTCTTAGATGCACAGGCTACTACTTATCCATGTTGCATTAGGATGCAACTTAGTCATTTATATGAAGCGTCATTGTATATCTAGTATCCTCTAGGACCGGACAGTATTGTTAACACTGGGGTAATGGTCAACTTGTGCTTAAGTTCTTGAAGACTCTTCTCGTACTTATCTATCCACTTAAACTTCACGTTTTTTTTTAGTAACCATGTTAGGGGTGTAGCTATTCTAGAGAATCTTTCCATGAAGCACCAATAATAGACAACCAATCCTAAAAAACTCCAAACTTCATTCACCGTTGTTGGTCTTGGCCAATTCATGACCGCCTCAATCTTTGTTGGATCCACGAAAATTCCTTCGCCCCATATTATATGACCAAGAAATGCTACTCAATTGAGCCAGAATTCGCACTTACTAAACTTGGTGTAGAGTGCGTGTTCTCTAAGGATTAGCAACACCATCCTCAAGTGTAGCTCATGCTCTTCAGGGCTCTTCAAGTATACTAGTATGTTGTCAATGAAGACTTTGACAAATTGATCCAAATACGCCTTGAACACTTGGTTCATCAAATCCATGAAGGCTGTTAACCTAAATGACATCACCGTAAACTCGTAGTGGCCGTATCGCGTTCAAAATGCAATTTTTGGGATATCCTCCTTCTAGATCCTCAACTAATGATACCCTGTCCTTAGATCTATCTTGGAGAATATCAAAGCATCTTGAAGTTGATCAAACAAGTCATCAATCGTTGGTAATGAATACTTGTTCTTAATTGTCACTTGATTGATTTGTCGGTAGTCGATGCATAATCATAACATTCTATCCTTCTTCTTTATGAACAGAATCGATGCTCTCATGGCGATGCATTAGGGCAAATGAATCCCTTATCAAGCAATTCTTGCATTTGTACCTTCAATTCCTTCAGTTTGGACAATGACATATGACATAGTGTCTTGGAGATTAGTTCCGTTCCAGGGGCCAACTCAATGAGGAACTCTATCTCTCTTTCCGGAGGCAATCCTGGTAACTCCTTCCGAAAGACGTCTGCAAAGTCTTATACTACCGCAATATCTTCCAACTTTGGTTCTTCCATCATCATATCCTCAACCGTCGCCAGATAGCCTTAGCAACCTTCCTCTAGCAATCGTTCTACCTCAAGCAATGAAATCAAGGGTATAGAAAGTCCTCCTCTATTCCCTACAAATTCGTAATGAGAACTACCAATCGGGTTGAACTGTATAATCTTTACTATAATAGTCAATCGTGGCTCATTATTTATTGAGCCAATCCATTCTAATTATGACATCAAAGTTATACATAACCAAAATGGCTAAATCTATTAACTCATTTTGCCTATTAATAACTATCTCACACCCTTGACACCCTAAAATAGATAACATCTTATCCTTCATAGGGGTGGCAATGCTAAGAACATTTTCCAACGGTTTCAATTCTAACCCAATTAATCTAACAAATTGTTCTACTATGAACAAATACATAACTTCCATATCGAATAACACGTAAGCAGCATGTTGATGTAAGGAGATTGTACTTGTAATTACGGTTTGGGAGTCTTTCACTTATTCTCTGGTCACTACATATAACTTTCCTTGAGCTAGGGGTCAGTTAAGGTTATTTTGCGGTGCAGCTTTAGATTGTTGTCCCACGTGCAGTTGTCGTGGTTGCATTTTTGTAGGGCAATATGGACAATTTCGTATTTGATGACCATGTTGGCCACACCTAAAGCACACTCCAGTCTTAGTGGGGCACGATGCTACCTCGTGATACCTTCCACAAAATCGACATCCGTTGTTCAGATTATTTGTTGGTTTCCCAATGCCATTCTTTCTGTTGGGAGGGATAGAGTGCTTTCTTCTAGTTATCAATTTCTTCCCAAACCAATGGTTGTCTCGATTAGAGGCAAACCACGATCTAGATGCGGCTGCTCATTCAAACATATCCCTTTCAATCAACTGGGCCCTTTCATACAACTTGTCATAGTCTTTCAAGTTCAGTTCAAGGGTACCAACTAACTACGAATCTTTGATTTTAGTCGATCCCAGAATCTCCTCGCTCTGTCTACTGAATCCTTGATCATCCTTGGCACATACTTTTATAGCTTAACAAACTTAGCCTCATATTAATCGACGAACAAGTGATTCTAGTGAAGTTGCGGGAACTTAGCCATCTTCTGCTCTCATGCACATCTAGAAAAGTACTTTCCATTGAACGCTTCTTCAAACACTCCCCAAGTTGGGACCATGTCTTCAGGAAAGACTCTTTCCCGAGTGGCCTCCCACCAATCATCACCGTTACCTTACAGTTGGTAAACCGCTAACATCACTTTCTCCTCCTCAGTACACCTCAATAATACAAAAGTCTTCTTTAGCTCTTTGATCCTTAAGGTAGTAGGCTCAAGATCACCCTTTCCAACAAGTTGTGGTGGCTTCAACTTTATGAACTGTTCCACCAGCCTATGCATTCTGTCTCTAGCTAACGGGGCATCAATTGAAGCAGCGGCAGTGGCAACCTAATTCTAAGCCTTTTGTCCCATCAAATTTCCAATAGCCTCTAAGGCTTGTAAAATTCCATCCACTCTGGGATCCTCTTACACCCTTCTTCTAGCACCAGCTTGTTTGGAAATTGCCCTTCTTCTATACACTCTTGAATTTGGGCAAAACCTCTCTTAAAGTGCTAAGAACAGCTGATTCCACAATCCCAACAATACTATCGAGAATTCGGAACCATAAATCAATGAAAAAAATCAATAATCACATGCATAGAGTGAATGTTCCTATATAACTATCCCCAAGGTCTCAATGCACCTTATCACTTCAAGTAATGACCATGTTCTAATACTAACCAAGCAGGGATGTCACACCCTGACCCTTAAGCACACGACATCCCTCTTTCACTTAGGCCACTTGATTGTAACGTCCCAGGAGGCGTTACCAACCCATTCGTTTTATTGTTTGATTATATGTAAGTGGAAGCAGAATTTAAAACCACACAACCATTCAAATCAGGGATAACATAAAACACACACATATATATATAGCATCACCTCTTCATACAATACATATGCATCACCCATTGCACACCACTTCCTTTACGTTATAAAAGTGCGGCTAAACACACAATCCAAAAGGGGTTTCGAGGGTAAGCCTAGCACCTCTAGTGTTATAAGGGTGACCTCAAATAGTGATGCACCCCACAACCTCTTAATACCCTACAATTGGATATAAAGTCACCTCGGAATTCTGGTCCACAGGAACCTCAAATCAAATGTGACAAAATGGCTCAGACATGCTTAAGGCCCGAAAACATGTAAACAACAACTGTGAGATAAATCTCAATGAATAAGCTCCCTAATCCTCATGTAGGGAGATAATTTACCTCGTAATCTCCCTAAACGTGAAATTTATCTATCAATAGCAGATCAATAGTAAAGCCTTTACTTTTCATTACCTAATCATAGGAATTAAGCCACTCAACATGCGGCACTCTACCACGTGCACATTTAACATAATTAAATACTACGAGAGTGTATCTTTTCATTAAACATAAGATGATCACAATTCACATGAATCGTTAATACGACAATCAACTCACGCGCATGTCTCATGCGACTCATATCCATATCCATGTCATACATGTGCAAGCCACGCATCACTCTTATAATTGGCATTCAGCATTTGGGCACTTTGCACACGATGACATCTCAAGAATATCATGACATCCCATACTACCATGCTATCCTTGAGACCATGAATCCACATTATGGTGGTCTTCCGGCATAACTGAGCATCGTGTCGTCCCATCGAGTACGGAACGTATTGCATAAACGCATCAAGACGGGATCCTATAGACTTGGGGGCATCCAAACTTAATCAGGAATCATCTCGCATAAACGCATCAGGACAAAACCATTACCCCAAGTAAACACCTCAGGGTCATTATGTGATCACACAAGCATATTATTACCACTTAAGTCCATTTCTTACCTTTCTCATTAGTCAATGCAAGAGTATGTGATGCTTATACCACATATAATAACATTAATAGCATACAAAGATATCATGCAACAATGCCACGTGATTACATTTCAATTAATTATTTGCCAAAGCAATCATGCATCAGACTCATGAAATATAACATCACAACTTGATATTTGCAATCTGAATAACAACACACCTTTCAAAATAGTCTTTCATGACACATAGTTGTGGAATGCTAAGAATGTTTACCGTTTTCAACTTTGGAATTGCATAAACTTATATCATCCTTAAGACTAGCATTCAACAAGCATTAACCACTTAGAATTCACAACATAATAAATACTCATCACAATCAAGATAGGTTATCACCTCTAATGATAACTTATACGATAGCCTATCATATCACATTATAACCTATCACGTTAGCCTATCACATCCAAACTATAGATTATCACAATAACTTATCTATCTAACGGTAGTCTATTAAGATAACCTATCACATCTAACGATAGCCTATCACGATAACTTGTCACATCTAACTATCACTCATCGCGATAGCCTATCACCTTACTTATCGCCTTGATCCACTTATCACTTAAGCTAATCATCAATTGTCATTGATCTATTCATAAACCTAATCCTAAGCGCAATTACAACCCTAATTAAGGGTTAAGAAGTTACTCACTTCCAAGACTTAGATCAGCAGCTCACAGCGGCAACAAAAGGGCTCATGGTGGGGCTGGTGAGAAGCAACAATGGCGAGCACAAGGCACGACAATGATTCAAGTTGATCGACAGTAGTGGTGGCTGGTTGATCACCCTCACAGCCCATGGCAAGGTTGTGGACGATAGTCTTAGCATGGTGAGGGTTATGGCAATGGCACGAACAAACGGCAATTGAAAGGCAGATGGCAAAGGGCAACAACCATGAGATCCAAGAGAGGCAAAGAGAGAGAAATGGGTTGAGAATGAGGATGGAAATGGAGGTGATGGGTTTCAGCTACAATGGGGGAAAAAGAGAGAAAAAGATTGTGGGAAATGAGAGAGAGAGAGAGAGAAAGAGGGCAGCTCAAGCCTAGGCCAATGGATGGCGAAGAGTAGCCCTTGCTTCCCAAGATAAGGATGGATTGCCAAGATTACTTCTTACAAAACTTGTCATTCAAGCTCCATTTAATGCATCCATCATTCATAAGCTAGAAATAAGATAGATTAGGCTAGGATGATGTCACATTATCTCTCCTCCACCCCCCTTGAATGCCCCATGCTTTCTTCATGCACAAGGTTTTTGTTTTATTAGGCTAGAAAAAGCAAAATAATAATTTCACTAGGCCTTATTACTGTTCAGGCACATGGATCATTAATGAGGGACCTTGAAAAGACCAAAAAGGGCTTGGATGGCCCATGGGCCATTGGGCCGGCCCCCATTGGGCGTGAGGCCCATTGGGCCCCCTCATGGGCTAAGGCCCACAGGGTACCCATCCGCAGCTTGCTTCCACTTTTTTGAAATTTTGCGATTCACCAATTAAAAATTGAGTTCACTTCCCAAAGTGGCCTTCTTGGCGTTTTCGTGGCCTATCAATTGCCGTTGTAATCTCATTCTGAAGATTTATCATGGATGTAATCTCGTTCCATAAATTAGGGTCAAATTAAGGATGTCACAGTAGATCCCTACTTGCTTTGGGCTTTCAGCATTCCAAATGCTAGCATTTGACCAATGAAGCCTCAAAAAGTTGAACCAAATACTTAATATTTTTCCTATAGGGCCTTTCTTTGCTTTGAGATTCTAATTGTCAATCTCTAATTTGTGAGGCATAATGTCCTATATATATAGTGTAAACCTAGGTTTAACCTCAATTTCATGGGCTTACTTTAGGCCTTATCAAGATAATGAGCTGAATTAAGCTTAATACTCATTATTAATTAAATCACACAAGCTAAAATTAGATTAAATGAAGCTCAAATTTTGGCCCATTCTCCATGAAAATTTCAACCAAGCTCCCCATGGTGGCTGAATTTTGGCCCCACCTCGTGGGCTCTATTCGCTCAATTTTAAGCTCAAAATTGTCCATTGCCGGTCTAGTACTAATGCAATTAATGAAAAATATAAACTAAACTATATAATGAATGCCCCCAAAACTATGTACTATGCAATTTAATTCTAATACCTTTGTTTACAGGATCCCTAATTTTCTATACAATTAATTATCAAATGATTAGTTAAAATTTTAGATGTTAACACAAGTGTTCTCACACTTTAAGTACTTGTGATCATCCAAGAATTCTACCCCTTGTAAGTACAGCACCCCCTCCCCCCCAGGCACCAACAAGCATATTGCCCTCTCATGCGTCCGATGTGAGATTTAAGTACTAAATAGGCTACTTTTCACATCACCCTATCATGTGTTCGAGGTAAGATTTAGGTACTAAATAGGCCACCAGCCCTGTCATGTGTCCGAGGTAAGATTCAGGTACTAAACAAGCTCCTTTTATATTGCTCTCTTGTAAGTCCGAGGTAAGATTCTAGTACTAAGCAAGTTCACTTTTGTTTTGCCTTATCTGCATCCAAAGTGAAATTTGAATACTAAATAGACAACTAGTTCCAAAAGCCATTACGCATTGTCATGTATCCAAGGCAAAATCCGGATACTAAAAAGGCAATCCATACCTTGAGCTCACTCTATCACTCCCATAAGGTAGGTAACTAGTATGCTCTTTACCGTTTGCATTAGCATTGTCTTGCATCACATCTTATTGCACTTTAAAATGGGACTCATAATCATGGCAAAAATATCATTCATTGGATTTCCACGGTCAAAATTTAGATATTAAATATCTTTGAATGCAACTTTTGTAAGCTCACCTTCAAAGAGAGGCAACTGTTGATATATAAATTTTGGCTAACCATTTAAAATTAATTGAACGAAAAATTAGGGACCAATCTTTAGCCCCAAAACAAAAATAATTTAATCAAATTCCATATAATTTCCAGGAGCATTCATCACATAATTCATTTATTACATTTGCGTTGGACCGGCAGTGATGAACAGACCTAAATAGATCACATGGACTGGCCTGGCACGCGTGAAATTTCATCCAATGCATGGAGGGGTGAGGGCCAAAAATTTCAAGCCTAATAAACTAAGATTTAATTGAGTTGGGTTTAGCCCATAAAGTTAAAAACATTTTGAGTTTAATTAGAATAAACCTTAAATCGGTTAAAGCCCGTCAATAATTAAGTCCACAAGGGGCCAAAAATTGACCACATTAGAGGACAATGGGCTGGCGGCCAAAATTTACAAAGGGAAATTGACTGAATCCAGGCTCACTTCAATCTAATTTCAACGCCTTAGATTTAGACCCTTATAGTTACATCCCATTATCACTATTAAGGCCTAACCTAAGCTTGTCATAACTTAGGTTTGTTGGGGACTAATAATACAATCTAGAGGGAGGGCGAATAGTTTGTTTTAAATAACTTGATAATATTTCGCAGAAATTATCAGGTCAAGGTGATATTTCAAAGCTCTTAATCGTAATGTGTGCTTGTGAGAGTAAAGAGAGTGAAACAATAACACATGACGATATATAGTGGTTTGGCTTTATCCCCAAGTTTACGTCCACTCTTCAAACTAACAGCCATAAGTCGAGCTGAATCTACTAGTAATGTGCTCGAAAAGTTACAATACGCAAGCACTAATCCTATTACAAGAGATATCACATTATCAGGACTCAACTATTGTTTTTACTATTATACACTTAATTTTGAACACAATTACTCAAACATCACAGATACAATACTCAGCGAAACAATTATTAAAGAGAGTTTATCACTAAAAACAACTAGAAGCAGATTTCTTGATCTTGAGGTATGTAGCTCTCTCTCTAACATTTGGCATCTATCATCCTCTTCTATAACCATCTTCAATTTTTCTGTTGGAGGTGGATTGGAGAAGCAAAAAGCTGTTAGAGTTACCGTTGAGCTACTATCCAGAGATAAAACTAGCCATGTAGTCTCTTTTTTTTTTTTTAAACCTTTGCATGCCACCCAAAAATAATCAGTATTGTCATTTCACTGCAGTTTCTGATAAACCTATCAAACTACCTAGCTACTCAATTATTGTTTCCACCTAAATTCTGCTGCTGTGTGATCCATAGCCTTAATGGCTATATTAATTGAATCAACGAACATTATCAACATGTACACTGTTGCCACAACACCGGTGACCCGATATTTAATAGCATCGACATCAATCAATCTTTTAGGTTCATTGGTATTGTTTATGGAAAATCCATATGAGGACCTAATTTAATCTTTTGTCCATTGGATCACACCATGGATCTTACTTGGTCCTCTATAACAAACATTTGCATATACCATAATGAACATTATACTAAGAATACTTTGGACATCATCAAAATCATTTGGAGATGTCTCTTCAATAAGGTTAACACTATATATTCAGACTTATGCCTCATTAATCGAGGCCGGCAAATAAGAAAACACATAGAGAGGAAAACACGTTGAGAAGGAGAGAGGAAGCTCAACCAAGCCCTAACATGGCTCAAACCCCCCATTGGCGCTATCCATTATAACGCTCCACTCACCCCCTTTGCCGCACCAACGTTGCTACCTAGCCACCGTTCGCTATTGCTCCGCCAATGCCTCCAACTACTCCAATGGCAATGATAATAACAGCTTCACCAGCTGCGACGACCCCTGCTGCTTCCACAATGACCAAATTGTTGCGCCGTGCCATCATAAGCCATCGACCAACCCGTTGTTGCTCCCCTGCTAGCTCGCAACGCTGTATCTTGATCCGACACTTGCTGCTATTTCGTGTTGACGCTCGTTGCTCCCAATACCGTAAGTTACCACCAAACTTTGCTGTTGTTCTTGGCCCAACAACGCTTTGTTGCTTCGCTGAGTGTCGCCAGCCACCAAGACAACATCCCTTGTTGCCGCTTCTAAATGCGAGCCTAACCATCGCTGGCTCCCTAACCCGACATCGTTGTTATCCGTTACCCTCGCATCCGAGCCGCGAGACCTGATTTTCGCCATCCCTGTTTTGTGCCCTACGGTGGCTTGCTAACACCTAAAACTACCTCGAAATTGCCCTCTATTTTTGCAAGCGTGCCAGAGCCCCGTGAGCAGCCTCATTGAGTGGGTGAGGCAATTGAATATGTCTAATGATATTTGTTGGGTTTAGTTGAGTGTGGAGATACATAATATCTTGGGTGGATTTTGGAATTTTAATTCTGTAACCAACTCTCTATTTTATCTCATATATATATATATAAAATGTTGTTAACAGACTAGTGTTAGTTTTGCTTGAGATTGAGTCCTTAGTGTGGAAGACAGTCATGTCATTTCCCTATTCATATAGGATTCGAAGTCTGAAAAGATTCTGAACCGTGTATTGAAGTTTTGGTTATGTTGATATAATTTTTAAATGAAAATTGCTACTTCAAAAATATTTTTTTAGTGGTGACAAGATTGAGTATAGTCAAGTGGGATTTTATTATACCTTCCAAATTATATTAGGCCTTTCTTTTGACTTCGTGTCATTTTTTCCCATAGCCATCAATATAGATATTTATTTGTACCTTTCCCTTTTGGCGACCTTACTTACCTTGAAATTATTGTTGGGGTTTCAAGAATCATGAATAAGAGAAATTAACGAAATGAACGCAACGGAAACAAAGATATATATTACACATGATTCTCCTAAAGCGTTGTTCGTACGTTTTAATCAAAAATCTGAACATAAAAGGGACTTAAACGAAATACCTCTCGAAGCGCGCTTTGAAATGAGTCGGTTGGGATGTTCTACAGTTCGAGTCCCACAAGCGTCGAACCTCTAGTTCAGACACACCAACAACAAACGTCGAACAGAAGAGAGAGCTTTCGGATATTCACCACTTCGATCGTGTTAGCAATCACGTGGAAATAATCCGTCGTATTCTTGATGTATAATAGTCATGACCCGAATGAGATAATGCTCCTTTCTTGCGTCTCAAAGACTCAAGAACACGCACACACTTTACTCTCTATTTTAGCAAAGCATCTTCTGATTACCTCGCAACCTTTTTTGCGGCATTTTGTTTTTAAAGCCTTCACAAATCAGCAACGGTTGCTGATCGTGGGATCAGCAACCGTTGCTGATCACGATCATGCATGATCTCTATGCATGCTGACCATCCATGCTTCGTGTATGATGGTCAGCAACTGCTGACCATGTGCACGATTTCTATGCATGATGGTCAGCAACTGTTGACCATGTGCACGATATAAAGAATCGTGCACATGCACGAAGCTTTAAGCTTTATTTCGTTTTATTTTATTACTAATAAAAGGCAACGCACATATCATGTGCGTTGCAACCATGTGTACATTAATTAATTAAACGAATAAAGGATTAATTAATCAATTCCTTTTAAAATTAAAATAACATAACCCTTATATGTACAATTGAAATCCCTAAGATGTAACTATTACATAGCAGCTTTAGGGCATACATCTAACAATTATTTATCGACTGCTTTATAATCTCCTAGCTCTCACTTTCACTTTTATGATATAAATATCTAGATATAACGTAGTAATATGGTATTGTAACTCAAAACATTAACCAAATAATCAGGTGAGTACAATTAAATTAATGCCTACAAACTTAAAGAAAAATAATTAAATTGAATTACAAGTGAATGTAAACTAGGGGTGAGCGGTTCCAGGTTCCGGTTCGGTTCCGTCGGAACCTGGAACCTACCCTCGGGTACAGGTTCCTCAAAATGAGGAACCTGGAACCTACCCGTGGGAACCGAGAACCTGGAACCTACCCTGTCACAGGTTCCGTGGTCGGTTCCAGGTTCCAACAGGTTCCTTTTTTTTTTTTTTTTTTTTTTTTTTTTTTTTTTTTTTTTAGATTTGAACTATAACATATGCGCATGTTACCCAAAAAAAATATAACGTATGCGCACGTTACCAAAAAAACTATAACGTACGCGCACGTTACCAAAAAAAAAAAAAACTATAACATATGCGCACGTTACCAAAAAAAATATAACGTATGCGCATGTTACCAAAAAAACTATAACGTGCACGCACGTTACCAAAAAAAAATATAACGTATGCGCACGTTACCAAGAAAAAACTATAATGTACGCGTATACTACACGGTAACTTCCCATTGACATGTTATCTTGATACATTAACTTCGCACTGCACAACAATAATAGAATATAATTAGAAATTTCAAAACAAATAGCAAACTAGAAAGTAGAAATAAAACACCACTAGAACAAGAATGTCTAGAGGTACAAGTTTTGAAAACAATTTTGATTAAACCCTTAAATAAACTCAGAAAATTCTGAAATTTGGACACGTTGTATTTAAGACCTAGAGGTACAAGTTTCATGAATAAATCATAGTCCAATTCGTTCTGGATTAAAAGATAAAATCGATTTACTTTTCCTATTCTCTACTTGCACAGTTTTTGAAACATTTTTGGTTAAATAGGCAAATGAACTACAAAAATTACGAAATTTAAATATGTTGTAGGGAAGACATGAAGAGAGATATTTCATGCAGAACACATTTCCAAAAGAACCTCATACAAAATGATATAGTCCACGCATTGCAACTTACAAGATCCGAACACATCAGATTGCACAGTTTTAGAAACATTTCCGATTAAATACCCAAATGACCTTAAAAAATTATGAAATTAGACTATGTGATAGCCAAGACCATAAGGTAGATACTTCATGAAAACATCGAAGTCAAATTAGTCCTAGATAATTAAATATGGACGGTTAAAATCCCTGTTCGTAGTACCGTAATTCCAGATCTAACCATCTCCAAAGGACCACGATTTCACCTACCTATTCTTGTTTTTTTCTCTAAATTTTTGATATGTTGTACCTCAGGATGTCCTTTACAACTTTTGTTAAGAAACCGAAGTGAAATTTCGACAAAAAGGTTGCCTTACAGTCCATGCATTCATCAAGGGTCGGTCCCAAAATCTCCAGATCCAGTCTTTCCAAAGAATAACGATTTCACCCACTTATACTTGTTTGTTTTGTCCCAAATTTGAGTATGTTATACTCCAAGAAGTCCTTTACAACTTTCATTTAGAGGCCGAAGCCAAAATTCAACTAGAACATCACATACAAGTCACTAGAACATCCAAGGTCGAGCTTTTTCTGCCCTAAGTAACCGGTTCCGGTTCCGGGACTGGTTCGGTTCCGGTTCGAAACAGGTTCCGGTTCGAAACCGGTTCGGTTCCGGTTCGGTTCCGCTTGGAACCGGGAACCGGAACCGGAACTCCCGGTTCCCAGAAAAAGGAACCGGAACCGGAACCGGTCCCCTTGGAACCGGGAACCGAACCGGACCCTCCTCCGGTTCGGTTCCGGTTCCCGGGTAACCCGGGAACCGCGCTCAGCCCTAATGTAAACGGATTAATTAAGCAATATATAGAAAAACAAATTAATTGTAATCTTCAACATGTGATATGTCAGCACATCTAATTAGTTTTCTCTATAAAGATATATTATTTAGATTATTGTAATCTTCGACGCGTAGCACATCTTCAATTATAAATAATTTTTCTGTAATTTGCCGTGTTAATCTAATTTTATGTTGGTGATCAAGTGGATAATTTTAATAGGATGAATTTATGGAAATATGCCTTCAACTAGACTATTTTTTATTAACATATCAATTAAATTAATTAAACTATTAAAATACATCCACTTTCATTCACATATATAGGTCGGGGGTGCGTGGCTACCACCAGCCGACCTCCCGCTGAAATAAAACTGTTATGTTCCCACCAAAATCACCGTGATACGGATTACGTGGAAAAGATCCGTCCCGGTTGAGATGGGACATTGTGAAGCGATGGGGCCTTCATGCCCGCCGTCCATCCCTATCAATGCTCTTTGTGGGAGTCAGGGTTGAGAACCGAACCCAAAATTCAAATTAAACCGAACTAAACCGAACCAAAATTTTATGTATTTTAGGTTCAGTTCGGTTTTCGGTTCTAATAATGAAAAAATAATCATTCTTTTTTCCAGTTTAAGTTATTTTGGCTCGGCCGAACTGAAATTCTCAACAAAAACCAAAAGCCTAACTTAAAATCTCTTTTCCTTCTCACTCCTTATTCAGTTTGGTTTCTATAAGCAAGGCAAAAAAAAGGAAAACCAAAAAACCAAACCGAGTTATCAGTTTGGATTGTATTCGGTTCACTTGTGATTCAGTTCTTCAACTACTCACCCTATCGATTCAGTTTGGTTTGGACTTCTTGAAAACCTGAACTGTTGACACTCTTTAGTGAGTGCCGAGCAGTGGCTGGATAGACTGCTGTCGTGCGAGGCCGGGACTTAAGGCCTTTCCTGGGATATCATCACGCAGAAGAACAAACACAGAGGATTTACAGGAGTGTTTGCAATGAGTATTTATCTAAAATATGTAATCGAACTTTTATTTGTTCCTAACTTGGTTTTGGATGCAATTGACAAAGAAACAGGTTGGGAGACAACTTTGCAATATGGTAAGGACTAATAATTAATCTTAGATTGTCACATCCTGAACCTCAAGCGCGTGAACGTCCCTCAATAGTCGATAAAAATGCGACGTCCCATAACACGTCGCCGACCCATTCTTTTTATCTTTCGATTAAACGCATGCAAAAGCGAATTAAATAAACCCCCGGTCAATAAACAAATAATTAGGATAGTAAAGCACAACAAAAGTTGCCGAAAACAACTTATTTATTTATCCACTGTTACCCCTAGGAAGTTTAATAATTACAAGCCTTTCTACGGCCACTTTCTATCGACCCTCTCAAAAACCTTCAAGGATTAGGATTAACCTAAATTTCACTAACAGCAAGGCCAGCCAAAAGGTGCTGCATCTTGCACCCACCACATCTGCACTCAGAAAATCTCCACGCTACGGCCCTGAAAATGTTTAACCACAACGGGGTGAAATAAAATCTCAGCAAGTTAAATCCCTAAGCCTTGACTAGGACACGAATTCGCCTCAAAGGCAGCCTAAGCATGTGCCAAACATAAACTCAGCTCGCCTCGGCGCACCCCTGCATATTAGCACATCTCGTACAATAATAATAGAATAACGTGCATAAATAACAATTAGAACACATATCCCTCAAGCACCAAGCATCCACACGGGTCCTGATTATAAGGTAAACCCATTTTGGCACGTCCCATACCATGCCTAACAGTTTTATCACATAATCAAGCGCAATGCATCACAATCATTCACATGTGTTCGGATTATTACGACACCTCGAACCACGGCCAACACAAGAGTCGGCGGTCTTCCGGCATAATTAGGCATCGTCCCGCCCCATTGGGCACGGCAACATTTAGAACCCTCGCCTAGACGGCATTCCACAAAGGAGCATCGATTCAGCCTCAACCACAACTCGGCTTCCGGACCCTCGCCAGACATCCGATAAAATCGGGCATCACCCCCTACTCTCGTCGGGTGAGGGGTTCCATTAAGTGACCATGCAAACACATATTTAGCTGAGAACACAATACTTTGTTTTCAAATGCTTTGTTTTCAAATAATGAACTTGGCCAATTTTTCTTATTTAAAAATCCTGTAAATTAATTGTGCGTGGTTGCGTATTTGAAATCGAATCGTCAAACTTAGTACACTCCCATTTTAAAACTCCACGGTTTTATCGAGCACATAAAATTTAGCATCCAAACCCGACACCTCCCATTTTTCCATTTAATTGCCTTTAAAACCGAGTTTTGTAATAATAATTGGTAACTACCATCAAGCAATCAATTGCATAACATAGGACATACAAGTCATCAAAATCATGCATAATTTCATCCAAGAAAACGAGCATAAAATTCTACGTAACACCTAATCCGTCACTAATTATGCTAATTTGTGATTAATTAAATAAATAACAATTAAATTAAGTAAATTGTATTTAATTAAACTAAATCAAATTAACATAACCATGATTAATTAACCTAATCGTAATTTCTTAAACTAATCGCAATTAAAATTAATCTAAACCAATCTTAATATCAATTAAACTAAACCAAGCTTAATTAACACTAAACACTATTAGTGCTAATCTAATCACCCCTAAGCGCAATTAATGGCCTAATCAAAGATTAGGGAGCTAACTCATGGGTTTTTGATGGCGGCGGGCTCGTGGCAACGGCAACGTGACGGCGTCGAGGGCGTGCCCCTCCCGGATCGAACGGGGCTCAACGGCAGCGGTGGCGGTCCTTCCAAGCTCTCAGCCAAACGGGGGAGGCTCAGCTTGGACGGACGGTGGCTGTCGGCAGGCGAAGCTGGTGGCAGTGGGGGTGAGTTGGTGGTGGTGCGGTGGACTGAGGCAGCTTGGTGGGCTGAGGTTGCTGGGCTGAGTGGTGGCTGGCTGCAGGCGGTGTGGAGCTGCGGCTGTGTTGTGGTGGTGAGGGTGCAGCAGCGAAAATGAGAAGGGACAGAACTAGTGGGATAGAATGGGCTGGCGGTGGTGATGGAATTGCGGGTTTAAGGGGTGGTGGCTGGGCGTGATGTGCAGCAGCACAATGAAAGGAATGCAGAATCAAAAACCAGGGAAGGGAAGGGACGTGAGGGAAATGGGCAGAAGAAAATCAGCAGAGGGGGAAAGCTTCTTGTGTGCGTGAGTGAGGGTGAAGAGTGGGAGAGAGAGAGAAAGAGAGAGAACCAACCAATCAAAGACTTAGGAAAATATCTAATTCATCATCACAATTAGGGGTGAGCATGGTCTGGGTTGGTCCGGGTCACCCCCTAACCCTAAGACCAACCCGTACAGTATCGGTCCTCAATTTTTAGGACTGAGGACCGACCCTATTGAGCCTAGGACTAAGGACCGGACTGACCCAATGGGTTCGGTTTAGTTCCAGGGTCAACCCGGGACCGATCGATAATTTTTTTCATATTGTTTTTTATATTCCCTAAAAAAGCAAACCTACAAATTCAAATTACACATCTATCGACAATGCGGCATTGTGCAACTAAACTATAAATACCAATACATATTCAGCAAATATAAGATGACACAAGAATGGAAATTTTGTACCTGCCAACTGCTCATCGAGATATGGGACAAGATGGAAAGTTCTTGTAATCATCTATCTTTAATATTCATAACACCATATACAAAACTGAAGAACAAAGAAGACAGAATGGAAGAGAACGTACTTTGGGGAAGGAAGCTGTGAGGAGATTTACGGCGTAAACCTCGCGCCGTTTTGGACGTCGCAAGTCCGTGATTGTGAGGACTCCTTGGTCCTCACGGTGAAGAACATACTAGACTATGGAGGAGGACGGTGTGAAGACCTTGACGGCGTAAACTTCACGCCTTTTGAATGCTATCTGTCCATGAGTGTGAGCCTAAGGAGTCAACAGCTTTAACATCATTTTACTTAAGTTTTTTTTTTTTTTTTGAACAGACATTTTACTTAGGTTTGAATATATAAAAAAATTATAAATAATATAATATACAGGGTTGGTTCGGGTTGGACCAACCCAAAACTCTTAGAACCAAGGACCAACCCGCACAGTGTTGGTTCTGGAATTGCAGGACCAAAGACCGACCCAGCCCCCTTGGGAACTAGACCAAGACTGGCAGGGTTGGGCTGGTCCAGGGTTGGTCTAGGGTCGACCCTAGACCACTGCTCACCCCTAATCACAATGCCTCCAAAGTCTCCTACTCTCATCTTCACTCCACCAATCACAATTTTCACTCTAATTTCCCAAATTAAAGCATTTTGGGGTATAAAAACTCTAATTTTCCTCCCCATCCGAATTTCATTTCCTTTTTCTCTTTGTCCAAAAATCTTTTTTCCGCAAAATTTCAGACTTGTCAAAAATTCGCTGAAAGATGAGATGACATCTAATAAATAAATCATGACACGCTCAAACATTCGATTCCCAAAACCAAATTAAATTTCGTGGTTAAAATCGATCGAACACGACTTTAGTATGACCTAATCTACCAGGTAGCTTTTAGGGGTTTTAGCGCATTTGATCCATGGTTGATAATTTTCAATCCACGTTTGTGCATCTTCGAATCGTAGACGACCCTCGGTTGTCATGAAATCGCAAGGGTTCAATTACGTGTCCCGAATATAATATCGATAGAAAACCGGTTTATTGCCGCTCGACGCGAATATCATAACCATGCGAAACCACCCACAATTCGACTACGTAATTCCATCGAATTGACTTATATCCGTTCTTTAATCGATTTTTAATGGTGTCATATTGACCATTGCCGATTATTATGGCCGTGCAGTCGATTTCTGATCGAATTTTCTAGTCTGTCGCGTTTATATCCCTTAATGGCCTCACCTAATAGATTAGTTAACTCGCGAATGATCAGTTCTAAGTAAAATAACCATAAGCGCGTCGATAAAACAACAATTTCACATAGATCATCAGAGTAAAGTATGTAATTTTACTAACATGTTGCCAAAAAAAAAAATCCAGGCTAGAAAAATCACCTATATATCGAACATACTTCACTATCATTGGAAAAAAGTCGTATAGTGGACAATTTTCACGGGGCAAACTGTGTACAATTACCGTATCTAACATCATCTTCTGATTATCATTTCCATTTTCCTCTCAAGCACTATTTACCATTCCCAAATAGTCCTTAATTTCATTAGGGAAACAAGGGCAACGCTGCCACGAGTTGCGATGCATCTTGAACATCTTGATGACCTTCTCTTTTGTCGACGACCGACCGTCTATGTGCAGGAGCGCCAAGAGCTTCTTCACCGACCCGTAGATCAGCATTTCCTCCAATACCCTCTCGCTCGGGTGGAAGCTGCCGATCAGCCACAGGATCTTCACGCTGAGCTTTGTCGCCGCGTTCGAGACATTAAGCATTTTCTTGGTCACGGCGGCAATCCCCATCCCGTGATCCACCATGGCCAATCTCCCCTCTGCGCAGTCACATAGAAGCTTCAACAACATCAGTATCTTCTCACTTTTGGATCGGTTCGATTCAGGCAATAGCTCCACTAGAACGCAGACGGCACCCGCCTCAATCGCCCTCACTCGGCTCTTCTTCGATGCAGAGAGCATCTCAACAAGGACCTCTAGGGCGTATGAGCTCGCCCTTGTGCATATCTCGTCCGAAACGAGTTCCAACAAGGACTTGAATAGATCTATGCCATGGTCTTGTAGGATAAAAGTCCAATGCGTCTCGCTTTGAGCCAAATTCCGGAGGATGATGATGGCGTGACTCCTCGCCTCCGCGCTCCCTCTTTGAAGCATTGCCGTGACGCACTTCACAGGCTCGGGCTTCGATAATGTCTCTAGGGTCTTCGCTTCTGTGGACAATGAGAGCTGGTGCAAAACGCTGAGGGCCTCTTCGCATGCTCGGAAGATGCTGAAATCCGATCCATCCTCAAGGACCTGGCTTGCAATCCGGACAACGATCCCGATGCCTCCGGATTGGACGAAGTCGGCCTTTCCCTCATCGTCCGTCTCGATCATCGATCTGAGCTTCTTCAATGAGGTGACCTTGAAGGGGGAGGACTCCAGTGTCTCGAGTAAGCTTATGATCTCATCGCGCCTCTCAGTCGATTTACGGGACTCCGACGAGGGGGTTCCAGGCCCCCCCTTGTTTTGCCACGTGATGATGAGCCTCTTGAGGGTGTGGTTCGGCGTGACGTCGAAGCTCTCGACGCTCTGCATCGTGGCGGGGCAGGTCTTCTTCTTGTAGGCAAAGAACCACTTCTCGATGTTTTTGCGCTCGTACGTCATGCCGGTCGCAATGGTGACTGGATCCTCCATGACCGCCATTGAAATGGGGCACCTGAAATCCAGAGGATAATCCATGGCCCTCTCTTTTTGGTTTTTCCCTTGCCGTATCAAAAGTTTTTGGTGGCTCTTCCAATGTTGAAATTTGATGAGAGCGATGTTGAGGAATAGTGTCGTTGTTATATAGGAACAAGGAAAGTACAGATGTAAAAGTCTAAAGATGGGAAAAAGTCAAAGTCAAACCTATTTGATGCCATTGCAAGCTGTGAACATGGAAACCACAAGGAAGCTTTATGGAGATTTTTTTAATGCTTTTCCAATATTGGTACTCATTTCGATAATGCCTATTTTATGCACTGACCCATGAGTTCTAACAATTTCTCAAAACATTCCCCAATGTCTCTTTCATTTCCCCAAATCTCTAACTACCCAAATTGAATTGCTTCCCTTTTTTGTGTGTACGGTGATCCTGAATAAAGCTTGCTTTCAGGCATATAGCTAGGTTTATAGAGAGACATCTAAGTCATTATCGGGTTGGTGTATATTGCCATTTAATCTAACAATTATCCATGTACTCATTAAATCGATCAATCGTTTACGAACCTGTGAATTTCAAGGAACGGAACTGGATTTCCCAATAATCTGATCTGCACTGACTATTCTGAAGTTATAGAGGCAAAACATTCAAACGCAAAAGAGAGAAGGGAATTCAAAACTTGGGTGTCCATTTTGAGAATACACCGAAGATGTGAAGTCAACATCCCAAATTTCCAAGAAAGCAGACCGCGTATATGGCCGACCCAAGTTGGTAGAGTTGACTTTGAATAAAGATTGGAGCCCTCATTAACTGTCGATAGATGAGATCTTGATTGGCGCACGACATGCATCGGTGCGTATTCAAATTCACTAAGCGACTTTCGGGATTCAAATAGAATACGTATAATTCGGGCGATGACTGCGAGGCGTTACATGTTGCTCCAGCTTTGTTTATTCAACGTCTTATGCGGGCTGTTGAACGGTCTCTCTGACTCCCTCCCTCCCTCCCTCTCTCTCTCTCTCTCTCTCTCTCTCTCTCTCTCTCTCTCTCTCTCTCTCTCTCTCTCTCTCTCTCTGGTGAGAATTTGATTTGGAAGAAAACCATTAAGATAGAGTTTGATGATGATAGTTTATCTGAAAGAATAGTAACAGTGATGGAACGGCACAATAGTTTATGTGAAAGTTTAAGAATCTTTGCTTAGGACATACTCTCCTTGAGAGTAATTGTGTGTACCGTCGAGATCGGTGAAAGTTGGAAAAAAAAACACACACACACAATTAAAGATTAAGGACAAGAAAAGACAGCAATCTTCTTCTTTTTTTGTTACTTTTTATATCCAATACTTATTCAATTGCATCTTCGAGAGTGTCCTGCTAACAAGTTGCTATTCCAAACACAAATCCGATCAAGCAACAAATGTATAATATGTCAAATAGTTGAATGATTTACATGATATACGATGTATCAGATGTATTTGTATAATATCTAGAATATATCTTTAACGGTCAACAACATACTCATATCGCGAAAATTACCAAAAAAATCATAAATGTATGGATGTCGATTTATTCCTAAGCCTTGTGATCTACTCAATTTGTTCATAAGCCTCTTTATTACCAATGTAGTCATTCCAGCCAATTTTAGTCGAAAATCATTGACGTTGATAATTTTTGTAGCTTTTAAAAAAAAATTCTTAATTTTTTATGATTTTTTATTTTCCATTTTTTCATTGTGGCCAATAATCCTCGCCAACCACTAGGTGAGTGCAAGTCCTCACTAACTGCTGGTGAGGGTCATGGCCTTTGTCAGATCTGGATGGAGGCTGCCTTGCTCACAACCAATGAGGGTTACTAGCTATCTTGAGGCCCCGGCCACCCTTACCAGCCATGATGAGGGGAAAAAAAGAGATAAAAAAGAAAAGAAAAGGATAAATAATACAAAATAAAATAATTTCGGAAAAAATTTGAAAGGTTTAAGAATGAATAAACATCCATACATTAGATTTAGACTTTTTTTATAATCATCTTGATTACAATACTCTAATAAATTACGAGCAAACGTTCCTTTTTACCAGTGAGCATGTTTTTGGCCAGTAGATTACGAATTGCTCATATACTGTACTAGTAATGTTGGCCAGCGACTGATATCTTACAAAAATGATAACTATTTTACTGCAAAGATTTAGCAACGAATAGTTAAATTTAATAAAAGATTGATTAGATTACTATTACATTGACAGTTGTAGATCGCTATGTTGTTCATAAATTACAACCGCTTACCATACCAGTAGGTTAACAGTTGCACATACTTATCACCATGATATAAAATTTACTACCAATGTTACATATTTACCAAGCTCGAAAGAAAATGCCTTTTTGGTGAACGTTTAAAAATATCCACATACACATAGTGGACATTTGTGTACTTTCCTTGTCATATAAATGTAAGGTTAATTCAATAATAATAATAATAATAATAAACCGCACAAACGCCCTTTCTAGTCCAAGTGTGCAAGCACAGACACCCAACTATTTTCTGAGTACGAAACGCCTTTTAAGGCGCATAAACCGGTTAAGTTTAATCCTTTAACATTTGCAGTTAATCCGGACTCAAGTAGTCTGCATGCAATTTGTATGATTCAAGCAGATAACCTCTGGTTCCCAAGCTGGACAGCCTATCGATGAGAGCCTAGGTAATAATCTTGGATTTTCGCCCGTTGTGGAGCCAATCCCCTCCCAAAATTTGATGAATAGGAAAATCCTATTTGTCAGTGGACCATATTTGCAACGTAAGTCTCATCGCTATTGAGCTAATCAAAGTATATGATAGCTCGGGAGCGTTGAAATGCAACCAACCGATCATTAGTTTTATTCAACGTTTGCACATTAGATCAGATGTGGTTAGGCGAGATCTCAAGCTAATCAATTGAAATATAAGTGTAAAGTCATACCAACATGCCCGTCATCATGCCCGTCATGCTACATGTGCATTGCATATTAATATTACTATCTCCACTCCACCTTGAGACATCTAATTCCAGTCACAATTACATCATTCTCTTTGTCAAGGCAGAAGATGATTACTGCATCTGTCACTTGTTTTATGCTTTGCATGATCAGAAATATTCGCAATGCACGGATACCATTAGGTGATCATCTGCCGGTCACGGTATTACATTTGAATAGGTCAAGTTGACATTATAGCAATTTGCAGAAGGTGACCTACCAGAGTTTTTTTTTTCTTTGTTCATTTATATGTTGCTTCGTGTAAACTTCGATTTTGGTTGATCCCACGTAAGTTAGAGCGGAACGAATGAAGAACCGGTCACCTTGTATAGATAGACTGAAGAGTCACGCTTATTGCATCATATACTAGCAGATGTGCACACACAATACCTGCATGGAAAAAATCGTTATTGAAAGATTTAGGATAGTCGCTTTATCACGAAATATTGAAATAATTAATTAATGGGAAGAAATTATTGATAAAAGTAAATAACACAAAATAAGAAAATAGTTTAATTATACGTGGAAAGAAAAGCATATTTCAAAATGGTTACAATTCACTGGATACAAGAAAAACCTCTAAGTCCAGCTGGCATTTAGAGCGTTATCATCAATATCCTTGTTAAATTTGTCGGCAGCCATTTGCCGGCAGCCACTAGAAAAGTCTAATGCTAAGTACATATACAGAATGATGGGGACACAATAAACGACTATACAAGCAAATTGAGGATAAACTAATTAAAAGCTTGCAAAATTATAATGCCGCTAATGAACTTTGGATCTAGTCACAATTTAGCCCCTCCCCTAATAATTTTTTTTTTTCAAGAAGCACCCCTCTACAGCCTTCTAATTTGTCTCAAGTGAGGTCCGTTACTCTGAATCTTCTCATGTAAGCATCCTGTAATTTAGGAATGGGTCTTTGTAAAGCCTCAGATGTCGCGCATTGGCTAGATAACAACCGTGACAATCCTATTATGGGAATACAATTGGCATAACGATTTCTCGTCTAGGCACAATTCCTTGTAATTGCTAAAACATAGGATGGTCAATGAGACAGAGTAGAAGGGCTCAATCAGGACAGTTTCCTGAATTCCGCGGTGTTAATTTGGAAAATTAAAACTGCAGGGGCTCAATTGAGATGCATTCAAAAGTTCGGGGGCCATATCAGAATTCTAAATGTAAGTGGAGGCCCGTTAATGGTAAACATAGGATCAGCAACCAATCAATGAGAGGAAGGGCCTCTAAGGACAGCTTCTGAGATTTAATTAGACATGTTCAACTCCAAAGCATATGAGGACACGAAACAGCCTGGGGAAGAATATATAATTAAGCAAGAAATCAGGGGTCAAAATCATCGGGCCAGGTTGTGACAGGGAAAGTGTAGTTTGTTGGAATCATGTTGCGGCTTTGACGTAACCCAAGTGATAAGATATTGTTCAAGTCATCTAATCAGGTTTGATTAAAGTTTCGAAATGCTGTGATATGACACGTCGTGCCAATAGGTGGTCAAACCTTCTGAATTCCAATCCAATTGGCTTTGCCTGATGCGGTGGTCGATGAGTTAGAGTCAGCCACGTGGAACCCTAAAATTAGGTCTTAGAAACAGGAGGGGTTAAGGACAATTACTATAGGTTAATCCTCTTTTCAGGGAAGATGATTGACTATTTATGAGATAAAAAGGGGTTTAGACCGGGCCGGAGCCTACGTCACCCACTACTGAAATATTCAATTTTAAGTGTTAACGAATCAAGCCCGTCATCCCAACCCTATCAAAATACAAGTAGAAAGCTCAGCATAGAGGATATCCTTTGGAAACTAGCTGATATTTCCTAAAACCAGCGGTAGCTTGAGGAATTGAAGCTGGGCCTTTGAATTGCAAACAAGTCTTGAACCACTTGACCAACCATTGTGATAATATCTAAGTTCTTCAACTACTAGATAATAAACTAATACATTATCCTCTGCTGGAGATATCTTCGGTGAGGTAATTTACTATAAAGATAGCATATGATCAAATTTATTTATAGCAAATCAGATTTATCAGAAGCAAAGTAGACTTTATTTCTCGTAAATCTATATTTTTCATATTGGGAATGAAACCTCCTGTGCAGTAAATGTACTCGTCACGACAAGCTTCAAGAACAAAGTGAATCTATTCTTTATAAACCTATTGTTTCGGGGTAAACCTTTTATGTTCAAGACAAATCCCTGTTTCTTCTCAAGCAAATATTTTAAAACACTAAAAATATGGTATAGAACTCATGTAAATCTTATTAGATTATGATAAATCTTTTCATTTGAAGTAAATATGACTCAAATTAACATTTTTACTCAGTCAATACTCAATTGTAGTCATTAATAGAAATCTTCTATAACTATTCTAAAAGTAGAGGAATATAACCATGAATTTTCAATAACAATTCATATTCCTTAAAAATTATACTTAAAAATACAACTAAATTTAGAGAGACTGACTTATATTTACGAATAACAAGTTATATTTACTACCAACATCTTCTTTTGATCACCAAAAATGACTAACGATAAAAGTTACATGTTCATAAATCTTTTTATTTTGAGTAAATTACCACCATTCTTAGTAATGATAATGCCTTTTTAGTGGAGAGATGGGTGGTTGGGTGGCCACTTTTTATTTTTTTGGTCAGAATAACAATATACATCCATTCCTTAGCTTGTGAGTACAACAACAAAGCATCAAAACAAAGTAGACTCCAAAGATCAGGAGGGGGATAGAGGGTCCAATTCCAAGGCAGGGAATTTTTTCTTTAGGCCTTAGCTACCCAATCTACCACTTTGTTGAACTCTCTATTACAATAGACCAACTTAATATCAGAAAAGTCTTTCAATAGGTCTTGGGCTTTCAAGATAAGCACATGTATATCCCACTTAAAATGATTTGCACTTGTGAGAGCTCTTACCATATCTAAAAAACATGACTCTAGCTAAAAACAATCCATAGCACATTTAGAGAAGAAAACTAACATTCTACAAGAGCACCGAACTCGACTTGAGCTGCAAAGCTGACCCTCACCATTTTGGCAAATCCACCTATAATTCGTCCGAGCCAATTTCGCAACACACTGGCAACTGCTTTCATCGTTGAACCTTCAATAAAGGAAGCATCAATACTAATCTTCAGTACTCTCTGTTTAAGGTTTCGCCAAATCAGAGGTAGGTCTTGGCCTTCAACAGCTTTTCCTTTTCCTAATTTTGCTTCATTATGCACCACCTAAGCTAAGTTCACTTGCTATTGTGGATTTGGTTTTAGTCTTTGCAATATGAAATTGTTCCTTGATTTCCAAATAAGCCAAAGGACAGTTGCGAGTAGCTCAAAGGGTATAGATTTGACCCTAGAGTTCAAGAGCCATTTTTCGATTCTTGGAAGACTTTGATTGGGAATTTTGATCTGTAGCACAGGATCGAACTAGACTTGTTTCGTCCACAGGCAAAGAAGAAAGGCATACTCAACAGTGTCAGGATGTTGCTAACATAAATCACACTTCGATTTTGGTACTATAATCCTCCTAAATAGATTTTCCTTTGTTGGTAACGCATTTTGACATACTACCCAAAGATAAAATTGAATCTTAGTGTGTTTGTCTTCCAAATTTTAGTCCATAAAGCTCTAGGGGTTTGATATGAGGAAGAGACCTCATTTGGGTTTAGTTTCTCTAAAAGGTCTTTGTCCTGATTACAGCCGCTTCTAACTATATAGGACCCAGATTTGGCATTTAACCAAACCAGTTTGTCTTTAGTGTCATGCGACCTAGGTGGGATGGCAAGAATTTCATTGGTAATCCATTCATCAAATAGTTGCTGCCATATAAGTCCATTCCATTTAGATTCCTCTTGGACTATCAACCTAGCTACCCTTTTAGGCTCTCCAACATTAGCTGGACCACCAATAACTCCCATGTGTTGCCATTTCTCTTCTCTAATATTTATCTTTTCCCTGTTACCCACAAACCACATAATGGAAGGATGGAGGGATGTTCTCCCCATCGGTACATTTTGCCACCCCATGATGGTTGAATCCCTATCCCAGCATGCCAAACGTCACAATTAGGGAAGTAAAGACCTTCAATTCTCGAGTCCACAACGAGGATGGATTTTGAGTGATTCAACATGCTTGTTTTCCTAACATGGCCCCATCAAAAGTCATTTGATCATTAATACCAAGTCATCCACTATCCTTCCTCCATTTTAGCACATCTCAATTCCTCCAATGTAGCCTAGCTTATTTTTACCATTTTTCCACCAAAAGGATGCAATTTTCTTTTCAATTGGCCTACAAATGGAAGGGGATTTTAAAAATAGACATAGAATACTGCAATAATGCTCACACCACTGTTTTAATGCATATTTCTTTTCTAGCTTTTGACATCAAATTTTCCTTCCAACCTTCTAATTTCATTTTTACTCTTGCTAGTATCCAGGAAAACATTTGTTTCTTTGATGCCCCCTAGTCTGAAGTAATCCCTAAGTACTTTCTAGTCTTCTCTAATTCTAGAACTCTAAGTTCATAGGTCATATTCCACCCTAGACCCTCTAGACAATCCTTGCTAATATATACCCTTGACTTGTTTAAGTTAATAGATTGCCCAAAAGCAAAACAGTATTGATTCAAAACAACTGCAACATTTGGCATTTCCTAATTGTTCCTTCAAGGAAGAAGATTGAGTCATCTGCAAACAAGAGATGAGACAATATGGGTAGGGCCTATTTAGCTTAATTCTCTTTATACTTCCATCCTCCATTACCTTTTTCATAAAAAGGATAACACATTTTTAACCAGGATGAACAAATAGGGGGAGGATGTCACCTTGTTGATTTTCTCTTGATGGTTGAAAATAGGGTAGAGGCTCTCCATTTAGCATGACACTAAAGGATATAGTTGTAACACATTGCATTATCCACTTCACCCATTGACAGAAAAAAAATAAAAAAAAATAAAAATAAAAAAACCCATTTTTAGCATGCAACTTCCAAAAAATCTCATTTAACTCGGTCAAAAGCCTTTTGCATATCAAGTTTAAGCATTGTTTGGAATGTTCTCTTTCTCTTTCTTATTCTTAGATGATATAGCACCTCTATGGCAATTAAGATGTTATCCTAAACTTGTCTTCCACTCACAAAGGCACTTTGCTCTATAGATATCAAGTCTAGCAAGTATATTTTCAATCGATAAGCCAAGACTTATGATTTAATGTTATACATAAAGTTATACAAGCTGATGGGATGAAATTATTCCAATTTTTCTTGCTTTGGGATCTTTGGGATGAGGGAGATATATGTTTTGTTCGACTCTAGGTTGAGATACCTGAGTGGAAAAAGTTTGGTACCTCCTTGAATACTGCTTGTTATAGATCTTCCCAGTTTTGCTGATAAAAATGACCATTTAAACTATCAAGCCCTAGAGCTTCTATTAAACCCAACTAGTGAGCTACTTCAATTACTTCCTCTAGTGTCATTGACTTTGTCAACATCTCGTTCATGTCTTCCCTTGCTAAACAAGGGTATTCCTCCAGTGTTGGCTTGAAATTTTAAGGGCCAATTGATTCAAAAAATTTGGTAAAGAAATCAAATGCCTGGTACTTTAGTCAAGTTAAATCATGAGTCCATTCCCGTTCTTCATTTTGTAACATGGAAATTTTGTTCCTCTGTCTCCTCTGAATTGTTGTGGCATGGAAAAATTTAGTATTTTTGTCTCCCCATTTTAGCCAATTGACTCTCGATCTTATGCCCCAATACGTCTCCTCTTATCGTCATAACCTCTCAATTTCATTCTTCAAAAACTGCATCCTCTCTATATTACAATGCAAGTGTTGGTTGTTGGAGATCTCCTGAAGTTCTCTCTTTCAAAAGTCTATTATCTTCTTTCCATTAGAGAACTTTGTTTTGTTCCATTTAGTAAGAGCTAAGGATACTACTTTAAGCCTTTTCAACAAAAATCCATCCTCCAATTCTACTGAATGCCAAACTTGATTTCTCCACGTTCCTCATTTTCAAGCCAAAAAGCCTTAAATTTGAACTCTTTTTTTTTTCCTTTACACTAACTCAGGAAAAAGATATAGTAAAAAAGGACCATGGTCTGACCCTATAGCTAGTAATGAATATGCCTTAGCGTTTGGAAAGCAAACTTGCCAGTCCATAGTGCATAATATCTTGTCCAATCTCTCCTTGACGTGATTATTTCCATCCCTATTATTTGCTCGAGTGAAAGCACATCCCTTACTTTCCAGGTCCATCAAGGAACACACATTTAGAAAGTCTCAGAAAGCATTGAGTCGATAGTGTTCCACCATGCGCTTTCCTATTGTTTCCCAATGATGAAGGATTTCATTGAAGTCTCCTATGCAGGCCCATTGTAGATAATTTAAGAGGCTGACATTGTACATATTTTCCCAAAGAACTAGTTTTCTCTAGAACTCATTTGGTGCATGTATAAAGGTCAGTTGCATTCTCTATTTTTTTCCCCTCTAATACGCACACCAAATCTATAAAGAATTTAGAGTTTGACTCCACTATTAAAGATACTTTCTCATCCCATAAAATAGCCATACCCCGTACAACACCCCTCGAATCCACCAAAAAAAAACTATTATGGAGTTGTAGTTGCCTCCTTAATCAAGGTACCATAGGTTTTTGATTTTTGGTCTTCATTAAGAACATAGTACTCGGCTTATCTTGAGCCAGAAGGACTCTAATTACTTGAATTGTCAAGGGATTACCCAACTTTTGATAATTTCAACATATTAACTTCATTTGTGACCCGGTGGCTTATTAGAGCTAGCCACTAAGGCCCATTCCATTATTCTTAACACTACATGAATAGGTGCATCCAACAATTGGGTCTCATCTAGCATCTGTGAGTTTTAGGGCTATACCTGCATTTCTTCTTACTGGCATATTTCTTGCTCTCTTTAAGCTTCTTGTTTTGCACAACTTCTGAAAGCATTTGCAAATCAAAGGAGCGAGAGTCATTGCTCTTACTTGGATCAGGCAATTTGGAAGGAATGAAGCTCTCACCCTGCTTGGCCTGTGACTACATACTTGTGTCCCCATACACTATGTCCTTTCCCTTTTTCGCTTGAACATATTGGGTTGAGATAAAGGGTGCTAGATATCCCTCATAAAAGGCACAATTTTGAGGGAATGTACTAGAGTCTCAGGGATGAATTCCTCCTCTATGTCCTCTTCCTTTAACTTGCCATAAAAAAAAAGCTTCATAAAAGGACTACGCCCTGTACTTGGAGCTAGCCATAGAGACATTTTCCTCAGTTTTAAAGTTTTCCTCTTCTTCGTAGTATTGTCATAATGCCCCAATCTACCACATGAGTAATAGAAGTTACGGAGCCTCTTGTACTTATAATCCAAACAAAGCTTTTTCCCTCCATTACTGGCAATAAATCCATAATTTAAGGTGGTTGTCACATCTAAGAGGAACCTCGCCTTCCCAATTTTAAGAACAGCAACACCACCCTTCGCATCAACCCTCACATCCATAACCAAACAAGACTTTTAACAACCCTAACATCCACTTCTTCTATAAGCCATTCAAATGAAAGTCCATGGATTTGCACCCAAAAAGCACACATATTAAACTCATAATGGTGTGGAGGCATATCTATCTCCCATTTTTTCGGTAGCAATAGATGGCTCGAAAAGGACCAAGGCCCAGTCTCATATACCCTCAATAGTTTTGCCTGAGTCATGAAGGTAATTGCATAGATCCTAGACTCCAAAGGGGAGAAGGTTACATTCTCAAGTCTCCATGCTCTCCTTATAGTGTTTTGTAAAGCTAGAAAGTTTATCTTTGGGTTTTGAAAAAGCTTGCCAACGAGAGTAAGCCTACCTTCTCTAATTTCTCTCCTCTGCCTTATTCATTGCAATAATTTCTGTTCCTAACCAAAGTCTGCCTAAGAGTTTGTTGAGTATTGCTATTCGAATTTCTGATTCTTCCTCTCCCTCGATGATCAAGTTCCAGAACAAGCTAGAGCATACAAGATGACTTACTCAAGGAGAGAGGTGTCCTTGAGTCAAAAGCTTGAAGACCCACTAAGAGCAATTTGAAGAACATTGGTGCTTTTCGATATTAACTTCAACCTAGGACTTTGTTGGACAAGTCACCGACCAAAGAACACCTTTATTAGAACCTCACTAGTAGTTCTCGAAAGGACAGAGTAAGGCAGATTGGTTGAGACATCATGACAAGGATTTGGGTTTAATGATTGATTAGGGTTTATGGGCTGTTAGGATTTAACGGAATTTCCACTCCCTTTGTTGAGAAGGATCCACCAGTGTAGAGATGTGCATTCATATTGTGTAAATCACAAGGGGTTGAATAGAACCGTGAAAACAAGGGTTAGGGTTTTATGAGACCTACCACCTAAGGGCAAAGGAGAGCTCTTTTCAAAAGGAGAGAGAAAACTATTGGGTGGCCACTTAGAGAGGTGACTTGTTAGTGGTAAGCACCAATTTCAAGAGCAATTGAGAGCCGCGCAACCCTTGCCCTAATAACACAAGGGTCGCGCACGACCATCCACCGCATAAGAAAGGGCCTCGCCACCCTCTCTGATGGCCAAGCGACAACAGTAACCCTTGATTGAGGATGTCATGGACCACCGTAGGTGAGTACTTGGCTAGGTAGCCACTGCCCGACCAATTTATTTTCCTAATATCAATTTTCTAAGTTCATTTCTTTTTTGTGATGTTACTTTTTAAAAGAGGGAAAAAAAAAAAACTTGTATGGCAAAGAAAGTTTTACTTACATAGGGTTTCCCTATATGGATAATACATATTCCAATTGATAGTAAGAAGCATTATATTCTCTTTCATATGGACCCTAAAAGGAGAAGGAAAGCTGGAATACCAACAGACATCTAGTATTAAATTGATCCGATGCTTTAATACCCATTTTAGGAATGTCCAATGCCAAAGTCTCTGAATGGGTGTGTCACCAATCCTTAAAACAGGCATTAATACAGCTAATTTAGCCCATCATTGAACAAGAACCAAATTCCGCGATCGAGTCATGCGGGTCTATGATCGGTCTCATTGTTTTGCATGCGTTCATGCAGGCAATCATGTTTGATTCATATATATCATCCGCTTCTCGTATCAGATTCACGCACATTATCTCATGTTTATATTCATATCAGGAGCGGGTTGGATTCTCACATGTCCTTACATTCATGTCATATTTAGTGTGCATTGGGTTCCAGCATAGCATGATCTTGAAAGATACAACAAATCACAAAGCGCACATTGATTATATAGTACTGTGATTTTATATTAAGATGGATAATGATAATTTAATTGGAAAATAAAGAAAATTTAGTTGCATTGTATTACAAGAAATCTAATGGGATAGCATATCAAGAGTTCAATCAAGAAACGTGATGCCGAAAGGGCATGGCCAGGATGTTAACCCTTTTTCCATGCATAATCGAACCCTTGGATCTTCCTCTTCGGTCTACGCGTCAAGAGACCAGTTGATTTTCCTAGTAGACTAGTTAAAGTTCCCGATCCACCTGGAGAATTGATCGGTAGATATTCTTAAAGACAGATTATAATAATTGAATCCTCGAAGACTACCTCGAAGTTAAAGCAGAGAACACTGTAGAAACCGGGGGCGAATGTCCATGGCCGGTAGCGTCTCGACTCTGGAGAGATTTCATAACGGTGCTACGGACGACACTTGAAGTTTTCATGGTGGAAGTCGCACTACTGTCTCCCATTTATTAGCATAAAAACTGCGATGCTCATTGTACGAGGAAATCCAATATTGAATTTGAGAAGAAAGCAGGCTTATGCCAGATGTGCCTTGTAAGTGAAGTTATCAAATATTTCTCCTTTCGGTTGTAATAACTTTTCTATTTAACAATCGAGTTTTAGAATCATATATATAGAGAGATCATAAGGGCCCGACATCCTTTTCTGTGTGTTTTTGTTTCTGTGAAGGGGAGGATGACACTGCCACGTCAGTATTTTTGTTAGATTTTTAAGGGATCGGATTAAATTTAGCAAATAAATATAAAATTCGTTGATCCAATTGCGAAAAAATAATCCAAAAACTACGTTGAATAATTGAAAAAGAGTTTAAAAACCTATGACAGTCTTTAACTGTAAGGAAAAACTGTCAGGTTTAATGTCTTGGAAGGATGCTTATCCTGCTTGACAGTTGAAATCGATCCACTTTCTCTTCCATCCGGTATTCCTTTGGCAATTCTTCTTTAATAGTACAATAATTATAGCATCATCTTCCAGAGGCAAAAAATTTCACCTCCACCGATGAGAGTGGTAGCCTAATGATAAAGGAATTGCACCATCTTCCACGTAATTACAAGTAATTACAAGTTTAAGTCATGTTGTGAGGTAGTCTCTAACGAATTTGTGCCTCAAACATTTATCATCTCATATAGAGAGATTTTTCTGGTTTGCAGCAATGAATGGAACTGCAGTTATGTGCTCATACACCGATAAATGGATCGAGTAATTACAACTCAAATCAAGCATTTTGTAATATGTGCGAGATACTTATAATAACGCCGAGATGAATTGATTATGCTGGTCATCTCTCTTCACCCTTTCTACCAATCAAATAAAAAGGTTTGACCCTCTAAAGCTCATATTTTCAATTTGACATTTTTCTTGGTGAAGTGCAAGAACGTTAGAGGCAAATAAACACAATTAGTGAGGCACATACTGCTTGTGCTTCTGAAGAAAGGTTTTCAGGTGGAGAAACTTGTGCTTACTATGAAATCTAACTTATGAAAAAGAAGAAATTTTACTCTAAATGTTCCGCCTAGGGCTCACTTTAATTTTCGAGTCGACCGAGAGGTTAGTGCCATGAAGCAAAAATCGCCCTCCCGGCATCAAAGAGACGTGCCATGCGGGCTCCGTTCTCAACATATGTCCCTATTTACATTATTTGTCATAATGATCTAGCCGTGACATGAATCCTCGTTGGTCGTGAGTTTAAATGCTCTATCTCACTTATACATTAGCAAACGGTTAACGGGACTTCGTCTTCATAAGGAAAGTGAAGATGAAAGAAGAATAGAGACTGTGAGTAAGTATAATTGTTGGTGGAAGCCCACAATGCCAAAACAAATCGGATCATACCAAACTTAATATGGGCCGGACCTTTCTTTGAATGGGCTCTATTATTTTAACCAGCTGCAAGAGATGTGTACGCATGAGACCTACTTAAGTCTACACATTTCAGACAAATTACACTCATATATCATCAATTTAACTTTAGAATCAACGAAAATCTATTTTTTTAAATTTTAAAATATTGTGAAAAAATATTATGTGAGTCTACGCGCTAACATTTACATATCGTGAGAGTTTTAGGTACTTAAGGTTAACATCAAATCAAAGCGTGAGCCGCAAATTTTGAAAAATGCATAATGTAAAAAGTACAAATAAAACAGATCTAGATCTCATTTATTGCAAATGTTAGATATTAAATTTTTACTGGCTAACGTAATTCTCGAATTGTTCTTAACTTATTTTCAATTACAACATTTGCTTTAATTTAGTTTGTTGTAGATATACTTTTCATTCTTGTCGAAGTTTAACTTAGTCAAAATCTTTAGCTTGAAAATTTGAGTTTCAAATCAATTTTGTTTTGGAACCTATATTTGTATAATTCAATTAAATCTAATTTACAATCAACTTTATAATTTAATAATGTAGTTCCATTGTTTACTTTATATTGAAATGCTAATTGCTTTATATTTTTGCAAATGATAATGGGTAATATTTTCTCAGATGTCTCTCAAGGACTTGACCACATGCTTAAAATTGCACATTTTGTTGCACTGATTGGCTTAGTACTCCATATTATTGTGTCTAATTACTATAAATATGCTAATTCTATTTATTTTTATTTTTTAAAAGTCTCCCCAACATATTTGGCATAGTAAAAACTTGGATACATATTGGCAACTGCCAAATAAATAGCTTGGATTTTCTTCATTTTTTTAATCTTTTTATGCGCCCACATCTTATCGGACATAATATGCTCTTGGATTTGAAGGGCGTGGACAAGTGTCATTGTTAGAGGAATTCAATAGGATCTCCCCCATTAATTTATTTATACTTAGTGAATACACCGCATTTTGCCGCCGTATCTTTTTATAACGGATCCTCGTGGATTGTTTCTAAATTTAAGCATAACGGGTCAATTAGCCTTATTCTTTTATAAATTTTTGACTTTGCATATTGTCATTAAGAAAAGTTATTGTTTCAATAGAGCAACGTTATAATAACTCAAATAAGAGTTTGTTTTTAATAACATTAAGAAGATAAATCTTCTCTTTATCCAATATCTCTCATGGTTAGAGTGATTCCTAACCATTTGGTGAGATTTCTCTAAATTGACAATACTCAATAATGTCATGAATAATATGCATTAAATAGTTACTGAACGAAACAATTTGCTTAATAACTCAATCTATTATGCATAATGGATAAGAATATAAAAAAAATATTTAAAACATAAAAAAAAAAAAAAAAAAAAAACTTTCCCAAACTAGTGAAGTTTGTCTATCAGTTCAAGGCACAAAAGGACATTGTTTTGGAAAAATAGAAAGAGGGTACAAAAATAAGGGCAAAAGCCATCAAAATTCTCAAACTATGCCCATTGTAATATATTTACTTCAATTTTTTTTTTCTACGATACCAAAATTCACAAACTTGTATATATGACACATTTAACCTCTATCAAAAGTCCATTAGACAAAATCATTAAAAATCTACCTACATGGATATCAAAAAGCACACAGTGTTAACATAACACTCACATTACATATCGTTGTTTTGAGTGAAAAATTATATAACGAAATCTTGACAGAGAATAAATGCATCATATAAGTACAAGTTTAGGATATTAAAAATTTTAAAATAAATGTGTCATATTGAATATAATTTAAAATTAAAAAATTTTATGTCACAAATGAAATTCAAAGTAAATGATAGGTTGAAGTTTTTTTTTTTCTTACATTTTTCCTAAAAATAATTTCGAAAGCAAAGAAATTTTTTTTTTTTTTTTTTAAGAACTAAGAAAGGAAAAAGGAAAAGAAAAGAAATAAGAAAACTCCCATGCTGTTAAACCAAACGTAATTAATGAGTTCGGCCAAATGTCAACTCCGCATATCTTTAAAGCCTTATAATAGCAAGATTCGGGTCTTTCCTTTTTTTCCATTTAGCTGCCAGCTTTGGCCAATGTCAATGATGCAATCTGATTGGACGTGAAGTCTCTCCATGCTTTGCAGAGGACTGACCATGTGGGAAACATCAAAAGCAATTTTCAACGACCGCGGTCACTGTTCAATTACTGTGAAATCAACTCAAGCTTTGTTTCATGTTGAAGATGAACAAAATCTTGCCCAACCATCCACTCGATGATGACTCAAAAGGAAAATCAGACATCTCCAGCAAGGGTCAATTTTCGGATTAGGCTAAAATTGGGAAGCTGATTGATCAGTCCATGGGTCTAGTTCACAAGTTGGAACTAGTCCAATTTTCAATTTTGACAATTTCCTTTTCTTTAATGTTTTAAAAAAATGAAATATTTTATTACCAAAAAAAAAAAAACACATCAATTCAGTTGGTCCAAGCGATTCGGCTCCACAAAAAAAATCAGAAATTGAATTGATTATTTTTAGGTTTCAAAAATTTGGAAACTAGAATTGCCGATTTTTGGGTCGACCGATTTCAATGCATGTTCCCAATCTCCCATAGAATCCAAGGATAAGAATCCCCGCAAACCACAATTGCATTATCCAACCGACTTGTGTGATTTACAAGGATTTGATCTTACATGCGTATAAGTTCCCATGGAGATCATTAGATTTATGAGAGTTTACTTTACACATTATGAAACAGACAAAACATTTTGCAATTTTCAAGGTACGAAAGCCAACCGTCCTTTCACCATTTAACGTGATGAAGCTTATGTGTTACAATTTCAAATTGACAATTGATTAGCACAAAATATATCACCTCGAACTTTTGACCATGGTGTTATCGTACTCCTGGATGTTGATCAGCATCATATGACTTGCATGGACATGTTTTTCAGATTAAATTTTTTCACAGCAAGTTCCAATTTCTAGCAATAAAAACATTTGTCAAAAATGATTGTTTTGAAAAAGCGTGATTTGAATGGAAATGAATGAAAACACATAAATTCACATTTGATCCAGGAAATTCGCACTTCACAAGGACATCAGTTGCTAGCTTTCCAATGATTTAAAGAGGCAATCTAACCCTAAATCAAGTCCGAAAGTCCAAAAGGTCTCGAATGGAAAGCATTTGATCCAAGCAACCTGAATTTCACAAGGATGTTAGTTGTAAGCTTTTCAGCAATTTGATATAGAAAGCATTTGAAGAGGCGATCCGACCCTGAATCAAGTTCAAGAGCACAAAAGATCTCGAACAAAAATCTTTTGATTCTAGCTATTTGAACTTCACGATGACATCAATTATAAGTTTTTGAGCAATTTGATATAGAAAACATTTGAAGAGGCAATCCGACCCGAATCAAGTTCGAGGGCACAAAAGATCTCGCAAGGGAAAATTGGAAGTGGGCTAATAATTTCAATGGGGACCCCACGCGATTGCGATTTCCCCTCCTTCCAAGGGAGGACGTTTTCTGCACGATCTAATCGATTGGCCCACGTGTCATGTTCTCGCGACATGGCACGCGGACTTTCGGATCGAGGGAAATCCTAGAAAATTGCTGTCCGTAAATGGCCAGGCCGGGACACGAGCGATCGCAGAAAGGGAGGGGGTGTCAATCACATCCAGCAAGTGCGCTAGGACAAGCATGATCCAGGCCAAGATCTGAACTGCCCATGAAGGTTGACACTCATTTTCATGTTGCCACTTTGGGGGGCAAAACTTTGTTGATATAAAGCAACAAAAGGCAAATCCCCCCATCTTTCTATCTTGGCAATGGCTCGTATTGCAGCAGTTTGAGCCCACATATTGAAGAGGACAATCGGCCACGTCCTTTTGCTGAACTTTGAAAACCCCCTGTGCTCGAGGGAGCATAAGTACAATTATTTGTTTGACGAAATAAAGAAAGGCCCTCGTGTCCAAGGATGTACCCCCACTATTATATGGTCTAGTCGAGGTCCATGTTTTCTTCCATTCAGCAATCATCTCCCGATGCATCAAGAAATATCGGCACACAGTAGCGCAATCCACAAATTTTCAAACTGATTGAGTTTATCTCCTTTCGTTGACTGATGAATGTGCTTCCGAATTCAAATTTTCTTTTTCTGGTATGAAAAAGTTCGTTACCCTAGGTCAAAGCCAACGCATACCACAAGCATTGAAGATCTTATAGTTCGAACCTGAGCATAGTGGGCAGCAAGTTCAACCTTACCAGCTGAGCCAGCCCCATATTGGCCCTAATTCGGGCTTAAATAAAGTAGGTTTTCAAGTTGTTTGATGCCACGGATTTGATTGCTTTTGTTCCCTTTAGTAAAAGAATCTGTTCATTTAATTCAATATTATTTTATTGGAAAGAGGTCTTGAATTTAGCTACCACACAAATTGTGCCGTATTGGCTTTACTGGTTTGATGTATCCGTCCACTTTGGTCTATTCCTTACAGCCTTATAATTTTGTCGTTCTCGTCGATTAGGCTGTTACATCGCCAAGTTTCACATCATATGGTAGAGTCTCTCAAGTGATTCATATGTAAGACTCCCGTTTAAGTAAATTAATGTGAAGCGAGATTTTTTTGGGCCTGGAAAATCCAGAAAACTACCTTGTTGTTGCTAAATACCGTTTCGCATCCTCTACTTTTAAGAACGCTAATTTGCAAAATTAACTTCTTCTAATGAGGTCTGTTGTGCTCTGATACTTATAGTATGGCTATATTTAGGAAGTAGCCAATTTTCTTCTTCAAATACCCGACCCAGGTTCTAACCTCACCCGCCAAAAACCCTGAATTTCAAACTAAACTGACCAGTGATCGTTTTATTGCTATGCATGCATGTATTTTCGTGATTTTTTAAATTAAACACCAATCACCAGGTGATCGAGTCAAGGCGCTAGACTGATAGCGGTGTCATTAATCAATTGAAAAATGCTTTTAGAACTAAGCCCACCTCATGAATGACGGTAATCTGCTTCTTTTTCTTTCTTTCATTTTTTTTTTTATAGCAAAAACGAGCTAGTTGGCTCGGTTTTCGAACTTTGGGTGGCATGTTGTCCTTTAGCTATTACTTAAGATTAGGTTTGTGATCAATCTTAGGATAAGCAAATTGGTTACGACTCCCAGAAGATTTATTAAGAAATTAAGAAACAGACTTCTAGTGGACTTCTCTTAGCTGGCCATGAAACCCCAATATCTAAATGTTGACACGCACTTCGAAAACCCTCACACGGATAATGAAATCTGTTTGTCCCCCTAGCTTCTACATCTCTGATTTTCTGAGAACGAGGATTTTCATTCTATTCAGACTTGATTCGATGAATTAAGGTGCGTGCTCAAAGATCATATAACCGAACACAAGACTGACTCGATATTAGATTTCAAAGTAGTAATTTGAGAAACCAAGTTTCCAGAAAACTCACTGTGACAACCATAATTTTTTACATTAATTGATAATATTCAGTATATTAAGATAATTGTTAATCCACCTGGATTTTGGATGACTTCTATGAAAATTCTAATTAGACCACTAATTGTATGACGCGTGAAAAGTTCAAAAGATACCTTCCATGTCCATAATTTTTAAGAATGTGATCCCGTTGAGGGTTACAAAAATTACAAATTGTTATAATTCAATAAAATAAAATAAAAATGTGTCTTTACTATTTTCAGTTTGCTTAAATTAATTGATAATTATATATAATTCTTTAGAGTGAGGTGAAAAACTTATCGCCATAATAATCGTTTTGGGGGGGATCGTTATGTTACAAAATACGTAGAAGAAAATTTTCCAAATTAAAGTTTACTGAGTTGAGACTTCCCTAGATCCAATAAATTTTGCTGATCATTTTAGTAAGTTAAAAGATTAATTTGACTTATCGTTGTTTAGCACGGATGCCAAGTTTCGTGTTTATTTACTAAAACATGAAATATCATCCCAAATTGCCAGATATTTTTTTAGATCACTCAAACTAAGCCATTTGCAACCCTCTCAGTTGACCACGTCACCTTCATTTTTTCACCACAACCTTTATCCTCCATTTTGTTAACCGAAGTAAATTAATATCTAACGTTTTAACCTGATTAGAAACACAAGTCAAGGTCTTCTCCATTTCTTCTTTTGTTTTGGACATAAGCTTCAACTTCACTTCACTTTCATCTAAAAGAAAATCAACTTTAAGAGTAATCGCATCCTCCTTTCTCTTAAAAATAAAATATAAGAAAAAAAAAAGATTTCCTGCACAAAAGTCTTTGCAACTAACCTCGAAAGCCTATCCAATTAAGTTCTTTAAGATCTTCAATCTCAACCAAAAAAAAAAAAAAAAAAAGATCTTAAGTCTCATCTATCAAGTGACTTTCAAGGTAAAACTCATGGACTCATTTTTTTTTTTTTGTCAAACTAGTTCTGTTTTTTTTTTTTAAACGAACAAGAGTTGTTAATTTTTATTATTTATTTTACTTCAAGTGAATAAAGTCTTTGTCATTCAACATTCCATTCAAGGTAAGTGAAAAATCTAAGAGCTAAGTTGAGTCGATCTACTTATTACTCTTGAACATGGTTTGTTGATATTTGTTCATTTAATTTAGATTTTGAAATTAAGTGTAACTGGGATTCAAGAATGGCATGTTGAGCTACAATAATTACTTGGCTTGAATTGAAAAGCTTTCTACATGCGTAAGATAAGTTGGAATGATTACCAAAAGATTTTGTTGCATCAAAACTAGGCTTAAAAGGGCTTTTTACTAATTTTTGTCATATTTAGGTGCAATTTTGTAAATATACAGAATTGATAGGGCTCTTTTAACAGTGACATTTTATTGCTTTAAGTAAGTTAGACTAATTAAAGGAAATTAACCGTTCACAATAAGTAGTTTTGAAGCTTTAGGGCCAAATTTGTAATTTCACCAAGTTAGGGGGCTAATAGTAAAAACTGGAAATTCTTTGGGCGGCTCACAACATTAGAAACCTTATGATACTAGGTAGTTAAGTTATTTTTAGAAATAATTATTTAATCTAGATAATTTATTCAACTAGTCAAAATTGGACTTAATTGCACAAATAATTTAAAAGTATGCTGTTTTGATAATTTTATAATATATGTGGCATGTCTATAGCGTAAATAAAATATTCATATTTTTCAGATGACATATGACTGGTCTTTGGTATTTAGTTTAATTAATATGGCTGGATTAATTGAAGATTGCAACTTAGGGTAAAAACTATAAAATGAGAAATTTCAATGGGGCAATTATGTAATTCTAGAAAAATGGAATTATAGGAAATTGGTTGTAGTTTTGATGATTAAGATGAATTGAATTAAGGTGTTGTCCTAAACGAAAATTATACAAGTTACTTAAATTATAGAAATGTTGATTGTCTAAGAAATAGTCGTCTCTTAAATTATAGAAATGTTAATTGTCTAAGAAAAAGTCATTTCAATGATTTCTGGATTTGCACGAATTCTCTATTCAATGATGATGCCATGGTGTTTAGAGGATGATGATTTATATGTTGACATACACATAATTATTTGATCGCCACTGTTTACACAATAAATGTCAAGATATTAGTGTGATTAGCTGTAAATGTTCTTTTAATCCAAAAGTGTCTTCCAATATGGTGTCTTAGAGATGGGTGATGTACTAGATATCAATTCAATATAGAAATCAATCTCTATCAAGGAATGCATCTAGAAACTATAGGGGGTAATCCAGTAGCAATATCGATTCCAATGGTGTCTAACGATAGGAATACTTTATAAGTTTACATATCTTTTCCTGTGTCTTTCACACAAGCCATATAACCACAGCAACCACTTTTCAAAAGTCACCTCGCTTGCATGGCTGAGGTCAATCGTGAACAAGTGCATTTACAGCTTCTTAAAAAAAAAAAAAAAAAAGAATTTGTGCTGATTTAGAGAATGGAAGACAGCTTTCTTTGAAAAAAAATCAATAGTAGCACGATGAGGGATAACTAATCCATCCTTTTAGTAACATCAAAATCTTGTATATTCAACTCCATTAGATCTACCAGGAAATTATACATTATTAAACTAGAGCACACACTCATGAACGCATAATCAACAATAAAGAAATCGTCTATGGAAGTATCGACATCTCATTCACATTTAAGAGGCTCAGGCAACATATCGATCTTCTTAGCAAATTTCATAAACTAAAGGAATGCTTAGCACTGGGATTAAATAACCTCAAGCATGTCGCGAGGCAAAAAAAATGTTACCAACAATAACTGAGTTAGATTTCGCTGCATCTTCATCTATCATGGCAAAAACTTTTCTAGTAGCCTTTACTTTCGCTGATTCTCTGTGGCCTACCAACCATAAAAGGGTATATTTTCGCATGGAACAATTGCTTGTTGTACGTCCAGGCTGCCCGCAAAAAAAGTACGATCAACTATCAGTAGAACCATCCCTCTACATAGAACATCACATGCCATATTTCCCATTTTCTCGCATAAAAGCACTGCTCATATTCCAATTAAAATGACTATTGTGACGCTTCCATAAGTGTTACAAGGGCCCTGATTATTTTCATTTTTAAACTTTTCTGGCTTGTTATTGCCTCTCCTCTTTTGCTGCCACTCCCATGGTTCCCTTAAAATTAGTAGGTCTGGGTCTCTTCTGTTGATGTCTATACCATGTATCACACTCTAAAATAACTTGTTCTATCGTTATTGCTCTCTCTAAGACATCTTTGTATGTGGTGGTCATTACATGAGAAGAAACTTTAGAATGGGTCAATGACGAAAGCCCTCTCTCATAATGTTCAGCTTTATCTTTTCTCATTTTCTATGAAATTCTTCGTAAATCTACTCAACTGATTTAAAAAAACAGCGTAATCTATAACATTTAAGTCATCCCGAGATATTTACATGAAGCCACCCCTCCTTTTCACTTGAAAAGACTACGAAAAAATTGGTTGTAGAAAGCCACGGCAAGATCTTTCCATGAGATAGTCACATTGCTGTCTTGAAAAGCTAGTGGAGTCTCCTCCCACTAGTACTCAACTTTGCCTTCTAAGTAGTGAGTGGCAATGTCGACATTACGATCATCAATAAGTCTTTCCTTCCCTTGAAGATCCCTTATATCTTTCTGATCCTACATTCAACCATAATAAATATGATTTCCCATCATAAGTGGGGTGGATTGGCCTGCCGAAGGTGCATCATTTTTGGCAGCTCCACTTCTAATCAATTCCTTCACATGACGATGTAAATTGATCGCCGCTTTACAGACTCCAGCTAAATCAGTTTCAATGGTAGGCCGGCCTCACCTCCGGCGAGTCAGGATTTGGAGGTAATGATTCACTTGCCTCATCCCTGTCAAAGCCATGCCTCAAGAACCTTAAGACACATTTCAGTATTAGAGGTAATGATTCACTTGCCTTTATTATTTTTACGAAGCGAAGAAAGTGTTTTTGAGTTAGAATTCATGATCACCTAGACACCAAATGAAACATATACCTCAGTACCTAACAAAAGATTAATGCTTTAAAAACTAACAATGAACCTTACAACGTCTTATGAAATCCAATAAGATCATAACACAAGTTTCTCCCCAAAGTCCTTAAAAGACGAACTTGCTTCTGACCAAAAGATGGTTGAAGTTGGGCGACAATGATGTCCAGCGTAGGAGTTCAAATATAAATCTAAATGTTCGGGGAAAAAAAAACTATAGATCTAAGAGTGCGCAACACACTTCAACATTTCACCCCAACCGAACCTAAACTAAAATGAAATTCTGTAAAATTCTACACAACCACGACACCCCCAAAGTTTCTTAAAAACATGATATCATAGCTTAGCAACCTCTAGAATCAACCCATAAACTCAAAATTCAACACAATCCAAAATCGGATAGGAAAAACTCTTTCTTGCCACCTTTTGAAGTTGTCATTAAAAACTTCAATCTTCAATATGTTTGGAAATGGTTTTGCATAGGACATATGTGGTAGTGGTGGCAACGCAAGTGGATCAGCAATGGCGACAGCAGTAGCACCAATGATAACAATATTAGGTTTAGTTTAGGAATCCATAGGCTTATCCTTAAGATTGTTGTAGAAAGAGCATTGAAGAAGAAGAAAAAATAAGAATGAAATATCTGGAGTATGCAAGTATTGTCCTTAAGGATAATACCGCCACTTAGAGTATGAAATTTGATGTGCAATGCTCTAGCGGCTACCCCCTCAAAATATATTAGATCTTCCTCTTTACTCTGCACAAAATAAATAGAGGGAATAAGAATGACAACATTAAAGTAAAACCCTGCTAAATGAAAAGAAAAAAAGATTTTCTTATTTTTTTTAATGTTTTTGTTGTGATAAGAAAATTCTCCTCACAGACAAATAAATGAGAGTTAATAAAATAAATAAATCAAATCAATGTTACAGAGCCATTACAAATTGATTGCAGTCATAACGTCCATTAAATTAGCTATAAAAGAATTGCCTTGAATAATTTAAAACCTTTGAAATATCCAAAAATCTCCCACATATTTTAATAACTTTTGAAAAAGAAATGGGTTAAACTCAATGAATGTAGTGCATCGAAACTAGTGCTTAGGCTATGAATCAAACCTAGAAATAATGAATAACTCACAAAATCATTGGTGAAATTTGAAACTTTCATGAACCAAGAATTTCTTTTATGAATTATAATTTTCAACAATCATATTATACCCTCACAATTTTTGTTGTTCAATGCGGTTTTGCACTAATAGGCCATATGCTTGCCTAGTTTATTTATTTTTATTTTTTTTGGTAGACTGCTTGCCTAGTTTATTCATAAGTGCTCTAATGCCAAAAATTCTCATAGTGTTGGAGAAATATCTTCAAGTGATTTTGATGATATCCAAACTATTCTTAGTATGATGTTTACTATAATGTGTATAGATGCTTGTAACAAAGGACTACGTAATATCTATAGTGTAACCTAGTGGTTAAAAGAATGCAATATGTCCTCATACGGAGTTTTCGTTAACAGTACGAACGGACCTAAAAGATCAACTAATGTCGATGTATATGACGATGTTGTAAATATCAAGTCATTGGTGTTGTGGCAACAATTCATTTGATGATTTTCATTGGTTCAGCAAACTAGCCGTTGTGGTAGTGGATTTGCATAATTGTAGAATTCAGGTGTTAAGAGTAATTGAGAAGCCAAGTTATTTGACAAGTCTGTCAAAAATTGTAGCGAAGGGACAGCAGTAGATGCTATTTTTAAGTAGCCTGCAAACGTTCAAGAAAAGGATTGTGTGGACCATTCCATCTTTGGACAACAACATCAATGGTAATTCTAATGACTCTTTACTTCTCCAATCCACCTCCAACGGATAGATTAAGATGGTTAAAAAATAGAAGATCTTAGAAGCCAAATGTTGGAGAGAGATAGTACTAAAGACTGAAAATTTGCCACATGTTGTGTTCTTAGCAAAATGCTCTCTTTTGACTGCTTCTTTGAGTATTGTATTCGTGTTATTTGAGTAATTGTGCTAAACGTTAAGTGTATAAAAGTAAGAGCAGCAACTGAGTCATAATAGTACGATCTATAATGTGATAAGATCAATATTTGCCAATTATAACTTTCCAAGCAAATTCCAGTGTAATCCAACTCAACTTGTGGTTGTTAGTCTGAAGAGTGAATATAAGCTTGGGGATAAAGCCGAACCATTATACTCTGTTGTATGTTACTATTTTTCTCTTATTATTTCTACAAGCATACATTACGCTCACGAGCTTTGAAATATCACTTTCACCAGATCTTTACTTAGTGTTAGCTATTTTTTGGCGAAAGATTGTCAAGTTTTCTAAAAGCAACCTATTCACCCCATCCTCAAGATTGTATTGTTAGCCCCCAACATATAAGAGCGGCCCCACTCCACACTTATATAGGTAATTCCATCAAATGTATTATGCAATTTAATACACCATCAATAATAGTTGTGGAATTCATTAAGAACTTAGCTTAACCTCTTATTCATTGCAATCTTGCACTATTCTTACCTTAGGAGGAACAACAATTTTTATTAGTGCATCACTAAATCAATAAATGACTTGTTAGTATCGATATGAATCTAATTTGTAGGATCATCAATCAAATAGGATGGTTTATCATAATTGATTTTCCCCAACTAGCTTGAGTTTCATTCCCCTTGATGTATCATAAATTAATTTTCTCCCCACAAGTTTAGTCAGAGATCGGCCAAATTCACTTATGACTTTACATAATCAATGGACATAATTCCATCTTTAAGTAGCCGCTTTATCACATCATGTCTTCACTAAATGTGTCTATTTTTACCATTGAAAATTGTATTCTTTGTAATGGCTATTGCTATTGGGCAATTACAATGCATAGACATAAAAAATGTTAGTTTCATTCTTGAAGGAATATCTGCCAAGAGGTTTCTTAACCACTTGACCTCACTGCTAGCTAGTTCTAGAGCTAGACTCTGACTCCATGGTCAATTTAGTAATTATTGTTTGCTTGGTTGATTTCCAAGATACAAAAACTCCACCACGTTGAGGAAAATTCCCTTGTTAGTTTTGATGATTAACAAAACTTTCTTTAATCGTTCTTTGATTCTAATAATAAGATTTTCCTGGTGGAAACTCTGATGAGCACTATCAAACGTTACTTATCAGAATCAGAAAATCAAACTTTAAGTCATGAACAAATCCATATCCTTGATATTTGATACTCGAGGATATTATCAAGAAGATAATCTTGGAGCGACGACTAGAAATTTGATGGATTCCTCGCTATAATTAAAAGATATATCCAAGAAGGAAAGTATATCAAATCCAATATCTTAAGATGGAATTTAGGAAGACTTGGATAAATTAATTCACAAGAGGCGAAATATTCTTTCCACGTGAGGCACTCTTCTTATAGAAACTCTATCTACTGTATGAGCGGCAGAATCAACGAGAGACTTCAATCTCGACAACCTTGAAGCTATTAGATTTTCTGACAACGTTCGAGTCCAACGAGTAGATTGGATGAGCTATCCTCTAAGGAAATGTCCAACAGTCAGCTTGGATAATGAGGATTATAAAAGAAGGTCGAGATGCTGAAAGGGAACAAGAAGCTGAAAGTTTGAAATTTATACTTCCTAATCTTGAGTGATCTTCAATCATATACATTCATTTATGTGAAGCTATACTATGTAATCTTTTAGAGGTTGAGAATGTGTGAGAAATTGTTCACACGAGCTTGAGTATTTATTACTTAGATCTTCAAAACTTTGACAAATTCATCTAGTAGAATCCAGCCAATTAGTTGTCAGTACAGGAGAATAGACATAGGCTTGCAAAAGCCAAACTACTATAATCGTTTGTGTGAAATTTTCTATCCCTTTCTCTCTTTATTTTATCTATAATAAGGGTTATTTGCACATCGGTAAGATCTAACATTTATTTGGGTTGTGGTCAGACGTTGTTTTGTTGCAATATCGTTTTAAATTTCTTTTATTTTGCATTATCACCAACTCACCCCCACTAGGTGATCCATCTAGCCCCAACAATTGGTATCAGAGCTCGGTTACTCTTTATTGAAGTGCTTTATTATTTTTGAGTTAACGATCTTTTGATGGCTAGTATTATTGTACCAGGACTTATCGAAGGACGGAATTATACAAAACCTCCATACTTCAGTGGAAAGGATTACAACATCTAGATGAATAAGATGAAAGCATTCATCAGATCCAAGGATCCTTTGGTGTGGGATGTAGTTCTGAGAGGTGTTAGACCTGGAGCCTCTTCCTCCAAAAAACACACGAACAACATAAAACCTAAAGTTGAAGCCATGTCTGGGATAGAACTATCCAAGAGAGAAGCTTTAGATGCTAAAGCAATTTACTCTTTTTACTGTACTTTATCTCCTACTAAATATAATCGCATATTCTCATGTGAATCTATTAAACAAATTAGGGATAGGTTGCAAGTAACATACGAAGGAACATATCGAGTAAAGGGAACCAAGATAAACATTTTGCTTGGATAGTGTGAATCCTTAAAAATGAAGATGGATGAATCAATGACTGATATGTTCAGTAGATTCATCGACATCATCAGTGGCCTAGTGCAATAAGGACAACCAGTACTTGACTCCTGACTCCATGAAAGTAAACAAAATCCTTCGCGAGTTATCCAAGGAATGGAATGACATCAAAACATCCTTTCGGAAAACTTAGAGGATCTCACTACTTTCCTTAGATGAACTCGTGGGAACCCTTGAATCATATGAAGTAGAATGTTTGAATGAGGAAGGAGAATCGTGAGATAAGAAAATGATTGCATTAAAATCTAATTATGATTCTAATGATACAAATTATGAGGATGAGAATGAAGATGACGAAGAAATGGCTCTTATGGTGAAGAAATTTCACAAGATGGCTAGAAAATGAAGAAAATTTAAAGGGAAAAGATCCTTCAAATCATCTAATCAAAAGAAGAACTCTAGTGAAAGAGAAGATAGCAAAGACGTGATCTACTTTGAATGCAAAAAGAGAGGACACATCAAACCAAATTGCCCTCTATTGAAGAAAAAGAAAAAACAAGTTTGAAAAGGCAAGAGAGCACTGAATGCTGAGATTGGAAGTGATATTTAATATGAAGAAAGTGATGAAGAATATGCCCACATTTATCTGATGGAAAATTCAGAATTAGAAGATTTAATCGAGATAAGCAATTTCGGTATACCTAAAAAATTCTTAAATTATAAGGATGAGTTATGTTCAGATTACAAAGCTGCACTTAGCAAGATTTTCGAATTGAAAAAGGAAAATTTGAAATTGAAGCAATAGGATCTTTTTCAAAAGGAAATGATTGAAACTCTTGAGAAAAATCTTTCCAAATCTTAAGAGAGTCAAGACTTGTTTTGAAGGAAAAACAAGCATTTGAAAAAGGAAGCTTTTAATGTTACAAAAAGATATTATATTGGTTCAAAAACCTTGAAATATATTCTTTCAATTCAAATAACTTATTATAACAATTTTGGTCTTGGTCGCAAAATCACAAATGATCTTCAAGATGATTTTCCAAGATTTAAAGAAAGAACAAAACAAAGACCTTCGAAAATTGTTTACAAACATCTTTTAAAAAAATAATATGTAAAGCCTATTGGTCGGAGTTTCCTTAAGTGCTCAATCTACGGGAATCCGTATCATTTCAAAAATGATTGCCCAAAAGGTTGGAGACCTATTCGGAGAAACTTTCTAAATATGGCTGAACCTTTAACCAAAAAGGACCCAAACAAGGATAAGTACCAAAGAAGGCTTCAATCCATTTTATTAATTGCATGTACCAAAGAAAAAGGCAAATAAATGGTACCTTGATAGTGGATGCTCAAGACACATGACAAGAGATCCATCCAAGTTCGTTGAAATTTCAAGATTCAATGGTGGAAGTGTTCTTTTGGTGGGAACAACAAAGGAAAGTAATCGGCAAGGGCACTATCAAAATAGGAAGTTTTACAATTAAAGACATTTCACTAGTCAAAGGACTAAATTACAACCTTCTCAACATTAGTCAACTTGTGACGTCGGCTTCAAAATTCCTTTCCAAGAAGACAAGTGCTTTGGAACAAGTGAGGATAACAAGCAATCCTTTACAGGGAGAAGGCATGGAAATATATATCTATTAAACATAATGTTTGATGATAGATGATGCATGATATCCATCAGGGCACATCAGTACCAAACAAATCCAAAAGTTAACAACAAAGAAACTTGTACGAGGATTACCAAACGCTAGATTTGAAAAATCCAGGACTTGCTCAATTTGTGCTTTTGGAAAATAGGTAAGAAGTACTTTCAAACCCATTAACTATGTTTCCACTAAACGTGCGTTGCAGCTTCTTCATATGGATATTTTTAGACCAACAAGAACTCAAAGCCTTAGAGGAAAAAGGTATTGTCTAGTCATTGTTAATGACTACACCAGATACACTTGGGTTTTCTTTCTCGCACATAAGCATGAAGCTTTTTCATATTTTTCAAAATTTGCAAAAAGAGTTCAAAACGAAAAGGGTTACACCATTTCTTGCATCAAAACAGATCATGGGGGCGAGTTCAAAAATCAAAATTTTTCCGACTTTTGTGACAAAAATGGTTTTGAGCATCAATTTTAAACTCCCTACACACTCGAACAAAACAATTTTGTAGAGAGGAAAAACTATTCTTTGCAAGAAATGACAAGAACTCTTTTAATTGAGAGCAAAGTTACATCATATTTTTGGGCAGAAGCTCTTTCTACCGCTTGCTACATTATGAATTATGCTTTTCCTTAGACCTTCTTTAGATAAAACCCCCTATGAACTTTTCAAATGCAAAAAACCAAGTATCTCACATTTTTCGAGTATTTGCTGTAAGTATTTTATTCTTAAGAATGCTAATGATCAGCCTGGAAAGTTCGATGAAAAGTCAGATGAAGGAATTTTCTTAGGATATTCGTCCACTAGTGAGGCTTTCAAAGTTTACAACAAGAACTCTCAAACGGTGGAAGAATCAATCAATGTGAAGTTTGATGAGAATAATCAAGGTTCTGTAAAAGAGTCTAAAACTTCTCAACATCACAAGTCTCTTTAGTAGTTGCAAGAGTTTCAGAAGTTACCAGAATTAGAAGTTCTAACATTTGATGAATCTAAAAAGCAATCTAATGAAGAAGAAATCCCAAAATCTAATGACAAGTACAACAGAATTTGGAAGTACAAATCCAGCCATCCAAAAGATCTCATCATTGTGAACATTGAGGATAAGATCAGAACCAGATCAACCCTGAAAGATGCTATCAGTACTTTAGCACTTATTTAAGAGATTAAGCTTAGAGGGATTGAGGAAGCTCTCTCAAATGAAAGCTGGAGAGGAGCTATGCAAGAAGAGCTTCATCGATTTAAATTGAATAAAGTTTGTGAGTTAGTACCAAGGTCAAAGGATCATCCAGTAATTGGAAAAAAATGAGTGTTTAGAAATAAGTCGGATGACAAAGGCAAAGTCACAAGAAATAAAGCGAGGCTTGTGCCTAAAGGCTACTCTCAAGAGGAAGGAACTGATTACAACAAGACATATGCTCCAGTGGCAAAGTTAGAGGCCATTAGACTTTTACTTGCTTATGCTTGTTTTGATGATTTCAGACTTTTTCAGATGGACGTGAAAAGTGCATTCTTAAATGGTTTCATCACAGTATCCATAGAACAAACTCTTGGATTCGAAGAACCTAGAAAGTGTAACCATGTTTTTGGACTGAAGAAAGTGTTGTATGGTTTGAAACAAGCTCCTTATCCAAAATGATTTTGTTAAATGTAATGTGGATACTACACTCTTCGTTAGAAGAGAATGTGAGGATATCTTGCTAGTACAAATATATGTTGATGATATTATTTTTGGATCGTCTAATGAGAATCTTTGCAAAAAATTCTCGAGGTTAACGCAAGATGAGTTCAAAATGAGTGTGATGGGAGAACTAACTTTCTTTCTTGGACTTCAAATACAACAAGAGAAGAATGACACCATCATCTTTCAAGAAAAGTATGCCAAGGAACTCGTGAAGAAATTCAAGATGGAAAACTCAAAGAAGGTAAAAACGCCAATATCTCACTCATCAAAGCTTGACAAAGATGAGAAGGGTAACAAGGTTAGTCAGCAGTTGTATAGAAGTATGATAAGATCTCTATTATATCTAATAGCTTCTAAGCCTGACATTCTATTCAGCTTTTGCATGTGTGCCAGATTTCAATCAGATCCTAAGGAGTCGCACTTATCTGCCATAAAGAGAATTATTAAATATGTGAATACTTACCCCTCTCTTGGACTTTGGTATGCAAAGAGGTCAGAATTTGTTTTGTTTGGATATTCTAATGCAGATTATGCAAGGTGCAAAATAGATAGGAAAAGTACATTTGGAACTTGTCAAATGTTAGACAATATGTTGGTATCTTGGTACTCTAAGAAGCAAAGTACAGTGCCTCTATCAAAGCTGAAACCGAATGCATGACACTTGGAAGCTGCTGTGCTCAGATCCTCTAGATGAAGCAATGGTTGAAAGATTTTGGTATTGAAAACTCAAATACAACAATCAAGTGCGACAACACCAATGCCATTAATCTTACAAAGAACCCTATCTTGCACTTTAGAGCCAAGCATATCGAGATCAAGCATCATTTCATCCAAGATCACATTCAAAATGGTAATGTTAATATTCAGTTCATTGACTCAAAAAATCAATTAGCAGATATATTTACTAAACCTTTAGAAAGGAAAAATTTTGATTTCATTTGCAATGAATTAGGGATTATTAACCTGTTTGATCAAAGTGTATAAGATAGGAATCTTCAGATAGTATTTCCAAAAGGTGTCTTTTAGATTTCACAGGATTCTATTTCTCTTGGCGGGTAAGTTCTACGTGTGGCAAGAAATAAGATATGAATTATTCTCTCAATATTTATTCATATATTTAGAAATTTATTTACAATTATTCCTTGAAAATCGGATTTATTATTCAATTTTTTTTTTTTTTTTTTGGAAACTACTCATTGAAAATTGTGTCTCTTTGGTTTCTCTTATTCAATTTCCAAAAATTGCTATTTATATTTTTCATCTTTTCCGAGAGGAACTCATCTTTCTCTACACCCATTCTTTCTCTCCAAAACCCTCATTCTTCAAAACCCTCTCCTTCAACCTCTCAAAGATTAAAAAAAAAAAAAAATTCTCTCAAAATCATCCATGCACCAAAATCTACCCAAGAAATAAAATCTAGACCCTCTGCTTCATGAAGATTGAGACGTATAACAAGAATGGCATCTCGAGCAAAAGGGAGCGTCGAGCACTTTGAACTATCCAATCCTTCCGATAATGTTGATGGCACCTGCCGCCTCTAAAAGTGATTCTTCGGCTAAGTGGTGCAAGTTGAAGGAGGCCATTACATCGCTCCAAAGTCTGGGAAACAACGAAGAGGTAATATCTACCTTATTGGCTATTAACAAGTTTGACAATGAAGAGTCTCTAGAGTTGATGTTTGCAAATCCTATTTGTACCATACCATTTATGGTACTCGGAACATCTAGTGGGATAAGCTTCATTGCTAGGAAGGGAAAGGAAAAGGTGGTTGAAACCCCTATGTCTAGAAGGAAGATAAAGTCTTTCAAGAATCTAGGTGGTGGTAGGAAGATTGATAATGATGAGAAGTTATCCATGAACTTCAAGAGGAAACTTGTTGGATACGTTGCCGTTAGGAGTAAGATTGGAAAGCTAATCAAATCAACTGCTCATGCAGAGTATTTGCAACGGTTATTAGAAAGAGAAGTGATAAATCATAGGGTTGTCAACTTCAAATTCTTTGAATCATATGGGATTAAGATTAAGCATATTTTTGACAAAATTTTGATGACTAATATGAGTGCTGAAAGTTTTCCAAACTATCCCTATTTGACAGCTTATTTTCACTCAAGCTTGTCGTTTACTCCCTTGACACCATTGAGTTCACTATATTTGATAGATCTGTTCTTATCCATGCTACTGATTTAGCAAGAATTCTTGGTGTCAATCACTCAGACTTTGTTCCAATCAATATTGACTCTAATGTAGCTTATCAATCACTCTTGGGTATCTCTGATTTTCAAGAGATATTTTGTTTCATGTTTCACATCATAACTTCCCTTTGAAATAGATTGTCTTGCACAAAATCATCATTAACTATCTTTGACCAAAATGTTCCTCCAGAACAGATGTATCTAGATATGAAGCCAAGATCATCTAGGCTATTTTGAACAATCATCACTTTTCCCTCACACACATGGTCATTCTTCACATATACAGAACTGTGTTAAAATCCAAGGGATAGTTGCCCTATGGATCTTTGATTACCAAAATTCTGATACGTTATGATATCGAGATCCCAGACAATTTCAAGAAAAAGCAACTCCCTTTGTTGTCAATAAATGAAAAGATGGGCTTTAGATTTGTTCAGGGAAGATGGCAAGATAGACATGGAAAGCCAATTCAAACTAATTTTGAAGGTCCAGTGGCAGACTTTGCCTCATCGCCTACAAGAAGAAGAAGAACTCATATTGATAGGAGTGGATCTCAATCACTCTTGCAAAAATTGACAGAGGAATCATTTGAGGACTTAGATTTTGATAGGGCTAGTAAGAACACCTATAGGGGGGTGAATAGGTGATTAAAGAAGTTTTTGCAAAACTTAACAGATTAATTTGTCTTTTGAGAATAATAGACTGAAGATGTAAAAGACTATAAACAGTTATATAAAGCTACAAATTAAAGTAAAGAGATTAGGGAAAGAGAATTGAAACACAAGGTTTATAGTGGTTCAGCTTAGACCAAGCCTACGTCCACTCTCCCGCACTGACAACCCACTGGCTGGATTCTACTAAAAATCAAAAGAGATTTTACAGTCTCACGTCATTGATTCCACAGAGTAGAAACTCTGGTACACTTCCTCAAGGTCTCATAAGTATTTGATCTCTCTTTGAGCACAATTTAAGCTCAACAATTGAAACGGCAAAGAACTAGGAGTTTCAGACTTTGGAATTTTTCTTTTACGCACACCCTCGAATAACTTGAGTGTCTTCCTTATATACTCCCCCATGCCTTTATAACCGTTGGCACCTTCCAAAGGAGTTCTTCTAATCTACCCGTTGGATAGAATCAATTAAGGAGATCTCGAGTTATTTAAGGAATGTGATGATAGTCCACCAATCCTGCTCGCCCATACAATCAGGATCTAGGTTTCCATAAGCAGAACATTTCAAGTATACTTCGCCAATCAACAGATCTAATTATCCAAATTGATTTCAATAAGAATAACTAATCACGAGATGTTATTTCCAACTGTGAGATCTTCTTCAACCGTACAAACCAAATCCTTAAAGATATACTCACATCTGAAAAAGTCTTCTTCATCGGATAAATATTTACTTAGTTGGTCTAGAAACTATCAATGAAGGCAGACTTTAAATCTTGAGTCTGGAGTCTTGCAATCTTTAGACTTTGATGACAAAGTCTAGAGTTCATCAGACTTTAACACTTGAGTCTACAAGTCTTTAGACTAGACTAATGAAAACGTTTTGTCAACTTCAAAACAATGAGGGAGTTTTCTCCAACAGATTTGACATAACACTAGGAGGATGATTTGGTAGGCTAATCGATAGAATTGGAGATAGCCTTCTAGATGAGGACTTTGATTTGGATGAAGATCTGAAAGAGGATAAGATGCAAATGACACTAAACTAGACAAGCCAAATGATGTGGAAAACCCCTAGCAATAGCAAATGACTAATCCTCCAGCTGTTATGTAGGAAAATGAATAGGAAGTGGTTGATACCCTAACATCGATTAGGGATGTGTTGCAAGAAGTTGTGGCTAGTGTCAGTAATGTAACGCCTATTACAATGGACAATGCCACATTATCAGATCATCCAGTAATCAAAGAAGCTCTGGATCAACTACAGGGTGACCAAGTGCTGGAAGAGATACCCCAGAATTAGAATCCTAATGAAAATACAGAAGCACCTACATACCAAGAGATTACTACCTTTGTTACTGATGAGAATGTTGTGATAGCTGATAAAGAAGCAAGTGCATGGATAGAAGCAGATAAGGATGCTGCAATTGAGGGGGAGCGAGTGTAGATTGTAGGGCTAAGGAGATAGAGCATGGAGAAAAGGAAAATGAGCATGATCCATCCGTTGAGATCGTTCCTCAACCAGAGGTTACAACTAATTCAAATGAGAACATTCTTCGCGCATTGAAGGAACTCAAGGATGAGGTCAAGGAGAAGAATTATCATATCAAGAGGCTCACGCGAGACGGCGACAGAAGGCTTAAGAAGTTTGAGAGTACAATTGCCTATATGAGTCACTATGTCCTTGTATTCGTGCCTCTAGATGATCTCCCACCTTCAAGCCCTCTAGCTCAAGACCCAAACCAATCCTACACCTCAAAATAATCTTTTCAATTTCTATTCAAAATTTCTAAGATAATTTCGTTTGTGTTGGCTTGCTTTTTATTTGACTTATTAGTTTGCTTGAGATGTGTTTTGGATTTGCTATGATAGTTTGTTACTAAGTATTGAACTTATTGGTTTGCTATTATACTATTGCTATTACTTTTTGTGTTGTTGATAAAAGGGGGAGAAATATGAAGACGTCGAGTTTCGTGGATTTTGATGCGACTGATGCTAAGATGTTGATGCGATCCATAATCTGAGGATCAAATTTTTTTTGGCAAGACTGGTTAAAACTTTCCTATCTCTTATCCTGCAATATTTAGAATATCTATAAGAACCTTGTTTGTCTTATCTATCATTCTTATAAATTAAGATTGCGCTTTAAATATAGATTCTACTATTTTCAGAGCTTTATCAAAATCATCTTTTAAATTGGTTCTGCTGTGAAAAGTCTTGTCATCATCAAAAAGGGGGAGACTATTAAGGAAAATTCTCTTGTTAGTTTTGATGATTAACAAAATTTTCTTTAATCATTATTTGATTCTAATGATAAGATCTTCCAAGTAGAAACTCTGATGAGCACTATCAAACAATACTTATCGGACTCAGAGAATCAAACTTTAAATCATGAATAAATCCATATCCTTGATATTTGATACTCAAGGATATTGATCAGGAAGATAATTTTCGTGCAACAGCCAAAAATTTGGTGGATTTCTTGCTATAATTAAAAGATCCATCCAATAAGGAAAATATATCAAATCCAATCTCTTAAGATGGAATTTAGCAAGACTTGGATAAATCAATCTATAAGAGGTGAAATATTCTTTCCAAGTGAAACACTCTTCTTATGGAAACTCTATATGTTGTATGGACGGCAGAATCAACGAGGGACTTCAATCTCAACGGCCTTGAAGCTATCAAATCTTCTAACAATGTTCAAGTCCAACCGGTAAATTGGATGAGCGATCCTCTAAGGAAATGTCCAGCAGTTAGCTTGGATAATGATGATTATAAAAGAAGGTCAAGATGCTGAAAGGGAACAAGAAGCTAAAATTCTGAAGTTTATAATTCCTAAGTCTTGAGTGATCTTCAATCATATACATTCATTTCTATGAAGCTATAAGTGTAATCTTTCATAGGTTGAGAGTGTGTGAGGAATTGTTCACACACGAGCTTAAATATTCATTATTCAGATCTTGTAATCTTTAATAGATTAATCTAATGGAATCCAGCCAATCAGCTATCAGTGCGGGAGAGTAGACATAGGCTTGCAAAAGTAGAAACCACTATAATTGTTTATGTGCAATTTTCTATCCCTTACTCTCTTTATTTTATCTATAATAAGGGTTATTTGCACATCGGTAAGATTTGACAATTATTTGAGTAACAGTAGACGTTGTTCTATTGCAATATCATTTTAAATTTATTTTATTTCGCACTATCACTTATTCATCCCCTCTAGATGATCCATCTAGCCCTAACACACCAAGTGTGTACACATATCTACTACTAGATTTTGTCACATCTGAATTTAATACCTAGTTCGCATCACTTATCCTTCTAATATAGCGGGATATCTGCCATATAAAATGCCATGGTTTATGGTTCCTTTAAGATATTTCATTATTTTGCTCAAGGCAATCCAATGATCACGATTGCGATTTTGTGTGAATCTGCTCAGTCTACACATAGCATGAGCTAAATTAGGTTGAGTGTAGTTCATTAAATGCATTAGACTACCAATAATCTAAGCATACTCAAACCGACCCACACTATCTCATTATTTTTTCACTAATTGGATGTTAGCATCATAAGGAGTACAAATGTGACATCAAACTGTCCATATTTTTTAGGTAGTCTCACCACATAATACTTTTGAGTAAGATTTAGACCACTATCACTTCTTATGATTTTAATACCCAAAGTGACATTAGCTTCTCCTAGGTCCTTCTATTGAATTTAGAAGTCAAAAATTATTTCATTTTATTCACAACCAAAAATAAGTACGTCGTTAATATTTAAGCTAATAATTATATATTCACCATCAATTGTTTCTTGTGTATACACTATTGAGAAAACTCCTAGTAGATTTTGAAGTTGACAAAACTATCCATAAGATGTTAGTAAGTTTGATTATTGTCTTCAAGTATGTTGATTCAAGAACATAATCTTGGAATGAAATCATCTTGTTTTAGCTCAAATTCAAGAATAGTTTGTAAAGTCTACTTCAGATAGAACTCACTCAGACTTAAGCTCAAGACTTTATACTAAAGATAAAGATTGAGAAAATTACTCAAATTCCCATCCTGACGCAAGTTTATAGTGTGGCAAGTTCAAAATGTGACAAGTTCATAATGAGACCAATCTAGAATGAATAACAGCTAATGATCTGGTTTGGATTTCACACCTAAATATATTTGATTGACTCAATTTCATTTGATTGGCAAATCAATCTTGAGACAAGTTCTTTCTAAATGGAGAAGTTTTACTTATGGAAACCAAGACTCTAATTATATGGGTGATCAGAATCAGGTTGGGATTCATCTTCTATCACTCAACGACATCTTCTTGATACAGTTCTATCAATGGGTAGATTAGAATATGATCCTCTAAAGACTATGCAACACCTAGTTTGGAAGTGGAGGAATATATAAGGAGATCAATGTGTCGAAAAGCATGTAAGAGACAAAGCCAGAATCTAGAATTCCAAAACCTAAGCGAACTTCAATTAAACACTTTTCTTTCGTGAGAGAAGTACTGAAAGAGTGACTGAGTAAGATAGTGCGATTTATCACTAAATATTTACACTCAAATATTGTAATTTCTTCTTGATCATATGGTGGAATCCAACCGAAATGTAAGAGAGTAGACATAGGCTTAATTTAAGCCGAACCACTATAAACCTTGTGTGCGATTTCTCTTATCTCTAAACTCTTATTGTTTATTGTTATTGCACACTGATGGGGTGCTTCTAAAGTCTATTCTACTTGTTAATTGATTAAGAACCTTGTTCTAGAACCCATTCTTTGTTTAGACTTTAATCTTGACTTGTTTTATTCCACTTTAAATTGTCAACATTTTATAGAATCACATATTCACCCCCTCTAGATGATACATGCTAGCTACTACAATTGGTATCAGAGCAAAGTGCTCGTTATTTCGAAGTGTTTGTACTTCTAAGCTAGCAATCTTCTATGGCTAGCATTATAACACCGTGTCTAATTGAAGGACAAAGTCACACTAGACCTCCATACTTCGATGGAAAGGACTATAATGTCTAGAGAAATAAGATGAAGGCATCTCTTAGATTTAATGATCCTTTGGAATGGGATGTTGTTAAAAAGGTAATCAATCCTAATGACATGTCAGCATCAACTGAAAAGGAGATGGCAAAATGCCTGAACATTCTGCCACTCTATCGTAGACAGAGATATCAAAAAGAAAATTTCTACCTTTAGGTCCTTCACTAGCTTGTGATTTTAGTTGATCTATGTCTTGATTTCTTTTTCATCAGACATTTCCCACCAATAATAATTTCCGATCACGAATTTCTATCTACCCACATCTTCGATAGTGTAGTTTGCAGTCATGGAGTCCCACATTCTTTGCTCAATAGACATCAAACAATTCATTGAAAAGCATATTGATAATTGTGTACCTACACACCTTTTAGCATATATCCATTGTTCTCGCAAATTATTTTCGGTTGGTACAGGCTCCATAAATGCTAAAGCGACTCCATGCACATCTAGGATAGAGAAAACTCTTTCTTGTCACATTTTGAAGTTGTTGCCACTAAAAACCTCAATCTTCAATATGTTTGAAAATGGTTTTGCATAGGACATATGTGGTAGTGGTGGCAGTGTAACTAGATAAGTAGTGGCAATGGCGGCAACACTAATGGTAACAATAGTAGGTTCAGTTTGGGAACACATTTAGATAAGAAGAAAATAAAAGAATCAAATATTTAAGACATGCAAGCACTGTCTTTAAGGTTCTAGCGGCTTCCCTCTCAAAATACAACAAATCTTCCTTTTTATTCCCAGCATTGTACGTAAAGCCCGCTAAATAGAAAGAAAAAATAGATTTTTTTTTTTTTGGAATGTTTTTATTGTGATAAGAAATTCTCTATATAAACAAATAAAGGAGAGTTAATAAAGAAAAAAACAATATCAATGTTACATAGCCGTTACAGATTGATTGTAGTCATAATTTTCATTAAATCTATTATAAAACAATTGCCTTGAATAATTCAAGACCATTGAAGTAACCAACATTTACTGCATGTTATCTTGCACATAGCAAGTTCACCATCTCACAATCAATGCCATTTGGTCCTCCATGTCGTCATCTTTGGGTGGAAGAGGAACCATAAGAAGATGACAAGAGTGGGTCGTCCCGTGGTCAAGAGAGGGTCGCTGGTCACCGCCTATTGCTAGTCGCTAGTCCTCACTAGTCACCAAGCAAGGGTCGTCGACCCTTACCTGTGAAGTTGGGGAGACAGCATTGCTACCCTTGAGCCACTGCTCTATTTTAATTTTTTTTAACATAGTTTACTTTTAAATCTCACTTAATTAAGGTTTGAGCGCTAAAAATTAAAGTTTGGAGAAAAACATCATAGTTTTGGGCATTGATTCACACTTGAGTTATCAGCAGCCACAAGGGAGAGAAAAAAAAAATTAAAAATGCCAACAATATTTTCTATTAGTTAAATTGTACGAAGCTAATAGAATGACTTGATCGCACAATTATATAAATTTTAGAACTTAATTATGCATTTTGAAAATTTTAAAAGCTAATTATATTTTTGTGATAAGTTTCAAAATTTTTAATAAACTTATACCTTCCTTTTTTGGCCATTTCTCACACGTGGCTTGCGAGTTACTTATGCATATATACCTCGAAGACGTATCGAGGTCAGTTTCAGCTCATCATAATTTAACATCATCTCATTACGAATCACCTTCTTCTGAAGACGCTTAAGAATATGTGAATTGCATATAACAGCGGTAACTTCAAGAATGGTCCAAGCACGATCATAGTGGACTCCGCAAACTTAATTACATTGTACCTACAGCATATTCGAACGCTTATGTGCAAACAGACGACCAAACAAAACCAAGGTTAGTTCAGAAAAACCAGATACGGCTTTTGAGTACGTGTCTCGTCCACTAGCATCTAGAGTGATTTATATTGACGTCATGACAGGCCAAGTGAAGAAGACAAAGGAGGCCAAATCTTTTTATTCTTTCTCTCTCCCTAAACCAAGGCAAGGCAAGTAGCCAAAAACACATTTTGTTCTTGAAAGCTTCGAGTTTTGCAGCGCAGAGAGAAAAAGAATGACAAAAGCAAATGGACAATGCGACAAACGAAGGCTATATAGGCCGGCAACCCCTTTCTTTCTCGCATAAAAGGCCACGTCCAGAAATGACATTACCTTATTGGCTTCTCACCTCTCGCCAAAGTTCTTTTTCTCCATTACCCTCCATCTAAACTTTTTCCACATTTAAAATGAAAATGGAAATTTTCTTTAGATTGATTCGAATGTGGTACATGAAGTATGGGACAAAAAGGGGGAGGCATGGACAAATAAAGTTGCTGGCCTATTATGTTTGTTTTAATGGCACGAGGACCGACGAGGCTCATATAGTTCCGATTATTCGATATGGATAAGTACAAACAATTTCATATCTATAGCGTCATCACTTGTACTTTGAGTCATGCCTTACCTCATTGCTAGCACAATGGAATTCTTTCTCGAAGAAGCCTGCAATATGTACATGAAATAGTGGGTGAAGTGAACTCAAAAGTCTTTATTTATGTGCACGGAATGCGATCAAGGTGTAAACATTTGAAATGATTCAAGTAAATCCTAAATCTTTTCACAAGTGTACTCAAGTTTTTTCTAGGAGATTGCCCATGTGTTACTCAAAAATTGCCTACCGACACCCTTAATTTGCCCTTCTCAATATGAGTCGTCCAACTTAATTGTACTTGTAAGAGTAAAGGTTTATATCAATTAAATTAATGGAAAGGTTTACTATTCGATTGCACTTTAATAAATTATTATGACTTGATTGAATCAACTGAAAGCCTTGAGATAGATTGCCATATTCTATGCAAAGTTTTGTTACTTTTGTTGTCAAAATAATATTTTCTTGCATTTTATAGTGTATAAAAATAAATTTATGTTGTAGAAATAATCTTAAAAAGAAAAATTACTCAAAAATACTCTCGTAATTTATTATTGTAATATTTATCTAGTGACCCCACGTACTTTAAATTCGGTTAAAGTAGCCCCTCTACTTTTACCGTTGCATTAGGGACCCTTCTCAGTCGGTTTCAGGAGGTTTTGTTGCCGGAAAAAAAAAAAAAAAAAAAAAAAAAAAGCGTTGTCTTTTTTCTAGTGACAAAACCCCGTAAACCGATTAAAAGAAGTTTTCAATTGAATTAAAGGACAATGCTTTTACCAAGTTGAAAGTTTTTAGAGTCGTTTGGAAGAAGGAATGGCTATTCTAATCCTCAATACAATATATGCAATTTTATCTGTCAATTGTCACCTTTACTCTTTTTTCCTTGTAATTCCTTTTAGGTGCATTTAAACACTCACTCCTTTATTTCCTATTCTCAATTTCTTGGCACATTAAAGTAGAGGAATCATTCTATGTCATTCCTCAATCCATTCTAATCTATTCCATTTTCCTTTTACTAAATCTATCGTGACTAGATTTTTCAAGATTCAAAAGGTAACAAAGTCGATTAAGGCTCGATCCACATCGATATCCGTGTCAACGAGGGCCATCAAGACTCGAGTCTCATTTTGTTTGTGCCCCTTCTAAAGGTCTTCTACCGGAATCAGCTACGTGATTACGTCGAGACAAGAAGATTGCAAAGACCCGATGGGATCCTGAAGTGTTCAAAAAGCCCGACACCCAACATGATCGTGGTAAAGAGAGAGTTGAAAAGTGGGTTCCTCACAGAATAGACACATTTATATGAGAAGGTTAATTTTTTTTTGCCAAGTTGCATGCTTCCTGGTGGGTGCTTGACCAGTAAATTGGACTTCTCTTTTTATTTGTAGCATGCTCTGGAGCTATGAGCCCGGCAACGTGTCCCTCTCGATTGTATAAGAGGCTCGCATAGCATCGGACGCCGAAAGAGGCTGAGGGGGATGTTTCTGAGTTCCACTCTTAAAACACCTCTCTCTTTCTCTCTCTCTCTTTCTCTCACAACTCTGTTTCCTCATCAGCTGTTTGTGAAGAAAAGCTAATAGTTGAGGAAAAGGCTTGCGTGGCCCCATCAAAGCAGAACGCAAGAGAGGTTCATCGCCATCCTTTGTCATGGAGCTCGCTTCTTCCTTTTCCTCTGCTTCGTTTCTGATGCTCGTGGCATTGATGACGCCGGCATGGATGGTTCTGGCATGGCTTCTCAAGCATGCAAATTGGTACTTGTACGAGACCCAGCTGGATATGGAGCGACGACGCTCGTTACCTCCCGGTGATCTCGGATGGCCTTTCATTGGGAACATGTGGTCCTTCCTCAGGGCATTCAAGTCTGGCGATCCTGATTCCTTCATGTCCTCCTTCGTCACCAGGTCTCTCCCTCTCCCTCTCCCTCCCTCTGTGTAATTACTGTTCACAGCAGTGTAAGGCTGGCCTCCGAACGGTCTCACAAAAGAGAAGTTCCTTAGTTGATTGAGATTGGCTCTGTTGATCGCGTTAGTTTAACCGACATTTTCCTCAACTGCTCAAGCACAAAAAGATGCAATCCACCTTCTCTGCCCTGAAAACCTCTCGCTCCTGTAAATGCAAAAGTGCAGAGCGATCCAAGAAAATTCTGGGTCCGATTCCTTTGCGTTAGAGAAATTCTGGGTCTCAATCAAGAACTGGTTAATATCGCCGGGGTGATGATTGACCGCTACCTTGTTCTATCTTTTTACTTTCTTTCTCTCATTTGGGTTTCTGTTGCTCTGCTTCTCCTATAAAAAAATAGTTTCAAGAGGGAAAATCTTGAGACTCGAGTTAAAAGAGGCAGGATATCACTGATGACGATTCTTTGGAGGAGAGCTGGCTGATTTTGTCCTTTTCACTGTCCCAAGAACTGTTTCACACATTCTTCTATCTTTAACGGACGAGACATCGACCATGTGGCGCTGTTCCATGATTGGTCGTGAACCCCTACAAATTTCGCCGATGTGTTTCGTTCTTTTCTTCCATTATTATTATTATTATTATTATTATTATTATTCTTTCTTTCTTTCTTTCTTTCTTTCTTTCTTTCTTTCTTCTTTCTTTTCTAGCTGCAAAAACAAGATCAAGAAAAAGCAAAGCGACTGATTTTTAGTGCGCCAATCCCAGTACGGCGAGGTTCATCTGTGCGGGGTGACGCGACACTTTGTTCGTGTGCACTTGAACAGAATCTTGTTTGTGATACCCTTGTTCTCCCTGCCGGTCTAGTGCCCTTCTCTCTCGCCAGCAAACTCTCCCCGGCCACGGCCGTTTAACCATTGTCTCCGCCGCGCCACGACCATCTCGATGCAGCTCCCCTACCCTTCTCTCCTTCTCTCGATACAGTGAATCTAGTTCTCGATCTGACCACTGCCACACACGTGGGCCACTAAACTTGTTCGTGGACTCTACTAGCTCTTCAGATATGATTTTTTGGCTGATATGTTGGTCTTCGTGTTGTACTATAACGGGAACAGTGTTGGAACTTTCTTTGAGTGCTTGATTGACCTCGCCTTGTCTCTGTCGAACTTTAGAAAATATCAGAATCATCAACTAGGATTTGCATATTTCATCTTTTTCTTTAATTTCTTTTCTTGGGTTAGGCGTGAAATGAAATGAGAGAATATGCGGGTGATTTGGTTTTTAAGTTGTGGACAAATAGACAAGTAAAATCATAAACCAGATGCAACAAATATTACGTGTTGGAAAAGGCCGGTTGCTTTGCAAATGGTTGAAGCACCACAACATCGGAGCGGGTCCCACTTTGATAGGGGCTAGGAAGGGAAAAAATCAGCCTTTTGCGGTTTGGATGGTAGTGGATAATGCAACTGCCCTTTACTATTAGTTAAATTCAGTCCATAACTGCTTTGAATATTCTGCTACTTTGTTTATTCAGCTGTCCATTTCTTCCTCCTCTTGTCATTGTTTTTTCCAGATATTAGAATACTCGCTTGCATACTGAATTATTGTCAAAGTGCTCCGAGGTTCTAGATCCACCAAGAGAATATGAAGTTCACAATTTTAAGAGTTTTAAACACAGTGATGAATCAAGAATATAAGTTCTGTCAAGATTGATACATAATACAACCTTACCCATGACTGAAAGCTTTTGAAGCATCCATATCCTATTGAGGAACCTCGCTCTTTACCTGTTCTTACCGTCAAGATGCTTCAATTGTTATCATTAAATGAGAAAATTTGAAAGGCAGCAGCAGAGCAGCTTTTGGGGTCTCGTGGATTACTGACGTGATTGAAGATTCTCATCTTGAAACTGGTATTTGAAACTTTTGCACAAATTGTAATATGGTCCCGGCTCTAGGTGACGAAGCGAGTCACAGGTAGAGAATGCCAAATTGAGTATCTTCAGGGAGTTGTTTTTCCTCGTTCTTCCGCTCACATTGTCAATACCTTTTTGTAGGCTGCTTCTGCTGTGTTGTTCTTCACTTTCTTTATTAATCTCAGGCAAATAGAGATATTTTTAATAGGTAACCCTACTAGGGGACCAGTTTATTAGCCCCCAAAAAAAAAAAAAAAAAAAAGAGCACAATTGTGCTCTCACATAAGGACGGTCGCTTCCCATCTTCCAAAAGTGTCGTGTTGGTCGTGAACACTCCCTTAATGTCTATTAACAAAGAAAAACCTCAGTAGGGTCAAGCTTTTAGTTGTTAATTTTACCTTTGTTAATGGTATTGATTTATCTCACAAAAACATTTCAAGGATTAAAGTTGAAAACTGGCAAATACCTATTTGACTGTTGGGTTCGAAAGCATCAGTAGTCTATCTGATGTTGAGCACAAATTTCATAAGATAATGCTGTCCTTGGGCTATGGAATGTAGCAAATAATCTTAGTTGGCATTTGCAGATTCGGTCATACCGGAATCTACAAGGCCTTCATGTTTGGGAGCCCGAGCGTGATTGTGACCATGCCTGAGCCATGCCGAAGAGTGTTGACCGATGATGAGAAATTCCAGCCTGGTTGGCCCATTTCAACTCTGAAATTGATCGGGAGGAAATCATTTATAGGGATTTCATATGAAGAACACAAAAGGCTTAGGCGTTTGACTGCCGCTCCTGTCAATGGTCAGGAATCTTTATCTCTATATATGGGATACATTGAAGAAAATGTCATATCTGCACTTGATAAGTGGTCAAAGATGGGGCAAATTGAGTTCTTGACTGAACTTCGGAAGCTCACCTTCAGGATAATCATGTATATCTTTCTTAGCTCAGAGAGCGAACCGGTGATGGAGGCTTTGGAAAGGGATTACACCACTCTCAATTACGGTGTTAGAGCCATGGCAATCAACCTTCCAGGATTTGCTTATCACAAAGCACTCAAGGTGAGAATTGATTCACTGAGGCATGTTTGACTTTAGTCTTGGAAAGTGAACACTTAAGTAGTTCAATTCTTTTGACCTCCAAAAGGAACATGACAGTTCTAAATACTCATTCTGACAATTCCAAAACCGATTGACAGAACTTATTGACGTTATCCAATCTCATTGAACCTCTCATCTAATGTTTTTGAAGTAAGTTTTAATAAAAGTCGAGTAACAATTCCAATCGTTATGGATCATAGATAGAATGGTTGACTTGCAGTCAATATCACAAACAGCTTCATCAGATACTCAGTGCCTACTGTTTTTTTTTCCCAAACGGACATTAGGCTCGGAAAAATCTAGTGGCGATATTCCAGTCCATAGTGGAGGAACGACGGAATCAGATGAAGACTAAAGTTTCGCCAAAGAAGGACATGCTGGATGCCCTACTAGAAGTGGAAGACGAAAATGGTCGAAAGTTGAACGACGAGGAAATCATTGATGTGTTATTAATGTACTTAAATGCGGGCCACGAATCTTCCGGTCACATCACGATGTGGGCGACTATCTTCCTACAAGAGAATCAGGAGTTCCTCAAGAAAGCCAAGGTACTGAGCTTGGGCATTATTGATTCATTGATTCCAAGTAATAAACAATGGAAACATCATCTTGCAAAGCTTCTGCGCTTGAGCTAGGCAATCTGCTTTTCCTTACTCTACCACAGTTTCATTATATAAGTTTCACCAAATGCTTCGCATCAGCCTCTCCAATTTATGTGCCAGTACCAAAAAAAAAAAAAAAAAAAAAAAAATAGCACAACAGAGTGTTAAGAGGGTGACAGGAACAGCCCTTAACCAAGGGAATGGAATTTCAGTACTTCTATAGGGGCTTTATGGATATAAATTTTATGAGCCAAACCATTTCATTGACCATCTTTCATAAAGAACTCGATTCACTTTCGTATTTCATTGTCTTGTTGGCATTGGGGTCAAGCTTTGTGATGATTTTTACCCACAGCATCTAAGCTTCTCTGTACCACATGATAGGAGGAGCAAGAAGAGATCGTGAACAAGAGACCGCCAACACAAAAGGGTTTGACCCTGAAGGAATTTCGGCAGATGGAATACTTGTCCAAGGTACTTTCCTTTCGCTTTTTGCTCTATTTGGCATCATCCTTTTCTATGCAGTCAACAGAATGCAATGGATTTTGAGTTCTCACTGAATAATAAAGGTCATTGACGAAACACTTCGCTTGATCACATTCTCACTGGTGGTTTTTCGTGAAGCAAAATCAGATGTCAGTATGAATGGTGAGTTGTTTTTTCCCCTCTCTCCTCTTACATCAGAGAACTTATATCATCTGTTGTCTCATGATTGTGAGGAATACATTTGATCTTCGTCAGGTTACACTATTCCTCAGGGTTGGAAAGTTCTGGTCTGGTTCAGAACCGTTCATTTGGATCCCGAAATATATCCAAATCCAAAGAAATTTGATCCTTCCAGATGGGATGTAAGTTTGATGCCATCATAAGTACTATACTATTGGCAATTAAGAACATGATGTGAGAACCCTTTCTAATGAATAATATCGCCCCTTGACTCTCAGAATTACATACCCAAAGCAGGAAGTTTTCTTCCCTTTGGAGCAGGAAGCAGGATGTGCCCTGGAAATGATCTCGCAAAGCTTGAAATAGCGATTTTCCTGCATCATTTCCTTCTCAACTATAGGTGAGTTTTTCGTATAAATCCTGTTCTCTTTTTGTTGTCTTTTCTGGCTAGTCCAGCAAGTTAAAGTATTAGGTTTTTAGTAATAAAAGACAAAGGTTACATTTTTAGGAAAGAAACCAAAAGGCCTTCAAACATATGCATTCGTTTCTTATCGAGGTCATAGGAACTTACGTTGTGTAAGGGAGTGAGTTCAGACCGTTTCAGCGTGACTGGCCAGTGGTTTTCAAGTAAAATCAGAATCAGCTAGTTCTGAATTTATGATGTCGTGGGGGGGCTTCATAAACTAATCATAGTAGGTATTGTAGAACAGAAATGGATGGAAAGAACTAATACAATGCACATCAGCTGGGGGCATTCTAATTTCCTTTAACCCGTTTAGACACAACCATACCAAACCCTTTTTCAACCCAAACTAGACACACCATCTGCTCTTTCCATGCGAGTCAGCTTTTGTTCTGCAGGTCCTATGATAACCACTCACCTAGATGTCAAAGGATGTCTTACTGTGGATTTAACAGCAATTCAGTTAACCAAAGCCCTCATCTGATAATGACCTTCCGGTTGTAAATGTGGCAGGCTCGAACGACTCAATCCCGGATGTGCAACAAGGTACTTGCCCCATTCGAGGCCGAAAGATAACTGCCTAGCACGAGTCATAGCGCTCTCATCTCCATACGCATAAGAGGGGAAGACAGGGCGGGAAATTTTCTCTTCGTTTCTTATTCTTCCACAGTAGTATGTTAAAATCCTGTATTGAGAAACACCGTTACAGACATTAACGAGGGAAAACAGGAGTTGCAAGGTTTTGACTGTCTGATCTGAGGCTCTCTCTGTTTTCGGGAGAAGTATTGAACTCTAGAGGAATCAAAAATACACAAGTTGGTTCAGTGTACTTAGAGATGTTTCATGGGTTCAGTGCCATTCAGCTGTAAAGACAGCAAAAATCGTAGGACGGTGGAATCCGATCTCTTTTCATGGATTATGCATCATCCTGTCAGAGATGCCTGGCGCCAGGGGAATTTCATATCTGAATGCAGTCAGTGTCCGTCTCATTCGTTGGATATGTAGGCCTCACATGTGAGGTCGACATGGGACCCATCTAATCAACGACCGAGACGAATCAAATTTGAGTAGACTAATCGATATTATTCTTGCATAGACCGAGATCGATGGATTGGATCCATCTCGTCCGTTCATTTTGTGGGCCCGCCTCATGGAGCTCACACCACCAACCGCGCATGATGAATCATTAAATTTCATCGATGCCTACACGGCATCTGATCAAATGGCTGATATGAATTAAATTCAGTGGACTTAGATCCGATATCTTTCCCTGCACAGAGAAGAAAGAAAATCTTTCCTAGATTGGATCCATCTTTGTCAATTCATCATGTGGGCCCCGTCATTGTGTGGGCCCCACTCGTGGAGCTCACATGGACCGCACACATGTCAACTGCTAAACTTCACCTACTCCACCACGGCAAAAGGCCGAAAACAAAGTCCCGACAACTTTTTTACTTTGCTTATGTTGTTTCGTTCACCTCTTATGGTGCATTTAGTAATTATTTTTTGTGGGGAATAATTTTTTATGAGAAATGATTTTTTTTAATTCTACTCTCGTGAATAATTTCTTAATAAAAGAACATATTTAGTAATTTCTCTTAATTTTTATTCCTGAGATAGAAATACGTTTGGTAGGATTCTTAGATTTTTTTTAATTTTAAAATTTTTAAAATTTTTTATTATATTTTTTTTTCCTTTTCTCTTTTCATTTTTCTTTTTCTCTTTGGCCATTCGCCGATCACCATTGTGACCGATCACCGATCACCATTGTGGCCGATGACCGACCGGATGAGGTTCGGCGAGCTCGTCGGAGGCCAGCCTAATCACGGCAAGGCTCAGCCTTGCTCAGGCGACGCGAGGTTGGCCTCACCCTAGCCTGGCGAGGCCCAGCCTCGTGCCAACTAGGGATGCCGAGCCTCGCCATAGCTCAGCGTCTCCGAGAGCCGGCGACGCTCTAGCGAGGTAGCCAGCCCTCGTCTAGCCGACGACCAGCCAAAAGAAAAAAGAATAAGAAAAGAAAAGAGGAGGAAAAAAAAAGAGAGAGAGAGAAATTGATTCTAAAAATTGTTCTCGAGAATAAGAAAGTACTTGTTTTTCTATTTTTGTTTCTGTTCCAAATTTATTCCCGAAAACAAAAGTTTTACCCAACAGGTTTATATTCTTTTTTCGTTCCCCGGAACAAAAGAACAGAAATAGTTGTTCCAGGAAACAGAAATAGATTTTAACAAACATGCCCTTAATGTCTAGGCTACTCATGCAACTCCCCCGCCTCTACAATTCCACGTTAATTGCTCCAATTAAAACATTATTTTTCAAACGACATTTTGAACTTGCATTCTACTCTAAAGGTATGTTAAGAATCTCATCTTTTTCACAAGGATTTGACCCGGTATGCAACTTCTCCAATCCGGCAAGTTCAAGCAACTGGAAGCAAAATAGACCTTCTATTGAAGTAATAAAGCAAAGGAACAATTCTGTGTATAGAAGGAAAATGGATAAGGATGTTTGAGGGGATCCTATACATCTACTCTAGTTCTTTTTTAACCGGCTGCATGTACTAGGGATGTGCAAAGGAATCGAAACCCACTCAAACCGCCCAAGACCGATAGTTCTTAAGGGAACCGGTCCAATTTCTAGTTCCAATTTATGGGAACCGGTGGATATTGATCTAGTTCCCGGTACCATGGGCAAATACGCATACCCAAACCAGCCTGGTTATATTATAATAAAATATTAATTTTTAATATTACAAAAATTTATTAGAATTAATCTTTGATTTCTAGATATGTCCAAATTTGAGTATGCAATATCTCCATCTCGGTCCATGCTTGCCACATGTTTGAAGAAATGCCTAAACCAAATTTATTAGGATTAATCTCTGATTCCGAATTTTCAAAAGGAGTACGTGAATATATGGTGTGCGGTATAGGCTTTGTGTTGATTACTGGGTATATTTTTAGTCAGATTTCATCTCACTAAGTCTGAATCTCTTCAATCTTTGGTTACCTTTGCTTTGTGCTTTGGCCATATCTCAATGAATGTTCTCTATATTTGTGGCGTGGTTATGATCATGAGTTTTGAATGGATGATGATGAGGATGAATGCCGGCAAATTCCCATCCGGTGGTCGGAGGCAATCGGAGATGGAGGTCCAATGATGGGTCTTTTGTTTGAGCCTACGGTATTACATAAACTGTGACGTTCTGGGTTTAATGTCCTGATTTATGGGTAATGAGATGAAGAATTCAAGAAAGAAATAAGATAAGCTAAGAAAGGGAGGAAAAAGCTTCTTGACCGATTCCTGGGTGGATCCATGTAACTAATGGGTAGTTCCCGATTCCAATTTTTCGAAATCAATCCTTAGCGAGTGATTCCCAGTTCTAAAGTGGGAACTGCCCACTCGGACCATGCATGTCCCTAGCATGCACAGCAAAGAGAGAGAGAGAGAGAGAGAGAATATGACCAAAGTAAACTCTCATAGTATACCATGTGTTGCATATATGAAATGTTGAGAGCTGCCAAAGAAATGTTCTTGTGGTTGAATACAGGCATCCAACATAATTCCCTACATCTCGAAACACCCCCACCCCAAAAAAAAAAAAACATAGTACCTTGCAAACTCGGGCAATTTTATTCTTCACAGTTGCTACATTCTTAAAGCAGCTGCCCAAGCTAGTGCTTCGCAGTCGCACCAACTGGTCGGCTAAGCTTGCGGTTGAGGAGCATCTGGCTGGTTTTCCGGCATGGCATGTTGAAAAGCAGGTATCTCACTGTATGCCTCATGCAACTTTGACAAGATAGGATATTGACTCTACAAAAGTAGTTAAGGAGCAATGAACAGAATATGTCTTGTGCATGATAAACCAAAACACTAATGAAATTTGAACAACAATTTGCAGATGGAGTTTTTATTTTTTTTTTCCCAGCCATCAAGTATAAATTGAGAATGATTTATTTGATCCATGTGCAGCTTATGGGGACCTTCTGTTATCAAGCACATGTGAAATTACAGATAATGGTTCTGCACTATTACAAATCCCCAATGCCACTATTTATTTAAAGTTTGTTGTAGAGTAACTTAGAAGGAATTAAATTCTGAACTCTATATGATAAGAACCGTGTGTGCTTGGGTAAGAGAATTACCATGTCGACATTGAACCTCTTGACTGCCGCATAAATCTGGGGTGCCAGGAAAACATCGGCCTGCATGTGATTTATTTGATCACTTCAAAGCAGAACAAATAGAACCCAATTGCAAACTTTTTAGTCTACAGACTGGGGAAGAGAACTTATTCTGCCTCTCCATCGGAGCGCAACAGACATCAGCACAGCATACAATCTATCTTTCATTAACCAGGTATAATGATTCTAGATGTTTGACTCATAAACAGCCAATCCTCAAGAACTGATCAACAAATTATACTGTGGTCAGAAGACAGAGAAATTCATAAAAGCGTCTTTACTCACAATGAGCTTACTAAAGTTAACATTAGTAGAAAGACAGTATGGGGGTTTCTTCTTTCAACAGTCAGTTTGTGATTCTGTCACAAATGCAAAGTCATGTGTGTCAATTTGCCTAACATTAACCTAATGATGCACTAGAAAGAGAGAGGAGGAACAGGCATAATGGATCTGTGAACAGCTCTGAAAATTTGACCGTGACAAAGAATTAAAAACAAACAAGATGGAACAAAAGATAGGAGCTTTCAGCAAAAAAGCAGAGCCCAGAAATCAAACCAGGCAAACTTCATCTCCCGTTGCATATTTTCCAGCATGGCCTGCTAACACCTTCTCAAGTGCTGCAAAATGTAAGCACAAGTTTTACCACTCTAAAAGTTTAAGTTTTCATCCATTATTTCAACAGAATAAAATGAGAACAATCGAGAATTCAAGAAATTTTATCCAGTACAATGTCATTTGAACATGAAGCAAACTCAGCACCCAAAAGATATCTAGTCATGATAGACCAGCTAAAAACAACCAGAACTGTTCTATGGTTCCCCATAAATTGGAATTCCAACTTCTGTAACAAAAAATGAACTGATAAAGGAGAAAAATCACAAGCAAATAAAACTAAAAAGAAAGAACTGAATAAACTCATACAGCATTTGTCATAGCTATGTACAGTAGTTACCACTTTCAAAGGAGGTGCTTCAGCTTTTCTGCAGTGTTAGGCAACACTTCGCAGCTGCAACACCCAACAGTTGCAGTTTCACCCAATGTCCAGGTGTTGCAACTTTAAACACATGTTTCCAGACTTAGGTTTTGCAATATATCAGAGAACAGCTACAACTACACCAAATGGACTTTCAGACTCTTTGTTTAGACGAATCAGAAATGGCCAATGACATGAACAGTGAAGAAAAAGCGTACTGCACGATAATGTGGGGAATATTACAGCAATAGCAACTCTAAATTTAGCTTCACCACATGCTATTTTAGTAAGGGACCATATTTACACATTACAAGAATCAATTATCCAATAATGGTTTCAGAATTAAGGGTGAAGAAAATGGACTGCACACTGAGCACGGTGTGATGTAGGAAAACCATGGGAATCTAACCTAGATTAAGCTGCATTACATGCTACACCTACAGGAGCCTATATTATAGTTGGAATCTGGTGTTCTTACAGAAAGATGAATACATATTGTACAGGATTCAGCAGAGAACTGGCCTAACCAAGTATTATTAGGGAAGTTTCTTCCCAAAATTTGATAAGACCGTGTAGAACTTATTCTTCTGTTCATTCCTTTGAGTTCAAGTAACAAGAGCCAGCTTGAATTAGTCCTCAGACAAATTTAGACTGGTACTTCCCTTGAAAGAGGTTCTCACATTTAACAGGACTAAGCACTGGATTCTCACCACTATTGGACAGGAATGATCATTCTCAAATTGATATATTCATTAAACACATTCTTAAGTTGAGGCCAGCAAATCTCTTCTCCAGTTAAGGCAAGTCACACATCTAGACAAGCCTGACTTGTTGTTCAAGGAACTGGGGCAATGGTCTCAATTTATGAGGTGCAGATAATTGCAACTAGGAGGTTCCCTCCTCTTGAGTATTATTTTATCTATACTAGACTATTTCACTATTAAATTGCTCTAAATTTAACCACTCCGATAATGCAGAAGGAAAATCAAACAAAAATCAGCAAAGCATCTGCTCAAGGGAAAGCTATCACCTATCTGACCTTCACAATTTGTGCACATTGAAAGCTATCACAAAGGAAGACATCATGTCCACCAACCCCACAACCAACCCCCCCCAAAAAAAAAAAAAAAAAACACAAGCACAAAATAAAAGAAAAAAAGAAGAAAGATGAGGGGAAAAAGCAGCATGTGAAGGATGGAAGGAGCTCAGCAGAGTTATCAATAATACTAAAATGTACCTGAAAAGCCCCTTCCAATGTGATATTGAACCCAAGAAAGCGGCTCACTGGGACTAACTTTCTCCTCAAGAAATTTCTGTGATGCAACAGTTGTTCAGTCACATTCCCGCAAATTAAAAGCAGCTACTAGAGGAACAATTAACTTCCTCGGATATTTACCAGAACATAGATATTCTGAAGAGGTTGTATGCTTGCAGAAACAATATTTGCAGCCTAAACAATAAAGACCAAGTTACTTATCAGAAAAGAAGCCAGAAGATCATATAAATAGAATAGAAAGTCAACATCAAAAAGCACATCATGTATTTATTCTCCAATCATTGCTGTTTGTCAATCTTGACATGTGTCACAATATATAGGCACTTCACCTCCCTGTCCTTGCCCTACTGCACCTCAGTTTAGTGTCGACCAGCGAATTGATTTTCTCAGTTGTCACTGCCCACAGAGCCAGAATTCTTGTCATACTCTCTGAATTTTACAGCTGGTGGCTCTGGGCCTAACCCCCAAGGCAGTTACAGATATAGTTCAACCAAAATTTAGGTAACATAAGGAAATTTGGCCAAACTTCAGCAGAAAAATGATGATTTGTTGTATTGTTTTGAGGGCAAAAAGAAAGATGGAGGCTGCAACCAGCCTTTAATGCTGGTACTGGAAGTTCTGGCAAAGTTGTATGCATGAACAGATTTTAACAGAAGGTTTAGGCATGTCATTGACTCAGCAATCACCTTTAAGATCCACATGCAACAAAAAGCCAGTGGAACAATTTAAAACTTATTTAGGCATTTATTATGTTGTTAGATTCTTTTTAATTAGACATGGAAGAGAGAGAAAAGCCTCCAAAAGTAATAACTTTTTACCTGATAGTTGATTGCCCTTTTCTCCAGATCACTGGGCAAAAGTGGGCGGTGATGAGGATATTTCTCTTCTAAATACTGCAAGGCATAAATGACACATTACAGGCCACAGCCTACACAAGAAAGTCTCTAAAATGATGAAGAGTCCTCTATGCCCAGTAAAATGATAAGTGAAGGAGTTGAAAGTTGCAAATTCTCACCATTAGGATAGCAAATGAGTCTGCCAGTACAAGGTCCCCATCAGCCAACGCAGGCACATAATGAATTGGATTAATCTTTGAGAACTCTACCATTTGAAAAGGCAAAACAGCAGTGAGAAAAACTATCTCCAATCATGAATATGGAGGACTTGACAGCCTACTGCCACGCATAAAAGGTAAAGTCGCTTCTACCTAGTACTTTGAAAAATAAAAGAATATCACAGCTGTGGAACTGACAAACAGGCATGTCTATGTTACCCTTGCTATAATACACTCTCTCTTGGTCCTTTACGTAAAATAAATCTCCCAAAAAGAAAGGATGTAAAGTGGGCTATATGCAGCAAGGCATATGACAGAATAACATTCTCACTGTCTCGTGTCAGGAGAAGTAACTGGAAGCATGACCTTGTTTAGTAGATTGTGACGATCTCACACTGCTCAAAGGTAACTAAGTTCAAGCAACTCTTTTTCTAGAATGAACTCATGACATAATTAAACACAAATCAGGTCATACATGACAAAGCAACTGGTGCCAACAGATAGACTATTTGGACAGCTATAGAGGAAACAAAGAGAATTAGGGGAAAAAAAACATATAGAAAAACATTAGAGAGTTAAAAAAAAAAAAAATCTCCTTAAAGTCTTCTGTAAACTCTCCACACACAGCATCATTGTTTCTCAGTCTATACGGGGCATTCCAGTAATCTTGACATAATTCACTGCGTAAGACTTTCTTCGACCACCCCTAAAGACAAAATTCCACTGCTGGAGGAAAGAACTAACACGTTAAAGGTTGAAAACCATAATAAGTTGACAGATTACTTCATACAGTCGGATTGGAAAACATAACCATGTTGAGACAAGTTTCCCATCCCATCACCAGGCCAACAGATAGGAATTATAACCATATTTCAACAATGCCCATCTTGTTTACGCAAGCCGATTGTAATGAAGGAATGGCTTAATCACAGGCTTTCCAAACACAAAGCAGATGATAAACACGACCAGAGCACCGCATCAACTCGGGACAACAGGGGGGAAAAACAGAGGGGAATAGCCAAGGAAGGACTCACCAGCACCGAATTGCTCCCCCTTCAGCAAATTCACAGGTACGTACTCGTACTCGAGCCCTTCAAAATCCCAAAACAACCATCACCACCGTCGTCATCACATCGCGTCAAACCAAAAATCACCTCCAAAACACCAATCAAGCGCAGCACAAAACTCTCCCTCCCCAAATTTCGCCCTCCAGAAACCAAAAAAAAAAAAAAAAAAAAAATTAAAAATTCAACAAAACGCCGGCGATTGCAACAAATGGCGCGAAGGAGCGAGACCTTTCAAGTTGAGGGCGAAACGGACGCGGAACGAGCAGGAGCTCCTCCAGTAGCTGAACAGCTTCAGCTTCGCCGGCGGCGAGCCCGCCCCGGTCGCCGCACCACCGCCCGTCGCCGCCGCCGCCGCCGCCTGACCACAAACAAAGCCGTTCGGAGAATCGTCAGACGATCCCCGCGAGGGAACGCGTAAATCGATCGAACAGGGAGAAGAAGGAGGAGGCGATGGAGATGGAAACGCATCGCACGCACCATGATCGAACGCTTCGCCGGCGATCGAAGGAGCAAAAGCGAGCGAGAGAGCAAGCAAGGCTTCGCCACTGTCAGTGCGTAGTAGCTGGCAAACGGCGGAATGGATATCATTTATGGACGACGGTGAAGAAGAAGACGGCCGGTGAAAACGGCCAAAAACGGCCACGTCCCCCTGCTTGTACTGAGATAAATTCCTGAAGTCGTGATCCGGCACGGCATTCCCGATGTTTGATTTTTTTTTTTTAATTTAGTAAAATAATTTGGATTACCTTTGGAACAAAATATTCTATTCTCCTCCTTTTTTTTTTTTTTTTTTTTTTTTGTTTTAGTGTTGCCATGCAACTACTCTTATTAAAAAAAAAAATTGAAACCATAATGACCTATTGTGAAGAGACGTGGATTCCTAAAATTACAAGTTTTGTGGAGGGGGAAGTTGACCCTCCCTCGTTCCTCGCATCTTTTGTATTTTTTTTTTTTTTGGTAACGCGAAACTATCGGTATTAACGCAGAGACCCACCTCCCACGGCACCCCACTTAAATGGCCCTATGCGACGAGGAAGGGAATTGAACCATGGCCTTTCGGTGATCAAAGCACGCCCCAACCAACTCATCTACTCATCTACCACGGGGTGGGTGCATCTTTTGTATATCCATTTGTTTTGTAAAAAATAAATAATTTGAAAATGATTTTTCCAAATATAATCATTTATATAACTTAAAATAATTAGTCAATATGATATATTTTTTATTATCGACACTAATTTATAAATTATCAAAAAAATTTCATTCATTAATTTACGTAAGCGATATAAATAACCCAGATTATTCATTTTAAAAGATGCATTTGATTAAGCATTTTGAAAGTTTCTTAGAGTCCAAAAATCCATTTTAGGAAAGATTTGGAAAATTTGGCAATCATCTCTAAAGGGCTCTCAAGTTAAAACTACTGTTAGGAAAACTGAACGGTAAGAACTTGTTTTGAGCTTTCAATATTTTCGAAATCTTAAAAGTCTCAATTAATGAAACTTCGTCAATAGCCTATTTTGCCCTCAAAATGTTACTAAAAATCCAATTTTGCCCCTTTTCAAAATTCCCCTTGATCTACATTCAGTCGCTTTGCATTCGATCACTCTCTCCTACTCTGTACTTTTCGCCTGCACCGCTTCTTCGCTCACTCGATTTTGCGCTTCCCCGCTTTAATTTGCTCGCCTTCTGACACTTCGATCTCCTCTTCATCTCCAAGTGAGATTTTCTGATGCTCTTCTCACGCTTCTCTGCGGTTGGATCTCGAGTGTCCTTTTTTGTTGCCCGATTCCAACTTCCATGCACTCGGAAGTGATAGCTATGCTGAATTCTTCATTTTGTCTCCATTGATGTCTCTTGATTTGGTAATAGAGGCGTTGGGTTTTCGAATTTTGTAGAAGTTGAACTTTAACTAGAATTCAATTTTTTTAAGAGGAGCAAGTGTCTTTAGGTTTCTTCACTTATTATTTTGTTTCAAAGAGGTATTTGCCACAGTAGTTACAAGCTTGTTAGCAAAGTCTTCCGTGTCTTTCATCCACTTTGGAGAAAGAATACTATAAGGGCGCGTTTAGTAACAATTCTGTTCCCGGGAACAAATTCTGATTAGAAATGATTATTTTTTATTCTGTTTCCGAGAATTGATTCTGAGTAAAAGAACGCGTTTGGTAACTGTACAAAATTTCTGATTTTGGAATAGAATTGCGTTTTGTACCGTGTTCATTGATTCTGTTCCAAATCAATTTATTTTAATTTTTAAATAATTTTTTCCTTTTTTTCTTTTTTTCTTTTTTTTTTTTTTTTTTCCTTTTTTTCCTTTTTTTCCTTTTTTTTTTTTTTTTCCTTTTTTTTTTTTTTTTTTCCTTTTTTCCTTTTTTTCTTTTTTTTTTCTTTTTTCTCCTATTCTAATTCTTCTTCAGGCCGGTCCTGGCCTTCGGCGAGGCCGGCCCTTGTTGGCTCAACCTCGCCGGACCTCGCCCTAGCTTGGCGAGCCTCCAACGAGCTCGCCGGACCGGTCACTGGCAACCGGCGGTGTCGGACGACGGTAGGCGACTGCGAACGGTGGCGGCGGCGGGGGGCGACGGCGAACGGCGGCGGCGGCGGACGGCGGTAGCAACGGATGGCGGCGGCGGCGGAGCGGCGGCGGCGGTCGCGAGATTGCGGTTGATGAAGAAGAAGAAAAGAGAAGAAGAAGAGTTTTAATTCTCTATTTTGTTCCCGGAACAAGAATCAACTTTTTTTTTATTCTTGATTCTAGTCCCAAACCGATTCTGGGAACAAATTTATTCCCAGGGAACAAAAATTTTACCAAACGCGATTCTTGTCCCAAAGGCGATTTCAGGAACAAAAATCGAATCCGACATTTGTTGGAATGGTTACAAAACAGGCCCTAAGTGTCAAAACTCTTATATGGAGCTCACTTAAATGCCAAAACTTTTTTTTACTCATTTGAATGTCTCATCAAAATAAAATCACTTACTTAAGTATCACTTCTGACCAAATGTCCTACATGGATTTTTTATTTCTCATTTCGACATGGAATTTTTATAAAATAAGCCGAATTCCTACGTGGAAAATTTTGCACACCTGAAGAGAAACGACGTCATTTCCTATGTCATTTTAATCTATGTATCTCTCTCCCTTTAACAGAAACGACATCGTTTCTCAGCCTGAAACGGAAACGACATCGTTTCTCTTCGTGTAACAGCCTGAAACGGAAATGACATCATTTCTCTTCATGTCGCAGCTTGAAATGACGTCATGGGGCTTTTCACTTGGACGTCTCCCACCTCTCTCTATTCTATTTCTCTCTCTATTCACAAAATTAGGGTCTCCATCTTCGATTCCTCAACACTTCATCAACCCCATACTTCATCTATATTGCAAATCGATCTCTCACTAGCACTCTCTTTCTTTTGTTCATGTCCGATTCTCACTATGCCCAAAACCCCAAATCGATTTCTCCCAGTAATCCCAAATTAGGGCTTCGAGTTTGCCATTGCTCGTCACTAAACAGAGACTACAAAGGCAACAACTTAGAGGGAAAAGTCAGGGCTTGTTACGTGACTAATCTTTGTCGACAAAGAGTATAGGCTGGTGATTTGTTATTTTGTGTTGATTGACTGACAAAGTGAGCAAATGCTTATTCCAATTTTTTTTTTTTTGACAAAGAGTAAAAGTATGGGAAAAGGTGAGATATTAGAAGGCAAATATTAGGGTTTGGTTAGTGCAAAGGTGAGTGCTTTAGTTTATTTATCTTTAGATTTTGTCGTTTTGTGTCCACCAACCAACACTCAAATTATTGTTTATAGTGTTTGTGAGGATCAATTTCTACTATTATTTGCTAGAGTTATAGGGACCGATTGCTAATCTTGTCTCTTTCTACTGTGGTCCTCTATTGCATAAATAATTTTTATTGTATTAGGAATAGTGTTAACATAGGCGATACTAGTGGACAGTTTGTTACTGGGGCCCGGGGGAGAGAAGGGATAAATTAGTGGGCAAGTCGCTATTATCCTTGTCAGTCTCAGTAATCTATCATTTGAAGACTTTAAAAATGATATAGTAGATTGATTGAGATGCAGAGTAGGAAAATTACATAGGAGTCTTAAGGATGGTTTAAGATATCTACATGATAATAGTGATGTGAGGAATATCCTCATGGTCATTCTGTTTATATGTATGTTGAACATCATGGCAATGAAGATGAGCAAGTGGTGTTAGAAGCTGGTATTGAAAACTAAGCTAGTGATGAAGCTATTTTAGAAAGAGACGTGAGAGTAAAGGGCACCGAGGTTTCGTATACAACTCAAGTGTTAGAGTTATTTCGGCAACTTGAGAACATTGACGGCATATCTGATGGTGAAGAAACACTTTTAGAAAACTCGACTAGAATAATCTTAGGCTCTTAGAAAATTGCATTGTCTAGTGACAAAGATGAGGAAACACTTGTGCATATTATTTGCACAAGTGATGTTGACGATGAGAACATTGAAACAGGTAAGGGAAGAGGTGATGGCATTTCAAGAAAAGAGAAAAGCACCACATAGGGTAGTGAATGAAGGCATTCACTAAACAATTATGCAGGAGCTCATGTGGCTAATGGTGATGATTTTAATCATGGGAAGAGTGGGTCATGATGACGGCGACAGGTTAGAAGATGATGGTAAAGGTGGTGCAGCATAACATATAAGGAGAAGTCAATATCCTTTTTATAATTCAACTGATATAAATCCCACATTTTATGTATCAATGACATTTAATAATACCAAGTAATTTCAGGTACTTAATATATCAATAACGAAATGTTAAATTTATTAGAAATACCAAGAATTTTATTAGAGCGAAATGTGCACATAACAATTGTCCTTCTAGAATATATGATGCATTGAATAAGAATAATAGCTCATTCCAAATAATCTATTATAATAAGAGAATCGGAGTTACAAAGCTCATATACTCGAGTTTTTCCCACGCCTAAATTTAAACTCACACCAAAAGCATTTACAAATAGATGATTCAATTTATATATAAACTCATAGCACAAAATTATGTTCAATCCAAGCAAAAGCTTTTCTTGCATGATTGAAAATCAAGAACGTCGCGCGTTCCTTCTTTTTCCTTCTTCATACGGCGGCTCTTTCACTATGCGACTCTTCTTCGGCTTGTGTAGTGCTTCTCTCTCTTAAAAGAAAGCCCCACTATTTGGCCACTCAAAAAAAAAAAAAAAAAAAAGAAGATAATAAAGTCATTTTGATATCATACAGTAAATTGAAGCAAGGATCCTTCTTTGGCCAAACTGTTGGATAATTACGGAGAACGTCACCACCAGAAAATAAGTAAATATATATAATAAAATATATGAGTTCCTTTTTGCCTTGTAGTGGCAGACGATTTTAGAGGAATGCAAAGATTTGATGGCCAAGCTCACAAATGTTTCTATGTCTTACGTTCTCAAGGAGGCTAATAAGTCCGCTGATTGGGCCGCAAAAGCCCACTGGGACAATACTAATCCCCTCGTTCACTATGGTCTTTAGTATGTATGAATTCCGGACTTAGTTGCATTGCCACAACGTTTTAGTAATGAATGCTATTTACCGACCAAAAGAAAAAAAAAATAATGATGTACATAGGAAATACTAAACGTACTGTAGGTGACACTGACAAAATGACAGACCAATAATTGGAAGCAAACTAGTCCAACCTAAGGACCTTAAAGAAAGGCCCCAATTGTCGGAATCACTTATCCGGGTCATAAATGAAGAATGATAAACCGCTAAGGGTTTTAATAGGGTTTCTTAACCCTTTTCCCCAGGCTGGAGTGAGCTCTACTTCCCCAGGAGAAGCTGGGGCGCGCATCTCACGATGGTCTTTATTATGTACGGATTCGGGACTTAGTTGCATTGCCACAACGTTTTAGTAACGAATGCTATTTACCGACCAAAAGAAAAAAAAATTAATGATGTACATAGGAAATACTAAACGTACTGTAGGTGACAGTGACGCTGACAAAATGACACACCGATAATTGCAAGCAAACAAAGCAACGGCGCACGAATTTAAAGGGCCACAACGTGGGCCAAATTACCAGTAAAATGGCTTTCCCGGCCCTGCTCGGCCCGGCCCGTCCCGTCGCGGCCCAACAAACCGCGAACGTCCTTTCTAGAATCGCCGGCGTCTTCTTCCTCCTCCTGCTGCTGCTGCTGCGAAGCTGCAAGGTAGCAGAAGAGACTCAAGCGCGGTTCGCAGCTCAGGGGCGACGATGGCGGTGAGGCAGAGGCTCCCCGATCTCATCCGCAGCCTGAAGCGGGAGCTGAACCCTCGGCCCTCGAGCCAGCTCCTCCTCCCCTCGCTCCGGCGCGCCTTCTCCCTCTACGACCAGATCAACCTCATCGACAACGTCCCCGACGACCAGCTCCGGTTCCAACAGTGCGTCTCCCTCTGATTCCTCCGAGCTCCGGTTCCGGTTTTTTTTTCCCCTCTTTTGTGGTGGGCGTCTCATTTTGGGATTTGTTCTGGCTGTCTTTTTCGCGCTCTGCGCTCTTCGTGCGATCCCGCAGGTACACGGAGACGGGTTTCAAGGTGAACGGAGTGATGTACGAGGGGAGCTTGCTCTGCGTGGGGAATCTGCTGATGTCCTGGAGCCCGCAGAAGTTCTCTGACATAACTCCTGACAGGCAATTTCTCCTCATCTCTCTCTCGTATGATCGACAAAACTGGGAGGCTGGGTTGGAGCCTGCATTTTTTATGGGAAAAGTTGGAGGGTCGTGACCGGACTGCGATGAATTTTGCTTTAGCTTTCTTCTTTTTATGCGTGACTGGTGTTGCATCTGTTCGTGAAGGGTTGATGCGATTTTTAACCATTGGTATGGTGGGTTCGCATGACGAATAGTGTATCGAAATACCGAGCCCAAAGCAACATTATCCACGAGTGCAAGATGGAATGTGTACTTAATTAAAGCAGTGATCGTATATGTTTTAAAGCGTGGTTATTGTCCCTCAGAAGAATTGTGGAATAATTGGAGTTGTTGGGGGACATGGTTAAGTGGCTGGAAGGAAGTCTCCAAAATTTCAGCCCTGCTATGTTAAAGCCAAGCCAAAAAGTAGAGTATTATAGACACTAACATGTATATCTGGAATGAGTTGTAAATGGAATTTGTTACTGCCTTGCCTTGACAATGGGCAGGATGCTGCCTTAACTTGACAACGGACAGGATACTGGCTTAACTTGACAATGGCCAGGATAGTGCTTCCTGAAAGTAGTGTTTTCCACCTATTTATGGGGGCAGTTTTTGGAATTGACTCGTGGGAAATCCTTGAACATTTTGTTTGATGATTTAGGAGATGCGTTACTTTAGATATTCTTGAACATTAGAGCTGCTCGTATATGAAGTGTTTTCTGAATTTTTCTATAGCTAGGGCTAAGAATTCTTTCAGGTTTTGACCTCTATTTTACCATGCGTGCTTTTCTTCTCTTCTGCAGCTTGTCCATCTTCCAGACTGTTCGACCCATACCAGGTGAGAATCTGTGCACTATGTGTGATCCTATCTGTAGAATTGGCGTGCATGTTTTTCCTTACAATTGTAACTTATTTATATGGTAGAAGTACACGTGTGGACTATTCTCCCCCCCTTCCTTCCTTTCCCCCTTCTTTCTTTACAACTAAGTTTTTGAAAGAGCACCAAGAGCTGCCTCCCATAAACACCCCCGCATGTTAAAAGAAGTTCTATAAGTTATTTCAGAAAAGACTGAGTGTCTAAAGAACTAACAATGACAAGTAGACATAAACTATGAACTGCCTACGGTTTAAGGGTCGCCTACTTAATTTTGTGGAAATTTCTTTTTTCCAGCATACAACTGCAACATATGTAGAATAATTTCATTCATTAGCTGTTAAAATCTGTTGAATAGTAGAAGTTTCTGCATCTGTATCTTAGCTGGGTGCTACATTGCATCCAATCTCTATTAATGGAGTGCCTGTTGTGCTCTTTATGTTTAGAGGCATGTAGTATGGAATTAATTGCTGACAGACATACCCTATATATAAACTGGGCACTCCATGGAAGGAATTCTTTCTATGTTTTTAATAGAATATCTAGTGGGCATCTTCCTGTTTCATCACATTATATGACTGTATTAGCATTGTCTTCTGAATCTGCGTATTGTTTGTAATATATTTCAGAGCTTCTCCTCCTTGGCTGTGGGAGGGACATACAACCTGTTGATCCTGATCTTCGGTGTTTCATACGGTCTACTGGCATGAAGTTGGAGGTTCTTGACTCGGTACGCAACTTTATTTCTGTTCATCTTCTAGGCCACTTCTGACATATATCTAACTAATAACAGTAGCTTATTCTTCGTTTTATCTCATCTTCACTTAAAAACTGTAGCCAAATTCTGTAACGTTGCTCGTGGTTGTGATTAGTATTATAAAAGTATTATTTATTCTCTATTATTATAGATGACTGTGTCGATGAAGTCTGAGAAGAAACTTGTTCTGGGGTGTGTTCGTTTTATGAAGAACACATTGATGGTTTTACCTGGAACTTATTTTAAGGAAAGTGAATGATTTTCTCTTATTCGGTTATGAGCATGAAAATTAGAGGGAATTAGTTTTCCGGTGTTCGAAGAATTTATGGAAAGCAAAGAATCCATAAAGTTATGGTAAATGTATCATAGTGCTCATTGGTGCTGCATTGGCTGCACAATACAATATTCATGTCCCTTCAGGGAAATTCGTTTCCCTTTTATGGGAGGGAAATTCATATTTCAAGTTTTAGCCTGCCAATTTTGGTTAATTGGAAATATTATCTGCTGACTAGTTCATTTTCTGGTGGCCAAACTAGAAAAAAAGTTTGAAAACGTTTTCCATCATTAGATAATTTGCTGTCTATGGCCAATTTTTGATGAGCTATTTCATAATGACTACGGATGTTTGGGTGGCTGAGGCTTTTGGCCAGGCTTTACAAATGGGTTTTGGCTTTTGGCTAAAGCTGTGGTAATCTGACTTTAAACGTGTAATTAGCTATGACTTGGTCGCTAATTTCAGTTGCGAACTTCTTCAATCCTAGTGATTTATTCATGGTATTAGAATAACTTTTTTGACTGAAAGCCTTCAGCTGAAAGCTAGAAGTTTGTAATCCAGCTTCTGGCATTTCTTTTGTTGTGGCATCCTCATCAACATCGTAGGAGCGTTCCCACGTGTGGACATGTCATGAGTGCTAGTTCGTTCAACATCACCTGTTTTAGGCTTGTTGACCCAATTATAGTGGAAGGGAGTCAAAACCTTGCCTCTTGATAAAGGAATACAACCCTCTGACAATCCCACTATTTGCTTCCCTGGTCCAAAGTCAGGAGTTGTGACCAATTTAAGAAGAAACCTTTGCCTCTTGGACCAAGTGCTAGAGGCACCAAACAAGAGCTGTGTATTTGGAGTTATTTTTTGCTTTATCTGAGAAGATGCCCCTTTTTCTATAATTTAAAATAGTTCAAATACACGTTATTCATTTATTTTTGCAAGAAAGCCAAAGCCCAACCAAAGAATCCCAGGCAACGAGATGCTAAATGGATTGGTACAGTTAAAGCCAAAACAATTCACTCTTGCTTGAAAATCGTGCCACGCCTTTTGTTTCCTTTGCGAGATCAAAACCAAGGTGGCATCAACATGAAGATTTCAGTGCGTATCTTTCTATGTCTTGAGATATAATATAATTCTAGTGGTTCAAGGGAGCATTGGCTGTAATTAAAGTTTGGAATGCAGAAAATTTCTTATTGCAAGTGTTCAAGTAGATTGGAAAGAAAAGGTCTAGCATTTTGTTGTTGGCTATGCTGACCAACAAGTTCTGTTTCTGTCCTACTTAAATTTTTCGTAATAAACCTCTATAGATGAATACGGATGAGGCCTTTGACAGCTACTGCTTGTAATTTTCCTCCGTAAGTATGATCTGGATGGGTATAGTAGAGCAGTTCCAATTGTAGGCAAGGCTGTCCACTACTAATATCGGGACATGGCTATCTGAGCATAGTGGTATGCTAGTTAGACAACAGCACGCTGGCTTCATCGTGGGTGTGGGAGGGAAGTGGGTTGCCCTTAAATGTGCTATGGGGAAAGGGGAAATTCAGATTGTGATACTCAGTCCAGTCTTCGACAAGTGTTGAGTGGGTAGGCAGGTCAAACTTAATACTTTATTTTCTTAATCAAATAAACTCATTGGAAGAAGTTTCAATGGGAAAAGTGGTTATGTGGCGTCATTAAATTGTACTTTTCAACACAGTTTTGGGATTTAATGGCATTTTGCGATAAAGGTTTATGACTTAACTAAACTAATTGAAAGGTTTAGATATAGATCCCAATTTTTGATAAAAACTTAAAACTTGATTGAATCAATTGAAAAGTTTTATGACTCTCCTTACATAAAGTTCAGAACTCGTTGTGCAGTTTTTCTCAATTTCGGTTAGTGAGGACCCATATGATGAGGTACTTGGTTCAACAATAGTTGAGGTGGAGTTACCATTTACCTATTTCTACCTCTAGAGTGGTGAAATCCACTCAATCAGTGCAATAACTAGTTAAAAAGAGTCTCAGGGGCCACGTGAAAAGCTAGGTGTGGAGTACAATTGGTCAGGATGCTTGAAACAAATCGAAATTCAATTTGGCAACTTGAATTGTTTTGGCATGACTAGTTGCGATCAACAGCTGCAGTTGCTAAGTGTCCCAAGGAAATGGCCAAGAGTTATTTTATAAGCTGATTCATAGGAAGTTCTTCATTGGAAAGTGTGTTGTGTTAGCATGACGTGTTTGTCTGTATGAAAAAAATCTGGGTAATATTGGTCGTCTCAACTATTTTTGAGCACTTTTAATTGAATACTTGGTAGTAATGGCTAAACTTCATATCAGTTGATTTCTTTTCATCAATAGGAATCAGAAGACTAGATTGCTTAGTTATGTCTACTTGTGGTGCTGTTTGGTTCCCTCCGGTTGAGTCTTTTGTCATTCTTGGATTTCTTGGAATATTCTTGGTTTGCTAATGCACTTATCCACAAGATTTTCCTCCACCGTGTTGGGCATACATAAGGATGAATATCATCTATATGAGCTTATCTAATTATGGATGATGCAGAGTTTGTCTTGCAATCATTCTTTGGATAATTTGAACATGATTCTTGCCCCATTAGAGCCTTTTTGTTTGTGCACTGAGGTTAAGCTTAGAGCTGTTAGGTGAGCACCATAATGGGATATTCTAATGGAAGTTGATCAGAGGTTCTTGTGACACATGAAGCACCATTCTACTGAAGCAATGACTGTATTGTTCTACTAACTTGGATTCTTGGTAGACCAAACAATACGGTGTGGTTTTTTGTATTTTCATATTCTGTCAGCATGGTAACAGCTAAAATGGAGGGGTGCAAAAGATGAGTTCCTTCCTGTGCTGGTTTTTCCGGGCTCGAGTTAATCATGCAGAGTTATCCTCATGTTGATGTTAAATGTCACGTGGCAATAGTTATGTAAAATGACATTGCTTGTCACAAATATCTGCAGAGAAACGCCTCATCAACTTACAACATACTGAATGAGGAAGGAAGGATAGTAGCTGCTGCATTGCTTCCATACGGAACGACTTCTTAAAGAAGTATCGAAGGCAACGGAGCATCACTTGTAAACTTTCTCACTTTTTCTGATGTGCTTGATCTGTAAACCTTTTTGCCGGTTTGTTTGCAGATTTGGTGAAAGCATCATTGTAAAGGCGGATTAGGAGATCTGTTAATGGAGATGAATTCATCACGGAATAATACTTAATAAGTCCAATCGTCATGGTTCTATATTCCATACCTGTTTTGTTTTTCTGGGTTTCGACGTTAGTTTGGTACTAATACGGAGTCGTGCTCGACTCATGATGGTTTCGCCTGTGCGCCAAGGTCACCAAAGAGGTTGCAAGTAGATTGGTAGAGCCACAAGAAACGGCTGTCTGGATTATACTATCATTGATCATGTGAGACCTATCAGATCTAAAGGAAGCGGCGGTAAAAATGGATTTTTGTTATTTTTGTCAAATGTCCTTAACGTTGCTAGAATGTAGCCACGTCAACACGGCAGCAAAGATGGGTCTCATGCTTAAGTTGCATGGTCATGACTCATGTTAGTTTCAAGACACGTTAAAACAGGTGAATCGGATCAAGTTTAGGTTTGATCGAATATAGATCTGACCCAAATAAATTCATTTAACCCATTTTGATCAATTTTCATGAAATACAAATTGTTAAAATACTTTTATATTTAATCTAATCTACAAAAATCGTATCCAAACATTGATATTAGAATGCGGAGTGAGCGAGCGCGGAATCTCGTAAGAGTGATAAAGAATGAAGAGACAATCATAAAGGTGGGATTAGTCTAAATGAGTTGTAAATCCGTTTATGACTTATTCAACATTCATATTATATATAAATCTATTTATGACCAATTTACTTAATATAACTAATCCATTTAATACTTATATGATTTAGAAAATAACTCATTTTGACAGGTCTAGCTTGAAAGAACAAATCGATTAAAACAAAAGATTATAGTCACCAATTTGGTCAGAATTACAGTTCAAGGCTAAATTAAAATTTTGACTAAGAGTTTTAAAGACCAATATTTACATTGCCCCGTGGCGACAATGTAATATCATGCAAGGGGAGTACAATCACCACAATACGCTTCCTTGGAGGTCATGGCAGATCGAATATAAATTCATTTTAGACCTTTTTTGCACCACTTAAAAACAATAGATTTGCGCACACTAATTTAAGAAAATGGCATGCTAGATCATGGAATAGTAAATTTTTAGTTCCAAAATATGCTAGAAGTGTTTAAGAGGAACGGCATCCATGATTCTAAACGCCAAAATGGTTGCTTCTTGTGATTATGTATGATTCATGCAGAGACAACAAATGACTCTTGGTTACATGTAATTGTAAGATATTCACATGGTTTGAAATCTGAAGTCCTATATCATGCCATACTTATATATGATTATGATTTTCACTGCATAGAATTTCATATATGTGCGGTGCGGGGTTATTTCCCCCCTATATAATCAAAACCACCACATTTTCATTAAAAATGTAAAATTGGGCCTTAATCGTCCAATTAAATTTTAAAGTTACGACCCCAAACTTATACACTTTCCCCCTTTTTTTTTTTTAAGTTTTTCAATTTCCTTGGAAGATCTTGTTGCTATGCCAAAGTATATCACTTATTTTCTTTTTCTTTTTTTTTTTTAATTTTTAAATGGGTACCGCCATATACATTAAAAAGCATAGCAATTAGAAAATCTAGCTTTTTCCACTTCTTCAACCAAATTTTATGGATTGATTATCAAGTAGAGTCCTAAAGAATTGGAACGTAACAAATCTTTTGCAACAAAATATTGATTTGCATATCGCCATAATTTTTTCAGTTATCTTTTTATGCACACACAATGGGATGATTGGATTGAAAAAAAAAAAAAAGGTCTTGTTAAAAAATTTTCAAAGTAAAATAACAATTACATTCCTCAAGAAAGATTTCTGAAAGAAGAATTTTGATTAAATGAAAAGTTCTTACAAACTAAGAAAAACTTTTAGAATAAACTTTATTCATTTTGAATAGAAAAATTCATATCATTTATGGAGTTTTTATGATAAACTATCCAAATATCTAAAAGCATATAACTTTGCATAATTATATTTATGAGTATTTTTAGTTACTTTTGTAACTTCTTACATGCTATACGTAAAAGTGTCATCTATTGTTGAAGAAAATCATCAATTTTTATTTTTTTTATATTAAAGACAAAGATACGTGATATTTTTTTTCTTTGAGACTAATCAAATAGTAAGTAATAAAGTCAAGAAAAAATGAGCATGTGAGGTAGAAGCGAAGAAAAACGAGTAAGTGGCAATAGGGGCAATGGGGAAGATGATGCTGAGTTTCACTTTATACATGGTAATGAATCTAATGAAGAAAACCCAAATTGAGGTAACCGTGCAAATATGAAAATATTTAGGATCATTTTATCCTCCATCTGGTGATTAGTTATGTTGGAGGTGAGAACAACCCATGCATATCCATATTCTTTAGGGTTAAAGCACCCACATCATATTTATCACAAATTAGTGATGTATTTATCCAAATTAATTGTTTTGTCACCAAGATCTCAAATTAATATATAAATGCTACATTTATTCAAAGCAAGCACAAAAGATCCAAAATATCCCCAAAATCGAAAATTTCTAATCTTGCTTTAGCTCTTTCAAATGTTGATAATCCACTTCATCTTCTGCTACATGAAATCTAATTTGAGGGCGATTTGATTTTATTTACAATTAGTTTGAGTAAATATTAATTTGATTAATCTTTCGTGACACAAAAATTAGCTTGGGGTAAACACAGCACGAGCAATTAGTTTGAGATCTCCGTTGCCGTAAATTAATTTATCCAAATTAATTGTTTTGTCACTAAGATCTCAAATTAATATATAAATGCTACATTTATCCCAAAGCAATTTTCGCTTCAAAAAAGATCCAAAATAACCCAAAAATCGAAAATTGTTAATCTTGCTTTGAAAGCTCTTTCAAATCTTGATAATCCACTAAACCCCTCATCTTCTGCGACATGAAATCTAGTTTGAGGGTAAATCACCGATTTGATTAATCTTTCGTGACACAAAGATTATCAGCTTTGGGGCAAACACGGCGCGAGCAGATCAGGTTCGAGATCTCCGTTGGTACTGTTGCAAGACCCGCATCAGCCGTCGATCCCAATCCAACGGCCATCGAGGAGCTCCAGATCCGCCGCTCCCCTGCACCGCTCCCGCAGGGGATCGCAACTCCCGGACAGTCCCGCCCTTCTCCACACTACTATAGGCCCGCGCTCTCGCTCAAGGGGATCATCATCAAGCTCCAGCCCGAAAATCTCGAAGCTTCCAACCGTCCCCGCCTAGGGTTTCCACTTCTCTTGGCGGGAAAATCCTCCTCCTCCTCTTCAACGACCTCGAGAGTCCAGAATTGCCCCCGGCGGCGAGCGGCGGCGGCGGCGGCGGCGATGGGGAAGGACGAGGAGGAGATGAGGGGGGAGATCGAGGAGCGGCTGATAAACGAGGAGTACAAGGTGTGGAAGAAGAACACGCCGTTCCTGTACGACCTGGTCATCACCCACGCCCTCGAGTGGCCCTCCCTCACCGTCGAGTGGCTCCCCGACCGGGAGGAGCCCCCCGGGAAGGACTACTCCGTCCAGAAGCTCGTCCTCGGCACCCACACCTCCGAGAACGAGCCCAACTACCTCATGCTCGCCCAGGTCCAGCTCCCCCTCGAGGACGCCGAGAACGACGCCCGCCACTACGACGACGACCGCGCCGACGTCGGCGGCTTCGGCTGCGCCAACGGCAAGGTTTGATTCCAATTTCAGTTTCTGTTGGTGGGTCTTGGGTTCTGGGTTCTGGGTTTTGGCTTTCGCTGCTGTTCGTTCGTCGGGGGTTTGGTGGATTGGGGGTTCTTTTTCGGCGATTTTTCATTTCATGCGGCGCTGCTGGGTGGAAGATTCGGGGATGGGGAGGGGAATTCTGTCCGTCTTGTCTGTTCTGCTGTCTTTTTGGCCTGAGCAAAATGTGCATCGGTCCGGGTAGTACATAATACATGGACATGGTGCAGTGAAAATGGATAACGAGTCGATGAGCTACATGTTTTCTTTGTGTTGTATGTTCTTAGGTAAGATGACTTCTTACTTCTTGAAGGTGGAATGATTGGCCATATGCATTCTCTAGATAGATTTGCCAAAGTATAGCTTGACACTGGTTGGATTCATTTGAAGCTTCTTTGTCTCTAGGCCTTTCTTCATCCCCATCAATGCCTTTGCTGATCTGTCTCATTTTGTCATTCTGTTTGTTCTCATTTGCATTGTTCCGATTGGAATTTTCGTTTTGCCTTCCAATGCTTCCCTTGCATGAAACAGTGCACTTTAATGTGCTTTAATCTTAGATGTTGCAAGATATAGTTATACATCTTATGGTGCTTTTTGAGTGGAAGGAGGCATGACTGAGTATTCTCAAGATATCGCTGCCCAGGTGTACTTTGGATCACAATCCAACTTAGTGGAGTTTGGGAGTGAAAGGGATAAAATGAAATTCTAAGAGTTTTTGGGTTGGAACGATGTTGCGTGAGACTATGTCTCTAAGTAAGTGTAATCTTGTCATATTTACCAGAAAGGGGCAGGTTAGGGGAAATATATGCTTTTGTTGTTGCTTTCTCAATTCAAGATATCCTTTAATAAATCAGAAGTGAAATGACCTTTCTAAAAAGGTATAATAGCTTCGATAGCAAAGACGTGGTTATAGGTAGAGGATTGCTACAATGAATTTAGATGTAGTGATTTGATGTTAGATTGGTTGAAGCTGGAGTTGTGAAGCCTGTCTTTGCCGATGAAATGGTAATATAACTCTGGCCTAGATGGCTTTGCAGATCCAATTTTCCTTTAGAAAGGAGAAGTGATGGGGTAATGTTGAAGAATGTGATCATCGGTTGATACTAAATGTTACTTCCTTGAGTTGGAAGAAAGTTGGACCTTATAATATGAGAGATGATAGGCCTATTGCGTTTAGCTGGGGTAGTCTATAAATCGTTGATGAAGTGATGGTGTGAAAACCCTAAAGAGGTGACTTTTTGTCAAAATGCTTTAGCAAATGATAGTTGCAATCGTGCACAAGTGCAAATATGCCCCGGACATTTGAAGAGGTCTCAGGTTAATGAAATTTTGCGAAAATGCATCCAATAGACTTCCTGTATTGAATCCATCATGATAGGTAGCATCATAAATGTCCATATGCTATTCTGACACATGTGCATGTCAGCACTCAGAAATTATCTTTAGCTTTTAAGTCTCGCTCTTCCGTGGGTTCTGTGTTTTGTATACTTCATCATGCCTTCTAGCAGTTATTTCTTTGTCTACTGCATGAGCTAAGTGATTCTTTTTACTGGAAGCATTCCAATTTTGTGAGAAGATCGATTATTCATGATGCACGGGGAAAAGTCCTGTGGCATGTTTATATGTATATATACCACTTACACTTTGTATTTGGCAGGTTCAAATTATACAGCAAATAAATCACGACGGAGAGGTGAACCGAGCCCGTTACATGCCACAAAACTCCTTTATCATAGCAACCAAGACAGTTAGTGCAGAAGTTTATGTTTTTGATTACAGCAAGCACCCATCTAAGCCTCCACTAGATGGTGCGTGCAGTCCTGACTTAAGGTTGAGGGGCCACAGTACTGAAGGCTATGGATTGTCGTGGAGTAAGTTCAAGCAAGGACACCTACTCAGTGGTTCAGATGATGCTCAGATATGCTTATGGGACATCAATGCAACTCCTAAAAACAAGTCTCTTGATGCCATGCAAATCTTCAAGGTGCCTTTCTTGCCTATACACTAGCACCATCTATCCATCTTGAGCCCTCACTAGTTCAATGAGAAGTTACCTTATGACCCGGAGTTACCTGAATTTAGTTACATGTTCTATGTATGATTCTGGTCTGTTGGTGTGGTTCAGGTTCATGAAGGTGTTGTTGAAGATGTCGCGTGGCATCTCAGACATGAATATTTATTTGGTTCGGTTGGGGATGATCAATACCTGCTAATATGGGATCTACGGACTCCATCAGTAACCAAGCCTGTCCAATCTGTAGTTGCTCATCAGAGTGAGGTAGGTGTCAAGCACTTTTAACTTTTAATAACATGTTCGGTGAGACACTGCAGAACCAAGAAAACCATATCCTAATTGTCTATTTTTGCATGGCATTAACTGTATTTTGTCTCTTTGCTTTGAATTGTCACATTGGAGAATGTTCCTTCCTTCCTATTGGGGCACTGATCACCTTAATTGCAATTTACTGCACAAAATAGGTTCTAGGAGTTGTTCATCAATTACTTTTATTGTTTGGTTTCATTTATTTAAGTTATATATGAATGGTTCTACAATAATGGAATCGAGGGATAATGTTTAAACAATAAAAATTTCATTAAGTATTATGTTGTTCAAGAACTAGAAGTGGAAAAGTTAGGCTTCTTGCCACAAACTGATGCATTATATGAGCAAGAAAGAAATAATATTTAAAGGAATCATAATGAATATTTTTTTCACATAATGATTTTCTTTTTTCCAAGACCGTTTATTACACTGAGATTTAATCATCCCACTATATATAAAAAACCCCTGAGTGGCACATCCTTCTGATGCTACTTTACCATAAACTTGGAAGGAGAAATCAAAATTATGTGCTTTATCCTGAGTTGTGGGGAAAGAAGATGATATCACCGATCATGATCTCACTTGATCCAGAAATTACTTATTTAAATTCAAATTCCAGAATTTTGCAATTTGCTTCATGAACAATGTAGGCGCATTATAAAGTGCCAGATTTATGCTTAGTCATGACATTCCGGATCCTCTTTTATGAGTATCCTAGTAAATCAAGAAGCTTTGTAAATGAAAGAAGCTTGTTAACTTTTCTCGTTTCCACCAGAATCAAGTGGTAGGCTATTCACTTGCATGCTAGAAATTCTATTGTCCGTGTGATTTATCTGTTTTCCATTGAGATAAAATTTGTCTGAAAATATTGTAGACTTTAATTGGTTTAGCAAATTTGCCTTTTCTTGTTTTTGTGATGATTACAAGGCCTTGAGAAATTACTGGTTCTTTGAGTTCTAGAGCGCTTTTGAGTGGTTTCACTACCAGTATCTAGTCATAGGTATCCATCTTTATATGTGTATTTTTATTCTTATGATTCATGTAACATTTTCAATTTATCCTGCTTGTTTACAGAACTTTTTTTGTTTGGTTTGAGCTGGACATTTTCTATCTCAGCCCTGTTTCCTTTGAAGTGTGGTATTTTCCACAATATGAACTGACTGTATGAGTTTGTTTTCCATGGTTCAATGTAGGTTAACTGTCTAGCATTCAACCCCTTTAATGAATGGGTTGTTGCAACGGGTTCTACAGATAAGACTGTTAAGTTATTTGATCTACGGAAGATCAGCACTGCACTTCACACCTTTGATGCTCACAAGTAAGAGCATGTTTCTTTGATTACTAATATCCCTGTTTCTGTTTTATAAATGTTATTGGAAAATGCTTAACAAGTTTCACTTATAATCTTTTTTCTGCCTGATGGATTACATATAAAAAACATATTGGTTTCAGGGAAGAAGTTTTCCAAGTTGGGTGGAATCCAAAGAATGAGACAATCTTAGCTTCTTGCTGCCTTGGCAGACGACTTATGGTGTGGGATCTTAGCAGGTTTGTAGCTTAGTTTTTTAGTTTCTACCTTTTTCTATTAGGTTGTACTGTAGGTTTTGCTTACCTGTGCAAGGGAAATAGCAGTTCTGTTTGAGGATTTTTCCATCAGCTTTGATTTGAAATCACACATCTCAAGTTGGTACTTCCTTCGTCATTGGAGTTCATTTAGGTGCCCTGCAAGGATTGATCATGGAAGACTTCCAAATAAAAGTGAATCTGACACAACATTGAGTGACCTCATGATATTTATCATGAATACACAATTTCAGAATCTTCTCAAAAGTTTCCTATATTGATTATGAGTATACGAAATTATTTAAGATAATTTTGCTTTGCACGTTTGCAACTATGCTTGTAGTGAAGGGTTATTGATGGTAAAAAGAGACGTGTAAATGCATATTGTGGTGATTCTATTTCAGGATTGATGAAGAGCAGACGCCGGAGGATGCTGAAGATGGACCACCCGAGTTGCTTTTCATTCATGGTGGCCATACGAGTAAAATTTCAGACTTTTCATGGAACACCTGTGAAGACTGGGTTGTAGCCAGCGTGGCTGAGGACAACATCCTTCAAATATGGCAGATGGCCGAGAATATCTACCATGATGAGGATGATGTTCCAGGAGAAGAGTCCAATAAAGGATCCTGACCTAATCATTAACAATTCAGAAGTCTAGGAGAAAGCCGTAGTAACTTGAACCCCTATTTACTTAAACATGTTCCATGCCCTTACCTGTACCTACGCGCACCATTATCTATTGATCTTGCAATGCTGTGCTAGATAATGAGTTTTTACTGTCTTTAGAATTACCATTTGTAAAGGATTCTCTTCTCTTTTTAATTATTTTTGTGAACTCGAAGTGTAAGGGTTTCATCTGGCTTTAATAGCAACTAGCAGCTGTAGTGTGGTCAAAGCGATCGAATTCCGTTGCGGCCCAAAATTGTCTTGCATTTGATAGGGTTGCTGCACCGTCTTTAATCAATGATTCCTTGGTTGTTCTTGCATTTAAGCATCTACTCCTCCTCCTCCTCCTCCTCCTCCTTCTCCTTATTCCTCTTATATTATTGTTATTATTATTTACTCATTTGACCTTTTGTGTTAATATTGAGAATATAATTGTGAATTTAGTCATCCTTATTGCCACTAAGCCATAACATGTCACGGAGTTGGCTCACGGAGTTGGCTCCTACTTGTTGGTTTTATTATGGGTGCGTTTAATAATCATTTTATTCTCAAAAATAATTTTTGATAAAAAATAATTCTTTTTTATTTTATTCTTGAGAACAATTTTTTAGCATTCGAAGGCATTTGGTAACCGTCTTTTTATATTCAAAATAGCATTTAATACCATTTAATACTGTCCTCAAATTTTTTAATCCAAATCATTTTCTTTTAATTTTTAAATAATTTTATTTTTTTTTTTTTTTTTTCCTTTTCTTCTTCTTATTCATAAACCTTTTGCTAGTCGTCAACCTTCAATGAGGCTGCGCTTCGTCGGCCAAGCCTCGCCCAGACAAGCAAGGCTCGCTAGTGAAGCTTGGGCAAGGCTCGCCTGGCCATTGGCTATCTAGTGAGATTGAGTCTCACCTATGGCTAGACAAGCCTTCGGCGAGCTCGTCAAACCCCGCCTAACCCATTGTTGATGACTAGTGGCGGCAACCGACAACGTGGACGGTGGAAGAAGAAGATAGAAGAAGAAGAACAAGAAGAAAAGAAGAGGAGAAATGAAAAGAAAGAAATTTAGATTTACTTGATTTTGGAATTATTCCCAAAAACAAAGAATCAATTTTATTTTATTTCTTGATTATGTTCCTTGATTCCGTTTTAAATCTATTTTCAAGAACAAAAGAATATAAATTATTACTCTTTGGCAAGTTGCCAAATGCACCCTAAGAGGAAGGGTTGAATTAAAAGATGGTCTTGCTGTCTAATCGATGCAATTGTAGGAAGCCAGTTGAACAATATTTCTTTTTCATATGTTTCAAGGGGAGCTTCGAGTTATTGCCAATTGAAATTAGCAATTCTTTTCTCTAATACATGGGTTTTAAGCAAATTCATTTCCAGCACAGTGAAATCTATAATGTCAAGGGACAAACCATTCACTATCAAAGCTCAAGGAGTTGATATTTTGTACTCCCATGATGAAGCACATCATTGAATGATAACTATGTCGCCTCTAGTTTTGCCCGGGCAAAGACCATGTACATCGATAAATTACCTTCTGCTGAACCGATAGCTCAATCTTCTGGTCGATTCGCAAGAAACCAAACAGATGTAGGTGAGGGTTGCCGCCCACCAAAAAATTTGTTCAACTCTTTCCGGCACATGATGAAAAGAATCATAGTAAGGGAGGTTTTCACATCCATTACGACGCATAAGCTCCCTGGTTTGAGTGATCAATGAAGTCTGAGTCGTGCAAAGCATGCTCGGACACTTTGTCCATCACCATAGCAGCAGTTTTCTGGCTAACAGAAGCAGCAGTTGAATCTTTTTTGTTAGTATTAGTAATATTATCATCATAACAGAAGCTGTTTTTAGACAAAGTGTGGGAAGGGTACTTCACTCTCATACCACTAACAATGATTTCAATCATCAAATTCAATCCTAGAAAGGAAGGAAGCATGTCCCTCGTTTGATGAATCTCCCTCGATCGATTTAAGGGTTTGCTGTTCTTCAGTGAATTTCAAGATTCTTGGTAATGCTGCCATGACATTTGGATCTCACCCACAGACTGAAAAGAAGACATTCAGAGTCGGCAAACCCCTGATGGTTTAGATACTTGAGCTGCAACATTTGGCCTCATTCAATGACCAAGTAAACTGAGCCACATTCTTTGCAGCAATGAAATTTTGCACGAACTAGTCACCATTGAGGAATCGATCAGCAGTACTTCGACAATCTTCATTTGCTTCATTCTGATTTTTTTCACTGCCTGCACTCTCTTTAGTCTCCCTCTTCATAAACTGGAAGCCCATTATATACCTGTATTCTCCGGTGCCAAGGCATCGTGAGCAGTATTCAAGGCCACTGCCACCACATGTCCGGCACCTGCCAGGCAATCTGGTGAATCTTAGATCAATGCTATTTGCCCAGTTACAATTTGAAAATCTGTGCCCATTCATCAGTCACAACAAGTTAATGATCATACTGAATGGAAGAGTTGAATAGCTCACCATTTTGGCCACTCCCCTTTTGGAAGCATCTTCAGGTGAACATGGTTTGTCCTTCCTATGACATTAGAAAAGCATGAGCCCAGAAAATCAGGATAACTCAGCCAAGCCAAAATAAAACAAGATGTCCTTACAAAAGAGACCAGAACCAGAAGAGATGCAGAATAAGCAAGGGGACAAAAGGTGAAATTCCAAGGAAGGCATGGCGATGCAGTGTGTATTTTGTTATGGAACAAGAAGCAGCATTGAAGAAGACCACCGTAATTACAACAAAACCTACTCATACAGACTCTTATTTGGATGGAAGCTATAAAAATAAGCCTAGTGGCCTCTTTGCATGGAAAAGATAGACTATCAGTGCTTGAACATATGTGGAGCTTCACCCTCTTGTCAAGCCACCATAACTTGTGGTCCATGACTCATAAGTCTGAACCAGTTCACTAGTAATGCAATGGGCTTTCTTCAATTCACTAGGTAGCAGTAGCCTTCATGCTTTTCACTATCCTCACTATCCAACTAGAGAGATATTTCCTCCCATCTTAGATAGGACAAGCCTGAAGTTAACAGCTGCCAGTACCCAAAAGAGAGAACTATACGGAATCTCTCTAGCCAGAACAATCCATAAGGTCAATCTATGTCCTCACATTTGGAAACTAATCAAGTTCATCCCCACGAGATATCTATAAGCAAACACCTGCAACAGTGTTGCCCGTGCAGATCTCTCACAAACAACATTTCTATTCTGATCAAGACCTCAAAGAAAGCTAGCGATCCCCCAATAACATTTACAACTCCGGTCATTAATTGCAGCAAACTCTGACTCTCTGCATAGATTAGATTTAGATCGAGGCTCTATCTATGAACACAGAGGGGCTCCCGCAACAAACTACCAAGACTAAACTCCCAGAATGTTTTTCACACAACAGCTGATTGTTCATTCAAACATTAAAGTGGGTATCCGAAGGAAGGGGATAAAACAAGAAATCTGGTTGTTGCATTATGCTTCTCTCTTTTCTCTTTCCTTCTTTTTCCTTTCTAAGGTTACGCCTACGGCACGAACATGTATGAATTGGTCCTATAGATTCTGTCATCAGAACCGCTCTTCGCATGACGACACACATCCAATGTACAAACCCGAGGGAGGTTGGCCGTAGCCGCCGGCTCCCAGCCGCTAGGAACTCAACGCAATAGTATGTACTTGCAACAAGTTAGGAGATTTCACCAATACCCTGAGCCGATATCTAACCAAACCATCTGGGTTTGCCACCGAGAGAGAAAGAGAGAGAGAGAGAGAGAGAGACCTTTTCCGCGGCAACGGTGACAATCGATCCTGCCGCTCCCACGGCAGACGACGCAAGGGGGTTCCGGCTTGGTTCGAGCCTCCCTGTGCACGTTCGACTGCGACCATCACAACCATGAAATGCCAGAATCAGTGCGAATTTAGGGGGCAGGAAGGTGGGAACGCGTCATACAAAGAGGGTTAGCTCGACAGACAAAAAGAGGAAACTTGCCTCCGTCCTGACGACCCAAGAAGGCTTAGAGAGAGAAAGCGCGGGCCTCCGAAGGTTTGCTGCTGCTGGCGGGAGGAAGTGGGATTCCGCCATTTCCGTCCGGGGGAGCCCTCTTCGTCTCCAGCCGTACGGCTGCTGGAAGACGAAGAAGAAGAAGGGGCTTCGTCGTCGCCATTTTTTCAATCTTCTTTCTCCTCTTTCTTCAAGCTCGGGGCTTTACGCTTCTGCAGTGGCGACGTCGAAATTGACCCCGGAACTTTTAGTTAGTATTGGATGTGGTCCTTAGATTTTTAATTTTGGTCGGTTTGATCCATTCTGCTCAAGATAATTTGATCCTTTTAATTTTACATGGCAATATACTACTCAGTCACGGAACCCATCTTAATTGATGTGGCCGATTGATCGATCTAGGCAAGAGGCACTCGATCGCCCTCATCAGGGCCACTGTAAGGGTCATTGCCTTGGTCACGCAAGTAAAGCAATGTCGTTGCCACCCCTCTCTCTCTCTCTCTCTCTCGCTCTCCTGTTAATTTTTATATGCTAAAGAAGAATAATACTATTAAGTCACTATATTTTTGGTACTCTAAAATTTTATTACTGCTTTGTTGTTGAAATGATATGTCTGTGCATAAGTAAGTCTCTAAATTGATAGCTTGAAATGAAGTGGACATGACTTTACACAATTTCCATAGCACTCATTTGACATCGATAGGAACGTCATATGTCAATTATATATAAAGAAAAACTAGATAAAATTCTCTAATTGGTTGATATGGATTTGTGACTATTATGTTTACATATCATTGTAAGAACATTAATCTTAAACTAAGTGGCTCAAATGATTTTTTTTTTTTTTTATATCTAATCAATTTAAGGTGTATTATATCTAATAACAAATGTTAAGAGAATTAGGAGGGAAAGAAACTTTGTGGTGATGTGCTTAACTAGAAAACTCCATTTTTAGCCAATTTTTTTCATTATATATAGAAGCATCTTCCACCCACAACACATTCATTTTTATCGCTTGAAGTTGACAGTGAAGAAAATTTTGGATTTCATCCCTAGAAGTTCAAAAAGATAGTTTATGTGATTATTAAACTATGAGGCAGTGACAACGTTTTGTAATTGATCAGTCACATTATTCACGTAATGTGCATCTCATCTTATTTAGCATCAAGTGAACATTCATTTCATTTTTTATTGCGAAAATTCTAAATAAGAATTTCAAGTGCTATCATTTTCTCAAATAATAATCTAAAATGGATATTATTTCAAATAATGACTTAAAGTGGCAATATTAGTCTCAAAGAATGGCATCAAGTGGATATGGCTATTTCAAATAACGGCATAACCTCATTGGCCATCAAAAAATTCCAATCCATCATGGATATTTTCATCAAAACAAAATTTAAATTAGATTAATTTTTTATTAAAAAAAAAAGAAGCAAAGATGGCTGTCACCTAACACTCCAGACCTAGGCGAAGAGGTTAGGGGGGCCTTGGGTGACCCTCGCCCAGATTTAGGAGAGAGTCGCTACCCTCTCTCATATCTGGCGAGGATAGCCCTTGCCTCTTGTCAACAAAGGTCACTAACAACCTTGCCAGCCATCGTTGTTGCCCCATCAGCAATGGGGTGACGGCCCACTGGTAGGAGGGAGCCCTCCCTCCTATGCGTCTCTTTTTTATTATTTATTTTTTAAATATTTTCGAGTTTTTTTAGAAAGAAAAATAGAAAAAGGAAAGAAAAAAGGAAAAAAAATTACAAGACGAAATTGCACTTCCAAAAAAGTGAGTTCAAACATTTCTTTGAAACTAATATGGCCACTTCAAGTAGGTGTGATCGGTTCTCGATCCGGTCCGATTCCACTTAGGAACTGGGAATAGGACTGGGAGGACCAATTCCCATTTTTTGGGATAGGGCCACCTAGCAAAAAAAAAAAATTAAAATTAAAAAAATACTAGAGTTATTAGAATGGGTTTATATATATATTTTAAAAAGAGTTGGTCCGGTCCATCAATCTAGTTCTCCCTGAAATCGAGAACTGGACTAATGACCCCAGGAATCATACCAAATTGGTCAGTCTGGTCCAGTTCTTACTTCGAGCAGTTCGATATGCTCACCTCTAACTTCAGGCCTCTATTAGAAATAAGGTTTATTTCTGACCATTATTTAAGAAAATGATAGCACTTCGAATCCTTATTTGAAACAATGTCCATTTCGACCTATTGTTTAAGAAAACAAGAGCACTTTAGGCTCTTATATGAAATTTTCTTCCTTTTTATTGGCTTGTTACACCACGCATCTACACTGACATGTGGTATGACCTCGATATAGGATACAGTCTCCTTGAAGTAGGGATGGGCATAAATCAAATAGATTGGTCCTGAATGCATTTTTTGACTTGGCCATAGTCAAGCGAGGAATTTCTAGACTCACTCCAAGGTTCCAACTTGAAAATTGTAGTTGGATTCGGTTAGAACTAAACCGATATTATATATATTTTCCATCATATATTTATAATCCAATATTTATAATCCAACCAGGAATCATAACATCATTAAATCTAATACTGCTATAAAATTCCTCAAATATTATCAAAATATTAATTTTTCGCATTTACATGAACACGTAAACTTTTGGTTTAAATGTATTTACGAGACCATAAGTAGGATGGAAAAAGTCAATGTTGAGGCTGTTTTTTCCAGCATTAGAAATCACTTTTTTGGCATGTTCATGACAATCCTTCTTGACTTTGGCCCCTACAACCACACTGTTTCTTCCTCATTTGATATTTGATTATGTACATCAACTAGGTTATGGCCTTATTGGGGGTGGCTGGCGAGTAAATATTTTTAATAAGATTCTTTAAGTATGCTTTTGGTCCAGGCCAGTGTAGCTCAAGCCTGAAAAAAGGCCCATTTTCTCAAAATGAGGATTGAGGAACCAACCAAGGAAATGATCCAAACCCAATTGTTCAAAATGGACCCCCCAAGCCCGACCCCGACGAATGTAAGCTATTATCAAGAAACTTTGCAACTGCAAACCAAGTAATTCAAAATGCAAGAAATTTATACATTTGGAAGAAGAATTTTGTTGCAGCATTGGTGAAGATGGTAGGCCCTTTAGGCAGTTGGATTAGATTGAAAATGGTCCTACCCAAACTGACTCATTTAATCAATATTCACCCATTTTTTATACAAATACAATTTTAGCCGGGAGTGATTGGTCCCTAGTTCGGTCCGATTCCACTGAGGAATCGGAAATCAGATTGAGAGGACTAGTTCCTAATTTTTAGAACTGGGGACCAAACTGGATAGTCTTGGGATTGGGAATTGGATCAGACCGGTCACTCAGCAAAAAAAAATTAAAAAATTAAAAAATACCAAAGTTGTTACTATTTCGGGATTTATTATTATTTTTAAGAAATAAAAATACATATATAGTTTTTAAAAAAGAGTCGGTCTGGTCCGATTTCCCCCCAAAATCGGGAATCAAATCGAAAATCATTGGTTCCATTTTTACAGAACTAGGAATTGGACCGATAACCTCGTGAATCAGACCAAACCAACTTATTCAATTTGGTTCAGGCAGTTCCTAGTCTAGTCCAAGTAGTTCTCATTCGGTTGATTCGATATGCTCACCCTTAATATTAGCAAGCCATAATTGACCTAACTTGGACTCCAATTCTTAGAATTTTTTCTACTTAAGTTGTTGCCTTTGAAAATGGTTGACTCCATGGAGCGGCTCGCCAAGTTTGCAATTTACAACTCAAGTGGTCTAGTTAGGTAGTGAGTTAGGACTTTGCATGGCACATAAGCAACGTAGAGACATGTGTCACGGCCCGAAAGAAAGCCCAACCAAGAGGGTTCTAAGGGACGAGCGTGACACATCCGACCCTCGGCTTGTATCCCCAAAACTTAAGATTTTCTCGAGTCTTTTAGAATACTCCTGGGGGCGGGCGATACAGTAATTGTACCGTTATGTAATAAATGCGGGTAGTTGGTAGTTGGGGAGATGCAATCTCCACCGTTAGATCAATGAGAGATCTACGGATACGGTTTGCCTTGTTTTTGTATAAATAGGGGTCTTCTCCCCATCATTGTATTATTTCATTCACAAGTAAATACAATCCAGAGTTTTCTCTCTAGAGTTTCTCTCTCTACGATCCTTGTAAGTTGAGTGTGTGAAAGACTGACTTGGGAGAAATTCCTAAGGCTACATGGGCAAGGGAATGCTAGATCGATCGACTCGTGACAAGTGGTATCAGAGCAAGATCGTTCCAAGCGCAATGACTGATCCATGATCCGATGAGGCGCTCGCCATGGGTGGTGACTGCATAGATCGTGGGAGGAACGCCAAGAAGGGCACTGCCAAGGGCAAGAAGAACCGTGGTGGTTCGAGTTCTAGGGATCCAACGGGGGATCTTGCACAACGGATGACGAAGCTAGAGTTGTTCGTCACCGATGTCCAAGGATCGGTCAATGGCCTAACCCAAACCGTGGACGGAGTAGACGCTAGACGAGAGGAGCTCGTTGCTGAGGACCCTACAGGAGAAACTCGTGCAACGGTACGAACCCCTGGAGGCCATGATGGCGGCCATGTGCGGGGAGATAGCGGAGCTCAAGAGCAAGCTCGCTGAATCAGAAGCTGCACGTGTGAACGAGATGATCACCATGCAAGGTCCACGAGTGGACACTCCGAAGCTGAAGGAATTCAAGGGCTCGCGAGTGGCTAAAGATGTGGACAATTTCTTATGGTACATGGAGCGGTACTTCCAAGCCATGGGAATCAACAACGACCAAACATGAGTAAACACTACATCTATGTATTTAGCTGATAGTGCATTGTTGTGGTAGCGTCGTCGATTGGATGATAGGTGTGGGGATTCTATCACGACCTGGGGTAGATTCGTCGAGGAGTTTCGATGGAACTATTTTCCCGCTTATGCAGAGGAGGAAGCTCGTGACGAGCTGAAGCGTCTCGAGCAAAAGAGTGGTGTGCACAACTACATCAAGCAATTTTCGGAGTTGCTATTTGAAATCCCTTCGATGAACGGGACCGAAGCGTACCACCAGTTCATGAGTGGTCTCAAGCCATGGACCAAGCAGGAGTTGAAGCGGTTCAATGTGGGAGATCTCACGACAGCCATGACCGTAGCCGAATCACTCGTGGAGTATAAGACGCCTTCCACATCCCGATTGGACTCTCATCCAAGGGACAAAGCCCCTAGTGGGGGAGATCGGGGGAGATACAACCACCCGACTGGAGGTAGACCATCGGCTGGTCTTTACAAGGTTCATGGACCCATGCCCGATGGTAGTGACTTGGGCGAGGGAGCTACCTTAGTATGACCACTAGGAACTCGGGCATGGACACTAGGGTCCCAAGCTTGGCTATCAAGGAACTAGACTCAACCTTGATGGACTTGTCCTAGTGCTAGTGGCTTAATTGCAAAGCTTGTACCCAAGCATGCCCGACCTATGTGGACCCAATCAATGAACCAAGCATGACCTCAATGGACCCAAGTCCCTCCTTGATTAATCGAGTCAGGTGCCAAAGAATTGGGAGTAGGAGTTGAGTACCCAAGCATGCTATTAGGAACCCACATAAGGGCACCGAGGTCCTAGGCTAAGTCTTGAAAAAATTGGGCCCAACCTTTGTGGACTTGGACATGAGCACCAAGGTCTTGGGCTTTGCCTTGAGGGACCTTGGCCCAACCATTATGGACCTGGGCTCAACTAACAAAGAACCAATGTAGCCACAATGAACTTGGGTTGGGCACTATTGACTCGATGTTGGAGTTAGATACTCGAGACTTGGTTACTATGGACATGAGTTTGTTGTCAAAAAATTGGGCCCAACCTCTAGGACAAGGCTTGGCTTTTGTGGAGCCAAGCATGAGCTACTTGAGGGATTGGGCCTTGCTTCTATGAACTTGGGTCTGGTCGCCGAGGAACTAGGCATGGCTTTGATGTACCCAGGCTAGCCTTCTATGTACTTAGGTTATTTGCTAGTGACTTGAAGGTGGGAGTTAGGTACTAGGGCATAACCGCCAAAGACCTAGGCACGAGCATTGAGGTCTCAGGCTCAGCCTTGTGCATTTGGGCACAAGCATCAATGTCTTGGGCCTAGCCTCGAGAAACTTGGGCCCAACCTTTGTGAACCTAAACGTAGACCTTACCATTGATGAATCAAGCCCCATGCCTCTATTCCTAGCGACCATGCCTGAATACTCGACTTCTATGCCCAACTCACTGGCACATAGCTCGGGCCATGTGGAGTTGAGCATGCGGAGGGCATTGCTCTTTGATTAAATTGGTTGAAAGTGAGTTCTTTGCAAATCCATTAGAACTCGTCATTGATTGTGCTTCACTTTATTATACTCATTTATTTTAAGTTTTAGGCAACTTATATATTACCTATTAACAAATATGAGTTAAAATATGGGTTCATGACTCATTTTGCTACCTCTAATGATCATTAAAATTAGTGTCTTGACTAGAAATGTTAGGAAGGATTCAGCGAGTTGCAAGCTCATCAATAGCTAATTGAGAGAGATAAATATTGTGCAAGGCTAAAAGAGTTTTTTTGCTTCTCTATTTTATTTTTTTTCCTTGTATTTTCACGGTTACAAATTTGTGAGATTTTCAAATAATAATGCCTCCATTCATTAGCTTTTCTTCTTTATTACCTTTGACTACCAGATGTGCACTTTTACTATAAGCCAATCTCATTTCCACTATCTATTCCCTCTTTAAGAGAGCAAGCAAGATACTCAATTGATCCAAAAGAATTGCGTAGAAGAAGGAAATTTGCATTTGCCTCCGTAACCGAATTTCTGCTGTGATGTTCATTAGAATGTTTATCCTTATTATTAACAATCAATAATATGGTAGCAAATACGTAGATAAATATGTTAAAAAGAAATGTTTCAAAAAGAATTTACTGACAAAGATAAAGAAGCAACTACACATTTAACATGTGAACTTAATATAACCAAAACAATCGATATCAAATTTGAACGGTAATTTCAGAAAAGTTATTTATGCAAGCACCCGTTCGACTATTCATGTTTCTATGTCAATAAAATGTCTTTTAAATTAAATTAATCAAATAGCTCTGATCTGGTTAATCGGTATTGCAAATTTAACGCCATATCCTTCACATTTTTTTCTTTTTTATATGCTGGATAATACCACCTATAGAACTTTTAAGTAAAAAATAAATATTTAAAGACTTATATAAAGATTTATGAGCTAGTATTGACATGCGGTATTGACACGAAAGAATAGAGAATCCAAAAAAAGTAGGATGCACAATAATATAAACTCGCCAAAAATAGGAAAATTTTCAACTAAGGGTTTAAAGTATCCTCATTTTCTCAAATAAGAACTTGAAGTGACTACGTTGGTCTCAAAAAGAGCTTAACTTCACAGGCTAGTTGAGGCCATTTTTGTCCTTTGCTTTTTCAATTTTTTTCCCTTTTCATTTTTTTTTTTTTACTTTTCATTGATGGCAGATGAAGTGATGGTTGGCCACCAGCGATACTTGGAAAGGACCAAGTGAGGGTCGCCCTCGTCCTACCCAAGTGAGTCTGCCCTCAAAAGACATACACGGGGGCTAGCCTTGCTTGGGAGACCCTCGTCGGACATTGAAAAGGCTAACCCTCACTAGATATGGCCAAGGTCCGCCACGGCCGCAGCTAGCAAGAACCTAGAAAGGATATGCCAGTGGTCGGCGAGGGCTTATAGGCCCTCGCTTAGGGTTCAATTTTCTGTAAAAATTGAATCCTTTCATTAATTATGTCTAATTTAACTAACATAAAATATTAACATGATTCTTTTTTTATTTTATCTTTCCCATATGACGTTCTACATGACGTTAAGGTTAACTAAAAGCATTAAAACAACGTCATCTTGAGAATCCTAATTTTTAAACAAAATCTTAATTAGATTAGGTTAAAAAGTCCAAAATTTAATCCATAAAAAAGATGAGCTAAAAAGAAAAAAAAGGCTAAAATCTTAAAGGAAAAAAGAAAACACAGAAAAGAAAAAGAGAAAACCCAAGCCTTCGCCACTCCATTGCCACGGGGTGTCGGACGATGGCTAACTGGATCACTAGCGCCTTAGTAGAGGTGTCAAATTGGGTCATTGACCCATTTTTGAATTCATATTTTATTTATACAGATTGTATATGGGTTAGAGGCTTTTAGAAACCCAACTAAGTAAAAAAAAAAGTGAGTCCGATTTAAATGGGTCAGAACTTGTGACCCATTTCAACCAATTTAAAATATCAAGTGAGTTAGAACCTTAAAACCCATTTTTAAATTTCCAACCCAAACCCCACACAATCTTTCCCTCTTTAACTTTATAAAATTGTTTTTTAATAAAAAATCAAAATTATAATTATTTTTCATATTTCAATTTTCTTTTTTTTTCTTTTTCTTTCTTTTTCCTCCTTCCTTAGCCGGTGGCCGACACAAAGCAACGATCGACGACAAGTTTGGCGAGGCTTGAGCTTGCCGACACGTGAGCTCGTGGTTGCCGATGACTGGCGAGGCTGGAACCTCACTAGATCTAGCGAGACTCAAGCTCACCGGCGTTGGGCAGGGCCTCGGCCTCGCCAAATTGGCGAGATCAAGCCTTGCTCAACGTCGGCATTAGGCAAGCTCAAGCTCACATATGGCCGGTCACCGATCGTCATCGTGGCTGGCAGCCAACCAAGGAAGAAGAAAAAGGAAAAGAGAAAAGAGAAAAAGAAAAAATAATAATTAAAAATATATATATATATATATATATACTTTTAATAATAAAAATAATAAAAATTATATTTTTTTAAAAATAAAAAATAATTAAATTTTCAAATTTTTTTAAAAAGATTTCAAAAAGAATTATAAAAATTTTCATTAAATTTGTATTGCATAATAGTGTTTTAGCAATACTTTTTTTTTTTTTTTATAAAAAAATCATAAAAATAAGATTTCTTAAATTTAGTTAAAGATTTTTCATGTTATAATTTTTAGTTACTCAAAAGTATGTTCACTTCAAACAAGAGAAGAGAAGTATGTTCATAGTCTCATTCTTTATAAATATTTTAATTTATAGGTTTTTTAACTTTTTTTTTATATTTTATTTATTATTTTTAATTTAATTTCAAGTTTTAATCCAATTAGCATATAATGGGTGTGAGTTTTCCTAGAATATTAATAAGTTTTAACAATACGGATCAAATTTGGTATGAGTCACTAAATTTACGCTATATAAATATGGATCAAAATAAGTTAAATGAGTCAAAACAAAGTTGACCCACGGACCCACCCATTTAATGGGTCTACACCTTAGCCAGGCCAAACGGTGATGAGGCGATTTTTTTTTTCCTTTTGTCTGTCTTACTTTTTAATCTAATGTAACTAAAATTTACGTTAAAATTATCTTTCCACAAAAATGCCATTGATCAAGCTGAAATATTTAGCTAGCTGACAAGGTCAAGCCTTTTTTGAAACTACAACTTTAGGCCATTTTTTAAAACAATATTCACTTAAGCCCTTATACGAAAATTTCCCCCAAAAATAGGCTGAGATGGACTTAACTTTCCATTAAAAAACGAGCTTTTTAAACGGGATGTGGTACCCAAACGCCTGGTTCGTGCTACCCAGATATTGCCTTGTATGATTGACGTGCACTTTTAGCAATTACACTTTGCAACATGAGGATTGAGGAACCTAGCAACGTACTCAGCTGCAACAGAGAGAGATACATGGCTGGGACTAGTCATACAATAGGGCTCGGCTTTTCTTGAGAAGCAGATACATCGCTGGGACTAGTCATGCATGAGGACTCAAGTTTTTCTTTTATTAATCTATACATTTCAATCAACACAACAATCCGGAAGAGTCAAAATTTTCTTGCCTTTCAGAAGAGTGAAAGCCCCGTGGATTAATTTCTTTCAGTAGGGGAGCATCTCTGTAGACATTCTGTCTGGCTGAAATCCTCCTTGGACAAACTCAAAATGCCCGATTGCTTATCAACATTCTCAAGAAGAAGCTTCAACAGTGGTAGCTTTGATAATGTGCCCAGCGACCCCACCATAATCAACTTTTTCTACATAGACAGTAAATTGCACGAGTGAGATTGATAGGAATAGCAACAGGAATATCAGAGCGATGTCTTTTCTTGTTCATTTTGATAAGGAGAGGGATGTTGCACCCACAAGTAGACAAACTTCTACAGAGACAAACTTATGGATGATTTCGTTCACCTTACCAAGCTGATAAAACATGGACATGAGGTTGATGGCTGTCAATGCACTAAATCAATTATATGTCATGCCAAATTCATCTTTATCCACTTGTTGGAACATGAGCAGGAATTAGTGGACTCTTGTACAAAGATAAGAGTTAAAAACAGCTTAGGGTCGGGAGATTCTCAAAAAAGGATATAACCAACAGGCTAAACTTCCATGTATTTTGCAAACTTAATGCTTGTTGCCAGACATTTCAAACATGTGAAACTAGTAGATCAAGTGTTCATTACGAGGTGATCATAGCAAAACTATCCATTTTTTCCTCTGTTTTTAACACTTCAACGTGCTAAAACTAGATTAAATCATAAAAGAAAGTGAAAGCTGCATTTATTCTCCCTGAGATATACAAGATTTTGGCGAAAGACAAGTACAAAATTGTTAAGAATCTGACACCTAGTATAGCAAAAACTCAACTGATTAACCCACCACTAATATTATATTCCAATGTATTCAATTTAAATAAATTCCTACTAGTAGGACAATGAGGGGAAAAGGGTTGCCATTCCTGTACTGCAGGAAGTAAACATATCTTCCTAGAAAATCAGCTAAATAGGATTTGAGTATCATTAGTAAGTGTCAAAGCTGGATGATGAAAAAACCATCGCTCTATGATCCTAGCCATGTTTTGAAAGGACCAGATTTTAAGACCCAAAGCTTTTGAAGTACAATGGCACGGTTTGCTTACCTTGGCACGAGTAAGAGCGACATTGATCCTATGCCAATCACCAAGTAGTGAGGAATTGCAATGATTCCCCTCTTTGTTAGACCTCACAAAGGAAACCACTATGCAATCTTTATCTCGTCCCTGGACAACAGTAACAGAAGGCTCAGTGTGAAAATTATACGCTTCCCAAGAAAACTACAAAAAAAGAAAATAAGAGCAAGAAAAGAAAATAAGATAAGCATTGAGGTGAAACGAACACACTTTCACAAGCCAGACTTGCATAACAAAAAGAATATTGTTAATGAATGCCCTGGTCAAGGTTCAAGAACATATATAAAATCGCTATCCTATTTGATGTAGGAAGTTTTCTTGTCATCCTATTTTGTAAATTCAAATGTGTTACTTGCCAAACATTCATAATTTGTCGAACATTAAGAAATTTGAAAGCATGCTGGTAACTTTGTCAAATATTTACTGCTGTTTAAATTGGTAAAGTTTTTATATTTGTTAAGATACAAATTTACTTTGTGCCACACTCTAACTATTGAAGCAAACAATTGCACATTTAGCTTCAAGTTGATGGCAGAGTTAGAGTTCTTGAGTTCAATTGCTAACCGTCGTCTGCAACCCGTTATGGGTCTGCCTATTTTTATGCCTGCACACATAGGGTTTGCATACCCAACGCCTTTGTCATCAAATCACCTTTGCATGAGCAAAAATAACCACCACACTCTAACAGCTTAAGCTTTTGTAGTCGGTTGTGCATGTAATCTCAAGTTTATCAATTGATAAATTCAAGTGCCCTCTGGTACATAACTTCATATTATCGAATTCTAATGTAAATGAGTAGTTTACTTGGTGAAACAGACAGCCGCCAGTAGAATTTCAAAGAAGTCAGTAATAACCTATTTATCAACTTGACCATAGTGCAGTTTGTTAAAGAGAAATATTTATTGGTAATTTACTTGCAAGTTAAGAATACCACCAATACCAGGCCGCTCATCTGTTTTTTAATTAGTAGGCCATTCATCTGACGATGCAAATAAAAGTCAGTGAACCGGCAAGTGCATTAAAAACTTTCCTTTCTGTTACTCTAATGGAACCCCAAGTCTTCTCTGCCAATTGGAGTCTGGCCTTCTTTTTGAGCTTAGAACTTATCTTTCGAGTATATCTGAATTTATCTCACTATTTAAGTCTTACAGGTTCAGTTCTCTGTAAGGTTAATAAAAGAGAATTTTCATGTTTATTATATCAAGCCTAACCTGATATTTATCAATGGTATGAATCTCCACAGAGGTTCTGCAAACAGCATCTCGGATGAGATCTGCTTGTGAGTTATAGGGAGTAATGATGCCAATGTCTTCTTCCTTGATTCCACTTTCTACAAGTTCCTCTGTTATCTGCAATGACCAAATCCAGGAGACGGTTTGGTGAAAGCTCCAAACCCGTATAACTTTATGACTCATACAAAGAAAAGGTATCAGGGAGAAAAAAAAATGCAGTTAGACTTTTATTTCTTTTTGTTCTTAATCATAACGGCTGACCAAGAGAATAACATTACTGTACTGACCAAAATAAAATTATTACTGCAAAAATTGTACCTTCCCAATGATGCAAGCTTCGATTGGATTCTTTAAAGTCTTGTGATCTTTTTCTTCAAAAGCAGGCAGCAGATCTAACCATTAAAGGACAATCTATTTAAGATGATGCCAAAAAAGAGAAGCAAATTGATTCACAATAACAAGAGAGAGCTTTTTACACGAACCAGTGTTCAGAAATACAACCGGCGTACCTGGTTCCAAAACCTACAATAGTTTGTATGTTAGTAAATGTTACTACATCCACGAGTTTACTGAAGACACAGAAGAGAAAAAATTCAAACTTGAGCAAAGTGAAGAAGAAGACGAGCTGAGGAGTAAATGAAAACTTCAGAGTGAACTCTTGAAATGGAACTGGAAAAGAATTTGGAATGATGCTTAATTGGCAAAGCAAGCATCAAAATTTGTTCAAGTAACACAGAATCCAACAAGATTTTCAGTATAATTTAAATGTATCTATTTATACGAAAATAGAAGAGATATTCATCACATTGCCTAAATTTCTCAAGCAGCACTAAAATTATGAAATAGCTAACCCATAGAGGGAAAAGAAAGGCTTCTGTTCAAAGTTCACTAGAAAAGATTGACCTCCTCTAAATACAGTCATGCCAATTCTATGAATAATAAGTCTATCCTGCGCTTTCGTGGGTAATATAGTTACTGAAGATGCCAGCAATCTTCTCTCTACGATAATCACCTGGTAAAACTCGAGTATATAAACCCACTTAAATACGGTGCCAAACTGGGTACCTTGACGAGAGGAAAGTATTGTAGTTGAACACAATTCAAACAAAAAAAGAAGTGTAAGGTTTGGTTCTGTTTGTTATTGAACATCTCTTGTTTAATTAATTATTGGACTCGTCTTTCATTAGTCATCTTTCAGATTATTGCATTTACTGATTTTATACTTTTAAACATGTAGCAATTTTGGCTACTATCAAATGCATTTTCATCTGCCAAACTCAAACTGTAAAGAAGAAAACAAAGATAAATACTGTTTATCATGTCACAACAGTGACTCGTCTAACCTTCAAGTTTTATATATTTGTATGCCGACAGACAAATCAAATGACAGATATTTTTACCAAACACCAAATCGGTCTCGGAGTCAGAGACTTGGATTTGTAAGTTGGGAGGCTAAGTCATTCATTGAGAAAAAATTTCATAAGAGAAGTTCGTCAACTTAGACAGTTGAAGCAAATGGGTTACCCGTTCAGTAAATGATAAACTTACGTACTGACCAGAAAGAACTATATACTTCCCATATCATAAAAATAGCTTTGCCATTAGCAACTTGATTATTAAAGAGTCAAAAGACCAAAAGATAAAGCAAAAAATAAATTTAGTTCCCACATATACAGTGAATGGTAAATGATATGAAAAATTAATTTCGGTGCAAACACTGCTTTTAAAAATTAGCACAATGAACCAAAAAGAATGCCCAAAGTGTAAAATTGACTTCCAAATCTAGTTTTTAGATTGCTTCCTCATTCCTTATATCATTATAAAGTCTTCAGTTTCACCCGTAAATTAAACTTACAAGTTGTCGAGGTTAAATAACTAAAATATTAGTTTCACATTTACAGCAGGCTTTGGCATCACATCCCATTAGATTGGAAGCAGGGATAAACCCCACACTCATTTCATACAGTAGAAGTAACGAAATATGCACTGCTGAAATGAGCATGCAACATCATGTCCTTTCTTTGGCTGCAAGAAGCATGTCCTTTGATACTCTTTAAGGCACAATAGTTTTAACTACTACAGAACCATGATAAGTTTTAATAAACTGAAGTTTACCACCTTTAGCCAAGATGAATAAAGATTCTCCTTAGCAAAATTAAGCTTGGCATTTGCAACGTCAGCGGAACCACAACGCAGTCTGTCACCATAAATTAAGGCATTCGATAGTTGCATTATTCCCTGGCACATACGATACTGTAATATAAAATTATTTGTTAGTGATCAAATAAAGAAATCATAGCAAATAGACTTGATCTAGTCAACAACTGACCTGGCTTTGCAATGCTGAAATTGCTTGAGGATGTGCTTCTGAAAGCCTACAGAACAAACTTATACCCAATCCATTCTCTCGAGCCTCTGTGCTCTGAAATAAAATCAGTGCATGAACTTTATTAATTAAAATGCCGAGGGTACAAACTTCAGCAAGTGAAATGAAAGTAGATACAATAGACACCTGAACAAGTGGAGGAAGTTGATAATGATCACCAACAAGGACAAACACTGAAGCAAACATCAGTGGCCCTAGGGATACCTGAAGAATGCCATATCGTTGACAAATCTTTTCAGAGACTCTAAAATTGAACTAAAGGGCATCACCATAAAACTTCTGCAAAGATATAAATGCTGTACAAAAACAGATGAAAATAACATAGATGCTGTACAAAAACAATATGATGCAAACATGAGGTCCCATCATAAACCCTCTGAGACCAATGGTTGAAAGAAAGAAACAATATCTCATGATGCTTTTTACACCTAAAGGGCTATCCTTATGATTTATCTGCCTTCCCCGAATCATTCAAAGTCAACAGCGACTATAGTTACTTTGTCCGTGTCAGGAAAATCTCCAGTCATCAATAGTATCATTCTGCAGACAATCTCTCCGTCTCTTTCCTGACATATGATCTAAGAAATGAACAGGAGAAATTTCCTTCAGAAGTCCATTCTAAGTCCATTCTTTCCAACATATTGCACAAGAACATCCAAAGGATGAGAACATCCAAAGCAAACTTTCACTATTACTTGTAGAGATCTAATAAGAGATGAACTCAGAGGAGCACAGAATTGAACCTAGGCTTTGAGCTTCTCCTGAGATTTTGACAGCTATTTTGCAATGCAATGCCACATGCTCAGGAGCTTTCCCATATTATTTGCACAAATAAAACAATTAATTAGGGCCTATTTGATCTCAGATAAACCATTGTTGGAAATCTTACCCATCATTATCCAGATTACTATTAATTTCTGTGAAACTCTAGCCTTTTTGCATTTACACCAGCCTTCATCTCTTTCCAGAAAACTTATCATCCCCATATATAAAAAAACAGACATGGTAAAATAAATTTGCAACAGAAGTCAGATATTTCAGTTTTGCACATCATGAAACTGTTAAGAGAGTAATAAGATAAAGGGCAGTTGAGTATTTTATATTCTTATGCTTTAGAAAAGGTGTTCCATAACACCAACAAAATGTCCTCCTCAATTCTAATTTAATTTCTGTGCCCGGTTGCTGCCAATACTCCAATTGCTTCCACTTGATCTCTTTTTCCTTATAAAATGAAAGCTTCCACTTCAGTTTTTCTAAAGGGACCCTAAAAATTAGTTTAATCCTATCATTCTCTTTACATACTTTTTTCACTCCAGCAGAAATTCTAAATTCCACAGTAAAATTTTTTTTTGAAAGTTAAGGAAGTGACCATTGGGAAATCTTCAAAGAATCTTGCCTATGCTTCACTGAAATAGACAGTGAGTGCACAATTCTGCCATCTTCATACCAATGGACATATAACACTTCGAATCAAATCTACACCATGAAAAACAAGTGTTCTTTTGAAAGGGATAACAACTCAAGTGACTAAGTTCACTGCTCTGGTAATATCCAGCTTATCCATAGCCATTACTCCAATATTAGTCTGTATTTGAACTACATGCATAAAATCTCACTAAGCCAAACAACTTTTTAGTCACATCACAAGAATCATGTTTTAGATAACTTTTCATCAACCAGATCTGAAAAATCAGAATACTTACTGGCAGGGTTGTCTGGCCAGCTTCATCCATGATGCAAACATCAAATCTCTTGCTTGCAAGGAGAGGACTTGTTATCCCTAGACATGTAACAGCAACTACTTTGACCTGGTCTAATCGTAGTTTTATTCCATCAACACTTTCCATTCCCTTTTCTGTGAGTTAGATATCTAAAGATTATGACAAACATCAACAGAGACTTCAAAAAAATGCTCTTATGAGAGGGATCTATTAAACCTGGGAAGCAATGTTCTCTAACATCCTCATGCACAACTTCCGGTCTTCCGATACGAACAAAGTCAATGCCCTGTAACAACATTATTTAGTAGCATGCAAAAGAAGATGTGTGCAAAAGATTGAACACTCAAACACAAATATTTTAGTGTCAAATGTATGTGGACCAGTCAGAAGGATAGATGGCAATATAGCATAGCCCAAATAGGAGTGACTCAAGACAGTACAACCATACATTCCCCAACCACAGGTGAAGCCCATTCTTTACACATCTTAAAAGACTTTAACGTGCCTAGGCATAGACAGTTGCACTTCATACCATATACTTTAGGCAGGGTTATATTTGGCCTTCTCTACTTTGAATAATAACACTTTCAAACTAGATGGATTGTATACTCGGAAAATTTTTTGCATCTTCCACCAGAATAGTCAAACATAAATCATCAATAAATCTGCTAGTATGTCATTAACTACATGCCCGAGTTTTTACTAGGAAACTTTACATTACTATTGACATAACTATACTCCTCATTTTCCATTAAAGGGTTGCACTATACATACTTTAAATTGTAGGCTAAGCCACAATATGTATTTCAGTAATTATCTACTATCTGCCAGAAAAAGGTTATGCTAATTTATCCTGGCATTTTAACCAGTTGAACACCAAAAATTTCCCTGAGTAGCAGGGTTTCTGTTCTCCTTGAAGACCGGAAAATACTTTGAAAAATAAGCCAGAAGACTTAGTCAATCCCTCTTTACTCAAACCCCTAATCACACATGGTCTCTACCCCCTACAAGTTTCTTCAGTATCAACTAAAGTTAGGGATGAGGGGCAATGAGTGATTTCACCACTCATTAGGCCAATCATCTGAAAACACCAAAATGTAAAGTGTAAGAATAAGGGATGCAAAGTATCCTTATGCCTATACAACATGATACACGTAATTTATCCATTTTTTCTCAACTCATAGAAGTGCGATACGCAACCAAGTGATCCTCAATTGAAAGCAATTACAACCCATCAAGATCTATTGCCTCTTTTTGCAATCCCAGGATCTATCTTCTACTCTAAGACATAATTAAATTGGCATAGTGGGTTTGTGTTGAACAATCTGGACTATGACATCCGACCAATGAGAAAGAATGGGTTTCAACAATATGAGGCAGGTTATTGCTGCAACAAAAGTAACATAAAAACATCTGAGTTTCAAGTTCCTCAATTATTAGTGATGGACCTATTCGATTATCAACTCAATTCGACTTGAAGAATTCAATTAAACGTCTAACACTTCATATCTCTTGACTGAATATACAAAGACTAACTCAAAAGCAAATATTTCAATTCACCAATAGATCTACCAAATCACTTTAAGTCCACTGACTAATCTATTTTATAATTTATCTTATTATTTGAAATCCACGTAAGTCAGCATTTCAGGCTTCTCTAGGTTTTGGTCTTAACAGTTTGCCCATCATAAATCACATTATCTAGTGTCTAATGTCAGCCTTGATTTTGATGAACTCGACCATAGCACTATATGACACTATAATATGCGTCATGCATTGGAGCTTGCATCTTCTTTACTGTTCAGAAATGTGTTTTTGTAAAATATGATAAGAATATTTATTGAGACTTGCTCTTTACAGTAAGACCAACTTGGTTGAATTTCGCGAAATTTGTTCAAGTCAATACAATATGGAAGCATGTTCATGATTGAAGCTCATCAGGATGAGAAGTACCTTTACCCTTGACCCCATAATGATTCCAAATTGCTTCAATATCTAATTTTGCAACATATTAATTTCTATTTGCTTTATGAAAATTTGATTGACTTTAGTTATGCTGCCACTTTCCAAACTTGTTATTTTTGTTCATTACAATTAAATTCAGCATTAACATAATCATAACTTCAATTTTTGGGTTGGTCCAAGTAAATAAAATAAAAACCAATTTAAGAATAAATATTGATCAACAATGTGCTTAGGATTGATGTCCTGCATACAACACAAATAATAAATCCAAAAGAGACATGCATACTGCTTCAACTATGCTTAAGCATATTTTCACCTATTTGATGCTACAGTGCAGCTCCGTGCCCCATCCATGGCATCTTGTTTTTTGTTTCTTACAAAGGAGAATGTTCCTTATTATCCTCGCACTTGATTTGGAAAGCTAGATTCTGTATTGGATTGACCTGGAATTACATTCTATCCGTAAATTTAGTAACTTTCTTAATGTTCATTCTATCATTTTGTCCTTGCAAAACTTTACAAGGTCCATGAAAATTTTAATACAGGATGAAGACTACGAATTCTAACATGGATCTGCTCCTTTATAATGTACATAATTGCAAGAATAAGGATATGTTAGAAGCATTGAATAATGACCTGATTCTTCAATTTGATAAGCAAATTATCAACTGCAGAGTTTGTGTAGGACGTAAGCAAGATTGATGCACCTCTCATTAACAAGGCCTTCACAGCATGAACCATCGTCGATGTCTTGCCTGTTCCAGGCATTCCGAGTATTAAGGTGTAATCCTTTGCTGTAAGTATCTGAAAAAGTGTCACTAGGACTGAGAAACACATTTCACTGATTATTGAGCAAGAGGAGAAAAAAGGTACACTTAAGTATGGCTGAGTTTTAGAGAGGACCTTGACGATCGCTCGACGCTGGTCGTCATTCAATTTCTCCTCAGACCACACATAGGATATAGCAGGGTCTTGACTAAATATGCATCCACTGTCAAATCTAGGAGGCTATGTGGAATAGGCTAGTGCAAGTCAATACTCAATTGCCAAAATTAGCAGATTACACCAGCAGAATTTAGGTATGAAACTGGTGACAAACTCACCTCGAGGTCAACAATCATTTTCCTAAGATGAGAACTTCGTGCATCTTGCCGAAAAAGTTGGACAAGGTTGAACCTTCCAAATTAAGAAATAGTTAATGCAGTTGAATGGATCTACTTGAAAGCATATGTTTTGGTCGAACGACCAGGAAAATTCTCAATCAACTAAATTAGAATTTAAAAACCCTAGTACCTCATAACAGCAAAGGAGGTTATGAATTCGTCTTTGTCAATACGCCACAACTCATTGACAAGATCTTGCACCTCAGACAGAGGACTGCTTCCTGGAAGCCGTAGACGCTTGGAAAAAGACACCTAGAATTCACAGGGTTTTAGACAAAAGATAAAACAAATTGAAGCTTTCTTCCGTGTTAGTAGCATAAATAAGTAAAGCCACACATTTTCTTACAGAAACATGGGAGCGGCTGATAGCAGAAATGACTCCACTGGCAATTGCTCGCTGGCCAGATTGAGTGCTCAATATCTAAATGAAGTATTAGTCAGATCATGATTACCATTCAAAGGAAAGTACGGAAGTGTTTGTTCATGATAAGTATCTTATAAAATATATGAACTCCACTAATTTAGCATGTATGCATAAGTTCATTTCCTTTAAGATGGAGGCTTATATTCTTCCCTAAATGACTTGAACTGAAAACACAATAAGTGGTATGAAACATAAGTCAGAGGAAAATCATACGACAATGTCTCCCCTTGAAAGTTTGCAAGCAAAATCAGTTGTCATAGAATCTCCAGCACCAGGAGTATTTCCAACAAATGTTTCTGCTTGTTCGGAAGTCAAATTCTGACCCAAGAATTGATAGGTAAACCTCTTGTCTCTAGAAGGCGTGCAACATGTCTCTTTATCTGATGTGTCGAGAACAAGAGAAGAAAGGGAAAAAGCAGACTCATCACGCCTTGAATTTCGTGGCCTCCATATATCTTTCTTCCTGTGCTGAAAAATCAAAACACATTAGTCAGTTATCTGTTCATTTCTCTGTCTATGAATTATCAACTGCAATTTGGTATCATCAATTGCACCTCTGCCTCTCCAGCTTCTAAGTCAATCAACCAATCCCAATGTCTCAAGAAATCAGAATGCGCAGTTGTTAAGTGGTTAGTATATGCATTGAAAAGGTCACCCATTCCGCTGTTTTCTGTGCTTCCCCCATGTGCCTGTAGAGTTGTACATCATTTCAGCAACCGAGGGCGGTAAAAACAGAGGTGACTAGAGCCCTTGGCCATTGGATGAGGCATTAAATGTTGCAGCAAGAAGTTCAGGCCATATGGAAAATATCTGTGTTAACAGAAATTCCAAAAGAAACTAGGATGATAATAATGGATTTAAGCCTAGAATTGTAGGCATATAGCATGGATTGTCAGTCATTAGTAAACCAGCGAATGAAGAGGCAAGTAACATCAGCTTGTCTTAACCAGGACACATTTAAAAATGATTGGATGGCAGCTTCAGCGCTGCCAAATTTAAAATCCATATTTCTGACAGAAACTAAACAATTTCACCATCTGTCAATTTATTATAGTCTCCACTCATCATAAACCTCGAGACAAATTGAAATTATTGCATTTGTCATTATACATAAAACAAACCTGTGAATGAGTAACTGCACTTAGACAAATAACAAGTCAACTGACTTCAGAAGATAAAAAAGTTCACTTGGCTCATAAGGGGAGTATAAAATCTGATCTTACTTAACGCTATTGGATTAGGACATGTAATCCTAGCATATTATCCAAAACTTAATGGATTGGACCAAAAAAAAAAAAAAAAAAAAAACAAAACAATTGGAGTCTTAAGGATAAAGTTTTACCTTATGATAGAGGGTGCAGACATCAATATGCCGACAACCTTTGCAAATACTGGGACTCTGAGGAAACAGTTACAAACAAAACTTAAGAAAAAGTACTTTTACACCAAGACACCGTCAAAGATGGTAAATATGCTGACCTGTAACATTGGGGGTAGTTGCTGAGTTGTTAACGCCTTAAGAATAGAAGTAGCAAGTTCATTTCGACGCATGATCAGCCCCACCAAGTCAGATCTCCGAATGGTAATTCCCTACACGTCATCAATGCAAACTTGGCATGCCGGAGACTAAAAACAACACAACCACAAAGATAAATTTAACCAACAACACAACCACTGAGATAAAGTTTAACCTTACATGAGTGTGATCTGACTGGAGGTAAAACAAAAGACCAGAATCAATCGGCTTCAAGTATCTATAGATAGACAAAAGAAAGTAACAAAAACACTAAAAAACTTTGCTCCAATATAGGGCATGAATATCAGAAAAATGGCTAATTTTGGCAAACCTCTCAGACATAAGGAGTGTGTACAATATCACTTGTGCACAATGTTCCATCGATGACTGCAAAAATGACAAACTATGAATTAAAAGAATAGGATGCTGATGTAATAGCATAAATGACTTCTAAAAGAGTCCTGCATTGGCACATCCATAAGAACAACAATGAGACATATAGACATGCCTGGCCATTAGGACGTTTGCCAGATTTGAACTCTAAAGGCACAATCTTTTCCACAACTCCAGAAGTATTTGATTCAACTTTTACTCTGACTGAAGCATCGATCATTCCTTTCAATCCATACTTGGGTGCCCAGGACATCTCCTCTATATCAATCACCTACATAAAAGGGTTGTGGAGCTCTTTCACCATGCACTTACATAAAAAACGAGGATATGAAAAATGCAAAATTTCCAACAAGTATGCTCATGAATTTACTGAAAAAGAAATATGCAATATAAACATACTATGATTGTGGTTACGATACTTTTTTCTACAGAAAAGAGGCCCTGGGGCCTTGTCAGAAAAATAAAATATATGTGAACAATCACAAACTACAGTTACTTCTAGTTAAATTAAAAGTTTAATCATCTCATGGATTCATTTCCAATAGATACAAGTTGTATCTGATGTCAATGGGACTTCACAATAAAACTAGACTATTCACATGGACCCTGAAAAATAAATTTGTAAAATGCCTATACAGAGGAGCAGATCAATCAGCAAGGATATATCAGAAAAAAGAAATGAGTGGACATCTAACCTCACATATATTGACCTTCTTAAGACCATCTTCAGATCCAAAATCAACTGTGGGAGCTTTCTGAAACAGGCAGCAATTTATGAGATCCTTAAGTTTTAATCTGGCTTGCTGATCAAGGAACAAATGTTTGCTGGCCAGCAAACGGGTTCAATTCCCCATGCCCCCAATTATCAAAAAGTCTCATGTTTAGATCACCCACCAAAAGTTTATATCAGCCCTTGGTCCATGAGATTAGCAAGATATTTCTAGTGTCAGATCCTCATATACCTATGATGCATGTCTTTGTCATCATGAAAAAAAAAAAACTTAATAAAATTTCCAAAGTTGATTGATCAGCAAGAAACTTGGTCTATTAGAGTCATCACATTTGTGGAATTTGATAATCTAAATTATTTAGCTTTTAGATGAAGGCATGGTTTAAAATGTAAGCTCTGCCACACTTTCCCTCATACAGAGGTTGGGATTTGGCCTACAAGAAAAGTATGGAAATTAGCTTTATCTATATCATTGCTCCTGGAGATTCCCTAGTTATCTCATCAACATTGACCAGCACACAAGGGAGAGTGTTAAGAAGTATGTTCAATTTACATTGTGGGCAAGTTTCTTGACAGCTTAAACTTTTAGGGAAATTTTTTCTCCAACTATGAATAAATTGAATTGTACCAAAACCTATCTTGTTCAACAGGCACACAAGTATCCTTCACCAGTATCTATAAAAGACGATCTAAACCTAGTATCAAGAAGAGGATTTTAGAATCTGTTGAAGTATGTCTAATAGCATCAGAAACAAGTGATGTTATGTGACACTTTGCTCTACATATAGGCCTCCTATGTAATCTTTCACTAAGCCATTTTGAGTAAAGGAGAAGGGAAAAGGGGAGGGGGGAGGGGGGGGAAGATGATGCAAAGGATAATTTTCATCATACCTGTGAATTTTTAAAAAGGGAAATCCAGTTCAATAATCTTGGGTTGGCCTCGATCAAAGTATTAAGGATATCTTTCTCACTAACTGCAATTCCAAAAAGGACATAAGAACTTTCACATGACCTGTCAAGATGTGACTGGTGATAATCTTCAATCATTTACCGAAAAGTTCATACACATTCACAAAAAGAAAGGCCTACTTAGTTGGTAAACAGTCTTTCTCAAACCTAGTCAAAGAAAAAGCCCCTAATATCTTTTCAGTCATACACTCATAGCAAAACAAAGCAACAATTTTACAGGGTTATACCTCCACAAGCATACAAGCTCTCAACATTTTTCTGGAGCACTACACCAGCATACTCATTTAAAAATTCCTCCGTGGGTTCCTCCTTCACTAGTCCAGCCTGTAAATAGTCACCATAGTGGAAAATGGATTTACAAAGAAATGTCCTGAGGAATTTTATATATATAATATTTGACAATGCTAGAAGGTAGTGAGATAAGTTTTCAGAATAAAACCTGAAAAATTTGATGCAGCAAGGTTCCGATTAATGCCGCAGTTGAGTACTCAGAGGATTTTAACCTCTCATCCAGGACGGTTCGCCTTGGGCAGGTAAAACTTGTGGCAACCTATGATGTGGCCAGATAATTCATATAATATCGACATAATAGAAAGCTCAAAAAATGAGGCGAGAGAAGTGAGCATTAGGACAACAAGAATAGTTAGTTCCATATGCTAATGCAAAATAGTTCAGACCATACATAAGAAACCAATTATTACCCGAGTTCCAGACACTAGGAGATCTGGGTGAACAATCACAAAATTACTGTCCCTACTCACATCACACTTCCCCTGGACATCAAACTGGCCAATTACATTTACTGTGTCTCCAGGTGAAATGACACTGTAAAACCTGACCAAGAACAACATTGTAAGTTCAGGAAGAGATCAAGTCCAACATGGTGCTAGCTAGGCAGCAATTAGAGAATGCAGTGTAACAAGAAGAAGTCTGCAACAACATGATCGAGATAACAAAGGTAGATGGACAGCAGATTTAGATAATTAATGGAAGGTTTTAGATTGTTTGGAAAACAAATAAGGATGACTTTGATCAGCATGCAAGGCAACAAGCAGGACAACTCCTTGTTTTCAAACACAAAGACAATGTACTAACCAAAAACTGAAAGATCAAAACAAACCACAAGGAGGTGCTTATGTGAAAAAATTGAAAGATAGTCTAAAAGGATATAGACTAGAAAAAAAAAAAAATATATATATATATATATATATATATATATATATATCAGATAACTAAGTGCCAACCCACTAAAAGAATCGCAAATACTTTTGCTGGATTTATTTGATGATTGTACTAATAAATATTAATAGTTTTCTCTCATTAACAAGGAAAAAAAATCATTAGTAAAGAAAGAGAAATGGGTGAAGTCGATGTGTAAAGAAGTACACAAAAGACAGCACCCCAAGGAGTTATTCATAAGAAAACAAGAAAACTACAAGAAATTAGCATGTGGCATCTGACATTCGGCAATGTAATAATAAAGAGTCTTTAAAACCACTATGCCATCTCTTAATCTTCAAAAATTCTGTTTATTCTCGAGGCACATTATCCATCATAATGTGTACAGGCAGAGATCTTTGATACTTTACGGTAAAAAACAGAATAAAAAAATTGAACGGTTAAATAACCCAAAAGAACCATTTTCCGATGGGAACTAGGACCAAATTTCTGAAGCAAACTTGCATTTTAAGAGTGTGATTGATAGATTCCCTCCTGCTTCTACACAAACAGCAGTCAATAACCATAACATTGTCCAAGCTTTGTCTCAACATGCAGTCCAAGAAAATAAGGAAACCTCTCTATGTGATTAGACTCACCAGATTTGTTCCAACGGGCGAAATTCAAAGGAAGCCTTATAAAAAAATGTCACATCAAGTTTTTCGAGAGAAGGGGCCTCATAATAACATGTCGCATCAAGCTTTTACGGAGAAATAAAGTGCAATACATATACCAAAATACTATCCAGCAGCAATACTTTGTCTAGTAGCAAAGTCACCTAAACCCAATAAACACATTTAGCATGGTTTAAGAGATAAAGAAAATGTCATGAGCACTAGAGATCATGGTCATGGCAAAGCAGCTAAAAAAGAAGTGCAAGAATATTAACCTCAAAAAACCCACCACTCATCCCATAAATGAATAGTCCTTTCCTCTCCATTTTGCTCATTCAACAAACGGAGAACCTGAAATAAACAAACTGATTGAATTAACATCTTCTGACAGCCATTTATCACCTCCATAAAAGCCAGATGACCAGAAAGAAAATTTTCATGACCTTGTGAGGAGATGGACCATGACTGGAATCAGCTGATCCACTATTTTCTGCCACCTGGCTCAAAAAAAAAAATAATAAAGAAAAGAATTTCATTCACCAGGCCACGAGGACTTTTGAGGTATTTCCTTTGTATGATCAAACTCATCAAAATGGAAGGACAACGCACCTCCAATACTAGGAAAACATCATCTAAAGATGCCATATTGGCCTTTTGTGGCACTACAACTCTCGCATCACAACAAACTTTTACAGGTAATTCACAAGACTTGCCATTCCGAACTTTTGATGAGCATCCTTTGAGCAAATTAGGAAGTGGTTCATCAATGGAGATGGCATCTTCAACTTGATCTAAAAGCTCAAGCAGTGCCTAACAGGATAAGGAACAAATGAGATAAGGCTGGTGATACAACCAGCAAAATGTCCTAAGGAGTAAGGACTAAACATATTAGAAGCCTAGAATTGAAATATTGCTTGAAAACAGCACAGCGATATATTGGTAAATAGAAATGAAAAATGATCAGCAATAGGAATAAACACAAAAATAGATGGGCCCATGCACCGAAAACCTTTTTGTGCTGCCTCAGTCCAAGCTCATTCAATATTCCATTGCAGGCAGTGCCATTAGCTGGCTGCACAAGAAAGCATAGGATAAAATGTCAAAAGAAGAATTCTCACACTCTTATGCAAGCGAGAACTAATCCAAAGAATAAAACTGAACGAATGGAAATTGATTTTCAACTTTTTATTCTTATCTTTGGGAGAGTGGGAGATGAAGAAAGAGAAAGGAAAATACACCCAAGTTTAAATTTTCCATTCCCTTCTTACTCAGAAAAAGGATTAAAATTTTCAAAATTCTCCACCCAAATTTCCAATCCTCCCATTTTCCCTAATACCCAAACAAAGCCATAGTATCTCCTAGAAGTATTAAAAAAGCTAACACCTGAAAAATAATATTATAGCTCAAGCAACCCGTCTCAGAAGCAAATTTGCTTTCCTCTTATAGGCCCCTGTTCTGTTTGTACCATGAGAACAGAAAGAACTAACCAGTATCCCGCACAGATCAAATTAATTACCTTATCCTGGCAATAAGATAAGGAAGGAGGGGTTTGAAAAGGACTTTGTTGACTGGCTACTTGGGTAGTAATGACTTCGCCAGATTTTCCTTCATGATCCACATTCTTATCTGGGTTGACTCCTTTCACACCCAATGAATTTGCACAGCAAGATCTTCCAGAAGCCTTCTCGAAGGATGAAGAAAGGCACATTCCACCACTGCCAGCTGCTTCTTGCGTCCTCTGCAAATTCTCATTCAACTGGATTTAAGAGTCAAGACAATGTTGAAAAGCAAGAAAAAACTCTGCAGGAAGTGTACCTTGATTTGTGAGCATTGCCGAATGTATGAAGAGTTTAGCCTTGACGATTCTGCTAGAACCTTTATTGTCTCAGGCATGTGCTTGGAAACTGTTTGCAATCGCTCATTTACAGGTGATATCTTCCAAGTAACTTCATCACCGCCATCATCCTGGCTCTGCTTTATCAACTGTCATTCGAGGTTCCCCCGACAAGCATGGTCAGTAGCCAGTTTCCCAAGCAATGACATTAACAAAAGAACTCCTTGCAATGGGCCATAGCCGTAAAACAGAAGATAAAGAAAACATTTCATGCATGTCCAAGTTAAAATTTTGAATCTCTTCTTTGAATTTTACTCAGTGACTCCTGTAATAACAATCCTAGCATGCCTCGCCCGGATGACTCAAAAAGAAGAAGAACCCAAGTTTGAAAAACAATGGACCTTCCAAAGCTCATTCCTCCTCAAAGTAACACGGAACTCTCAATACGCCGACACCTTCAGGCATGACAAGTAGCTCTTACCATTCCCGGAGAAAACTTGAAGCGTTTAACAGACATGGATTTCATCATCTCCGGCGAAACTACGAGGGGACTACCGGCATCCTCCCCATGATCTCCCGCCCTCAGCAAGTTATCCGCTGGCGTGCTCTGTGACGCGCAAATCGAAACAGCCCCATTTTCCGGCCTCTCGGACTCTCCGACCACGCGATTCTCATTCGCCTCCTCAATCCCCGAACCCACCGCACCAACGCCCGAGCTCGGAACCCTCGAACTCGGCGCGTCCCCGTCCCCTAGAACATTTGAGTCAGCAGCATTAGCGTCCAGACCCCTCAAAATTTTACGGGCCCGCCCCTTATTGCCCAACGACTTCCGACGATCGATTTCCCCCAAATCAAGGTCGGCCTTCGAGGCGGCAGGGGCAGGGCGCGGTCGACTGGCCGCGGCTTTACGGTCCGGAGGGTCCTGAGGGTCCTGAGAGGCGGAGACGGCGGCAGCGTTGTTCTGGGAGTGGCGCTCGAAGAAGTGCTGGATCCCGTACTTGGAAGGCTGGGAGGCCTGGGCCTGGTTCTGATTCTGATTCTGCTTCTTCGCCGCCGCCGCCGCCGCCGCCGCGGCGGAAGAGGAGGAGGAGGAGGGATTGGCCCTCTTTCTCGGAGGCATCTTTCGGGACCTCGAGGGCGAAACAACGGCGGACGGCGGACGGCGGACGGTGGTTTCACTTCATCAGCTTCGTCTTCGAAGAGCGTACGACGGACGAGACAGAGAGAGAGAGTGCGAGGGGGTTTCTGAGGTGCGGGAAATGGGGAAATTTTCCCGCCCAAATGGATTCCTACTTTTGGGCTTCGAAGAGGTGACGTAGATTCGGGTCAAGGTTCAAGGCCTGATGAACGATTGACGTGGCAAATGTTTTTCTTAAAATAATTATTTGTATCGTTGAAAAATATTAAGAAAATAAAAATTATTTCAAAATATTTTCATTTTAAAAATAATTTAAATTTAAGAAATTTTTGTTACAAGCTACAGAAGTATCTTTTTTGGAAAAAATGAATTTTTTTTCAAAGGCAAATAAGTGCACTGCGATGCTGTTATTTCACAAAAGGTATGGTGCAATGTGAGTCACAAGTGTTGAAGATGGAAAATTGGAAACTAACTTTGACCCGTTAGAGAAAAGATTTAAGGTAAAAATTTTAGTGGGTATTTCATCCGCAAGTTTTGATCAATACTCTTCCACCAAAGAAAATGTTAAAGCAGATTCAAAAGTTTCAAATTGCAACCTTTCAAATAGTAGAAATTATTCCCCGATCAAAGAGAAAAATTGAAATTATATGAATAAAATAACTCAAAAAGATACTTTATTTGATTTCGATAGAAATTCTCCTAAGATTTTCCACTACTTTTTTTTTTTTTTTGGGGGGGGAGGTCGAGCAGTTTTCTTAAGATGTGATTTTGTAATTTTTTAGGACTCCGAAAAAGAAAAAAGGAAATGGGCGATCAAAAAAGCTTTCGGCTAAAGATAAGCGTGATCGCATTCCGTCTTATTTATGTTTAGCTTCTCGTGGTATTTACATCTTCCCTTCTCTCCTTAGAAACTCCTCTTATAATACACATTCCATATTCACATAGCCAAAACCCGATAACTCGCCGCATCACTCGTCGGCGTAGCCTCTCTCCTGCTCTTGCCGCTCCTCCGGCCCGGCGAAGAAGAACTCCTCGTCCTGGCTCTTGAAGATCCGATCCACGTCCCTCGACGGGAAGTTGAAAGCCAGCTCCTTCGCCTCCCTCTCCATCAGGTCGATTATGTTCCTCTTCCCGGCGAGAGGGTACTTGACGTTGTTCTCGGCATTCACCTCGAAGCACACGATCTGGAGGTTGCTGTTCTTGGATGCGATCGCCGCCATAGGATGACCTGCCGGGATGATAAAGGCGGTGCCCCGCCTCAGTTGGGCCCGCACCTTCTGGTAGGTCCGACCACCGCCGCCACTGCCCTGTTGCTGCTGCTGGGGGCGGGAGTGCTTGGACCGCGAGGACGAGAGGTGGGGGCATGCCATTTCTAAGTAGCCCTCGCCTTCGGTCACGAAGGATATCTTGGTGGCCTTGGAGTTGTAGTATGGACCGATCATGGACCCCTGCCCATCATTTTGAGGATTCCATAGTTAGATACGAAATTTATTAATATACAATACTAATGTATGGTTGAATTGAGCATGTTAATACCTACACATGCAATTATCAGATGAAGAAATGCAAGACATAACGAAAAACATTTAAGTTATCTCTTGAAAACCTATTCACAAATGCAATTCGTGCCTGGGTAATGTTGGCGAAGGAGATCATGACGTCCATGTCTTTCAGCTCTTTGAAATCGTCTCTATCGGCGATGTACAACTGGCCGTGCTGGTTTGCATGGGAAGGATGCTTGTTGAACAGGTTGAAGGAGCGCGATCCCTTTGAGCCACGCGACTCGCCCCCGCCAAAGGGCCACCGGCCGCCTTCCTCGTGCCCGCTCAAGGCCTCGATCTGCTCCCTCGAGGCTTTCACTATGGCTCCTTGCTGCTGTTGCCCGAACAACTTCTCCAACTTGTTCCGGTCGGTCTTCGCATGTGCGATTAATGTACGAGATATAAGATAAGGATGCTAATTTCTTCAAGCTCACCGGCTAATGACTCCAACGAAAAACATCGTGCATGAACCTAATTCATTACCTTCAAGGCAGCTTCAAGAACCTCCCAACTGAAGGCTGTGTAGAATGATTCAGGGTTCTGACCACCAGTTCCATAGAACGCCTGCAAGTAGGAATTGACCAAAGCCCAAAAGAAATCAATACCTTCAAAATTCCACATTCATTTGAGGAAAACCTCGAAACAATTTGATGTGACAAATGAGCTGATCACCTCAAATTGGCCGGGAAGGTTGACTGGCCGGAGGAGCTCGGCGATGATGAGCTTCTGATTTTGGTCCCGGTTGATCATGTAGACAGGAGTCCCGGCCTCAATCCTCACTATGTCGCCTTCCTCTATGTTGATGCTGTGCCTCTTGTTCTGTCGCACCTGCGTGATCGTACCTCTTCCTACACGCACAGGCACACACGATCACAAAAACTTAGGTCGATTCGAGTCGAATTCGCGTGGCCTTCGCTTCCCTAACTAGCTAACTGAACTTACATACCCTCGACGATGAAGAGAACGGCGTCGGTGTCCCAGTGGCTTGGGACCTCAAAGGTGTTGGGCTCGGCCTCGAGCAGCACGAGCCGGAAGTTCTCGATGCCGCGGAGGAGCTTCGACCTCTTGGTGAACTTGGGGAGCACGCTGACCCTTCCGTGCTCGGTCTCGACCATGGTTTTAAAGTGCTCTCGGTCGAAGACGTAAGGGTTATCGCTCTCTTCTCGTTCTTCCTCCTCCTCCTCCTCGTACCTGCCACTAACCCACTCCCTCCCTCTCTCCTTCTCCTGATCCTCCTTTCCTCTCCTCTTCCGCGGCTGGTCCTCTCCCTTCCGCCGTACGCCTCGACGCAGCGCTGCTGGCACCCCTCCCTGCTCCGTCCCTTCTGCTGTTGCCTCTCGCACTGCTTCTGGCACTCCTTCAGCTGCTTCCGGTCGTCCTCGGCCGCCCATCGGCCGCCGCCTCTCTCTCCCTCTCGGCCTTCCTCCCGCTTGCGCTCTTGCTTCTGGCGGTAGTAGTCCTCGCAGCGCTGCTCGCACTGCCGCTGCTGCTCCTCGGAGAACTGCTGCTGGACCTTGCACTGGTGCCGGCACTGCTTCAGCTCCGGATCCTGCTTGGCCGAGGCCAGGGCCAGGGCCAGGAGGAGAGAGAGAACCACGAGGCTCGCTTTGAGCCCCATCTTGCTTATGCTGTTTAGTCTACAATGGAGGGTGGCGGGTGCATGGGCATATATGTAGGTTGGCGGGGCGAGAGTGTGACGGGAAGAGGATGAGGATGCGGCGCGTGGGGGGCTGCAGGGAAGGAAGCGCATGCGCGACGACGAGTGTCTCCGGCGGAAGTGGGACGTGGCGTGCATGGCGGGCGGGTGGATCGCCGCGTATTAAAGCGGAAATTGAACAAACTTCTCGTCTCGTAGCCGAGCCTTTAATAAGGAAAAATGATACAAATAGCCTCTAAATTCTGATATGATATGCAATGTAACTATTGAATTTTTAATTTATTTAATATGATTCACGAATTTTCATATAATATATAATATGATTCATGGACTTTTAAAGTACTTAATATAATCTATGGACTTTCGGTACATATTAAATTTAGTCATTAAACTATAAAAAGATGTCTAATGTTGTCATTTTATTAATTTAAATTTAGAGATCACGTTAAACATCTTTATTTATTCAAAAGACCAAGTTGAATATGTAACAAAACTTTAAGAATCGCATTAAATAAATTGAAAATTTATTGATTATATTACATATTGGATGAAAGTAAGGGGATTATATTGAACAAATTGAAACTTTAGAGATTATATTATATCTTGAGCATAAATTTAAAGATCATTTGTCTCGTTATCGCTTTTTAAAAAAGGGGATATGTTCGGCAGAAGTCCTAAAACTTGTCAAGAAAGTGTAATTGAGTTCTAAAACTTACAAAAAGTGCAATCAAGTCCTAAAATTTGTCAAGTTAGTTCAATTGAGTCCTAAAGTTAACACCGTTAGATTTACTAACGGAATTTGCTGACGTGGCGCCGACGTCATATTTGAAATGAATTTTTATTTTTCAAATGGCTTTTTTAAATTATTTTTTTAGTTTTTAAATTTAATTTTTTTAAAATAATTTAAAAAATCCACGTGGAAAATAAAAAATTATTTAAAATGCCACGTCAGTATTTTTAATGGAAAAGGCTAACGGTGTTAATTTTATACCTCAATTGAACCAACTTGATAAGTTTTATGACTTAATTATACTTTTAGGACTCAATTGCACTTTCTTAACAAGTTTTAGAACTTCTGCTTAACATATCCTTTAAAAAAGAGATGGAAACACCGGCAAAGACGACACGTTGGGGTGGGGGCGAGGGGGAGGTGGGCTTGACGTGCCGGTGTCGTTTTGGCGCTCTCGCCTGAGTTGGTGCTGTCCGGGGCTATTATTGGAGCAAAAGCATTTTTAGAGTTATCGCTTATCGCGTTCCCCGCTAGCTATACAGACAAGATGAATCGGTGGTCTCATCTCGAATAGGTTTTTTGGCTTTTAGTACAACCTACGCGTGTGTAACATTCAACCTTTTTTTTTTTTTGAAAATTACTGCATTTCTTTTCATTGTTACACTGCAGTACATTTATAGAAAAAAACTTCTAATCCTGTTATATGAATGTCAATTAGTTATAAATTTTTCAATTTGATCAATTTAATTCTAAACTTTTTAACAATTTACTAATATAATTTTTTCTAATTAATTTTGGCAGGAAAATATTGACATTATAATTTAGTCGGTGACTAGAACCAACATGGATAATATTTATAAATTTTTTAATTTTATGATTTTTTATTTTATTCCTATTTTTCTTAGCCAGTTTTCAAGTCTCAACAAAGGTCATCAGCGGAGTCTACACCGAAACTCGCTTTGAGAAAATTTAGTAAAAAACTAGAGGTAGTTTCTAGCATTGTTTTATTTGCTTTTAACTGATGCCACGGAGATAGAATATTTATCTAAAGCAATGTAGGTTGAAGATTTTGTTATGCGGAAGTTGGCAATGCAAATGAGTTGGATTCATCGAAAAGAACAAAACTTGAGTGTTAACTCAATAACCGAATGGAAAGAAGGCATTGTAGAACAAGTGGATATTTTGGGTTAAAGAAGAACTTGATGGTAGTAAGAGGTATAAAGCAAGGTTAGTAGTAAGGGTTATACCACCAAAATTCTACCATTGGTACACTCGTGCCACATTTACTAAAAAATAATTTTTGTGTTATAAAAGCTCCCAAATTGGTACACTTACGTCACATTTACCCCAAACTAACCATTGAAGTGGTGGTGTGTTATGTAAGATGGCCACTGATGATTGGATTATTAAGGGTGTGCATGACAAAATTTCTGGAACAAAAATTAATTTCTGGCCAGAAATTGAGAAGTTAAAAATTTTAGCTTTTGATTTCTTTTTCAAATCTATTTTTGGAATAGAAATCATTACGTAAATAGAAAAATCAAATTACGTTACGAAATAGATTTCTGTTCCAAACCTGTTTCGAGGAACAGAAAAACAGAGAAATAGAGAAGTAGAAATTTTATCATGCGCCCTAAGTCAATAATTTCAATGAAATTTAATTGGATGGATTACATTGGAATTTTATGTAAAAATTCAAGACTAAATTGATATTCGTATAACGTGTTTATGATTGATTGGTAATTTTTTCGATTTTGCAATGAACACTACCTATATCTCTTTACCTTACATCACTCTCTAAGTTGCACAATGTATATATAAGCAACGACAACATGGATTCTAGCGTAATGACAAAAAAATCGATTTTTATGAAGAACTCAAGATTTCTATAGCATACACATAGATCTGGGATTTCATTTTCACGTACTAACGGCCTAGATATGTGGGTAGGTCTTCGATCTCACTTCGAGACACACAATGGTCTAAGACATGCATAAATCGTAGGCTCCATTCATTTCGTGGAAAATGTGACGTTTCTGAAAAATATTTTCCAGGAAAATGTAATTATTTTCCGGTGTTCGGATGAAACCTGAAAATGAAGTGGAAAATATTTTTCGCTATTCGGTAAGGAAAATCTTTTCCTTCATATACTATTTTTCATTTATTTTATTTTTTAAAATGGATTTTTCATATTTTAAAAAGTTTGATTTTTAATTGATTTTTAATTTTTAAAATCTATAATTAATTTTTTTCTTTTTTATTTTTCTTTTATCTTTTCTTTGTTTTCCATCTCCTTCTTTCTTAGCCGGTCGCCGGCCACGGCGATGGCCCGCGACTAGCCACCAGTGAGCCTCAAGCTCGCCGACAAGCACAAGGCTCGTCACTCACCGGATTGGTGAGATCGAGCGTTGAGCTCGAGGCTTGCCGGATCAACGAGCGTGAGCTTGAGATTGACGAGCTCAAGGTTCGCCCGGCAACGGCCAACGACTAGCCAAGAAAAAGAAGATGGGAAACGAAGAAAAGAAAAGGAAAAAAAGAAAAAAAAAAAAGAAAAAGAAAAAAAATAGAAAAGAAAATAAATAGAAAAGGAAAAGGAAATTAAAAATAATTTGAATTAGAAAAGAAAAAGAAAATTAAAAAAATAATTCGAATAAAAAAAGAAAAGAAGAATAAAAAAGGGAAGGAGGAAGTGAAGATTTGTAAAGATGTGAGATAAGAGAGATTAAGTAAGGAAAATGTTTTCTACTTTCTAAAAGTGGAAAACATTTTCCCCAAGGAATTCATTTTCCATGAAATGAACGCTGAAAAATCTAGAAAACGTTTTCCCGGAAATTATTTTCCGCAAAACGAACGGAGCCATAATGTTCGTTTCGACAGCATGACAACCTTAAACATGCATGAAGTCCGAAACCAAACCATATAAAAAGGTTGGAAGTATAAACAAAATAAGTGCACCGCCTCTCGAAATGTTATCAAAATAAGTCCTTTGATCTTGGTAACGTTGGAAGTATAAACAAATATTTGTGATTTTGAAAACCAAACCAAACAAAAATGTGGGTGCTAGACGAGTTAATTTGGTATTTCAATTCGAAGAATGTTGACACATCAATCAAATGAAGATTGATAATTTTGAGCAAAAGTTTGTAAGTTTAATACGCAGGTATCCAGCAAAAATAAATGTTTGTTAGATCATTAACGTGGTTGGTAATGTTAGAAGTATAGACATACAATGGTATTTCTCAATATCAAGCAACATAAAAAGTTAGTTGGAGACTAAAGCCAGTATCATAATATGACCGACGCTGGTATCTCGGCCAAATTAAAAGTGATACATTTGAACAAAAGCTAGTAACGTCAAAGGCGTTGATATGCCATAAAGAATAAATGTTATTAGATCATTATAGTAATGGGTAGTCTTTGAAGTATTAAAAAAAAAGCGTCGTACTTTCCAAATCTAACAAAATAAAATGTCGATGAGCAACCTAATGCGACGATGGTTTCTACACTAGTCAAACAAAGGGTGACAATTACAAAAAAAAAAAAAAAAAAAAAAACTATTAACTTCAAATGAGTCGGTAAGTCATAAGAATAAATGTTGGTAGATTATTTAAGTATCGAATAATCTTGAAAATATAAAGAAATGTCAGTATTTCTCAAAACCAAGCAAGATAAAAAAAATTGGCAAAGTAGAAAGTTAAGATTAATTAGACGAATATTAGTACATCGATTGAATTAAAATTGGTAATTTCGAATAAAAGTTGGTAACTTCATTAACTGTACAAAGTTCTACCAATGACTGAAGAAGAAACCGGATGCATATATTGAATGCAGATTCCGTGCAGTTAGGATCCTATGCTTTAGAAGATCACACCTGTAGGAAATAAACAGAACATTTCGAACCGCCAGTGTATATCTTTCCATCCTTTTTCTTCTCTGTAAGATACAGTTACTTCCACCAAAAGAATGACAGGTAAAGTTCATCCAGTTCTAAGGATCTACTAAGGTATAATGCCCTTCCCCGGGAAAGGCCACAACACGGGTTTCGCATTGGATTTGAGAAAAAAAACAAGGGAAAGAAAAGCCAAATGGAATGTACTTATGCGACAATCCACATGAAGAATGTAGACCACAAGGTGAGGCTCAACGATGCTACAGCGTATGTCCATAACATAATGATTGAACATTCACTCTCGCCGGCTTCCAGCAGCTGCGTGATTGTACCTGCAACAGTCTCCCAAGGCGAAATCAGTGCTGGAGCCAATGCTGCAATGGGTCATTCCAGTTCTAAACGGGTCGTTCTGCTAGAATGCGAGATTGACATGACAATGTTCGTGTTTCCAAGAGAGTGCAGAAGTTATGTGGGTCTGCCTCTGTCCTCATGCATGCTAAGAGAATGTTGGCAAATGGATAATTGCTTCCACTAATCACAAATAGAGAGAGAGAGAGAGAGAGAGAGAGAGAGAGATGACCTACCGACATTCATTGCTGGCGGAAGGGCAAATTGAAGCATGAGGGTAAACTGATATAGCGCGTCCGATCCAACCATGCCATAGTGGTGAGCAGCTTTAACGACACCGATACCGATCAATGGCAAGGCAATATACCTGATCGTGATAACCCCTATGATAACTACGGGACTAATTGTTGATCTCTTCAAGCCTGATTTGTCAAACAGAATAAGATGATTTCTGTATGGGCACTGTCACTGGATTCTGGAAGTGCTGGCAAAATGGTTCAAGCCTAAGATAATTCAAACTCACGTTCAAACTTTACCTCTTAAAAGATTGGCTCCAATTATCAGAGTGATACATGGAATTGCAGCCTCCCTGTGCAGCATAAAAAGAAGTAATCAAAGGATGTTTCTTTTCTAAATAGGCAAGAAACAGAAAAGTGGAATTTCATGCAAGAGGCTCTGGTTACTGAAAACCAAGTTACATTGATGAGAAACAGAACAAACTATTGTTGTGAAAATCTTACCCTAGCAAATCTGTCGCATTGTAGATCACGCGCAGAGGAGCATCATCACCAATTATGAATTTCCGGATTGGAGATGCAACTCCAATTATGAAACCGATAATCTGGGGAAGAAAAGTATGAACAAGCCACATGAGTAAACGTTTCTTTCTTGCTGGCATGGAAGTGCTGCAAGAGGAATGGATGGCATGCTACTCGCCATTTCACTAAACTTCAAAACATTTAAACACTATACTGAGAACTGTGTCTTAAATGTCTCTCGAGACGTGTCCTCAGTGCCTACACAGTCATATGGTTAGAGAGGCAATAAAGGGAGATCAGATTACATCTACCCATCATCTCTTTGGCTTTGTGATTTTTCTTTGATTGCAAAACGTCCTTAGAGTAGAGTATAAAGCACAAGTCAGTTGGAAAATGAAAGAGGCCAATGAGGCTGGTGGGAGGCTTATGGATGACTCAAATGATATTGAGTCCCTCATGCTTTGAGTTGTAACATGTACTTTTGCAGACAATAAACAATCAGGTCCGAGTTATTTTACCAGCATATATAGTCTAACCTAATTTCAGCAGATTTTCAGTAATATCATGCAGATCATATCCATGGTGGCTTGGAATCTTAATAAGCAGGAGAAACAGAATGCAATCTCATACATCCTGATGACATTCTAACGCATCCTTTAAAAAGTTTGGAACCTGATGTCATAAACCATCTATTTGAAAGCTGTGAGAAGTAAGCCTGAAATAGCAACGTCCAACTCTACTAACTTTTCTTGGGCAACAAAAGAGAGCCGTGATTTTGTATCCTTTTGGCTTGCTTTGATGAATGTATACCAATTGAAACTGGCAGAATATGACAGGCAGTGTGAGCATACCACTGCAATTGTAGAAGGTGCAAACAACTTCTTTATGTCAATATGCTCTGTAATAGTTGTTATATGCTGCCTGATCTTCGTGAGGAATAATATCTAACAAAAGAATGAAAGAAAGTTAAATTCATCAAGGTTGAGTAAACTCATTGGACATTAACATAATACACTAGCGATAGAGAAATATCATTGTGCAAAGGGTATAACAGAGGGGTTGTTTTTTATTCGAGAATACATACATACCAAACGGTTAGCACCATATGGGAACAGAATTTAATGCTGGAGGTTCTTTGAAGTAAAGTTGTACAATGAACATGAGTAGGACATAACAAAAGGGAAGCATGAGGCTGGAAGGTTGTGATAGTATTTCAGTTGCTTCGGTACTCTCCTGACCTTTTAACTATTTCAGATGATTTTAGTTGTCAAAATTGTAAGACCTAGAAATAAGTTAAGCATAACAAGGAAAAACCATCTCTCTGAGTGCCATCTTCTAACATGATCCATTATCAGCTTATTGTAGTCTTTGGAGAAAAGCAATGAAACTTCCTTCAGGATTACTGGAAAAGCCTTCTGTAAGGTTTAACTAACAACCATACTAGCAATTCCTCAAAGAAACTTCAGTAGTTCTTTAATTGGAGGATACCATGAATTTTATTTTTTTTAATATACAGTGTATTTGCAAATTGACATATGGGGGAGAAATTTCTTCAGACCACTACTTTCTTGATGAGAACATCAACCACTTATAGGCCAGTCCAACTAAAATTCTGTCTTTTAAAATCGATGTCATTGAAGAACTTAAAAGTCAAGAACCTTTGTTTTTCCCTCGAACCTCGTTTGACAAATTTCATCTTGGCTAACGCAGTCCATAGGGCTTGGAGAATCCTCTGAAGCAAGTAATGGTTCTGTGATGATCTCTGGAAGTCCACCTGAAATTACTTCATCAGCATTTAGGCTTGCTGTGGAGTCCTTTGGGTCTGTTTCTTCAGCTCTCTTCTCTGCGGATATCCTCATGAGCGGGTACACATAGGACCATATGTACACGGCGCCTATCTGATAAGGAAAATTGAGATGATTCAATAACTAAGATGAAAGGGACTGTATAGAGAACTAAACGGATTAAATGCAAGTTTTGTAAATGTTGACATACTTTTTATTGGAAGTATGATACCAACAAGTTAGATAAGACAGCAAATATTACTTGGACTACCCACCACTTACGGCAATTTGATCATCAAACATTGGCTACTTTAAACTGCAGTTGGAGAAATTTAATGGAAAATACAAACATATGATAGAAAGGAATACCGCCATAGACAGGGAAGCATATGCCTCGCCATAAGTAGAGCAGGTGGATGAATCTCCAAATGGACTATTTGTCTCAGTGCAGACAGCAGGAAGTATAATCAAGAGCAAGTTCCCCAAGTTTCCTAAGAACAATGAACAACGAACTATAGTGGTAAATCGTAAATATAAAAGAGGTGAACCAAAATTCAGAACGATCGTATCACTTCAAGTAATATGCTTGCTGGATTTGAAAAATTGTAGTATTTTAAGCCTGCTACAACCATACAATCAGGAAAAGAATGTTCCATATACAAATACCTGCTGCACAGCAACCTATGACAAGGCTTTGGAGATGCCGGGGAGTTCTTGTGAGCTTTATCAGTACCCAAGCGAGCGCTGAGCCAATAATGAATGTGAGAAGAATGTTCACCGGCATGAACCATCTAAAACAATTAAACAACAAAGATTTCATCAGCTCCTGTACTAGGACGTTTTCAAAGGCTTCAAAATGGGTTTAACTCACAAAGTAACCAGACTGCTGAGTGTAATTGTGTCGGCCAAGCTGCTTGCTATCAATGATGGACCGAATATGTAGAACACCAACTGCTCATGAATAATTGAGTCAGTACATGTTAAGGTCGTTAAGGACCCTCGAATAACATGCATTCCATTTGGTTTTATTCTAGATGCAAACATGGACGTGAAGGCGAAGAACAAACCTAGAAATGGGGGTAAAAGGAAAGGGGGAGGAAGATGTGCTCAGTACCAATTTAATTGTGAATGCAAATACAGAAAAAAACTGACCTATTCGTTGTCTACCAATACTTCCACAATAGAAAGGCCATGAAGCACTAGAAGGATCTCCCTCTCAGTATTATCTTTTCACATGTAATGATGTTGACCATTTGGAAATTGCAGACTAGCCAACATCTCTCCTATTTCCCACCATTGCTCAACTTAACACCAAAGCATACTGATTACTAAATTTTAAAGAAACAAGTATCTAACAATTTCCTATTATCCCCTTGAGGGAAATTGGCTCGTACAGTTGTCAGAAGGTGAAGATGATTGAAAGGAAACTTTACACGAGTGGTCTTGAAGTAACATCAACCTCAAATGAGGTGAAAAAGATGAAGTTCAAGTCGCTCAAGAAAGATTATTGACATGAGCGTTTAACTGAGATGTTATAAATTTGACAGTGGCTGTTTGCTGATTGTCAAGACAAAAGGAGGTAATTCTTAAACGAAATACTCATTGAAAAATGAAGTAAATGATATGAGGGTGCTGAGGAGAGAAGAACACTTCAAAATGCAGCGAGCGCACAGGAGAGCTCACATTATTCATGTGTTGCTTTGCATCGTGCCCCAGCAGATTTACACGCTCCATCGCAAGAAGCGAGCCAACAGCAGTGACCAAGAGTACTTTCAGAACTGGCATCAAGGCCACGACGAACAGATCGAGAACACCCATTGAAACTCTCTCTTTCAACCTCACGTAGAATCTGTCTTACACACCTAATTAAGAAAGAGAACAAGAGACAATTTAGAGGTCTCATGAAAACTATTACAGCATTGATTTGACGAAGAGTCAGCACAGTGGAAAATATGATGCACTCTTGCGTTAATAGATGCCCTCATCTGACTGAAACAACATACAAACAAAGCTGACCGACCACCGGCAATGATTACTGAACAACATGTTTAACAGTATGAAAAGTGAGGTACGTGGTTGTAGATGGATACCGAGGTCGGCAAATACTAATCTGCTGCGTACAAACGGACAAATATGAACCCTAGCGAGGGAACAAGGGCACGATCACACAAAAGCTTTTAGCCACGATAAGGACAAAGGTATTTAAACGTCGCTTCAAAGCAACCGCAGAAAAACATCGAAGGAAGGTAGACTCACGTTTCCTTTTCGTCGATCAAACCGAGACCCTTACCTTGGTGGTAGACCTCAAGGTGACAAAGGGAACTAAAAAATATAATGCAGCCTGGTGGTGCCCGGCTTCTGCTTGGAGATGAAAGAGTTGCTGAGAAGGATCCCCGGGTGGAGCAGGGATGTCACGACCGTCCGGGGGCGAGTGAACAGCAATGCCAGTAACTTTGGTGGGCAGCTCCAGCGCAATCTGACGGAAGCCCATATCTCCCTGCTCCAACGAGAGTTCCTGATCTGTGGCTGCGAGCTTGCCCACGCTTCTCCTCTCTCGACCCTAATCTTTTGTTTTGTTTTTTTTTTTTTAATCCAGGAAACCCATATAGCCGGTAGTCGGAGGACCCACCACACTTAATACCCTAAACGACCATGAGACCATGAGAGGATTCGAACTCCTCCCTTCTTGAGGGGGAGAGAGCCCAAACCATCGCAATCACCACTAAGGCAGTGATTTTTTGATCCTCTTCACAATCACTCTCAAAACCACATCGCCTCGTGTCCCATCTTTTGCTTCTGGCCAACCATGCGCATTCCTTCCTTTTCAATGCTGACCATGCCTCTTTTATTTTTCTTTTTACCATGTATAAAATATATATTTATTATCTTATTATGTTTGGGAAAAATAAATTCCAAGAAACTAATTCCATTTTAGAAACTATACTAAATTTCTAAGTAATCTAAATTGCAAGAACTAGATCTCTAATAAAATGAAATATATATATATATATATATATATTATTTGCAGAAAACAAGTGCCATTTTTTTGAAAAAAATGTAAAAACAATCTCTAGGCAAAAATCTATGTGTCAACGCACACGAAAACGAATTCACAATGCCCAACACATGTCTAGAAAGTTGGCCATAAGTTGAAGGAGCTAGCGATAAAAGATTCACCAACTCGCTCCCAATTCTTGCACAAATTCAAGCATTCGTGGGCTTTGACTGGTTTTACGAGGTTGGATTAGCCTTTCTTCGGAAACTCTCCGCAAGGTGATGAAAATGCTAAATTTAGGAGACGTTTTTGCTTCTGAAGAAAGATTCTCTTCTCTGATTCTGACAGCAAGTCGATAAAATAGAATAAGGTTGAAGTGGAACATAGTGGAAAAGTTGGAATCGAACACTTTCCTTCGGTCGGCAGTCAATGATTGCAAGCCTACATCCAAAATACGCATCGCACTTTCTTCTCTGATTCTGACAGCAAGTCGATAAAATATAATAAGGTTGAAGTGGAAAATAGTGGAAAAGTTGGAATCGAACACTTTCCTTCGGTCAGCAGTCAATGATTGCAAGCCTACATCCAAAATACGCATCGCACTTGGCGGCTTCAACCGCCGGTCAGTCCATCAGTCCAAGGCAGAAGATATTTCCACTCCGCAACGCTTAAGTTTGCACCAGAAAAGTCGAGAGATTCCATATAACCGTGTCCACTAGTCCAAACGCTGTCCTTTCACGGAAGATAGATTGCTGCCGTCGTCATCTGAGTGTACGACAGTGATTTGCTTTTACTATATTTTCATCCGCCGGTCAGTCCATCAGTCCAAGGCAGAAAATTTTTCCACTCCGCAACGCTTAAGTTTGCACCAGAAAAGTCGAGAGATTCCATATAACCGTGTCCACTAGTCCAAACGCTGTCCTTTCACGGAAGATAGATTGTTGCTAATTAAATTGTTCTAAATATGGACATAATCCACGTACAAATTTAATCGAACACTTGCCTTCAGTCAGCAATCAGTGATTGCAAGCGTACATCCAAAATACGCACGGCACTTGGTGGCTCCAACCAACGGTCGTCCAAGGAAGAAAAATTTTCCACTACGCAATGCTTAAGTTTGCACTAGGAAAGTCGAGAGATTCCATATAACTATGTTCGCTAGTCCAAACGCTATCCTTTCACGGAAGAGAGATTGTTGCCGTAATCTAAGTGTACGACAATGATTTGCTTTTACTATATTTTCGTCCGTTGCTGATTAAATTATTATAAGTATGGACATAATCCACTTAGAAACTTAATCAACAATGCGTACGAGTGAGGTCAAATCCTGAGATTTGATCCGCCAAAAAGGGAATTTTGTTTCGTGAATATAAAGTATGTAACTTCGATAGTAATCCTACGGATAAATGTACCAAAAATACTAAAATTTATCATGAAAGTGTAATTTAATGTGCATTTATTTCATGGAAAATATTTTTCTTATTTTTTGGTGTTTGGTTCGTTTAGAAAAATTAGTCAATGGAAAATATTTTCCTACCAAAGTTTAAATTTAGGAAAATGATTTCCCCTTTAAAAGAACGGTAAAACGTTTTCCTTATCTACCAAAGCTTAAACTTGGGTGCTTGATTAACGAAACAATTTTTTTTTTTTATAAAAATATATTTTCAATTAAAAAATTGATTTTTTTTTCATTTTAATTTTTTCTTTATTTTATTTTATTTTATTTTATTTTATTTCTCTTTCTTTTTGCTTCTTCTTAGGTCATTGTTGGCCACGATGAAGGCCTGGCAAGCTCCAGGCTCACCAGATCGGGAGAGCTCATGGCCTCTGGTGGTGACACTCAAGCTTGCTTGAGGTCGGCGAGCTCTTAACCTTTTGTGGCAAGGCTCGATCTTGCTCGAGGTTGGTAAGCTTGCAACCTTTGCCGCAAGCCTTGGGCCTTACTAGATTGGGCGAGTTCATGGCCTCGGGGGGGAAGCTTGAGCTTGCTCTAGGCCGGTGAGCTTGTGGCCTTTGGCGACGAGCCTCGGGGGAGCTTGTGGCCTCGAGTGGCGAGGCTTGAGCTTGCCCCTTGTGAGTCGGTTGGGGACAAATCACCAAACGAAGCAAATGGCAATGGCGTGCGAGGAAGTAGAGGAGCGACGGATAGGAAGAAAGAAAAAAGAAGAACCAAAAGAAAAGGAAAAAAAAAGAAAGTAGTTAGAACATCAAATTATAAAGTCCCCCTATTGATTTTGTCCCATTTGGTTAACAGAAAATGTTGGCATGGTTTTATTTATTACTTTTTTAGGACACATGGCACCAACCAAAATTAACATTAAAAAAATGAAAATAGAAAAGATAAAAAAAAAGGTAAAATACAAAAAAGGAGGAAAAATAATTAGTTAGAGCATTTTCCGTTGAGTTTCATCTTCTTCTTTGTTTCCACCGTTCATTTTCTTCCTCAGCTAAAGGAGGTGCAGATAAAATTGCTCATCTTCTGCTTTCAATCAAATTGATGCAACTGTGGAAACTTGAAAGAAGTCGTTCGCAGCTATGGCTAAAAAGAGTGCGTGCGGCCATGATGAGATGAGAATGAACGGTGGAGATTAAGCTTAACAATGGCAAGGGCAATTTGATAATTAACAAGACTGGCATTTTTTAAATTCTTGAAACTTGAAGGGACCATGCTTGAGGGGCTGTGATGGTCAGCCAATTGGCCCGAATGGCCCAATGGGCCAGACCACCCGGGTTGCCTCGGATTGATCGGGTTGGCCTGGGGATGCTCGATTGTCTAAATTAAAGAAGGTAATTTGGAATTGATATCAAATTACTCTCAGTTTGAGCCCATGTTGACAAATCATTGGACTTCCTTGAAGGTCGGCAAACCCCGTCAGAGACAGACTCATATTAGAACCGGAGTGATCCAAACGTGGGTAGGGAATGACACAAAGTTATCCTTCTTCCGCCCCCGTCACTTGAATCCTGTGTTTGCGACTTCTTGGTCGAATTTACTTGATACTTGCAAAAGATGAATACACATGCATATATAGGATGATGCATGGTATGTATGATGCAAACGCCCTAAAGTAACTTGCATTGCAGGAAGAATGGCTCTAACACCTTTGATTTCATTCATGAGAAATATTGTTTAACTGCATCAACATTTATAGACTTTGACAACTCACGGTCATTCATCTCAACTACAATTAGAGCACCTCCCATTAAGACTTTCTTGACGATATATGGGCCTTCATAATTTGGGGTAAAACTTTCCACACAAGTCCTATATGATAGGTAATACTTTCCTCAACATGGAATTATCAATCTCAAAGTTTTTCTGTTGAACTTTGTGATTAAATGACTTCGTTACTCGCATTTGGTAGCAATGGCCATGGCATTAGGTCATAACCTTTTCTCGTAAGCCATTTTCAATTGTTTGTATCTCTAGCAAATGCAACCAGCTTCAAAAAGTTTTTCATATGATAAAACTCTCAATGAAGGAACATCCACTTTCACTAGGAAATTTACTTCCATGCTATATACTAATAAAAAGGGTTTTGCCCAGTTAAAGTTCAAATCGAAGTTTGGTATGCCATAAATGCCTATGGCAATCTTTCATGCTAGTCATGGTAATTCTTAACTGTTTTTGATAAGATCATCTTTATATTCTTATTTGCCGCTTCCATAGCTCCATTTATTTGTGGGCACTATGGTGAAGAATTTAAGTGGCAAAATTTGAAATCCCATGAGCAATTCATCCACAATCTTGTTGTTGTTCAAGTTCAAACCATTATTAGTGATGATTGCCTCTGGAACTCCATATCGAGCAAGGATATCACAATGAATGAACTTGGCTACGTTCTTGGTAGTGATGTTAGCATATGAGTAAGCCTCAATCTACTTCGTGAAATAGTCAACAACCTCCAAGATGAATCGATATCCATTTGAAGCTTTTGGTTGATTGGCCGAATGATGTCGATGCCCCACATAGAAAAGGACCACATTTCAAACATTTTAATGTAGTTCATTTGGAGTTGCATTGATTCTATCTCCATAAATTTGGCATTGGTGATAGTAGCATATGTGTTGAATGTAATTAGTCTCCATAGTCAACTAGAAATAATAAAGTCTCATGATTTTTCTAGCCAAGAAGTGGCCGCTCATATGAGGATCACATTATCTTTTGATCCGGTCTTGCTAAGATGGATTGAAGCTAAAGAAGCTAATCACTTAATGAAAGAAATAGAGTGTATCCATGACCCACCTTGACTTCAAGAAGACAGCTTGCTCCGGATCTTGTTCTCCCGGTCTTGAGTAATCGGAGAAGCACTTTGATAAACAGATTTGATCTTGCTTCTTTTTGAAGCTAGTTCCTGATATTGTAATACCATAACTCTCCATCGGATTTTTCTTCAATTGCCATACACTAAGTTTGATGTTCAAGAATATCTTTCTACATAGGTTTGATGTGTAAACCCTCCATTGAGGATAATGAAGCTAAAGTATCAATGAACTGATTTTGAGATCTTGGTAGGTATTTAAAATACATTTCCTCAAATTTTTCCACCAACTTTTCAAGGAATTTATGATATGGAATCAACCTTGAAGCATGAGTTTGCCATTCACCTTCATTCTGGTGGATGATAAATGCAGAATTGCCATGGACTTGTAACCTTCCAACCTTCATGTTAATAGTGAGTTGTACACCAAGAGTGCAAGTTTCATATTCTGCGATGCTATTGGCATATGGATATATTCTTGTTGGGTACTCATGAAAAGTTTTAGGACGTGATTGCGTTTAAAGAAAGTTTCAAGACTCAATTGTACTTTCGTGACAAGTTTGATAACTTGATTATACTTTATGAAAGTTTTAAACTCCATTGCATTTTTTGTGACGAGTTTTAGGACTTATTGTACTTTTTGAAAGTTTTAGGATTCAATTGTATTTTTATAATGAGTTTTAAGATTTTCAATGCTCTTGTTACTCTTGAAAATAACTACATTCCTAAATTGCACTAGGGATATTTACCAAAAAAGGTCATAAACCTATTATACGGATGCCATTACAATTTTGAACTTTTCTACATGATAAATTTAGTCTTAAACTTTTTGACGATTTACTAATGTATTCCTTTCAGCCAATTTTAGATAGAATAGCTATGACGACCCAATCATCGTTGATAGTCCTACGTGGCACAGCCGATACTGATGCGGACAATTTTTGCAATTTTATTTTTAAAATTTATGATTTTTTCATTTCCTTTTCTTTTTTTTTTCCTAATTTCCCTCTACTAGTCACTCGTCTTGGCAACGTCCTTGGCAGCCTTTAGTGAAAATTAGCCTCGTCGGATTTGGTGAGGGCTATCCTTGATGGCCTCTGCGAGCATTGGCCTTAAAGATCCACCCTCATTGGCCATCGTTAGGCCTTGTCGATTGGTAGAGAGAAGTAGAAAAAAAAAAGACAGAAAGGAAAAAAGGAAAGTAAAGAAAGTAAAAAAATGGGAAAAAAAATCGTAAATTTTTTTTAAAAGAATTACAAAAATCATTCATATTAGCATAGAGTTGGTCATGGCATAAACACCAATAATCTTCGGCCAAAATTAGCCATAATGTCTACATCAGTAAATCATAAAAAAGGATTGAATTGGTACCCAAACAATAGATTTATGACCTTTTTGATAATTTTTCCCACTGCAATACTTGTGATGGGATTTTAACCATTTCAACCAAGAATAGAATAAGAATTTGGTTTACGAGGTCGATACAAGGTGTGGCTAAAGTTGATTTAACAATATAAACCTCCAATGACAAGCAAGATTGAGATTGCTGAGGGAAATAGTTGAAAAAATTGTTAAAAAAAAAGTGTTCCTAGATGTTCACGTGTCCTTCTCTTCTCTTGGAGCACCTTGAATATTGCGAACTGAGAGTCGCCAGTTAGTAGAACCCTATTTCTTTGGATCTTCTCAAATCCTTACTTTTGTAATCTACTAAATGAATATGATTGAATCTTATATCAAACTAGTGTCTTCATTAATCGATTTAGGAAAATCTAGATTGATTGGACACCTAGTATATAACGTATAGGTTCAGGGGTTCAATCACATGTGAGAGGAATTAGCATACATAGGTGTGGTTGATGGGAGGACGGTAATAATTCGAACAATATCGAATCAATGCAGCGGAATAAAATAATCTTCCCTCTTGTGTAAACCTAATAGGAATCGATATAGTAGAGTAAAATAAATACCAAGCACGCGAACACAAGACGATTTTTACGTGGAAAACCTCCTCGATTTGAGGAGATAAAAAACCACGGGATCGGAGTTCACCCGAAAATCTTCACTATCAATAAAATTGTTCTTCTCTAGCAAATACTAGAGGTACATAGTAGCAAACACCTCAAGAACATAATTCTTGGCAATACACATGAACTTCACAAGAGATCAATGATAAATCTGACCAAAAACGCAAGTTTTGATCAATCCACGAAAAACCTGATATAGGGAACTTCAAATGAAAATCAAACTGTTCAGATTCGAGAAAATTGCGCTACGAACATGCTGACAAAATTTCAGCTCAATCGGACCACGAATCGACCTCCGGTGCCAGCTTGATGTAAATCAGATATTACCCTAAACCCCAGATTTTTTGTTTTCTCTTTTTCTCTTGTTACTGTTTCCTTTTTTGCGGCTACCTCTTTATATAGATAGTGAGAAACCCTATTTCCTCATATAACTTATTATATGGGCTTAAGCCCTTTTTGGGCTTGCAACTCATTGGGTCTCCTCCACATAGGAGTGAACCCAGCTAACAAATCTCCCCCTCACGACAATGTGGAGGGATTCACCATCCCTGCTATCAATCAGCAATGTTCAAGCTTCTCTCTTGGTAGAGTCTTCGTCATCATATCAGAGCCATTATGATCCGTATGAATTTTCTCAAATTCCAATAACTTTTCATCTAGAACATCTCTAATCCAATGATATCTAACATCAATATGTTTCGATCTAGAATGAAAAGATGAATTCTTACCAAGATAAATTGCGCTTTGATTATCACAAAATAGCACATACCTCTTTTGCTTGAACCCAAGTTCTTCTAAGAACTTCTTCATCCATAGCATCTCTTTACTAGCTTCGCCGCCGCAATAAATTCAGCTTCGGTTGTAGAAAGTGCAACACACTTCTGCAATCTTGACTTCCATGACACAGCTCCACCCGCAAAAGAAATCAAATAACCAGAAGTAGATTTACGAGTATCAATATCTCCTGCTAAGTCGGAATTTGTGTATCCAACTAACTCAAGTTTCCCGGTCCCGAAACTGAGTTTCAACTTTGAAGTTCCTCGAAGATACCTCATAATCCACTTCACTGCATTCCAGTGCTCTCTACCTAGATTTGATAAATAGCGACTAACAACGCCAATTGCGTGCGCCAAGTCTGGGTGTGTACATACCATCACATATATTAAGCTTCCTACAGCTGAGGCATATGGAACACTTTCCATATCTTTATTTTCTTTATCAGTCGTAGGACTTTGCTTCATATTTAACTTAAAGTGAGTAGCAAGAGGAGTACTAACCACTTTAGCCTTGTCCATGTAAAATTTCTGAAGGATCTTCTCGATATATTTCTCTTGCGACAAAAATAACTTCTTAGCATCTCTGTCTCGGGTAATTCTAATGCCAAGAATCTGCTTCGCCGAGCCCAAGTCTTTCATGGCAAAAGACTTGCTCAATTGTTTCTTCAATAACTCAATTCTTGAAGCATTCCTGCCAACAATTAGCATATCATCAACATAAAGCAAGAGAATAATAAAATCGTCATCAGAAAATTTTTGGACAAACACACAGTTATCTGAAGAAGTCTTCTTATAGCCCTGTTCTGTCATAACTGACGCAAACTTTTTATACCACTGTCTCGATGCTTGTTTTAGGTCATAGAGACTTTTCTTCAATTTGCACACATAATCCTCTTTCCCTTTTACTTTAAAACCCTCAGGTTGTTCCATGTATATCTCTTCTTCCAAGTCACTATGTAGGAAGGCCGTTTTAACATCCATTTGCTCAATTTCCAAATCTAGGCTAGCTGCCAAGCCTAATACCACACGAATAGAAGACATTTTCACTACCGGAGAAAATATATCATCAAAATCAATACCCTTTCTCTGACCGAATCCCTTAATAATCAATCTAGCTTTGTACCGTGGTTGTGCAGTATGTTCATCTTGCTTCAACCTATATACCCACTTGTTCTTCAAAGCTCTTTTACCTTTAGGTAACTTCACCAACTCAAAAGTATGATTATCATAAAGTGACCGCATCTCATTTCGCATAGCATCAAACCAATTGCTTTTGTACTCATCTTCTATTGCTTCTGCATAGCACTCTGGTTCACCTGCATCAATCAATAATACATGCTCATTTTCAGAATACCTGGTGGAAGGTCGTCGGTCTCTAACGGATCTCCGAACTGGAACATCTAGTGGAACATCTAATTGAGCCTCTAGTTCAGGAATAGTATTATTTATTTCAACATGTTCAGGAACATGTGCATTATTTGGAACATTGACTTCCTGCTGCTCTTCATCAACCTGTGTAGGAATATTTGTAAGAGGAACTGGATCTAAATCAACTAGATTATCACTAACCTGTGGTGCTGAAATCATCTTCCATTTCTCAATATCCTCTATTGTTTGATATTCCATAAATACAACGTCTCTGCTTCTTACAATTTTCTTTTCAAGTGGATCATAAAATTTGTAGCCAAGCATATCCTGTCCATAACTAATAAATATGCATTGTCGTGTTTTCACATCAAGTTTAGACCTCTCATCTTTGGGAATATGCACAAATGCTTTGCACCCAAAGACACGCAAATAATCATAAGAAACTTCTTTGCATGTCCAAACTCTATTAGGAACATCAAACTCTAAAGGAACGCATGGAGTAAGATTTAATACATGCACAACTATACTTAAAGCCTCACCCCAAAAGGATCCAGGTAGCTTTGACTGTGAAAGTAAGTATCTTACCCTTTCAACCAGTGTTTTGTTCATTTTCTCAGCTAAGCCATTTAACTGAGGCGTCTTGGGAGGTGTCTTTTGATGTCGAATACCTTGTTGTCTGTAGTATTCATCAAAAGGTCCAATATACTCTCCCCCATTATCAGTTCTGATGCATTTTAATTTCTTTCCAGTCTGTCTCTCAACTGAAGCCTGAAATTGCTTAAAAGTATCTAACACTTGATCTTTAGTTTTTAAGGTATAAATCCAAATTTTCCTTGAAAAATCATCTATGAAGGTAACAAAATAAAGAGAGCCACCAAGTGATTTTGTTTTCATAGGACCGCAAACATCGAATGCACTAAATCCAAGTATACCCGACTTTCTTGAAGGATGGGAGCTTTTAAATGCAACTCGTTCTGTTTTCCTGCTAAACAATGAGCACACTTCTTTAGCGCTGAACTTTTCAATCCTAAAAGGAGCTTCTTCTTGGCCAATATTGACAAACCCTTCTCACTGATGTGACTGAGCCTCTTATGCCATAATTCAGCTGCATCTTCGCTATTTACTGCATTAATTTTGTTTGTGGACAACTTTGCCTACATAATGTATAACGAAGAATATTTTTCACCTCTAGCCACAACAAGAGAACCTTTGGTGAGCTTCCATTGACCATTACTGAAGGTGCTGCAATACCCCTCATCATCCAACTTGCCTGTAGAAATCAAATTCAAGTGGATGTCAGGTATATGTTTAACATTCTTCAATACTAACCTTATGCCATTGCTGGTTTCTAGGCACACATCACCGATGCCTACAGCTTGAGCTAGTCCATTGTTTCCCATCTTCACAGATCCGAAGTCACCTGACCTGTATGATGTAAAGAAATCTCTACGAGACGTAGCATGAACGGATGCACCACTATCAATTACCCAACTGGTCTCATGAGATACAAAATTCACCACATCACCATCAAAAATAGTAAGAAAGTCTTATTTAAGTGCAGCGACAACGATTGTCATCGCTGTCATTATCACTTTTCTTCTCTTTACCTTTCTCCTTTTGTTTCTCCCTTTTTAACTGTCGACAAAACCTCTGAATATATCCCTTTTGATGACAATAATGGCACTCAACATTAGCAAATTTATTATACTTACCTCTGCTTTTGTCTCGACTTTTATCTCTATTTCTCGGACCTCGAGACTCACTTCTCCCTATTTTCTCGACAACCAAGGCATCAGAATGTGAAGAGGACGATCCTTGTGTCTTCATTCTCATCTCTTCATTCAAAATATTACTTTTGGCCAAATCCATGGTAGTCGTACCATCTAGGGCAGAATTAGACAAAGATGTTCGGAACGTCTCCCATGAGTCCGGCAAAGTACCAAGCAACCATAGTGTTTGTATCTCATCATCAAACTTGATTCCCATCGCAGCTAACTGATTTATAATTCCTTGAAAAGAATTTAAATGATCAGTCAAACGAGTACCATCATGATATCTCAAAGCCATCATCTGTTTTATCAAAAATAACTTATTATTCCCAGTCTTTCGAGCATATAACTGTTCGAGCTTATCCCATAAACTGCGTGCATGTGTTTTCTCAATAATATGGTTCAAAACATTATCATCTACCCACTGCCTGATATAACCACACACTTGACGATGAAATATAGACCATTCAGCGTCAGTTTTATTCTCTGGTTTCTCCTCAGCAAATACAGGCAAATAAAAATCTTTCACATATAAAAGATCTTCCATCTTCCCTTTCCAAATATGATAATTCGAACCATTCAATGTAACCATTCTACTCGTATTCGTTTCCATTGTTTAACACGAAGCAGAAAAAAATCAAGCAATAACCTGATGCTTTGATACCACTCTGATGGGAGGACGGTAACAATTCGAACAATATCAAATCAACGTAGCAGAATAAAATAATCTCCCCTCTTGTGTAAACCTAATAGGAATCAATATAGTAGAGTAAAATAAATACCAAGCACGCGAACACAAGACGATTTTTACGTGGAAAACCTCCTCGATGTGAGGAGATAAAAAACCATGGGACCGGAGTCCACCCGAAAATCTTCACTATCAATAAAATTGTTCTTCTCTAGCAAATACTAGAGGTACATAGCAGCAAACACCTCAAGAACATAATTCTTGGCAATACACATGAACTTCACAAGAGATCAAGGATAAATCGACCAAAAACGCAAGTTTTGATCAATCCACGAAAAACCTGATATAGGGAGTTTCAAACGAAAATCAAACTATTCAGATTCGAGAAAATTGCGCCACGAACATGCTGACAAAATTTCAGCTCAATCGGACCACGAATCGACCTCCGATGCCAGCTTGATGTAAATCAGATATTAACCCAAACCCTAGATTTTCCGTTTTCTCTTTTTCTCTTGTTACTGTTTCCTTTTTTGCGGCTACCTCTTTATATAGATAGTGAGAAACCCTATTTCCTCATATAACTTATTATATGGGCTCAAGCCCTTTTTGGGCTTGCAAGGGTCTCCTCCACATAGGAGTGAACCCAGCTAACAGTGGTGACCCTATTTCGATGTAATTGTATAGTCTAATAGAGAAAAGTAATTTTCAAAGCAAATAGGCATTTTACTTTTAATTTTGTATGCCCTAAACTATTGTTATATATTGAGACAATATCTCTTGTAACTTGTAACTTGATACTTTGATACTGATAGAGAAGAGATTACCTAGTGTGATACTTTGATTTTCCCATTCTGATTTTTGAAAGGGTATTCCACATAAAAAATTGCTTGTCTTCTTCTATCATTATGCTCTTTTACATTTTGTGCTTCTAGCAACTGGCATTAGAGCTTGGCTAGGAGGAATAGTGGGCGCGACAAAGATGGATGAAAAGAAGATGAAGATTGATTGGTTCGACAACAATGAATTCTGTTTCTGGAAAATGCAAATCGAGGATTTGCTGTATCAAAAGAACCCCCATAAGCCTTTGTTAGGAAAGAAACTAAATTAAAAAAAAAAAAAAAGATAATTGAGAAGTGTTAGAGTGGCAAGCCCTAGGTGTGATTCGTTTGATGTTGGCATGGAATGTTGCCTTTAATATGCTAATGAGAAGACAATAACGGATTTGATGATGGCTTTGTCCAACATGTAGGACAGATCTCTCTACGTTAAATAAGGTATATCTAACATGTCATCTATTCAATTTGAAGATGGATGAAGGTGCTTATGTGACGGATTAGATCAACATATTCAACATGATCACGAATCAATTGAGTTCAATGGAAATCAAATTTATTGACAAGGTAAAAGCTTTAATTCCATTAAAACGTGAAAATTTAAGAAAAGCCACCTAGATACTTCTACGGAACAAGTGTTCTAAATAAGTAAATGAGATGAAAGTGTCCTCTTTTGGTGGCTGACCGTCGATTATTACGTGGATACACTTATTGACAGTAGAATCCGCAGACAAGGGTTTAGAATAAAACTCCCACACACAATGGTAGAAGAAAAAAATTCTTTTTTACGAATAGATATAACACTTGCTCTATTCGCACCAAATGGAGTCATTAGCTCATGCTCTTGCATATTTTTAAATGAGAGAGCCGTTTTCTATTATTGATGCACGAATTCATCGCGCCAAATGGTCATTATCTCGCGCTTCACATAGGTTCCTTAGAATAATTTCCTTTCTTCTGCCTTTTTAGTATCTCCAAATTTCAGGAAAAATTACCAAAAGAGTGCTAAATATATTGTAATTTTTCCAATTCAATCATAAACATTTTTTTTTTACTAATTCGATCATAAACTTTTTGCAATTGTGCAAATTCAGTCCATTTGGCCAAATTTGGCCAGTCAACAATGACGTGGTCGCCCGGTCGATGCCGACGTTGCAATTATTTAATAATATTTTATTTTTTTTTCAGATTTTTTAATATATTTTTTTTTTTTTCTTTCTTGCTCTTCTTCTGGTTGGTGTCGAACTAGCAAGAAGAAGAAGAAAAAAAAAAAAAAATTAATAAAAAATTCAAATAAAATAAAATCTTATTAAAAACTTGCCATTAGGGGTGTGTCAACGGTTCGGTTCGGTTCGGTTTTTCAAAAACGGAACCGAACCGAACCGTTAAAAATCTTCCGAACCGAACCAAATGGGATCCGAACCGAACCGAACCGAACCGAACAATTTCGGTTCGGTTCGGTTTTTCGGTTTTTGAGTTTTCGGTTTTTGGAAATCGGGGGCTTCTATTCGTTCTTTTGAAAAAAGCAACACAAAAACGAAAGAGAAAAGAAAGCTTTATAGGGAAAAGTCAAAAGGAAAAGCTGTACAAAGCAACAAGCGTAAAGAAGAGAGAGAGGGAAGAGACGTGAAGGACAGGCCAGCAGAGGGAAAAAGCGGAACACTGTTCATCTTCTTCCCCCGCTCTCACCGCCCGCGTCCGCCGTTCGCAAGCCCAGCACAGGCGGCCTAGCGGCCGGTCACCGCCGCTCCGCCGGTCTCGCCCGCGATGTGTAGCTCGTCGCCCAATCGCCTCCGCCATTGCCCGCTCAGCCATGCCGGAATGCTCGCCGCCTCCGAGTGTCTCCGCCCGCAACCCGATGCCAGCAAATCCCGGGCCGGTCACCCCTCACCCGCGAGCTCGCATCGCCGCTCCGCCGCCGACTCGCGAGCCCGACGCCCTGCGGTTGCGCCACCACTCACCCATCCCCGCGGCTGCGCAGCTCCTCCCTCCGAGCGACGGCACCACGGCAGCTTCCCTCCGCCGCACCTAAGTGATCGTCGTCGCCGTTGCACGTCCAAGCCGACCAAGACGAGACACGAGAGGAGAGGACTCGGCGTCGGGAGAGAATAAAACCGAAGATTTAATTTCATCGGTTTTTGGTTTAGTTCGGTTTGGTTAACCGATAAAAACCGAACCAATTAAAAGATATTGGTTTTTCACGAGAAATCGAATCGAAAACTGAACCGAACCGAAAAAAAACTGAATTTTTCGGTTCGGTTCGGTTCGGATTTTCGGTTCGGTTCCTGACACCCCTACTTGCCATGTCAGTGGCCGCTAGACGAATAACGCCATCTAGCATCCATGTCAATGCTGGTTGGCTAAATTTGGCTAGATGGATTGAATTGATGTGACGGCTTGATTTTTGATTCTGTTTTTGATTGAATGAGTTGGGCTTTTCATTGACGCGCCTATAGTTTTTCTCTCGAGCTTATCACTTATGAGATAACTAATTTATCAGGTGAAACCGTTAAGAAATCTAAACGTAATAGACTTGAGAATTCAACCAGAAATCGATTGTTCGACCGTGTTAATCTATAAGGGTCAATACGGCACTGTCAAAATCGATCAGAAATCGCAAATAGGTCAATTCGATAGAGGCATGTGATTAAAGTGTGTGTATTTCCATCTGATTGCAAAATTCCTGTCGAACGGCACTAAACCGATATTTCTATTATTTATGTACTATGTGCCCGTATTTGAAATCTCGAAATTTTCATAACAACTAAGAGCCGCCAATGAGTCGAAGATGTACAATGTGGCTCGAAAATAATCGACCACGGGTCAAATGCGCTAAAAATTCCTAAAAGCTACCCAATAGGTTAGGTCACGCTAAAATCGCGTTTGGTTGAAATTAACCACGAAATTGAACCCGATTTCAGAAATTAAAAATTTTGTCATGTTACGATTTATTTTAGGAACGTCGACTCATCCTCCGTAAACCCGAATTTTTGGCGAAAAATCAAGAATTGGCGAAATTGGACCGAAAAATTAAGAGGGCCGCTTTTGTGTGCATTTTTGGTGTTCAAGATGGATCATTTGGCAAGAAAAATTGTGGAATGAATGTGGATACCTTGGCTAGTATTTTTGGGCACCAATTTGGATTGAGTTGGAGTAGAATTGGATTGGAATTGAAGGGGAGATGCACAAATTCGTAGCTATGATGGTGTGCAACATTTTGGACCACCTAGAGTGGCTTCTTGGAGAAATTTTGGTGTGGAAAATGGTTGAGGATGAGGTAGTAACAAGTGGGGGCCAAGTGATGAGTGTATTGGATATTTTGAGGAGACTTTTGGGGCTTGTTGTCCCCCTTGAACTAGTAGACCACCTTCTTCCTCTTCCTTAGCAATTCTTCCTTCCTTGTTGCTGTTGTGAGCTTAAGAAAACCAGCAGAAGAACCAGAGGAAGCCAGCTGAGCCAGCCCTGCTGTCAACCACCCGCCGTTCGAGCAGCCGCTGCCGCTTGAGCCGCTCGAGCTCTACTTGTCGTCTTGTGCCAATCCGTGCGCCCGTGAGCTCGAGCTTGCGCGTTTAGGCCCTCCGTTCGTCCTCGTCGCAGCTCCACCTGAGCTCCACCGTTGCCGTCCTGTCGTCCCCGACGTCACCTGGTTCCACCGTCGCCGCCTAGCCGCCCAGTTCCACCCGTTGAGCCCGTTGACCACCCTTTTCAGTTAGCCAGAGAAGCTGAAGTTCCAGCAAGGGCTGAGACTTCGTGAGCCTTTTCCGGCCCTTTCCCGACCTTCCTTGGCTTCGCTCCAGGCTTGAGTCTCGCCCACCTTGGCGTCGCCGTTGCCGTGAACTCATCGGCTCGCTAATCCGGTGAGTTTGCTCACTAAACCTTCCTTAGGAAGTTAATGATGCTTAAGGGGTGATTATATTAAGTTAAGTGAGATTAGTATAATTATTAGCTTGTTTAGTTAAATTAGGTTAGTTAAATTAGCTAATTAGGTGGTTAGTGATTGTAGTTAGTTAGTTTAATATGTTGTCTTGTAGTTAGGATGGTTAGAGTAATTTAATTAGTTCATTAGGTGGTTAGATTACCCTTTCTTAGCTTAAGTAGGCATTTATCTAATTAATTTGCATTTATTTAATTAATTTTGTAATTTATTTAATTATTTAATATTTTTCGAAAATTATATCGGGAGAGCCCGTAGCCTGAATTTCGTGCTGATTGTTGTGGTGTGATTAGTTTATACAATTGAACGATAATTTGTGCAATTGAGTGATGATTGTGATTTTTGGTTTATTATTTCAAAATTGTGAAATTTGGTATTTAATTAGAAAATACCGGGTGTCGAGTTTTGACACTAAAAATGTTTTTAAATACAATATCAAATAGTGAGATTTTAAAAGGAAGGATATCAATTTTTAAAGTTTGATCTGACCGTGTACCCACACACGATTATTTTACCGAGTGTTTTTAATACGAATAAAACGGGCCAAACACATTATCTTAATTGAGGCATTTGAACACAATGTCCTTGGCCGGGATTGAATGATCGTATGATGGTTATGAGAACCCGTCCCCGATGTGCGTCGGGTGGACGTTGCCCCTATATGAGATGCCCCTAACAACGGATGCTGGATCGTGGTAGAGGCTGGACCAAAGCTCCTTCGGGAATGCCATCTAAAGTTAGACGTTGCCGTGCTCAAGGGATGAGATGATGTCCGGCTACACCGGAAAGACCGATGTGCGTCGGGTAAAACGTGCCTGTGCGGGCAGTAATCAATTGGAACACGTGATTGATTGAGATAGATGCGCCTGATTATGTGATAAAATTGTGTGGTATGGAATAGGACGTGTCATAACGATTTGGTCTTATAATTGGGAACCTCTGTGATTGATTGAGCTATGAGTGAGGCATTCCAATTGATGTGTACATTTATTATATGCATCTGTGATATAAATTGTACTGACGTGTAGGAAGGAACTAAAGCAAGGTGAGTTTTCAATGATGTGTGATTAGACTGCCTTTAGGCATATTTCCTTCCTAATTAGGGTTTAGGGCGTGAACTCGTTGAGATATTGTCTCACCCTATCATGGGCTTAATCCTTGCAAGTCCTTAGATGGAGGCGAGGCTGGTTTGTTTTGGACAGCCGTGGGGATATATTGAGTGGAGTACTGACATCCTTGTCCTCGGGAGTCCCTGGCTCCACGAGCTCATCATGACTACTATCTTGGTTGATGAGGGCCTACCACAATTGGTACCTCATTGATTTAAGGCGTGGTTCCGTCATGGGCCTAATGGGGTCCGGGAAGGTCCCCTTGAGGGTTTTGATGTCCTCGCCATTGTGGTCAACACCGCTGTGGGCGAGGGGTTAGCTGACCCACCTGATGGTGTCGTGGTAGACCCGGAACCCAAGTAGATAGGGTCCGGGGTAGAGTCAACTAGAGACTTCTTTTTGAAACTTTGACTTTTGTGTATATAACTTTGTAGGCTAACCTTGGTTGTTTATAAAAGTGTTTTGTGAAATTTGTTATCCTACTTTTCTATCCCATATTAATTGTTGTTTGGGGATTGTTTTATATTACACTTCCACATGTGCAATAAAATGAATGGGTTGGCAACGTGTCTTGAGACATCGCAAATTTATTAACCACCGAGGGATGTGCGCGCACTTGAGGTTCAGGGCGTGACAATTGATTTCATTATAAAAGGCTTAGGACTGAATTGACAAAAAAAAAAAAAAAGGTTTTAAAATTGAATTGGAAAAATTGCAATAAATTTAGAATTGTTTTGGTAATTTTCCCCCAATTTTGACATTTACACACCATTGTTTTGTTAATGTCATAGAAATGGTTGAGATTTCTTAATGATTCAAAGAGTCAATGTCAAATAATGATGAAATCTCAAATTATAGAAACCAAAATGCTAAATGTAAAAGCCATACTATCTGAGTACATCATTGATTTAGAGAATGTAGAAGCTTCATTCGTTTCACGGAATATATAGTGTTTTTGAAAAGTGTTTTCCAGGAAGCCATTTCCCAAGAAAATGACAATATTTTCCAGTATTTAGCTAAAACTTGAAATTGAAGTAGAAAATATTTTCTCTTGTTCGGTATTTGATTTGATTTTCCTCCATAAACTTCTTTTGATCATTTTTTGTTTTTACTTTTATTTTAGTTTTCTATTCTTTTGTATTTTTATTATTTTAAAATACAAAAAATTATTTTTAATTATTTTTTATTTTTATTTTCCTTTTCTTTTCCTCAACTAGTCACCGATCATCGGTCCTTAGCCATAGCGGCGGCTGTTGATTTGCAAGGTGCGAGCCTCACCGCCTCCTAGTGGCGCTTGAGCATTGTTGATCCGGCGAGGCCTGAGCCTCATGGCCTTTGTCGACGTTCAAGCGTCACCAATCTACAAGGCGCGAGACTTGCTACCTCTTTGCAGCGCTCGAGTGTCACCGATCTACAAGGCCCAAGCCTCATCGTCCTCTAGTGACGCTCGATCTTGCCCGTGGCCGGCGACTGGCCGAAGAAAAAGAAGAAGAAGCGAAAAAGAAAAAAAAGAAAAGACAAAGAATATAAAAATCAAATTTTAAAAGAAAAATAATAAATAAAAAGAAAAAGAAAAAGAAAAGGTATTTAGTCAAAGAAAGTGAGGTGAAAGAATATGGAAAATGTTTTCCTATTTTTCAAAAGTGGAAAACATTTTTCCCTATTTTACAAGATTTTTTTTTCCGTTGATGGATAATATTTTCCTTGTTCTGTTCATTTTTCATGAAATGAATGCCGAGAATCTCGAAAGATGTTTTCCTATAAGTTATTTTCTATAAAACAAACGGAGCTTATATAGGGAAAATAAAGATGATGAGTGCTTGAAGTTAAGATTTAACAACTACCTCAAATGGAGTTGCCTTCGATTGGCACATTTTTTTTTTTTTATCGAAAGAAACAATTTATTCAGTTTGCATAATAATATTGGAGAGATACATAAAAGGTTTTTAAATCTAGCAAATTCCAAATAATTGTGGAACAAAGCAAATGCCATAATGCAAATAACAAAGCACAATTTGCATCTAGAGGCACACTCTCATCCTTCAAGAGTAGATCTGGCGCTATAAACTTCGGCGACTAATCACCAAATATGGTGATGAGCACAAACCGAGATTTCCCATTCCATTTTGAACGGCTTGCGATGTGTATTTAGATTCAACCTCTTCATTACCGTGACTGTGTAGAGACCAACATCAATATGTTGAAAGAACATAGATCAAATACTTGTAATGGACTCCCAAATCTATATGCAACTCTAGTTCAAGAAAGTAAAACCCTAAGATCTAGACAAAAATCTAAATTGGGTGAGGAAAATGGCCTAATCTTGGAGAGTTTCTATAGTCATGTCATGACCATTCTATTTGGTAGTTGTCAATGGGATGAATGGTTGAATTGGTCTCCATGTTCACCCAAGATTAGTTGTAGAAATTTGTTCATACACACAAACTCCCAAACCAGATTAGGAGAGAACTGCTGGGGGATTATCCCAATGGCTACCGTTCTCACTTGGAAAGGGGTAGGTGGATAGTTTGAATGCTACCTTCTTGAAGGACAAGGGTTGAGACGTGTGAGTGAAGAAGTAGGGATTTGCAATCTACGCACGGCACATATCATAGACAGTGGCTTGTAAAGTAGATATAGGAGACGGCAAGACAAAAAAAAAAGATCAGGAGAGAGAAGAAATAGATAATCAAAGCAAAGAAAAAATAATCGAATACTAAGTAGGCTTTCAACTTTAGAAATGAAGTTGAGAGCTTACGACTAAAGTTGAGAGCTTAAGAGAGAGCTTGAAAGAGGGAAGACTTTTTAGGAGACACGGGGGTTTGCCCCGAGAGAGAGAGAGAGAGAGAGAGAGAGAGAGAGAGAGAGAGAGAGAGGGAGGGAGAGAGAGAGAGAGAGAGAGAGAGAGAGAGAGAGAGGGAGGGGAATGAAACCTTAAGGCAATTGGCACATTAACTATCGCCATAATCTGATGTGCTATTGGTCGGACATGTAAAATATGAGAAAGGGCCAAGGAACAATGAAGAGCTCATCAAGAAGTGTTTGGTCCCACAATAAATAAAGGAACCTCTGTTTATTTTGAGAAAAAAATGAATGATTTAAAAATTATTTTCTTAAAAATAATGGTTGCAAATAATTAGTCAATGAAAGATATTTTTATTATCGATAACAATTTATCTCTAACATTTTTGTAAATGATAAAAATACTTTTTGTTCATTCAATTAAAAAGCGATGCAAATGATTATTGTTGGGAAAATGTTATTAAATTCATTCATTTGCTGTGAAATAAACAGAACTAATAGTACTTCTAATGTCCAATGTCTAAGTTAGGACTCAAACGCCAGATGATTATGATAGCTAGCAGATCTAGATACGAAGTTAGAGAACCGAGAAGGGAGAGTGACTTACTAGGGTTTTAAAAAACTTACTCACATTCTGATATTCTGATATCCAAACAAAGGCTTAAGAACTTCTAATAATTGTAGCGACTCTTATTGAAGGAGTAAACAGCAGAAAATACAATGACACCATCCGGCTTTATGATAGCCTCATCGATCCATGCCAACAAATCGGAATAGTTTACTGACATTATCATTGTGCGTGAGTTATTCCGGAATGAGAAAGTTCACTTAGTACAATATTAAGCAACAAGCACACGCTGAGTGCTGAGTGCTAAAACCTCATGCCGCTACCTTCCGATTTAGTCCCTTGTTGCTTCGCATGGCCAAGAGCACCAGCAGGCGGAACCCGTGCTGGAGGCTTGCTTCCCATGCTTTCTCTATGTCGAACATCATGCTTCCGCACTCATTCACATTCCATCCTTCTAACGCATGCACTGTCCCTGCTACTCGCCAAGCACTCATCACCCTTCTCGGCAACCAATTCTGCAGACGAATAACTTGCAGTTAATTGGATGCTGCGAAATAATTTCACATGCCATTTGCGCTTTAAAAATGGTCAGTTTTTCTTAATTAGTGTCTACGCATGCATGGGTGCGAAGGGTGGCAAAATGGGTCCATGACTCACGTTCCAACTCATAATTTGTATTAATGGGTTGCATGTGGGTTACAAAGATATAAAAACCCAGTTAAAATGGGTCCAAAAGTTTGAAGCTGAGTTATATGGGTCAAAAATGGGTTAGAATGTTTGACCCATTTTCAAACCATTTTCGATAGTAAGTGATTAATCTAACACAAACCTTCCTCAACTTATAGAATAGACCTACTACCTTTTTAGTTTCCTTTTTTTTTTTTCTTTTTTTTTCCCTTCTCTTTCTTTTTCTTTGTCTTCTTCATTGGTCGGTCACTGGCCATAACAGTAGCTGGTGACTGACCAAAGGCAAGCTCGAGCCTTGCTAGCTCTCCAGATTCCGATGAGGTTGAACTTGGCCTCACCTTGCTCGACGCTAGGCATGCTTGAGCCCCGCCCGATTTGGGGACTTGCAGGCGAGGCTCGAGCCTTGCCCAATTCACAGGATTTGGCAAGGCCCCAACTCACTTGACACCGACGAGCTCGAGCTTTGTTGGCGTCGCGCGAGCTTGAGCTTTGCTGGCGTTGGGCAAGTTCAGCCAACTTGATTAGGTGAGCTAGAGCCTTGCCACAGGTTAGTGAGGCTCAAGCTAGCTTGCTGCCACCGTGGCCGGCAAACGGCCAATGAGGAAGAAAAAGAAAAGGAAAGAAAAGGAAAAAAAAAAAGAAAAGAAAAATAATTAAAATTTAAAAAAAAATATATAATTAAAAAATTATTGAAAGGGGTGCATGTGTAAAAGATTTTTCTTATCAACTAGAAGAAAATATCTTCAAGTTTATTTTTAGGTTTTAGCCGAATATCGGAAAATATGATTATTTTCCTGAAAAATGGTTTTCCTAGAATATTAATGTGTTTTGATAATATGGGTTGGGTTGGGTTGGGTATGGATTACCAAATTTACATTGCATGAAAATGGGTCAAAATGGGTTGAATGGGTTAATATGGGTCGGGTCGAACCCATCTGTTTGATGGCCTTAAGTGTGATGTCAATTTAATGGGAGATCAGTGGTCTTATTCTACTTGAAAAATATCATGTGTGTGTCACCTAGAATTAGGTCATCCCTTACACATCATCTAGTCCTTGCATGATTAGGATCATTTAAATGTGTGGCATATTATTATAGTTTCATTTAATATTTACCCATCATTAGATTAGGTCATTTAATTAATGTCGCATGACATATAGTCTACATATTAGGTTTATTTAATTGTATGCCACATGTCATGTTAGCATAGATATATTTTTGTGCATCATTGCATTGTATTGCTCATAGATTAGGTTTATTAAATAAGAGAAAATCCTAAAAAAAGATTGAGTAACTACTTGTTAATTAGAAATCATATTTAGGATTGTTGACATGAATTTTGAGCTAACATTGTAGATGCTTTAATTGTTATAAGGTAAGTCTTGCAATTTATTTATTATTTTATTAAGTGTTAAATTGGTGGTTTGTGCAGCCGTATGGTCACATCACATGTTAAGAAAGTAAATTAAAATAAATTCAAGCTCCCTGCAAAACATTTTTTGGAAATAAAAGAGAAAGGGTACCAAAAGGCATTAGAAAATTCTAAAGTAATCAAGTCTCCGAATTTACTATCTCTGGTTTGCAAGAGTAAAGTAAATCTTCCGTTACTTTACTTGGGTTTGTAATCGACCCACCAAAGAATAGATTAATGTCGATTCCTAATTGAAAAATCATTTGCATGTTAAAAAACTTGAACCCTAAGTCGCGAACTAATATGGGTTTGAAGAACCCAAGCTAAGTTTAGACTTAATAATCAATTAGTCAAATCATAGATGGTGCACTCGAGGTTAGGTCACAACAATAGTAGCTTATAAAATAGATATAGGAGAGGACAAGACAAATAAAATAATAAAAAAAAGATTAGGAGAAAGAAAAAATAGATAATCCAAGCAAGGAAAAAGAAAATCAAATACTAAGTAGGCTTTCACCTTTAGAAGCTGAAGTTGAGAGCTTATGAGAGAGCTTGAAAGAGGGAAGAGTTTTTAGGAGATGAGGGAGGGAGGAGGGCGAGAGAGAGAGAGGGACGAAACATTAGGGGGCAACAAAAGGTCGAATTGGCACATTAACTATCATAATCTGATGCACTATTGGTCAGACATGTAAAATATGAGAAAGGGCCAAGGAACAATGAGTAGCTCGTTAAGAAGTACTTGGGGTGCGTTTGGTTTAGCTTTGCAAATGGGCTTTGGGTGTAATGTAAATGCTGAAAGTAAAAGTTATTTGAGGAAATACAAATTGTATTTGGTTAAGACCTCTTTGCAAATGAACTCTGAGTTGAATATGTGTTTGGCAAAAAAACTTTTGCAATGGGCTTTGGATATCTTATATATATATATGAAAAATGACCAAACCTTTCGCCGGATTGGCAAAGGGCTACAGCCGCTGGCGAGCTAGATCTGGCGTTGGCGGTTGTTGGTTGAGGTCGTGCGATCTAGCCGAGGGCTGCCAAAGGTCGCACAACCTCGGGTGACCCTCGACGAGGGTCACACAACCCAGGCAACCACCACCTGAGGCTGCGAGACCTAGGCAGCGATCACTTGGGTTGCACACCTCTTGGGTTGCTCGAGGTTGTGCAACCTCCAGCGGCCCTCAGCTGTGTCGCATGACCCTTGCCAAAGGTTGCTTGACATCGGGTGACCTTAACCGACGGGCACCAGTGCTAGATTTGGCTTGTTGGCAATCGTAGCCCTTCGTCGGTTCAGCAAAGGGTTTGGTCCTTTTTAAATTAGAAAAAAAAAAAAAACTAATGAAAGAAGAAATTGGAATTTTGAAAAATTGATGAAGGTAGTTTTGGAAGAAAAAAAATGAGCTTCAGCATTTAACTAAATGTTAAAAGCCCAAAGCTAGTCCTTACTAGTATTAGGCTTTTAGCTTTCCTAATGCTGACTTTGAAATGAAATCTCATTCAAAATAGGTACCAAACGGTCCAGCATTTCCTCAAGAAGCTTTGAAGGCTAAAAGCCCCTTGGTCCCATAATAAATGAAGTATCTATTTATTTTGTCAAAAATGAATGATTCAAAAATAAATTTTAAAAAATAATCGTTTGAAATATAAAATAAATTTAAAAAAAAAAATCGTTTGAAATAAATTTTATTATTGATAATAATTTATGTCAAACATTTTTGTAGACGATAAAAATATTTTTCGTTTATTCAATCTTATAAGTAATATAAACAATTATTTTTAGGAAAATATTATCAAATTTATTCATTTACCGTGAAACAAACGGAGTTAATAGTACTTACTTCCAATGTCCAATGTCTAAGATAGGACTCAAACTCCAGATCAATACCATAGCTAGCAGATCTAGATACGAAGTTAGAGAACCGAGAAGGGAGAGAGACTTACTCGGGTTTTAAAAAACTTAAACCACAATATGATATTCTGATATCCAAACAAAGCCTTAAGAACTTATAATAAGCCTAGCGACTCTTATTTATGGATTAAACGGCAGAAAATACAATGACACCATCCGGCTTTATGATAGCCTCGTCGATCGATGCCAACAAACGGAATAGTTTACTGACATTATTATTGTACGTGAGTTATTTTGGAATGAGAATGTTTACGTAGTACAATATTAAGCAACAAGCGCACGCTGAGCGCTAAAACCTCATGCCACTACTTTCCGATTTAGTCCCTTGTTGCTTCACATGGCCGAGAGCACCAGCGGGCGGAACCCGTGCTGGAGGCTTGCTTCCCATACTTTCTCTATGTCGAACATCATGCTTCCGCACTCGTTCACGTTCCATCCTTCTAACGCATGCACTATCCCTGCTACTCGCCAAGCACTCATCACCCTTCTCGGCAACCAATTCTGCAAACGAATAACTTGGAGTTAATTGGACGCTGCGAAATAATTTCACATGCCATTCGCGCATTAAAAATGGTTAGTTTCTCTTACTTGGTGTCTACGCATGCGTGGGTGTGACGATCAGTGGCCTTATTCTACTTGAAAAAACAAACCAAGGTGACCTACCATTTTGTTTAGCGATCAATATCTTTAAACAAGTACGAAGTCTCCCATCTTTCTTGTTCAGACAATATAAAAGTTATGGTTAGCCTTGCATGATAAATTAATAAATGATCTTGTTCACCGCATATGATCAAGTACTAAGTTTACATTTTTCTTGTTTGGACAATATACAAGTCATGGTTAGTCTTGCATGATAGACTAATGCATGTTTTTGTTTGCCATGTCATCAAGTTCTAATGAAGTCACCACAGATCGGAATGAGTTCAACAGAGCTAAAATCTTTGTAGCCTTTTGTTTTGCGCGGCAAATATAAACAGATGACCAAAATCGTTGAGAGTTAATTGATGAGTAATGTATGATTGGAATCTACTAGTGAGATAGCCTCGCAACATACCTTGTGAACTTACATGCTTCTAGTTTGCCATCCCCATTCTAAAACACAATGTAACTCCATAATACATAATTCCGTCGACAGTTGAGCAAACTAACCTCACAAGAGTCCAAATTATTGAACGACTTGGGAGCGATCATCGCTGGAGTGCCGTGGTAAAGACAATCTTTGCGGATTTGCTTTGGAGGGAATTGAGAAAAGGGTATGAACAACGTTCCCTTGGGTGCCTTTTTCTGTTCTTCTTCGGCAAGTTCATCTCCTACCAACCATATCTGCAACTAATATTTTATTAATATCGTTCTTACATAAATTACAAGTTGGTTATCTTCAAAAACTGCCTCGTCAAATACCTCAGGTCTCACCAAAAAAAGAAAAAAAATACCTTTTGAGAAAAAGTTCTTGAATGAATCAAATTGCCTCCTTCCTTTCCATTAAGACTCCTATTGAGCTTCTCATGCTCGTCCTTAGAAGCCACATTTACCTGCCATATTTCTTGCATCAATTGGATGAAAGAAGAGGTGCATATAACTATATATTGATTGCGGACATGCAATCCCTTTAAGAAAAATGCCTTGCATCACTTTTATTTTACTAAATCAAATCAAGGAAAAATAATCTCATTAAAAATAAGGGCGGCGCTATTTCCACCTTCTAAATGACTAAATCCATCATCACTTACACTAAAAAGACAAAACTGCCATAAATCTTTTAATTGCAGTTTTAGATAATGGCCCCACTCCTTTTTTTCCCCCTTTTCTGTTTAGGATAGTTACCATAATTAAGAATTTCACATAGTTTTTCTTGCATAAATATTCTTATAATGTTTCACATCTCCATGTAAAATTATAATGCTAACAGTAAGGAAAAAAACGTTATTTGATATAATATAAAATTAAAAAATCTCTTTTTCATCATTACTTTTATAATAGCCTATCTATTTTTTGCTCCTCTTATATTAAAAGCTCACTTTCTTGGTAAAATTTTTATTAATTTCATTAGTCTAAAATATATATCAACTCTCCTTATTAACTATATCAAATAATTTATATTTTTTCCTTACCATATTGGCGAGATACTTTTATAGAGAACATGTAAGAAGTTAGAGAAATATGTAAGAACAAACTAAAAACATTATGCACAATTAGATATCTAAATATTTTTTTATAAACAATTTGTTGATGATATTAATTTTTGTCAAATCAAAATAATGAAATTTCACTGGCATTTCAAAAAAAAAAAAAAAAAAACTTACTTTATGCAATGTTTTGATTTAATTAAATTTCACCCACTTAACAATGTATCCATAAATCTAATCGACAATGTAGAAAAGAAATAAATTTCTTGGAAATTTCTCTTTTTACCAAACAAATTTTTATGAAAGTAATACTGACAATAAAAAAAAAAGATAGTGCCTCTAATTTACATGGAATATCTACAATAATCAAAAGCTAAATACATGAAATTCTTAATTATGGTAGGTAGATCTTACATAGATATAGAAAACAGTTAAAAAAAAGGAATGTAAATAAATTTGGGACTGCCAATTTAAATTGAATTAAGTGATAGAGGGTAATTTTGTCTTTTTGGTGAAAATTGGGTGGATTTAGTCATATAGGGGTGGAAATATCGCCACCCAATAATAAAGAAAGGTGTAAAATAAAACTAAAATGATTTTATATAAAAAAAGAGGACTGAGCACCTGGATACCCCTTGCGCATAAAGCATGGGCAATGGCATAAGCAAGCTTGTTAAGATTGCCTCTGAGGAGAACTTGGCTTGTCCCTTCGGGAATTCTGCGAAGCACAACTGCCACTGCCAGGCTACTCCCATCCACCAACTTAGTCCTCAAATCTCTGTGCTTTTGAATAAAAAATTCACCATGCCCATTCAGTTTCTCTCCCTAAAAGGGAAAAAAAGCCAAAAAAAAAAAGAGTTGGAATCAATAAGCACTATAATTTGGCTAAAATAGACACCCCAATGACAGAATTTTGAGTGTAAATTGAAAAAGTAGATCGGGCTCCCTCTAATTCTCGACGACATATAATCAGATTAACATTTATATTGGAGGGTTGCCTAGGGAAGGAGACAACATCTTGCCTGATTGAGAAGACCCAAAGTCAGAACCTTGACTCCTTTCTGGTTAGCATCCAGTATAGCTCCTTCTATCAGGGCATTAATGGCTTCTGTTCGCCATGGTAATCGATACTACAGGAAAATGAAGAACATGAAACCGAGTTGACACACAGATGGACATGCATATGTCCCGGAGAAAATAGAAGACCAATAAACTCAAATCGTTCAGTCAACACCCGCTTGAGATGTTTTGAACCATCCGATATTTGTTAGTAGGTTACATGGCCAAAGAACCCAGACCATCACCCCATGGTTTTATGTGCAGATTTCTTAGTGGAATGAGATTTTCTTAGTGGCATGACAGGGCGGGATGGGGCTGAAGGATCAGTCCCCGTATCTGTTCCGTTCCCCCAGCCTGTCTCCCATCCCTGTTCCACCCTTTGAGGCAAACGGGCTGGCCGTCCCCAAGTTGGGAGCATTGTCAGTCTCCCGTTAGGATGTTTTGCCTATCTTCAACATTGCAATACCGTAACAAGGTAGTTCATCAAAATTCATGCCCCTAGAAACAACAAGAGAAAGTAAACACCAAGTTTGGGAACAAAACAAATTCTTGTCTTGGTTCTTACATGGACATTGTATCTTGGAATCACCCAAGATTGCAACTTGAGTTTCTTGAAGGCATTCCTCTCCAAGACGAAAGAGTGGCCATTGGTCCAAGTCCACACCACCGAGGCGAGTGTGAGTGGCCACATGATCCACGAGTACTGCTTGGGCGAGTAAGGTCGAGATGCGAGGGAGGCAAATCCCAGCCGCAGATGATAGATGGACTCCGGTGTTGTCATGTGCGTTAGATGCACCACGTCTGGCGAATCTTCCACTTTTTGAAGAGACGTCTCGTACGTGGCATTTGTTGACTCATCCATCGTTCCGTATATGTAGTCATAGATAGGCATGAAAAGGCTGTAGTTTGTTCGGAATTGGGTGTGGTGCAACGAATGAAACCTGTCGATAGGCCATGACTCATGAATATGAACTGAAAATTATGTGGCCAACAAGCGCTTGTATTGATCAAAACATCAAATGAACCATGCATGAATTTCTGTTTATGTCTTTTACTCATGCTCAACTACTTCTTTTGATATTTCCCTTTTCCCTTTTCTTTAGCCAAAATTTCCTTTTCCAAACAAAAACAGCCGTTAATTTCCCCATCTTTCACCGAGAATCATATGTATTTCACGTATACACACACATATATATTATATTGGCTTATTTTCTTCAACTTTGCGTAAATAATTTCGTAAACACTTTTTACCTTTCATGCTTATAATGGTGTGGAAACAATATGAGAGAGAGAGAGAGCATTACCCCCGATCAAGACACTAGTTTGCCTCCTAATAGAGGGTGCTACGAAGAGAGAGAGAGAGAGAGAGAGAGAGAGAGAGAGAGAGAGAGAGAGAGAGAGAGAGAGAGAACAATTAAATGAAAACAATTACTGCATTGTGGACTTACGATGGAGTGTACATTAAGTACTTGAGAGGTGGAAAGATGGTGAAGAGCCTACTGGGGATGAGCTCGAAGTTGCAGTGACCCATGTTGTTCATGAAATCAATGTACGTGGTGTAGACGATGATCGATGCGATTGAAGCAGTTCTTGTGAACACTGTCGTGTACATGGGTATTGCAAATAGCATTGCATACGCTATGTGTTCCGCGAAAGGATGAACTATGGCTACAAAAAGAAAATAAAAGAAAAAAAGAAAAAAATGATAAAAAATCAAAGTTTGCCTAACTGTATCATGAAATCAAAATTTAAACAATAAAAGCAAGAGTAACTTAAACGCAACATCAACTATGTTGGCTATCTAATAACGATGAGTCATTTGGTCCCTACTAAGTACCATGCGTGACAATTCTCCTAGACGATAGGAGTTTGTGTATTTACACTTTCAAAGACAAAACTATCAAGGTTTGACAAGTCTTTTAATTGCATAATAGACTAAATGAAATAATGTTAAATTAAATGTGATGTAAAGCATAACTTACATGAGATGGGCTCGGTGACAATGGAGGAGTGGTGGTGGGAGTGATAGCGAGAGTAGAGAAAATGATGGTGTAGGGCTCGATGAAGCCAGTAATAGAGATATTCCACGACCAAGGCATGAATCAGAGCGGTGATAATCACACCGTCTGTTTTCCAAAGTGGCAAGTGAGAGGCTTGAGGGATTGTCCAGTGAGTCATGTATAATATAATTGCAGTGAGCAAAATCTGGTCGTCCCTGCATAGAAAGACAAAGAAGGAAAAAAGAAATTCACCTTAAAAATGAGTAAGAACTGACTAAACTATGATGGCCCTTAATCACTACGTCCTAATTATGCCGTGTTATTGATCAAGAAGTTAGGGCATCATATGATACAAGAATGTACTTAAATTATCTGAATAACCACTGTGCACAGGGGTCCCGCTCGTTTAAACATACATCCTAAAGAGTGAGTTTGACCGGCTACTGTTCATATGTAAACTTGACCACCTATTAATCTCGGTCGGAGCAACATTAGTCAATGCATAGCTTCATTGAACAGAAAATACAATAATGATCTGCAACACAGAGAGAGAGAGAGAGAGAGAGAGAGAGAGAGAGAGAGAGAGAGAGAGAGAGACCAGTTGCTTTCTCGGTCCACCTGCTCGAACTCGATGCCTCTGTCGAGGATCCGGTTGTTGCCTTTGGCAGTTCGGTGGCGAGAAAGGGAGATCCAAATCTGATTGTGAATTATCCTCTCTAGAAGAAATGGGAGTATAAGGAAGTAGCTGAAGTCCCTCTCGCCAGGCCCTTTCGCAATGAATTGGTATGTGCCGTGAGCCATCCATGGCGCCAAAATCACGTACTGTTGAAGGGGAACGTGTTACACGAGAATGACTCTGCAAAACTCACAAGTGCATACATGTACATCTCTCATTTAAAGGGAGAATTACCAAAAAAGTCCTAAACCTATTGCAATTGTGCCAATTCAGTCATAAACTCTTTTTTTTGGCTAATTTAGTCCTAAATCTTTTATAATTGTGTCAATTCAGTCCATCTTGCCAAAATTGGCAAGTCGACGCTGACATGGATGTCGGCGGGGGACAGCCGGCCGGCGAACACTGATGTAGCAATTTTTAATTCTTTTTTAATTTTTCTTTTTTCTCACCTTCTCCTTCCTCTGGCCAATGAGGCTTGCCCCCACCGGCCGAAGGCGAGGGCCAGCGAGGGCGAGGGCAAGGCCTCGCCAGATTCGGCAAGCTCGGTCCTCGCCAAGGCTGGGTGAGGCTGAGCCTCACCAGATCCAGCAAGGCCTCACCTAGCCAAGTCGAGGGTCGACCTCACCAGTGGTCGGCAAGGCTGCCGTCGCCAAAGGCTATGACGGAGGCGGGGAGGGAGAGGATGAGGAGGAGGAGGATGAGGTGGCAGAGCGGCTGCGGAGGGGAGAGCGAGGTGGTGGCATTGCTCCAACGGTACTTGGAAGATCAGTTGAGGCTGGTGGGATTTGTGTACAAGTGCGGGGACGATGGCAACGGCGACAGCAATGACGAGGATGTCAGGTTTCTCTGGCGAGGAGCCTCGCCGGCCACTAGCAAGGTCGACCCTCGCCTTGGTTGGGTGAGGCCCTACCGGATCTGGCAAGGGCTGAGCTCGCCGAATTTGGCGGGGCCTTGCCCTTGCTAGTGGTTGGCGAGGCTGACCTTGCCAGATCTAGCAGGGCCTCGCCCTCGCCCGTGGCCAGCGAGGCTGACCTTGCTGACCCTCGCTGGCCAAAGGAAGGAAAAGGTGAGAAAAAAAAAAGAAAAAAAGAAATAAAAAATTCGAAAAAAATTAAAAAAAATATTAAAAAATTATCACATCAGCGTTCACCGGCCGGCTGTCCCCCACTGGCCAATTTTGGCCGGATAGACTGAATTGACACAATTATAAAAGGTTTAGGATTAAATTAGCCAAAAAAAGAAGTTTATGACTGAATTGACACAATTGCAATATGTTTAGGACTTTTTTGGTAATTCTCCTCTCATTTAAATAAATTTGGGAGATTATTAGTTGATATTATTTGATTGTGTGACGAGTGTGTGTCGATAGTTATCCAATTAGTAGATTGAACCAGATATAAATATTGTCCTAAGATACTCCTTGCATGAGATATAATTTGTATATGTTTGAACTAGTGTGCTATTTTCCATAGTTATCGGAACTACAGCTCTCTGTTCTATTTTCTAGATAGTTGAAACCCCAATTTTTGTTATCTCACTCGTAAAACTTATTTTGTAATAACATATTCCTGATACGATAAACCTGAGCACTACAAAGTAAAAATTTTTTTGTCTGAAAATAGATTGTGCATACAAAATGCATCTGCACAACTCTAACATCAGGCAATTAATGTGGCATCGTGAAGAGTGACTCGAACCGACCATTTGACAAAATTCTACATTCACCAACCTTAGGCAATGTTTTTTAAGCCGGCCCAGAAACACGAATTAAAAGCGCAGTATACCTTGAAGCTCCCCAGAGGCTTCCATGGCCAGTCGGTGAGAATTCCTGGTTTGGAAGCCATTCCTTCTTCTCTGCTTTTTGCCAGACTATTCTTTTAGTGAGCACGAGACCCTTTGTGCTAGAATTGGACATGCCCGACATCTCTTATAGAACTTCTTCTCTTGCTTTAAGTGCGTCCCACCCACCACATGCGCGTTTATAGTCCATCAACCAACGCTCCAAGATAGGACTAGACCAACCCGGTCGGACTGATGGGCCGTCCAACCGGCGGTGTTCAGCATGATTTTGTTAAAATTTGTTATGTTTTTTTTAGAAAATTTTCTCGTAAAGTCTGTATATCTCCCCATCCCTAAAATTACAACATGTGGATTAGTTTGCTTGCTCAAGTTGAAGTGTTGTCCGTCATCGATCACGATGAATGAAGGATCATGAGATTTTTCGAAACTTGATTTTATTGTCACAACAACTAATATGATTGATAGATTAAATTGCAGCACAATTTTCTAGAAGGAACGTGGGATTTTGTTTAGATCAATTGCAAGTATTATAAAAAGGATTTTGTTGATAAGGGCATAAAGGGCACTAATAAGAAAGTAGGGAGTATCTTTTCTAATGTACAGCCGCTAATGTTATGTGTAATTCATCGGTCTAAAAGCCAATTGTTTTAAATGAAACGTGATTAATAAGTTTCCCTCGAATGTTCAGTACCATTGTCCTTTTTTTTACTAGATTAGGAAAGTTCAAACTCTCATATCTAGAACTAGACTGAAAAAAGAGAATTTCTAAATCTAGATCGGGAGAGAAGAAAGAAGAAAAGAATAAGAAGACTCAAATAAAATCAATGACATATGGAAAGTTTGACCGCATCCAATTTGTAACCGTTTTATAACAATGATTTCATCTTTTTCTTTATTAACTTTCTCATTCGTTTGTCTAGAAAGGGAATCTTAAATCATGATAAACATACAAAAAAAGGAATGCTTTCTTTTCTTTCTATTTATTTGCTTGACTTTTAGATACGGTTATTGTTCATGTTCCCTCTATTATAGAGGAAGATTTGTTATATTTTAGGAGAATATTGTTCTTGTTTCTTCTACACCATCACCATATGGAGATAACCAAAACAAGTTGAATAAAAACCTATCTAACTTTAAGAAGAACAAATTTTTATAGTTTAACGAGACGCCAAAGTTCTTGCGATCATCATTGAAATTGGAGGTGGATAACCTATATGTGGATAGAGCACGAGATATTGAATCCCCGAAAACATTATTAAACTCCTATGTTTAAATCGGGAGAAAAGAACTCCTAAGTTTAGAACTAAATTAGGAAAGTTCAAACTCTTATATTTAAAACTAGATCGAGAGAAGAGAAATCTTTATCAAGGCCTCTCCCGGCCTCTAGCTCATCTGCTTCCGAGCTGTCAAAGCCTTTTAACGTCTTACTTAGGACGTGAACTTTTAATTTAAATTGGGAGAGAAGAAAGAAGAAGAAAAGAATAGGAAAACTCAAATAAAATCAAACAAATGGAAATTTTGACCACTGTTAATTTGTAACGGTTGTATAAGGTCTGATTAACCATCTCATTTATTCGCCTATAAAGGGAATGTTTAAATCACCGTAAAAACATGCAAAAAAAACAAAAAGTGCTATTTTTTTTCTTTTCATTTATTTGCTGGATTTTTATATACCGGCATTGTTCCTGTTCGCTCTGTTATAGAGGAATGCTTATTTTCGTCTTGTCCCCCCAACAATAGTAACTATGTACGACTGCCAACTGGCCCTGAAAAGTATTGCTGTACGAACCGAATTTATGGATGATGCTTGACGATGTGCTGATTTTTTTCTCCTTTTACATGCGTTACCGACTAAAAACATCCGGATCCTTTGAGGATGACTAAGGATTTTCTCGTCCAAAGTTTATCATATGGGGGTGACTTGCATAATTTCCTTCTTCTATAATCTTTTGAGTCTAGATAGATTTGGGATTATTATCGACATATAGTGAAGTCAGATGGGATTGTTCATATTTAAAATGTATGTGCCCATTTTTTTTTTTCTTTTTTGGGTGATCGAGGATCCGCCGGAGCCTACCCTTGTTGGCTTACGCCAATTTGGGGTGTCACGGGTCTTCGCGGTGGAGGCTCAACAACGACTATACCTTGAGGGAAACTGGTCCAGCAACCTACTGCCGGGGCTCCTTACTTTAATCGCTAACAATGCAGGGTTTCGAATCTTTGACGTCCTTCGCTGGAGGAGAGATCTCAATCAACTGCGCTACCCATGGGTGGGTATGAATGTGCCCATTCTTTAACCAAGGAAAAATCCCTAAAAGTTCACAAGAGCTAGTAGGTGCGTTGGAAGAAATGAAGAGTTTTTAGTGATAATCTACATGTTGTAAGATTACTATTAATTAAGTTTTCAATGGTAATTTCAATATCTAATCCTATAGTTATATGAATAATAAGATATCGTCGGTCACCGTATCCATTTATTACTTGAAAGGACATAGATATCTAATAAAGGCATAGTAAGTTTCATTGAGCTTTTGCTCTTAGGACTCATTTGGGAGGCCGAATATTAGGAGGCACTGGACAGGCAAATAACTTATCCAGAAACTCAGAAGTGAGAAACTCCATAACCAAAATAAAGAGGAAAAAGAAAAAGAACAAGACAAAATGAAGAATGATAGCGGTAGGGCACCATTGCATCATTGGCAACTTCGCATTATCTCGATCGTCCTTGAGATTTCTCTTCTTTGGATGGTCAGCAACCTCACAAATTGAATGGGATAATTGTCCAATCAGACCTATATCTATTTAGGAGGATGTTAATTCAGTTCTAATATTTTCAATTTTGCTAGCATAATCCAAACCTTTGCGTGATATCCTAATGTAGTGATTCTGGCAAATTGTCACAAGAAATTGCTGACATAACAGCAGCCATCCTACATGATAAGCTAATATTGACAACTTGTAAATTGTTACATTATCAATTTTATGATTATATTGAAAAAATTGGAAGGTTTAGGATTGAATTGTTATTCGTATAATAAGTTTAAGACCGAATTGGTAATTTTTCCAAATTCATGAATGTGGTAAGTGATTAAATATCTTCTCTCACTTAAGTTACAATTAATTATTGACTAAAATCTGTAATCACGACTTTGCAATCGATGGCAAAGGTCAGACTCGAGGACCGAGCCGCGAAAGCCCATCGGGCTGCTTTACTTCCTTCGGATTCAGAACCCTCCTTTGTTTTTGCGTGAAATGTTGTCCTTTGATATTATGCAAAACGCTTCTTCTAATTTGCGTTTGTAATAATACTACCTTTTTCCGACCAAAAAAAAAAATTACCACATTATGTGTAATTAGCTTTTAAGTTCGTAAGTGAAGGTACATCGAACTGAAAATTAGTTACAGCTTCGGACTTGGGGCTTGTCCTCAATAATCTCCCCAGGTCAAAGTTTTCAAGTTTTATTGCGCCACCTAGCACGATTTTTGTCTTTTGTCCTTTTTCTTTTCCATATTTTGATTCTTGTTTGTGGACGACGGGCGAATGAGGAGTTACTGAAGGAAAATTATGGAAGCCATTCTTCTTCTCCGCTATTTGCCGGACTATCCTTTTAGTGAACACAAGACCCTTTGTGCTCCAATTACACATGCACGACATATTTTATGGAACCTCCTCCTGTTGCGTTAAGTGCGTCCCGCCCAGTCCATGCACTTTTTATGTTCCATCTCCCAGACGGACCGAAGCGACAGCTAATCGGTTATGTTTGTTATGTTTTTGTTAATATTTCTTAAATATTTTTAGAATTTTTGCGGAATGTCTGTATTATCTCCCCATCCCCGAGCTTACGTTTGGCGGATTAGTTTACTTGTACAAGTTAAACTCTAGTCCATCGTTAATCAATAACTTGAACTTGTGGAGGGAACATCCGATTTGAACTTGTGGAATCTAACTTTAAGTGTTGCAATAACTAATGGTTGCGTAGATTAAATTTTAGTGAGATTTGCCGGAAAGGAACCTGTGGTTTTGTTTGGACCAATTGTAGGTAATTATAAAAAGGATTTCATCGATAAGTGCATTTTCAGTAAGCACCTATAACTAAGGAATTTGTACAATTTTTAATGTACAGACTCCTATCATGTTATGGGCAAATACATCTTTTAAAAAGTTTTTTTTTTTTGATCGAAAAGGAAGATTGTATTTAGGTGATAGAACACTTACAACCCAAGGCTATAGCGTCAGCGTAAACTAGATCTAACAGATAAAAAGGAGGAGAAACGGTTCGGTTGTGGATCAAGGCTACACTACCGTGGGCCTTAGCAGCCCAGTCCGCTACCACGTTCGCTTTATGCCTGCAGTGTCGAAGGTGAAGATTAGGGAAATGGGAACACAAATTGGCGGCTTCTGCAAACAGGGCACAATCTTCCCATGGCGGAGATCTGCCATCTCGCATAGTTTCGACCAAGGTGAGGCAGTCCGATTTGATCAAAAGATGTGCGTTGTTGAAGCCCTGTTAGCAGATGGTGCAGAGTGAAGGTAAGCGCCTGGATCTCCACCTGCAGGGCTGAAGCGGCTGGGAATCGTTTGGAGAAAACATCTATAAGTTGGCCATGGTGATCACGGCATACACAGGCCGTAGATCCTTCTGTGCTGCCGGGCTCATAAGCTCCGTTGATATTGATTTTCAGGATTCCCAAATCTGGTGGCCTCCATAGCTGTTCAGGATTCAAAATAGATTGCCCTATTCACGTTTGGTTTTGAGTAGATAGCTAAGAGATACGGGTCTGTGCTAAAGCTGCCTCCACTGCAAAGGTTGGATCCGACTACTGACGGCGGAAAATGACGCTGTTATGCTCCCCCTAGATTTGCCATAAGACGTTGGCAATGGTCTCCAGACCAGGTAAGAGTTTCGGTGTTGTAATCCTCTCTATGAGCCATGCGTCTATTCTTTGCACTGTGTGAGGCGATGGCTTGATATTGAGTTGAGGGTGAGACCAGACGCCCTGAGTCCACGAACATAACATAAATAGATGCTTTAGGGTTTCTGGAGTGTGTTGATGACAGAGGTTGCAAATTGGATTTGTGATAATGTGTCGTTGAAATAGATTTGCTTTTGTTGCTAGTACATTGTGGCAAACAGACCATAGGAAGGTACGAATTTTGGGGGCAGTTTTCATTGTCCAGATTCTTCGCCTAACATCCTAGGGTTCTGATATAATGTCGAGGCCCTGTTGCTGCTCTGGTTGCTAGCTGTATTGGTGAGAGCGTGGTGACTACTTTTCACAATGTAATAGCCATGTTTTGTTGCCGTCCAAATTAATTGATCATTGGCATAGAGAGGTCTTACTAGAATGGTAAGGATTTCTGCTATGACTCGATCATCAAAAAACTGGTGGAGAAGGGGAATGTTCCAAGTGTGATGGATTGAACCAATAAGGTTAGCCACCAACACAAGTTCTTCTCTTGCTGCAGGTCCATCGAGAATCCCTATAGGTAACCACCTATCTTCACAGATGCTGATCTTTTTCCCATCACCAACTGACCAGCTAAGATTAGGTAAAATTGAATCCCTGCCAAGCAGAAGGCTCTGCCAACCCCAGGATGGCCGAGTTCCTCTATCCTCAGACTAGAAATCCTTTGAATGAAAATACAATCCTTTGAAGATTTTACTCCATAATGATAGTGGCTGTTCGATTAAATGCCAGGCTTGCTTCCCAAGTATAGCCTTGTTAAATGCTATAAGATCACAAAAACCTAGGCCACCATTGTCCTTGCTGCTCTTAAGTACTTCCCATTTCTGCCAATGAATTCCTGATTTGCTATTATCAACCTGCCACCAAAACCTAGTGATGCTTTGTTCAATTGATTTGCAAAGAGATAGGGGAAGTTTAAAGATAGACATGGCATACTGTGGGAGTGCCTGTACAACAGACTTTAGTAGAGTTTCCTTACCACCCTTCGAGATTAATTTTTCTTTCCATCCCTCCAATTTTGCATTTACTCTCCCTAAAATCCAAGAGAACATCTCCTGTTTTGAACGCCCCCAGTCAGATGATATACCCAAATATTTACCATACCGTTGAAACACTGGTATTCTAAACTCCCGTGCCAAATTTTCCTATAGTCTCAAAGGACAATGTTTACTGAAAAACATTCCAGATTTGTTACGATTAATAGCCTGACCCGTAGCTACACAATACTGATTCAAAATATTATTGAGGTTCTGGCATTCTTGAATGTTACCATCTAAGAAGAAAATTGCATCATCAGTGAAAAATAGATGGAAGAGGGTAGGACACCACATGTTTAACTTGATATCCTTGATGTGTCCCATGTTGACAGCTTGGTTGATAAGAATTGATAAGACATTCGCCAGTTCATCTTTTAAAAAGTTGAATTGTTCAAAATTGAGTATGCTTAACATATCTCCTTCAAATATCCACGTCATCTTTATAAAAATTATATACTAAGCATTGATTGGACTTGAAAGGTATTCTTGTACGAATTGAATTAATGGGTGCTTGGTGTTTGCTGGATTTCTTTCTTTCCTCTTTTGTGATAAAATATGTAAATATTAAGGTATACCCTAGGTAGCACGGACACGGCGACATGGACACGCGACACGACACGACATGACACGCGACACTTTATTTTTCAAAAAGTAGAGAATTCCGACACGTTCCGACACGTTATATATTAAATGAATATTTTTATTTTTAATTAATTTAATTCAAATTCAGTATTTTTATATTTTGAAATTATATTTTAATCTCATTTATTTATTTTTCCATTAAAAAAAAAAATCTCCACTAAGGTCCACCCCACCCTCTTCTAGTTCTTTCCCTCTTCCATTTCCCCCTCCCCCAAAATTTATTTTTCTTTCCCTCCCCACCATCGTTTGTTTCCCCCCCCACCCCCACCCCCACCCCCACCCCCAAATTTATTTTTCTTTCCCTCCCCTTCACCGACGGACAGGCTGTCCTTGTCTCTTCCCCTCCCCCAATACGCGATGGCCCATCAAAAACCCTAGCTCTGTACGACCCTTCCTCTTCTTGTTCCTCGCCGCTCGCCGCACAAACCCCTTTCCTCGCCGCTCGCTACTTGCCGCACGACCCCCTTCCTCGCGGCTCGCCGCTTGCCGCCTCTCGCCGCTCGTTGCCTCTCGCCGCTCGCCGCATGACCGCCTTCCTCTCCTTTTCCTCTCGCCTTTGGCCCTTTCTCCCTCGCAGCTGCAACCTCGTCGGATCCGTTGCAGCATCACAGTGGCGGCCGTCTCTCGCCGTCGCGGCCTCGTCTCTACTCCCTCGCCGTCGCTTCCACCCTCCATCATCTTCTGGACACGCGTGTCGAAACGTGTCGGGCACGCGTTGACCGCGTGTCCGAGTGTGTTGACGTGTCCCACACGCTCCGACACGTGTTGGACACGACACGGAATCACGGACAACATGTCCGTGCTACCTAGGGTATATCTACATTATAACAATTTAAACTTTCAGAATAATTTGCAGTGATCCCACAAAATCACACATGGTATCAAAATAATAAGTCATGAGTTTGAGTTTTTTTAGGTCTCTATTTTCCCTTCCAATTAGTTTACAATGGTCTCACAATCCGTTTAGATTGATTGTGGGAGATATAAAATTGATTTTGTTGAAAAATGCATAAAATGCATAAAAGGCATAAACTAAAACTAAGGAAATCGTGTGATTTGTACTGTTTAGACTGCTCTCATTTGTGTAATTCATTGTTTTATAAGTCGAACGGTTGAAAATTGTGAGGGCAAGTACAATAGAAGTATCATAACTTTTATATGATACTCACTTGAGCGTCATATCTTTTTTTCTTCCGATCATTTAAGTGTCACAAATTTAAAAACTTAAACACTTAAGTGCTATCGACAATTTACCTTGGATGCCAATCATCCTATATGACACCACCGAGTCGACATGGACAATTTTTCTAATTTTTTTAGCCCATCTAAGTGTTGTATATTTGAAAAATCAATCCTTTAAGTGCCATTGACAATTTGCCTCATCAGAATATCTACTATTGATCTTGCTCAGATCTAGCGAGGGCATTTGTGCCCTCACCAATGGTAGGGCCAAGGCCTTTGTGGTCTATGCACACAAAAAATTAAAAATAAAGAAAGGAAATAAAAAAAAAATTAAAATATAGGTAAAATAGTTATGATACTTCTATATTACTTATCTCACATGACCTGTCTCCCTCCAGTATCCACGTCGTCCCTATAGTACTAAAGGGACGATGCATGATGTTTAGTAACTTGACTTGAATACGTGTACGAATCAAATTAATGAATCCTTGACTTTTTCTAATTTTACTGTTTTCCCCTTACGGATGCGCTGCCAAGAAAAGACATCGCGGTTCCCTTGACATTTACTTCTTAAAATCCCACTAGGACCAATAGGAAGCCACGTATTTGCTCATCCAAGGTTTATCTGGCGACACGGCGACCTCCAAAATTTATAGGTCCCCACGAACTTGATTGAGGTAGTTGTAACTTGACAGCCGCACTCGTCAAAACCTAGCCCCCCCTTTTTCCGATTGTTCTTTATAATTATTTTCATAAATGAAACGAAGATGAGATGGGATCAAGGTGTAAGTAAACTTATCGACAATCACCCATTCAACTTATGATAACCTCCTTTTTCGAATTTCTTTTGTACTTACACCTCTTTGAAGACCTTTTTTGAAACTATTTGTTCAACTTTACTCTTTTAAGTTATCCGTTCGAAATTACCGATAGTCACTTTTGTGATCAAATCGACATTGTTAAACCACTATGACCGATTCATCTATGATTATTGATTGACTTGAATATTCAAATATCTTAAATAGAAAGACTATTTTGAAAAAGAAATTAGAGAGAACTTGAATTATATTTCAATATAGTGTTAACCAATGTAGGCGTACAACAAATGAAAGAGTGCATGCATAGATCGCATCCGTGTTATGTTGAAACGCTTGTTGAGAGGTGATGGTAAAATCTCATTTTAGAGATTTGTTATAAGTTAAAATAATTGATATACACTAGTTCATTTATAAATTATTGCTTCAAGTTTTAAGTGAATGTAGGTCTAGTTTGATATAATTGATGGATTTACACTTGGGTTTGGTCCTAGTAATTTCCTCATATGAAGATGTTGGACTTTTGCTTGACAAAATGATGGTATATTTTGATTTTTAGCTGAAACTTGAAAATGAATGTCACTTGGAAAGGAAAACCTATTTTAATATCCAAAATAGATATGCACTATTGGGGTGCTAGTGATCTAGGCACGGACAATTAGGGAACATGGCATAGGCACCGGGGGTCCTAGGCATAGCCTTTTTAGACCTAGACATGAGCACTAAGGACTTGGGCACAAGCACCATGGTCTCAAGAAGAAGCACCATAGTCCTAGGTCCACAGAAGTCGGGCTTGAGACCTTAGTACCATGCTCGAGTCCCTAGCGCTTGTGCCTAGTTCTCTAGTGCTCAAGCCTTGATCCATGGAGGCTAGGTGCAAGGCCATAGAGATGGAACTCAACACTCTGGTGCTTGTGCTCAGGTGCTTGGCAACCAGGCCCACACCACATCAATCATGGCAGGGCCTAGGTTCATGGAGGCCATGTTTGGCACTTTGACATTGAGGCTTGAGTACATTGAGGTTGGGCCCATGACCCTGTTGCATGTGCCTTAATCTTAATGCTTGGGCTTAGGTCCATTGATGTCACGTCTTGAACCCCAGGCACGTGCATATCTCTCGGTGGTCGATTAAAAATGTGACATCCCAGGACGCGTCGCCGACCTATTCTTTTTATCTTTCAATTAAACGCATGCGGAAGTGAATTAAATAAACCCCCGATTAACAACAAACATAGGGATAGTAAAAATATACCAGCGATTTTTCACAAACTACTATTATATATATACCAAGTCGACCCTACGAGTTCGTATATACAAGTTTGTCTCAAAAAGGAACTCTTAGGCGACCGACTAACAAATAGGGTCGAGGTCGGGGCTAACTTTCAACTGTACAACTCCCACAAGCTCCAACAACCTCTGCCCTAATATCCAAACCCAGCTCCAAGCAAGATGTCGAGTAAGTCACCAGGTGAACATGGCTCCCCGAGCCCTACCGGCTTGGTGTCTAGATCTACCACGACACCTTCCGGGATGTCTATATCCATGGGGTTGGTGTCCTGCTCAACCCATTTCCTACACGCGGCCCATCAAAACCGTGCATGGGGACCTCCTGATCACTGTTCGATTTCGTAACATACCAAGCCTAGAAACGGTGGGGCACGTCATAGCCTAAACCCTCGTCGACCCAAACCGCAGTCACAACCGGCTCATGGAATTGGTCGGTCCCAGGATAGGGTAGAAGGTATTATCTACCTCCACATCCCATGGAACCCCAAATCGTACCGGACACATCTCCATACTAAAGACCTAAAAATTGTTAACCACGATGAGGTGAGATAAATCTTAGCGAGTCAACAGCCTAAACCCCGATTAGGATGCAAATTCGCCTCGAATGCGGTCTTAAACACGCACCATACAAAACTCACCTCACCTCGGCACGTCCTTGCATATTAGCGCATCACATATGCCATTATAAATACAACCATTGTAATTAATAATCAAAACACATAATTCTCATCCTCCAAACATTTACATGGGTCCCGATTATAAGGTAAAATCGTTATGACACGTCTCATACTATGCCTAACAATTTTGCCCCATAATTAGGCACAAAGTATCACAACCATTCAGGCGTGTTCTAATTATTACAACCTATTGGCCCCGACTAACTCAAGAGTTGATGGTCATTTGGTGTAACCGGGCATCGTCCCGCCCCATTAGGCATGGGAACGTCTAGCACTCCCCGCCTAGACGACATTCCATAAAGGAGCATCGGCCCGGCCTCCACCGCGACTTGGCATCCCGTTGACGTGGGGGCATCCGAACTTAATCGGGCATCATCCCGTGTAAAACGCATCGGGATGGGTTCCACTTAGTGACCATTCGAGTACATATTTAGCCAAGAACACCATACTTTAATGTAAAATGCTTTGTTTTCAAATAATGAACTTGGCCAATTTTTCTTCGTATTAAAAATCCCGATAAAATAATCGTGCATGATCACGTATTCAAATTGAACTGTCAAATTTGGTACACTCCCAATTTTAAACTCGACAGTTTTATATTAATAATAATTGGTGTCCAAAACCGACACCTGTCATTTTTCCATTTAAAAGCCCATAAAATCGAGTTTTATACTAAAAATTAATAACTACCATCAAGCAATCAATTGCACATCAAAGTACATATAAGCCATCAAAATCATGCATAATTTCATCCAAGAAAACGAGTGTAAAATTCTACAAAACGGCTAATCCGTCACTAATTACGCTAATTACGATTAATTAACTAAATTGCGATTAATTAAGTAAATCGCGATTAATTAAGCTAATCCAACTTAATTAACATAACCATAGTTACTTAGCCTAACCATAGTTAACTAAACTAACCATGGTTAACTAACCTAACCAAGGCTAACTAACCTAACCATGCTTAGTTTACACTAACCTAGGATTAACTACTAATCCTCATTAGCACTAATCTAACTATGATTAGCACTAATCTAAACACCGCATAAGCGCAATTAACGGCCTAATCAAGGATTAGGGAGTTAACTCACGGGATTATGACGGCGGCAAGCTCACAGCGACGACGCAACGCAATGCGGCGGCAAAACACGAAACAACCGCGACTTGCACGAAGGCTCAATGGAGGCGGTGGTTGCTTTACAAGTGCATGGCTAAGGAGGAATGGTTGAAGGTGGCGGTGGCTGCTCGCGGGCTGAGTTGGAATGGATGGTGGTGCTGGGGTGAACTGGTGGCGAAGTTGGCTGGCATGGGGAGTGGCAGCAGGCGTTGGGATTCGGACGATGTGCCGAGCTGTGGAGTTGGGACGGGTGGAGAGCTGCGGCTACTAGAGTTGCTGGTGGATGCTAGGGCGTGAGAAGCTGGGAGTGCGGCAGCAAAGAAGTGGAAGAAGAGAAGAAAAAGGGAATGGAGGGGTTCTTTGGGTTGGATTGTGGAATAGAAATGAAGAAGACGGAGTAGAAAGGAAAGAAAGGGAGCTGGTCGGCTGTTGGAGGGGGTTCATGCAAGAGAGAAAGAGAGGGAGGGAAATGGGAGAGAGAGAGAGAGAGAGAGAGAGAGAGAGAGAGAGAGAGAGCCAAAGAAGTCAAGTGAACCATCAATCACAAGCCTAAGCCAAATATCTAATCATCATTGCAATGTCCCCAAAGTCTTCATGCTTCAAACTCTTGTGCACACCCAATTAGAAATTAGCTCTAATTTCATCCAATTAAGCCAATTTGGAGGTAGAAAAACCCTATTTTTCAACCCATTCGAATTTCCTTTTTATTTTCTTTCTGTCCGAAAACCGTTTTCCCGCAAATCTCGACGAAAATTTGCCGAAAGATGAGACGACATTCTATAAATAAATCGTGACATGCTCGAACGTCCAATTCCTAAAACCAAATTTAATTTCGCGGTTAAAATCGATTGAACGCAATTTTAGTACGACCTAATAAATCGGTAGCTTTTAGGGATTTTAGCGTGTTTGACCTATGGTTGATAATTTTCGATCCACGTTTGTGTATTTCTGAATCGTAGACGACTCTTGGTTGTCATAAAATCGTGAGTTCAATTATGTGTTCCGAGTATAATATCGATAGAAAATCGGATTATTATCGTTCGACGCAAATATCGTAATCATGCAGAACCACTCGCGATTCGACTACGTGATTCCATCGAATCGACTTATATCTGTTCGTTAATCGATTTATAACGGTGTCGTATTGACCCTTGCCAATTATTATGGTCGAGCGGTCGATTTCCGATCGAGTTTTCTAGTCTGTCGCGTTTATATCCCTTAATGGCCTCATCTAGTAGATTAGTTAACTTGCAAGTGGCCAGTTTCGAGTAAAATAACCATAAGCGCGTCAATGAAACGATTAGTTCATATATCCGAATAGGGGTCAAATTTCGGGATGTCACAATTGAGGTTGGGCCCAAGACCTTGCTTTTAAAGACCTTGGTTTGGGTTGAGGACCCGACCACAGGGGTAGCCCAACCTTGATGGACCCAAGCTTGAGCATTGGCTTCTTTAGACCTAGGCTAGATCTCGATACTTGAGCTTTGGGCACTTGGACCCAAGCATGACACAAAGATCTCAAATCTAGCCTTCATGGACCTAGCCTTTACTTCGATGGACACAGGCACAACATTGACATCCTAGGCTCAACCTTTGTGGACCCAAACATGAGCACTAGAGTCATAGGCCTCTCGATGGACTAGGGTTTCAGGCACAAGCACTAGGGTCCAATCATTGGGGTCTAGGCCTGACATCTTTGGACTCAAGCCTAGCCTCTATGGATCGAAGCCCAGGCATAAAGGACTTCGGCTCGATCCCTGTGGACTCAGACACAGGCATTAGTATTTCGAGCCTGACCTATATAGACCCAAGCTAAGGTGTTGAGTCTCGGGTTCGGCTTTTTTTGATTTAAGTCCAAGAGTTGGGGGACTAGGCACTGGCACCAGGGTCTTAGGCCTAGCCTCTTAGGATTGTAGCTAAGCTTAAGGCGTGTTTAGTTAACATTTTTGTTCAAAATTGTTATAGGGAACATAAATAGAAAAAAACTATTTCTGATCCGGGGAATAATTTTTGAATAGAAGAACGCGTTTGGTAACTGCACAAAATTTCTGTTCCTAGAATAGAAAAAGAACAGAAACATGTTTGGTAAACTTGTATAATTTTTTTTTGTTTCTTTTAATTTTTTAATTTTTTAATTTTATTTTTCCTTTTTAATTTTTTTATTTTTTCTTCCTTTTGGCCGGTCGCTAGCCTCGGCCATGGTCGACGGCCTCTCCTTGGCTGGGCAAGCTCGAGCTCGCCCAAATCCAACGAGGCCGAGCCTCGTCGAGGGCTGGCGACGCTCCGACAAGGTTGCCGGCCAAAGAAAAAAAGAAGAAGAAAAAAAAGAAGGAAAAGGAGAAAAAGAAGAAGTGTTTCTTGGAATTGTTCCTGGGAACAAGAAACAAGTTTTTTCTACTTCTTGTTTCTGTTTCAAATCTATTCTCGGGAACAAAAAAATAGATTTTTTGTTTCCGAGAATAAAAGTGTAAACAAACGCGTTTCTGTTATTTTTTTGTTCCCTGAAACAAAAGAACAAAAATTTGTGTTCCGGGGAATAGAAATAGATTTAAACAAACAGGGCCTTAGTGGTCTTGGCCCCGGCCTTTAGACTTGAAAATAAGCATTGGTCTTCCCGTAAACAAACGCAAAGATCCTAGTCCAAATGTTGATATTTAGTCATATTTTAGAAAATAATGTCTTATTTTTGAAAGTGGAAATTATATTCATGAATTCAAGCATATGTTTTTTCTTGATTAGGATTTTTTTTTATTTACTCATTTTTCTAATCGATCTAAACATCGAAAAATGGGGAAAATATTTTCTTAGAAAATTTTCCTGGAAACAAACCTTGTTGAGGCTAACGATATAACTTTGAGAAGAGTGCATAGGTTGTTTCAGAAGCTTTGGCGATTTTGTGGAAATCAACCACTATTGTAAAGACAAGATATAGTAGATATTTGAAATATTGCAAGATGTTAATGTACAAGAGTGAGGATTGAGGAAATCACGAGAGAGTAAATGCATATAACAATTTATAGTGGTTCAGTTTTATAAGAAAGCCTACATCCACTATCCATGCTAATAGCCGCAAGACGAGTTAGAATGAACTAATACTTTGGAAGGAAAGTTACAATCAACAAGCATTAATCCTATCATGAAATAGATGACACTATCATGACTCAATTGTTGCTATTATATTTGTACACTAATCCTTAGTACAATTACAATGTGGCAAGAGTGATACATTGGAAAACTCAGTTATGAAATAATGTTAGTTCAGAGTATAACTTTGATCTTTTTTTGGCTCTTGTTGGTGTTTAAGCATTTGGCTTCAAAGATCCTCTATTGTATAAATATTTTCAATCCTCTCGTTGAAGATGATTCAATAGAGTAGGCATGTGTTAAGGATGCGTATGGTAGCATTTCTGTTTCCGGAAACAGTATCAATTCAGAAACAATTTTCGATTTTTGTTCCTTAGACAAGTCTCTGAGTAGAAGAATACATTTGGTAATTATACAAAATTTTTATTTCTGGAATAAAAATGCGTTTGGTATTGCCCAAAATAGTTTTGTAACTTAAAATTTCTTTTGATTTTTTAAATAATTTTACTACATATTTCTTTTTTTTTTTTTTCCTTGTTTTTTTTTTTTTTTTTCCTTTTCTTCCTCCTCCTCTAGCCGATTGCCGACCTCAACTATGGCCGGTCGGTGGCTAGCCAGACGAGAATTGGTGAGGTCATTGGCCTTGGGGGGAGGTCACCTTGCCTAGCCATCGAGACGCTTAGCCTTACTAGATCTAAGCGAGATAGGTGAGGCCGAGCCCTGTCCAACCATGGTAAGGCTCAAGGCAACCACTCTGAGGGCCGACAAGGTCGCTAGGCCTCATTTAGCCGGTTGCCAGCCATCACCAAGGTTGTCGATCGACTAAGGGAAGAAGAGGAGGAAATGAAAAAAAAAAGGAAAAAAAGAAGAAGAAAAGAAAAGACAAAAAAAGAAAAGAAAAACATTGGGCTTGATTCTTGAATTATTTTTTGGGAGCAAAGAAGCAATTTTTGTTTTTGGTTTCTTGTTTCTATTCCAAATTAACTCCTGGGAACAAAAACCTATATAAATGGATTTCTATTCTATCTTAGTTTTTTTAGGGAACAAAAAAAAGAAAAAGAAAAAAAGAAATGGGAGCATTATTCAACGTGCCCTAAGTTTCTTGCTGTGCTGTTGTTCAATAGCTAGACCACCTACTTGATCCTTTCTAGTGAACGTTAGCTAGCTTTCCCAAAATAGATCTACAGTAGCCATAGTGTCGCTAATAGCTCTAACAATTTGACAAAAGCTATTTTTGTCTTTTGACAATTTCCTATTCTTTTGTTGTGCATCTCTAGCTTATAATCCTTTTGCAATGGTCACCAGTAGATAATCATTACTTCAACATCACTAATGACTTGATATTCATAGCTTCGATACAAATATTCTCAATAGCTGATCTTTCTATTAGTTGGTGCTGTTTATGATTAGAACGAGACAATTTCTTTTGTTCTCGAATATCATTTTTTTCTTCCATAAATCTTCATGAACATATGCGCTTAACATAAAACATCATAAATAGGATAGTTTTGGAATCATCCAAATATTTTGGGATGTTTCTTCAACAATCTCCTCATTTTTTATTATGACAAAACTACCCGCAGATGTGATAAAAAAAGGGTTTGATAAATTGCAAGTAAAGTAGATAGGTTTGCAAAGATGATATATCAATAACATTTTTGTAGATGCCAAAGTCTATTTAAGGGAAAATTTTAAAAAAGGACCCGAAGTGCCATTATTTTCTCAAATAAGGATCCGAAATGGATTTTGTTTCAAATAAAGATCTGAAGTGGCCTTGGTAGTTTTAAATAAAGACCTGAAGTGGCTTTGGTTGTTTCAAATAAGGATCTGACCTTACCGGCCGCCAGTCAATTAAATTTTCCGATCGGTTAAGGGTATTTTTATTATTTGCCATTTTCCCTTATTTTCTTCGTTATTTTCTTTCCTTATTTTTTTTTTTCTGGTTCTCTTCTTCCTCTTTGTTGATGGCTTGCCAGCCATCGGCGATGCCACAGAGGGCTAGGCGAGAGTCGCCTTCGGCCACCCTTGCCGACCACAGGCGAGGCGACCTTTGCCGGCCCTAGGTGAGGCCGACCCTCTCCAAATCTGGCGAAGGTGGCCTCTCCTATAGCCAGCGAGGGCTGGGCGACCTCACCAACCATGGGTGAGGCCACCCTCACTAGATCTTGCGAAGGTCGTCCACGCCTGCCCTAACAAGGGCTCGACCACCCTTGCTAGCAGCCGGCGAGGTCGCCCAACCCTTGCTGGCCACGGGCAAGGCCTAGGTGAGGGCTCGACCACCCTCACCAACTGACGACGACCCTTACCAATAGCCGGTTTAGCGAGGTTCGGCCTCGCTTGGGGCTAGCAAGGACCAACATCGCCGATAGCCCCTAGGCGAGGGTTGCCTCGCCCAGGCAAGGCCGTCCCTCGCCTGTCGCTAGTGTGGGCGGCCTTCACCGGCAAGGGCGGCCCTTGTTGGAAAGTTAGGTTCTTATTTGAAACGGATATAGTCACTTCAGGTTCTCATTTGAAACAACATCCACTTCAGGACTTTATTTGAGAAAGTGATGTCACTTCAGGTCTTTATTTGAAACATGATCCACTTCAAGTCCTTATTTGAGAAAATAAGGGTACTTTGGGTCCCTTTTTGGAATTTTTAAGATGTTCGATGAATATTGGGAATCATGTCTAGAAAAACTAATGATCTTCCACAGACAAAGTGATCAATGGATAAGGTGAGCAAGAAATCATCAAGAGATAGGCTTTGAGAGACGACATGTTACTCTAAGATATTAGCTATTAGAAGTGCACTGTCCTCCATATCTCAATGCTATCCCTTTTGACATAACATTTTGATCTAGACATATTCTACATTAATATCCACCTCTAAGTACTCTCCCCATTTTTTTCATTAGCAAAAATATTGTATGTGTCGCAATTTCCCCAAAGCAAGTGGAACCACCTGAGGGTTCAGTTAATGGATTATTAAGCCTAAACTTAACTTGGGCTTTCCTAAGCCCATACTAATTTGCGACTTAGAGTTTAAGTTCTTAATATGCAAATGATTTTCAATTAAGAGTCGTCACTAATTTAATTTTTGGTGGGCTGACAAAAACCAATGTAAAGTATTGGGAGAATTACTTCACTCCTATAAACCAAAGATTGTGGGAATGGAGACTTGGTAATGCTAAATTCCTCTAATGCCCTTTTAATATCCTTTTTTCTTTGATTTTAGATAGATGTTTTGTAGGCCACTAAAATTGATTTTAATTTACTTCATAATATGTAAGATGATCAGACAGGTGCACAATCATTATTTAATAATCAATAATCAAAGTGTTAAATAAATTGTGATGAAAGGGAAGAACTATTTACCTTGAAGCAACAAAAGTATCTATATTGTTAGCTAGAAAATTACATCATCATCCCATCTATAGTGTTAGCTAGAAAATCACATCATCATCCTAAATGTACACACAATTTCACTCAATTTTTTTTTTTTTTTAGGTTTTCTCATTTTTAATGAAAATCATGCTTTATACAATGCAATTAAACTAAATGCAATGACTCATAAAAATGATGATACTTAACTACGTATCTTTATTATAATGACGGAAAATTCAATGTATGCCTACCCTACCATGGCATGCGATTTCAATTAAATCAACTAACACAGAGTTTCTAAGATAGCATACAATTTACATAAAATGTCCTAACTCTAATGACAAATAAAATATATTATTCTAGCATGGCACGCAATTTCCTAAGTGTATGAACCTAGACATGCAATTTATAATATGATATAGAATCTAATTAAAGGACCTAAACATGCAATTTCTAATGACGGGCAAAATTAACACACAATACTAATTAAATTACTCTACATGACATGCAATTTAATTACATGAACCCAAACATGGAATTTCTAAAATGACTTGCAAATGTTTAACTAAATGACTTATGCTAATTACATATAATTTTAATTAGGATGAATCTACACGTGTAGTTACTACACGACGTGCAAGTATATCATGAAATTTAAGACATGATATAATGCGATGATAGAGGATTCATGCACCTAATCCTCTATGATATGCATATAATTGTTTTTTTTTTAATATATTTTTCATTGAAATTCGAAATTAGAAAATAACAAAATAAACGTGCAATCTATTCTAAAAAATAATCTACTTTAATTGTATCTAATCTTTTTTGGATTTTCTCTCAAAAACAAAATTAATGCAAATCAAAGGACCTGAGCGGATTCTTAAAAAGCTTAAAGGAAAAAAACAACCGAAAATCCGCCTAGAGTGAGGGACCTCGTAATGTCACTCCCATTTTCCCACTCATTAGGGGAGCAAAATTTGGGTGGGAGCAAAGGGGCCTCTTCGGTGGAAAGAAATCAAATTCGCATCAAATATGGTATCACATCAACAAGATATTATCGATATCCATCTAATTTAGGAAATAAATTGATGAATCGTATCTTGTGCATGAGATTATATTGACTATTATAACACATTAAGGAATTAGGGAATAATCCCTTATTTGAAAGGCTAATCAGGATTTTATGGATATTAATAAAATGTTTGGAAATTCAATAATCCGAACAAGGCAATAAAATAGGGAGAAGAACAGCCCAAGTGCCATAACTTGGCACGGGGGGACACTTAAGTGCCATAACTTCAAAACGATACACTTAAGTGCCACTTTCTTTTTCTAGTGGGACACTTAAGTGCCACCTCCGGTGACCCTTGCCGGAAATCCTACGTGGCTCGCCGGAGAGCTGAGTCGGCTTTAACTCACCAAAAACGACGTCGTCTCCCCAAATGCCCCAAATCTAAAACCCTAAATCGGCCAAAATCCCTATTGAAGTGCTCAAATACAAGTCTCGAACCCTAATTTTCATTTGCCCAAAATTCCTTTGTCGAATCTTGGAAATGGAGAGCAGGACTCGCAGCAGCGCCTCAATTTCCTCTCATTGAAGCGAAGGAGAAGGCCAGCGTTTTTGTTTTTGTGGGTTATCGAGTCCAAGACGAACATCGTGGACTCGAATCAATCCTGGGAGAAGATTTTATGGACGCGCCTGGTATAAAGAAGCGTCGAAGTGCAAATACTTCAAATGGGTCGATGCGAAGTTCTCTAACTGAGCCATAGAGGTGATATTGGATCTACTTCATAAAAGACAGCAATCTCCATCTGTGTTCATGGACGACTTGGACGATGTTGACTCAATGCAAGCTCAAGCGTCTTCAATTAAACTTTTCAAGAATGAAGTCTCAATGCACGCTCAAGCATCTTCAACTAAACCTTTCAAGAATGAAGTTTCAATGATGAAAATTGAACGAAAGTGTTACCAAGCATTTATTATGGTGTTGTTTTGTTGTCTATTGTACTTTATGATGAAATGTAAAGCACTTGAAAATGAGAAAAAGTTTCTCCGACTGCCATAGTTAAAAATGGCATTGTTTTGGATTAAACGTAGGCTTTTTCTTTTTGAAAGATGCGAAAAAGTTTGTGTTGTTCCACAAGATCATTGTGGCTTTGTTGTTGTTTGTGTTGTCATATGGAGTTGCCATAAGTTAAATTACTATCATCTTCTCTATTTTGATGCAGACCAACATATACAAAAGACAAACATGAGTGATTACCCGAGTGCCATAAGTTCTATTTAGTAATCACTTAAGTGCTAGTCGCGATGAAAAAATGATCAATTAAGTGTCAAGTTATTATTAAAGTGATAAGTTAAGTGTCACTTGTAATTAAAATTGAACAGTTAAGTGCCAAGTTTTTTAGAATATGACCAATTAAGTGCCAATTTTTTTGTAAGTTTTCTCTAAAAATTGCGCCAGCCACCACCACCGGCTACGCCACCAACATTACCACTAGCCACACTACACACTAGGCGCTCTAGCCACCACAATGCTGGTAGTATTGTTGCACAAGGTACTAATGCAAGCTGAGGCTTGCACTAGCTTGCACCAGTACACATGGTGTAAGATGTGCAAACTACACACTTGCATCAGGTGTAGGTGCAGCATAAGCCTATAACCCCTACCATAAACCCATAATCACCGGGCATCACCACCAGCCACACCAGCACCCCAGCCACCACATTAGCACCCCAACAACAAACTCACTACCACCAAACATCACCATCCACCACCATCCACCACCACCAGCCACACCAGCACTCCAGCTACCACCACAGAACACCAACAGTAGCAGTAGCAAGTAAAAGCAGAATCCATGACAAACAACAAAAATTGACAAGCAACGCAAGATCATTTCATTGATATTGAAATTAAGTCTCACAATATCAATGACAAACTAAAGAAAAGAAAAGAAAAGAAAAAAAGATAACCATCAATAGCAAGTGTTATTATAACGTTAACGTTTACATAACTGTTTTGACTCCTAAGTTCCACAAATCCTATCTATCACGTCCCATTTCATCAATCAATATGCACGACACCCCCTGTTTGTGCTCTTTTTGATGAGCCTTTCACTTGATTCATAATTCTTGCACTCTTTCTAATTGGATGTGCAACTTCTTCTTCAACCTTCTCAGTATCCACTAACTCAGATGGAGCTGCAAATGTCTCAGGCCGAATTGATTCAAAAGGAGCTGCAACTGGGTTCTTTCTCTTCTTTTTTGTTGGCGCAGTTGATTGTTGACACCTAATTTTAGCAAGCCTAGGGAAATAAGGAAAATAAAAATTGCATTCTAAACAAATAAAAGGAAAAAATGAAAAAATTGGGGGAAATTGATTTGATTGAATTATGCAAGGAAATATGGAATTCTGATGGATATCCGGATTTTGTTAATGTAGCAACAATTTTGAAATCAAGTGAAAAATGGGCAAGAATTGAGCTGATTGCCAAATCATACAGATTTGATTTAATGTGACAAGAAATGGTAACTCGGGAAATGCCATGTAAAGAGACCGTTTCGAATCACTATAAAAAAAAAGGCTCATTTTTCATGACAAGGTGGTGGAATTTGAAAAAAATTCAGAGCAAAATCGAGTTTTTCGTTGGGAATGGGGAAATTTTGAAAAAAAGTTCGAGAGAAAAGGTGAGGTGACAGGCCCGGTGAAAGAAAAAAAAAAAAAAAAGGAAGAAAGAAGAACAATTGTTCTTCTTCTTCGCAGGCTTCTCGCCCATGCCCCCTTGTGGCTCGCGAGCTGGCCGCCACCGTGCCAGCACCACTCAACGCCGCAGCCGCGAAGTTGCCGCTCCCTTGCCGCCCCGCTCACGACCCGCACCTCGCCTGCCACCGCCCGGCCCACGCACCGGCCCGTGAGCCCTTGCTCCGAGTGCTGCTGCTTCGCGCCCTTGAAACCCCGACGCCGCGCCGATCCAGCCACCGGAGTTCCACCTCACTTGCGAGCCCAACGTCGTCGCACCTTTCGCCCGCAACCCGTTGCTGCCCCACCGCGATTGCCCCGCCCGAGCGCCCGCCGATCACCGTCCGAGAAGCCGACGCCGGCGCTTCTCACCGCCTCAACGCCCGCGACGCCGGACTCGCGCCAAATGCCGCCATCGGCACCCCTCGCCGTCACCGCGCCGGCCGTCCACAGATACGCACTCGCCCGACGCCGTTGCCGCCTCCCCTCGACGTCGGTGACCCACGAACGCAACCCATAGCCGTTCCGCCTCGCGACCCATCTCCGTGACCCAGATTTGCCCCCGTTCACCGGATCCACCCCGAGCACCACCTCGTCGCCGCCGCCCAAAGCCCAGCCCGGGCGCCGTCCACCCCTCGCCGGAGTCCAAACCGCACGCCGGCCGACGACCTTCCTCCCCCGGCGTTGCTCACCATCGCTACCCCCTTCTCAAGCTTCCACGGGTGGTTTAGTTTAGTTTTTATTTCTCTTTTTATTTTATTTTATGTTATTTTATTTTTTTTTTTTTTAAGTTTTGTTATTATTGTTTAAATTAGAACATAGTATGTCAATATTCATTTCATAAATTTTGTAGGCATTATCCGAGGGATTTTGTCCGGAATTATTGTAATTACTAATTTGATCCGAGAGACATCGGACCATTTTTTTAATTATATTAATTTTTGGGCTTTTTGGTAGAATTTTAATTGTTAAATCATTATAATTATTAATTTGGTCCGTAAGACTTCGGATCAGATTTTTAATTATTTTGAACTCTCTGTCGTGATAATTAGGGTTAGGATAATCATTAATTTGACCCGTGAGACAACAGGTTATTTTTTCGATTATTGTAATAATTTATTTTGTTGATAGTTTAGATTTAATATTTGTTCAATGATTACTTATCTTTTAAAAAAAAAAAAGCTAAAAAAAAATAGAAAAAAAAAAAAATCAAAATTTTGCATGAGCATATAGGTTTAGTAAATCAGGCATGTGTGTTTAGTAAATTAGAATTTTATTTTTAGGATTACATTTTTAGGATTAAGATTTTTTAGAAATAGTGTTCGCACATTTTAAATCTCATTTTTCCAAAAATAAATTTCTAAGATAGGATAGGGTTTAAGTCAAATTAATCCCTAAAATAAATTAGAAAATTATCCTTTTTTAGATAGTTTAATTAGGGTTTTTATTAATTCCGAATTTCAATAAAAAAATACAAAAATATTAGGTGCATATTAACTAGTTTGCATAATAGGATCATTTAATTAGAATTTGTTTGTTAGTAAAGTTAGGTCATATAGTTAAAATGCATGTTAATTAAAAATTCTAATTTCAAGAAAACCTAAAAAAATGATTGCTTGCTTTGTGTGATGCAATTTTTTTATTTTTTATTGAATTTTAATAATAGTTGGGCACCCGTGTGGTCACCATTTTTGCATAGTAGTAATTTAGGTTAAAATAAATCCAAACTGCTTGCAAAAACATTTTTGAAAATTAAAAAGAAATGGTACCGAAAAGGCATTAGAGAAATCTAGTGTAACCAAGTCCCCGTACCCTTAGTCTCTGGTTCGTAGGAGTAAAATAATTCTCCCATTATTTTACTTAGGTGTCTCATCGACCTACCATAAACCGATTAGTGGCGACTCCTAGATAATAATATTTTGCATGTTAAATATTTAAACCTTAAGTCGTGAATTGGTATGGGCTTGGGAGAGCCTAAACTAAGTTTAAAGACTTAGTAGTCCATTAACCTAGTTTTAGGTGGTGCACCCGAAAAAATTAGGTCGCGACATTGATGTTTTCTTTTTTGTTGGTGCGGCCGTTGATTCTTGAGTTGGGCTTGAGATAAGAACCTCTGAACTTCTCCCAGACTACAAAAAAACAATAAATTATTAGCAAAAGTCTACAGCATAAATTAAATTAAATGCAGCCAATAAAACTTACATTCAGAATAACTGTTCTAGTACGCTCATCTGTATAGAGGCCATAGCCATATTGTCTTATCCTTTTCCCAAGTGCCCCTCTTGTTTGAATAGGGGCGTCACTTTCAGGAACTTGTGATTTGTTGGCTCTTTTTCTTGCTTTCTTGGGCCCTTCAGCTACAGCCGGGGCTTCTTTGACCAATTCTTTAGCTGGGCGTCTTCTAGATGGCCTTTGTGTAGCTGCCCCTTCACCTGGCATTCTTCTAGTTGTCCTTCTATGTAGCCCTTCAACTTCAGTGACACCTCATTCTATTGGGCCTTCTGGTGGTACTGGTGGTGGTACTTGTGGTGCCCCTTGTAGTGATTGTGATTCTTCTGGTGGCCTCTGTGGTGACCCTTGAGGTGGCTCTTGTGATGGCCCTTCAGTTGGCAGTCGAGTTCCAACTTGCTTTCTTCGAACCTGAGAAAGAGGCAAAAGACACCATAAATATAACATCAGGACATATAATAATGTAAAGAAAATGAAAAACTGAATACAAATGGTTGAATTTACCATTGGGTATTTCTTTCGCTGCTGAAGAACAGTCGACTGAACTAGCCGTGATGCTGCTTGGGCCAATCCTTCAGCTGGCCGTCTTCTACCTTGCCTTCTTCGAATAGGTTGTTCAGTTTCATGACTTACTGGGGTTCTTCTTGTGACCTAACAAACACATTACATACAAGGCCAAATAGGATATCATGTACATTTTTATGATAAACGACAAAGCAACATAAACATAAAATAAATTTCATGACTTACCAAGGTTCTAGTTGTTGACTGAAGAATAGTCGACTCACTTGGACCTATTGTTTGCATTTCTCGAACTGTCTCTTCACTAGGCCCTTCACCTTGCCTCAACGGTTGTTGTTGCTTCCTCAATTGACAACCTTTAATATTGTGGCTTGCTAGGCGACAATAAGAGCATGTTATCTTTGCACCTTGCCTGCTCATTCTTTGCTGACCCGAGACCTCTCCCTCCGCCATTCTTTGTCTTCGTTTTGCCCTTCCTAATTTTCTTCTTTAGTGGCAGAGGTTGAGGTGCTTCATGATCAGTGGGCTTCCAAAACTTGCTACTTCTAATTGGCTGCATCATGAACTGATAGGAAGCAAGGTATTTTGATTTATGGTACCAATCATTGATGTAATCATCTGTATTGTTGCCCTTCAACTGGATGGCACATATGGCATGTGCACATGGAATTCCACTTACTTGCCATGCTCTACATGAACACTTCCTGCTTCCTAGATTGACAACATACTTATCAGCACCTTCATTATCTCATATCCGTCATCTTCATTCCAAATGGGATGACAATGCCTACTTGTAGCCAAGTTCTCATCCAATTTCTTGGCAATCCTAGGACCATATTGTCTTGTTCACTTTGCAGCTTCATCTCTTTGTTTCTGTAATCGAGTCATAATCGCAACTCGTATATCTTCAAGCATTGAGATGACTAGTTTGCATCTGGCATCTATTATCTTCGAATTAAATACTTCACAAATGTTGTTGTCGACGTTATCGCACTTGAACTCCTCACCGAAGAATGCCCCGCACCAATGCTTGAGTTCTAGTTGAAATAGGGTAGCACAACCTTCCTTTGTCAACTGAAGCAGTCCTTCTTTGGCTATCCTAAAGTCAGCCATGTTTGCACTCTTTGCTAATTGCCAAAATTGCAATTGCAACTTATCCCCTTTGTAGGTCTTTGCCCAATTTCCGTATATGTGCCGCGCACACATTCGATGTTCAGCATGGGGCAACAACTTGACTACTGCCGGAACCAATCCCTACAATAATTCAAAGTAAGAAATACTAGAGCAAATACATGTTCATATTACAAAGCAAACTATTGACTAAATTTTTCAAAAAGCAAGCATTACCTTTTGTTGGTCGCTCATGAATGCCCACCCTTCCCAATTTGTTATCTCCAAGTCAGCCATCGGATTTTTCAAGAACCAGGACCAATTGTCCTTGTTCTCAATCTTTACAATAGCCCAAGCTAGTGGGAACATTTGGTTATTTGTATCTCTTCCAATCGCAGTCAACAATTCTCCCTTGCACAAGCCCTTCAAGAAACAGCCATCCAATCCTATAATCTGTCTACAACCAGCTAAAAATCTACATCTGCATGCATCAAAGCACACATAGAACTTATTGAACTTGGTCCCATGATCAGGAAGCGGTCTCTCAACCACCTCTACATATACTCTACTTGTAGGGTTTTGCAGCCTACACTCCCAAGTATACTCCCACATCTGCCCATATTTCTTAGCATACTGACCAATAAGTATCTTTATTACCTTTTGCTTTGCTTTTTTGCACTGAGTCCTAGATGCATTGATGCCTACACGCTTCTTCACCAGCATCCTAAAGTTAGAAATTTTCATCTCGTGCATCATCTTGATCAGATCGAAGAAGTGCTTGGACAACCATGCACTTGTTACCCTTTTGTTTTGAAAATTAATGGAACAAGTGTGTTCCTTTTGGTAGGCTCTAATCTGGAAAGACCCATTCTTCTTAACAAATGCACCATAAATCTTCCATGGACAATTTTGCTGCGAACACCTAGCTCTTACAAATTTCTTAGTGTTTCTAATGAAATCAATATTTCTTTGTGTAGCAATGGAGTTTTTCAGTATAACTTCCCTAAATTGTATCGCATCATGAAATTTCATACCTACTGACAAAGTAGGAGAGGCAACGGATGGATCATAGGAAGGAAACTTACTTTTCCTTCTACGCACAGCTCGTTGATCTTCAAGTTCGTCCTAGGAAGTAGTGGTGTTGATGCTTTCTTCATAATCTATCTCCTGGCCAGCAACACCAACATCTGCAAGGCCTTCGTTTCTATTTGGAACATCATCAGCTACCTGCAAAGTTGTAAATCTATCTGATAAAAAGTCCATTTGTTTTTTCCTTGATTGCATAAGCTCCTCATCGTCGTCGTCACTTAAGATTAATAAATTTTCAGCAGCCAACCCTTCATCGTCATCGTCATCATCACCATCATTGGATTCAGCTACTTCCCAATCTAATCCAGTGATGGTGACATCACCTATGTCACCATCGCTTTGGTGAACAGCATCTGCGCCCCTCTCCTCCCCGTCCTGTCCATCATGCCCTGCTTCATCCCTAACCTCAATACTAGCTTGAATACCATCTCCCCCTTCTCCTACTTGGTGCTATCTCTGTCATCATTTTCGTTCTCACTATCACTATTGTTTTCAACAAATACTTTCGCCTCTTCGCCATGAAGATAATGATATAGGACATCCCTAAAACCATTATCATCTTCCAAAACTCTAAAACCATCTCTCAAGCCTTTCCCAAGAACACAGTACAGCAACTTTTGTACTCTACAAGGCAAAAATGTCACTATATCCCTAACAAATCCAATATAAGATTCCTTTTTTATATCTACAAAGATAGTACCCTCATTCCCCCCCTCATACTCCTACTCATCCTCCCCAATCACAAAATCTCCACTGTAGTAAACGATGACAGCAACATAGTCCTTATCATGAGCCATTTCTGCAACAAAAGAGGAAAAACAATGAACTTTTGGGACCACATTCACAAAGACAACAGACAATTGCAAGTGGAGGTCCCTACACTCTTTATTAAAGAAAAAAAGAAAGAGGGAACATGCATAGGTCATCTGACAGCTGCAGCTTGAAAAGAGGCCTCAGGACAAACAAATAGAGATGGGACCCAACAACTACTTTGATTATGTCGTCGCATTCCTTTAAAATATGGAGAGGGATCTCAAATAAGCATAGGTCCTCATGACACCAATTTCAACAATGCAATTTATTAAAAAAATACCCAGAAGTCCCCATCCCCACAACAACAAGAGATTCCATTTGAACATGTCCAAGGTCAATACTCTAAACCCTAACAATCACCAATCACCATCGCATATTTCACATTTGACCACTACAAATTACTTTCACACATCACAATTCAACATCAAAGCCCTAAATCACACATCACATTGGATGGGGCGACGTCGAGCCCTAATTTTCCCCTTGCCGAGCCCTATACTGAGCCTTACATTTCGAGGCCGATCCTAAACTGTCAATTCGAACCCCCCAATAGGATTCTAGCACCACATCTGAGCCATAAATCTCACATTAATACCATCCAAGCCTAAGCTGGGAAAGCCGACTCCCAAATTTCAAGTCCGAGCTCTAATAAATGAGTCGGAGCCCTAATTTCATCACAGGGGATAGGAAGAAGAGAAAAAACCTGAGCAAATCGATGACGGCGAGCGACGACGGCGAGCGATGACCTGCGAACGGCGACTTGTGAACAGTGAGCTGTGAACAGCGATGAAGAGGATGTCAAATCTGGTGTGAACCAATGACGAACGGTTAAAATCCAAATAAGCTAAACGATGTCGTTTAGCACTAAGGAAAAACGTCGTCGTTTAGTTTGGCCAAAGGCACAATGGATGGGGCGACGTTGTTTTCCTCCTCCACATGTGCTTTTTTTTTTTTTTTTTTTAATAATTGCCACGTCGGTTAAGCATGTCGCCGGAAAATGTCACGTTTGCATTTTGGCCGGTTTTTGACCGGATTGGCACTTAAGTACCCCCCGTGCCAAGTTATGACACTCCAGGTGTCCCAACCTCCAATAAAATAAATGAATCTCGGTTAAGGTAAAATTATTACCTTGTTCAAACACGCGCTTTCCAAAATTGGACGGACTCGACAAGACCGCGGACGGGACTGACGATGCTTCACGATGACCGGCTAACTAACAGTTATGGCTCGGTTTGGATTAGTTCTCAATGTTGTGGGTGCAGCAAATTGTCGCCTTGAAGTTCTCTGGTCTGGTGCGACACCTGGCCTGGGCACGTTGAGACACCTTCAAAAAAAAAAAAAAAAAAAAATCGGTTGAAGATGGCTGCAATCACGGACAACGAATCACAACGTTAGTGGAGTTGGGGTGCGAAAAAATTGCTGCACTATCGCTGGAAAATTGTGGAGCTTGGCAAGACGTCGGTAGGTTCTCCAGTGTTGTTGATTTCGTCGGTATTGAATCAGAGTAGCGGTCGCTGGCTATCACTGGAAAACCTTCTCTGTATATTTCTTCTTGTTGTTCCTGGTTCTCGTCAGTGCAGGGCTCGGACACTCGCTGGGGAGAGCTGCGACTTGGGTGGGAGCACTAGTCACGGCTGGGATCTCGGCTAGTGCTTGTGATGCTGCAGGAAGCGTGGCAATGAGCACGAACGAGTGCTTTGATGGCTTGCTTGATCTGCTGTGTTCATTGGAAAATAAACCAACCAAGATGGAGGGACCGGCAATGGCTACTCATGACAGGCTCTGGAGATCGCTAGGTGCTAGAGCAGGAATTTGGACTCGGCGAAGAAGACTGCAAGGTGCTGGAATCGTGTGCGTCGATCACAAATCGGCTGCATCTCAGCGGTGATTCGGCACAACAGGTCTCGGGATAGTGAAATATCGTTATCCTAAGGGTATAACAGAGGCAGTTGCTTTTTATTGGAGAATACATACATACATAGCAAATGGTTAGCACCATATGGAAATAGAATTTAACGCTAGAGGTCGTTTGCTAAAGTTGTACGATGAACATGAGTAGATATAACAAAAGCGAAGCATGAGGTTGGAAGGTAGTGATGGTATTTCAGTTGCTTTGCTACTCTCCTGACTTTTTACCTATTTCGGATGATTGTAGTTGTCAAAACTTTAAGACCTAGAAAAAAGTTCATCATAACAAGTAAAAACCGTCTCTCTGAGTACCATCTTCTAAAACGATCCGTTATCCGCTTCCTGAATAGCCTTTGGAGAAAAGAAATGAGATATATATAAACTTCCTTCAGGATTACTGAAAAAGCCTTCTGAAAGGTTTAACTCACAAGCATGCTTGCGATTCATCAAACAAACTTCAATAGTTCTTTAATTGGACGATACCGTGAATTCTCAAATTGACATATGGGGGAGAAATTTCTTCAGAACTCTGCTTTCACGGTGAGATCATCAACCAATTATAGGCCAAAACCGTCCAACTAAAGTTCTGTCTGTTAAAATCGATGTCATTGAAGAACTTAAAGTCAGGAACCATTGTTTTTCTGTCGAACCTCATTTGATAAATTTCATCTTGTCTAATGTGTCAGAAAAATAATGCAAGCAAACAATTCACCCAAACAAAAAATAATAATAAAAGAACATAATGAAAATAACACACTAAAAAATTTGTTATAGAAGTTTACTCAAAATTGGGTTACATCTCCGTGTAGAGGCACCCCGTGAATCCCACTAGATTTTGAATAAAGTTGGAATATAATGATGATTTTTTGTTAAGATCAAGGTAGAAAGAGATTGACAATACTCATAATTTTTTTTTCCTTTCCTCTCTATAAATTTTTTTAGCCTCTTGACAAGAGATGAGTTGTTCTAGGTTCCACACAGGTTTCACTTGAAACCTGGAGCCCACCTATTGGAATAGGTTTATGATTATTTGAAACTTGGAACCTACCTTATATATCCTAAAATTTGGAATATACCCTATCACAAGTTTTAAGGTCGATTCTAGAGTTTACCTAGGTTTCACTATATAATTATTTGGATAATTACAATTCACTAACTATAACTTATATTTAGACACGGAAAAAATATGAACATTAATAAAGTAAAAAACTTAGTCATCATAGTATTTCCATATTATGCACTCATCATTGAATGGCATAAAATATCGGAAGATCGTATAGAGATACAAACCAAGAAAAATATCAAAACTTGTTCTAGGTTCTAGATTACAAGTTCCAGGTTTCAGATTTCAGATTCCTCCAATTAAGAACCTAGAACCTACTTGTCGAAATAGGCTCCTCATTTTTTTAAACTTGAAACTTACCCTACATACTTTGGAACTTGGAACTTATAGGTTCCCATCGGTCAGCTTCTCAGATTCCAAGTTCCACCCTAAAACTATGCTCATTCCTATCCTTGACGACTAGCATCTAACTATTCCTAGTATAAAGTGTAACTTTTAACCTAAAAGAAAATTAATGGAAAAGACAATAAAAAACTTTAAATATTTGGCTTCACCTGCCAACAATCTCCCACTTGAAGACAAATACACCTGATGTACCAAGCAACTTTGCATCCATTTACCTCAAAAGCTAATAACTAAAATTTGTACCTCTACGATAATCCTTATCATTTAACATGAAGTAATACCAATGGTAGTAGTACTAATGCTTTTCTTTGTGTACTACCTTAGTAAACATGTTCACAATATCTTCTTGTGACAACCATAATTTCTTACTTTTCTTGTTCCTGATGATTTTCATGCATAAGATATTCTTAGCCTCTCCCAAGCCTTTCATAACAAACTACGTTGCTAACATCTTCTTCACTTATGTGATTCTCTTCATGTTGGACCTAGCCACTAGTATGTCATCAGCCTCATAGTGTGTAAACCCGTTTTCTTCCATGAAACCATCAAACTTTAAGTATCATTGCCGAGAAGCTTATTTTAAACCGTACAAGCTTTTCTTCTAGCAACATATCATATGCTCATTACCTTTGACTTCAAAGCCTTTAAATTGCGCCATGTATAACTCTTCATCTAGGTCATCGGGAAAACATCATTTTCATGTCTAATTGTTTGATATGAAGATCCTCTACTGCAATTATACTCAATAGAACTTTGATTAATGTCATTTTCACTACTAGTGAAAATATCTTGGAGTAGTCAATTCATTCTTTTCGAGAAAAGCCGTTGACAACAAGTCTCACATCATATATGATATTATCATTTACTCTATTTTTAATCATGTACACCCACTTGTTTAACAAAGTTTTTTACTTGTGGGTAACTTCGTCAACTCCTAAGTTTTGTTCTGAAGTAACAAGCCCATCTTTTCATAGCATGCTCCCACTTCATGTGAGATGTGTCTTTCTTTGCCTCATCATAAATCTTTGGTTCTTCCCAATCAATATTTAAGACATGACTCAGAATAGTATTTGTTAAAGGATAAAAAATTATCTTTGGCTTTCTCACACATGTAAACCTCCTCAAGAGTGAGTTGTGAAGATTGACACAATAATAGAAAAGGAATCTAAAAAAAAACAGGAGTGCGTTCGTCTTGGAGTGAAGGAGAAGAGGCTGGCTGGGTTCGCTGGTTTTGGCCGAGAAAGAGAGGAGAGGACATTGGCTGCTATGGGGTCAGCCATTGCTCGTTGGGAAGAAGAGGAGGCGAGCGAGATAGAGCTCGGTGAGGAAGTTTGGGGACAGAGAGAGGAGACACCAAAAATCTTCATAAAGAAGGCTTCTCTCAAAGAAACGATGAATCTGCCGTTCGTACTTTGCTGTTCGCCGTCATTCATTGGTGCCCACCGTCCTTGATGTCAGTGGAATTGACTGAAGCCGGATAATCTTTTGCTTGTTTTTCTTTGCTGAGTTTGGAGTATGCGGTTTAGATGATGAACTCATGAAGAAATTATTTGAAGTTGAGATTGTTTTGTGACGAGTTGTGCTGATATAGAGGCTGATACATCATATTCAGATTGAAGATAGCACTAAACTTGCTTCTGAAACTAATATACTAAGACGCACACCATATGTTCGATAATTTGTTTGCAAGAAATCTCAATGCTGATTGCACGAAATCAATAATCTAGCAAAGGTCTAGCTCGGTATAGCTTCATGTTTATGTTATTCATAGCCGAATCGAGTACTCACGTCGCATTTTTGCTTGGTATTATGACATATTTCTTGACATTCGTCGATGCCCATGGACAAACTCCCTTCATGTCAGCTCCCTATTTCCCTCTTGATACTGTGTGCATGAATGTTTATCGTATTGTTTGAGAAATTTTAGTTGACAATGATGTTTTGGCCAGAATCGATGGCCGTCCGTGATTCAGCCTGTTTTGGTGACTAGAGGTGGTTGCCGGAGATAGTCTGGCAATGGCTGGAGTAGTGGTTGACGGTAGTGTTTAGATGATCGGACGAGGATAGCTTAGTAGTGTCTTAAGGTTCGGTTGAAAATGGTGTGGCTTCAATGGAGATCGCTGCTTCGGTGGAAAGAGGAGCTGTGCAAGAAGAAGTCCTGCGAAGAAGAAGGCCACGTGTACCGAGAAGAAAAGGAAATAAAAGAAAAAGACAGACCAGGTTTTCTGACCTGGTTCGAATTCCCTTTCCCAAATGTAATAATAAAAATATTTAAAAAAATTAAAAATCATAAAAAACATAAAAAAAAAATTCTAAAAATAAAAAAATAAAAATTCATAAAATTCATAAAAAATAATGAAATTCAGAAGAATATAAATTTTTAGTATTAATAAAAATAAAAAACTAGAAGAATAATAAATCAATAAAATAGTAAAATTTTCAGAAAATTATTTAAAAATCCGAAAATTAATAAAAATCAGAAAAATTAGAAATCCTTTGGACATTTTTAAAAATAGATGAACTTTTTGAGTGATTTCTCTTAAAAAGCTGAATATCCTTTAAAAAAAAACTCAAAATAGAATAAGCCTTTAGGACTCTATAATGAGGATTTTTGGATGCCTTTTTTCATTTTTTTTAGCGACAAATTAGGTTTTATGTTTGTTTACTTTGATTCTTTAATATCTCGAGTGTTATTTTCATTTTTAGATTGGTTATGATGAAAACTAAAAGTCTTCAATAGATTGCCCTGGCATTTACTTAGCATGTAATCAAATTTAGGTATCAAAAAGACACTAGTCTTATGACTAACGTAATCAAGTCCTTGTTTCTATTATCTCTAGTTGCGTAAAAAGTGAGATATTCTCCCATATCCATCCGGTTTCTAGTCAATCTAAATCAGTTAGTGGCAATTTCTTATGCAGAAATTCACACAGGATTAATTGAATGAAAATTGAATGTCCAATGTCATGCGAGGTATGAATTTGGGAAAACCTGAGTCAACTGAAAGCCATTGTCTTGAATTTGGCAATATCTCTTAACTTATTTCTCTCCCTCCCAAGAGAGAGGTGGCAACAATGCGTTCCAAAATGATCTCGTTCATCCTCTTAACTACACCATTCTCTTGAGGAGCTCTAAGAATAGTTTTCAGCCTATGTATGCCTTATCGGCTCAAGTATTCTGCAAATTCCTTACTTGTGTATTCACCACCAATATCATACTTCAGAACTTTAATATGATAACTTGTTTCTTTTTTACCATGGTCGTCCACATTTTAAACATCTTGAATAATTTTGATCTTTCTTTGAGATCATAGACTTAAGTCTTCATTTTCACATCATCATTGAAGGTGACAAAATGTCTCTTACCACCATAAGAGAGTTCCCGAGTTGGTCCCTACACATTAGTATGAACTAACTCTAGCTTTCGGCCTGTATTCTATTTCCCATTCAATCAAAAACTGATTACCTTCTGTTTTCCATAAATACAACTCTTATAGAATTCAATTAAACTTTTGCAAACTTGGAGGTAATTTCCTTAAATATACTTTACACCATTTTTACCAAGATGTTTTAAACCATAATGTCAAAGAGTAGACAAATTACCTATAGCCACTGTAGTTGCAACCATATCATTGATATTATCTCCTTGAACAAGGTAAAGTGTACTTGTATGCTTTCTCTTTACAATTACTCTTGCCCTAGAGGTCATCTTCCACTCTTTGCATCAAAAGGTTGTTAACATAACTTCTTGGTCAAGTTTACTAGTTGAGATCAGATTTTTCTTCTACTTTGGAATAAGTTTGGCAGAACTAGACATCCTCCACTTAGGATGTTCACAGTCACAGTTCCTTTTCCAACAATCAGACACATGTGATTGCTTCTTACAACTACTTACCCAAAATTTCCACATAATTAACTAATATGTTTTGTAAATAAGCTTCAAAGTTAATAAACTACTTGTTTGTTATGAAGTCAAACCCTCTAGCAAAGGTTCATCGCTAACCACATTAGCTCATTGATTCTCATCCTACTGCTTCTCTTTGTAGGCTTCACATTGAAACCTCCAATGTTCAGTCTGGTGACAAAAGCTACACTCATCTTTTGCAACTTGTTTCTTTCCCCTTGATTGTGACTTGCCACTCCTACTAAATTTTCCTCTACTTTTACTTCTCCCACGGTTTTCCACTGCTAGTGTTATTAAATATGTAGATGTCGAAAAATTATCTTCACCTAAGACTTTCCTACACATCTCTTCCTTCATGATGCTACTCACAACATCATCTAGAGTCGAATCATCTTTCATGATGCTCAGAATTCCCTGCACTGCGATGTTATAGCTTTCTAAAATGGAACATAAAAATAATAAAGCTTGGAGCTTCATATTTAGATTTATGCCCGCGGATTCCAACTAATGAAACTATTCACATGCTCTGCCATAGAGCCTTTGTTAGGTAAATATTAACTAATTTCTTCAACAAAAATATCTGATTTGATGTGAACGACTTCTCATAAATATTCGTTAGAATATTCATGGATTCTTTTGCAATTTTTGCTTTCGTAATGTGGTATCCTGTCTTTTGCGTTAGCTTTAGTTGAATCGCACCTAATGCCTTTCGATCAAGAAATTTCCATCCTGATTTTGCTATCCACTTCTACGATCTCGGATTTTCAACCCTCAAGTAGTACGTAGAGATCTTTTTGATAAAGTGTCACGCCCCGAACCTCGAGCGTGCGCACATCCCTCGGTGGTCGATCAAATCGTGACGTTCCTAGGACTCGTCACCGACCCATTCATTTTATGCATATGTTGAAGCGAACTAATAAATCTCCAGACAACAATCGACATGAGATAGAAAAGCATAACAACCAATTTAAACAAAACACACTTTATAAACACATCAGGTTTATGTACAGAAGTCTAAAGCCAAAAGAAGCTACTAGGCTAACCCTACCGCGGACCCTACCTACTTAGGATTCGGGTCTACTACAACACCATCTGAGATGTTGATGTCTAAAGGATCAGCTACCTCTACTACAAGTTCTTCAACCTCGGGCACCTAGTTCGCCTCGATATGAGCTATAATATTAGCCATCATGCACGGGGTCGAGATCCACTACATACTCGGCATCGACGGCAAGTTTGTCAAAGCCATCCAAGGGGCCCTCTCGAACACCGTTGGGCCTATGACAGAACCACGTTTTGAATCGGTGAGGTACCAACTGAGGTAGGCCTTCATCGACCCAAATGGTAGTCATGACGAGCTCACGGGTCCAGTCAAGGTTCCTGTGGATAGGGAGTATGGTACGCTCAGTCTCCACCTCTCGAGGCCACCCAAAATGAACGTGGCGCACTTCCATCTAAGGACTTGTAAAATTTTAAACCATGACGAGGTGAGACAAAATCTCAGCGAGTCAACACCCTAAACCCCGATTAGAATGAGAATTCACCTAGAGGCAGCCTAAGCATACACCATATAAGACTTACCTCGCCTCAACACCTCCTTGCACATTAGTATAGCTCATATAACATATACAAACGCAGCAAGCGTAATTCATTAATTGGAACACCTCATAACATATATCAATCAATCACAGGGGTCTCGATTATAAGGCTAAATCGTTATGAAACGTCCCATTTCATGCCATACAATTTTGTCCCATAATTAGATGCAGCTATTTCAATCACTCAAGTGTGTCCCAATTAATTATGACCCAACGGCCACGACCAACTCAACAGTCGGCGGTCATCCGGCATAACCGGGCGTCGTCCCGTTTCGTCGGGTACGACAATGTTTACATCTAGACGGCATTCCCGAAGGAGTATCGGCCCAGCCTCCACTGCGACTGGCATCCGTTGACATGGGGCATCCGAACTTAATCAGGTATCGTCCGACGTAAACGCATCGTGACAGATTCCGATAGCAATCACATGCATATCCAATCTTGGCAAGGACATCGTGCTTTGCACTCAAATGCCTCAATTTCAAATAATGTACTTGGCCTATTTTCTTCATATTAAAAACATTCGCTAAAATAATTGTGCGTGGTCACACAATCAAATTCACAAAAGGTGATATACTCTCTTTTCAAAATTCCATGATTTTATATAGTACATAAAACCTTTTTGGCGTGAAAACCCGACACCAGATATTTTTCTAATTAAATACCAAAAATCCATATTTTTGAAATAATAATTCAAAAATCATCTCCAAGCACTCAATTTCACAAATCAACGCAACCATGACGATTAGTGTAAAATTCTGACGATCGGCTATCCCGGTATAATTTACGCTAATTAATAATTAATTAAATAAATTGCATTTAATTAAATAAATTACAAAATATTTAAATTAAAACACTCAATTAAATTAACATAAACTAACCGGGCTAATCTATTTAAACTAATTTAACTGACTAACTACATTAACTAATTAAGCCAACTAAATGGTCTAACTAACCATCTAACCACCTAATTGGCCTAACTAAATTATCCTAACCAATCTAGTTACATGAATCAACTACACTAATCCTTAATTAGCCAATCCCCCTTAAATGCAATTAACCCCATAATTAGAGCTTAGGATGTTAACTCACCGGTTTAGTCAGATAATGGGTCCACGGTGACGGTGGCGCAGCGGCGACCAAAACCCGGGCCTACGGCGGCACCAAAGGAGAGCCGAAAGGGGCTGAAAACGGCCAACTAAGCCTCAGCTCTAAGCTGAGGTTTGACCTTGCTTTCTGGTCGGGGTTGGTTGAACACGGTGCGAGGACGACGGAGGCGAGAGGGTGGCTTGGTCGCTGGCTCGGAGATAGTGGACGTTTGGAGGCAATGTTGGGGGAGCTGGCCTACGGTGGAGGCGAGCTGGCAAGCTGCGGACGGTAGCTTGAACAGGCTAGCGACGGCTCGGGGACAGGCTGGTTGTGGCAATTGGCTGGCTCACGGGCGGTTGAGCAGGGCGACGAGCAGCTCGGACGGGCGGCGTGAGGATTGGCGGGGCTGAGCAAAGGAAAAATGGAGAAGATGAAGAAGCTGGAAGTGATCTACAATGGAGGGGGTTGGTCGAACACTAGAGGGAGAAGGGGGGAAGAAGAGAGAGGGGGGGGACAAAGGGGCTTGAAAGTCTTGGCTTGAGCCAATGAGATTTAAAGAGAAATATCTAAGCCATGATCACCCTTTGCACAAAGTCTTCAGCCCTTATCTTCAGCAAACATTATCAATAGGTCACCCTAGGGCCAATTTCCTTTCACACCTTCACAAAATCAAGCCACTTTGAAGGCCAAAAATTAGCAGCCAGCAAGCCCCTACGAATTTCTTGGTTTTCTTTTTCAATTCTCCACCAAACAACTTCAATTTGATGGCCAAAATTGCTGAGGAGGATGCCCATACCAATTCCCACAATTCCCTTCACCAACTAGTCCACTTTGGTAGCCAAAAAGTCTCTCAATTTTGTCCATCCGAATTTCCTTGGTTTAATTTTGCCAAATTCCATTTTTCCGCCAAAATTCCGGGCTCGACGGAAAATTCTTCAAAGGATGAAACGATGCCCTAAAAATAAATTATGACACGCTCGAATTTTCGATTCCCGAAACCGAGTTCAATTTCGTGGTTAAATTCAATTGGGCATGATTTTAATATGACTTAACCTACCGAGTAACTTCTAGGGATTTTAGCGCATTTGACCCATAGTCGATTATTTTCGATGCATGTTGTGCATTTTCGACTAATAGGCGACTCTTGATTATCGTAAAAATCTCAAGGTTTCAATTACGGGTACTGGGTACAGAATCGACAGAAAAATCGGTTTAGTGCCGTTCGACGCGATTTTTGCAATCAAGTGGAATCACTCACAATTTAATTATGTGCTTTTGTCTAATCGAGCTATCTCCGGTCTCTAATTGATTATAACAGTGTCGTATTGACCCTTGCCGATTAGCACGGTCGAGCAATCGATTTCTAATCGAATTCTCAAACCTGCCGTGTTTATATCCTTTAATGGCTTCACCTGGTAAATCAGTTATCTCGTGAGTGATCATCTCAAAGAAAAAAAGACCATAGGCACGTCAATGAAAAGCCCAATTTATTTAATCGAAACATGGTCAAATTTTCAGGATGTCACATAAAGATAGTCCTTAATTTGGAGATTCTACCATATGAAATCCTACCCATCAAATTTATCAGTTTTGATTTTTATCTTCCGTCATGTTGTTTGCTTTCAATTGAATGTTGTCGAAAAACCCTTGATGTTCTTGATTAGCCACCTTAATCTCTTATACCAATTGTTAGGAATCGAACACTGATTCAAGAATGACACAAGCAAACAATCCACCCAAGTAGAATACAATAATAAAAGAACATAATTATATACTAGGAAATTTGCAATCAAAGTTTACTCAAACTTAGGCTACGTCTTCGCGTAGAAACATTATGCAAATCTATTGGACTTTGAAGGAAGTTAGAATACAATGATAATCTTCTCTTAAAATGAGGACACAAAGGAATCGAGAACACTCCCAAAGAAAAACTCACTTTTTCTTCTCTATTTTTCTTTCTTCTCTATTTTTTTCCTACCCCTTGATGATTAGCATTTAACTATCGCTGATATAAAGTGTAGCTTTTAACCTAAAAGCAAATTTATGAGTCTCAGATACTTCGAGTGCCAAAACTTGGCATGGGTGGAAGTGCCAAAACTTCTAAAAGGTACACAAAAGTGTCAAAATTGAAGAAGAAAGGAACATTTAAGTGCTAATGGTGAAAATCTCTGACCAAACTATTGATGTGGCATTTTCTGGAGATATATTTAATTGATGTGTAATTATTTTAAAAAAAATTATCCACGTGGCACTACCATGACTAGATAAGCCCAAAACGACGTCATTTTGCCCTTAAATTTGATTTTTAAATTAAATATCAATTAAATTAAATGATGTGGCACTTCTTTAAAAAAAAAATATCTATGTGGTACCTACGTGGCTGGATAGCCCAAGACGATGTTGTTTTGGTCCAAATTTGGTTCTTAATATAAATATTAACTAAATTAAATTAAATAACTAAAATTAAAGAAAAATAGAAGGGCTGCAAATCAACGAGGGCCTCTACAGCCCTCACCATTGCCATCGCCCCATTGTCACTGCTACCTTGTTCTTTTTTTTTTTATTAAATAATAATTTAATTAGTATTTATATTTAAAATCAAATTTGGGGGCAAAACGTCATTGATTTGGGACTAGCATTGCTAAGTGGACATTCCAGCAAGTTGGGTAGACTAGCTTTATTATTAAAATTATGCTACGTCAAATTTTCGGCAAGTCTCACCATAGTTAGCACTTAAATGTCCAATTTTAACAAAAAGTGGCACTTAAGTATATCTTTTGGAAATTTTGGTACTTAAGTATCAACTTGTGTCAAGTTTTGACACTTGAGGTGTACATATACCCAGAATTAATAGAAAAGACAAAGAAAACCCTGAAAAATATTTGACTTTACCCGCCAACATAATGCAGTCCCTACTCCCTAAGGCTTGGAGAATCCTTTGGAACACGTAATGGTTCTACCATGATAGCTCGAAGTCCACCTTAAGTAACTCCATCAGCATTTAGGCTTGCTGTGGAGTCCTTTGAGTCCGCTTCTTCAGCTTTCTTTTCTGTAGATATCCTCATGAGTGTGTTCCCATAGGACAATCTGTATAAAGCGCCTTCTAAAAATGAAAATTGAGACATTCATTAACTGAGATGAAAGGGATTGCATAGAGAACTAAAAGGAGCAAATAAAATGCAAGTTTTGGTAAATGTTGACATACTTTTCATTGGTAGTTTGATCTCTCTTTGTGACCAACATGTGGATAAGATAGAGAGCAATTTATTACTTGGAGTATCCACCACTTACGGCAATTTGATTGTCGGGCATTGGCTACTTTAAAGTATGGTTGGAGGAATTTAACGAAAAGGACAAAAGTATGATAGAAAGGAATACCTCCATCTAAAGATTTCCAGACTTTTGTGTCAAAGTCTGAAGACGACCAGATTCTAGTGTCAAAGTCTGAAGACGGCTAGACTTTAGTATCAAAGTCTGTTTGACATCAGAAGTCTATCATTCTGACAAATTCCAGACTGAACGTAAGTAATGAAAGAAGACTTATCCAGATGCAAGATTATCTTTCTTACTTCAAGAGTTCGGTTCATATAGGTTATATATGGCCTTCTGGATGGAAATATCACCTACGTGATTGATTATCTTTATTGAAATCAATTTAGATATATCAATCTTTTCGGATTGCAAGTAAATATTGAAAGAATCTACTTATGGAAACTAAGATCATGATTCTATGGGTGAACAAGATTGATAGGTTTTCATCACAATCTTCAAACGGCTCGAGATCTCCTCGATTGATTCTGTCCAACGGGTTGATTGGAAGAATTCCTTTGAAAAGTGCCAACGGTTGAGAAGGCATGAAGGAGTATTTAAGGTGGATTCTCTAGTTGTTCGATAAAGTGTGTGAAAGAGAAATTTCAAAGTCTGAAGTTTTCCATTTCCTTGTTACTCCAAATATTGAGCTCAAAGTTGTACACAAAATAGAGAAACTCATTGTGAGACTTCGTGAGAGAGTAGTAAAGACTCTTTACTGTGAAGTCGAGATCACAAGATTGTAAATCCTCTTTTGTTTATTAGTAGAATCCAGCCAGGAGGCTGTCAGCATGGATAGTGAATGTAGGCTTGATTTAAGCCGAACCATTATAAATTATGTGTTCTTATTCTCTTTCCTGAACTCTCTTATTTTGTTCATAGTTTTATTTAACTGCTAAAGTCTGAACTCGTTCAAAGTTTGTTATTCTTCATACTTAGTTTTAGAAGCAAAATATTTCTACTGTTCTTTGCAAAAAAATTATCTTCACACCTATTCACCATTCTCTAAGTGTTCATACTAGCACTTACAATCGGTGTCAGAGCTCGTTGTCATATGCTTAATTATTGAAGTGTTTTACTTCTACGCTAAAGATCATTTATGGCTAGTATTTTGTCTCCATGACTTGTTGAAGGTCAGAGCAACACCAGACCTCCTTACTTCGATGGGAAAGAGTACAATGTATGGAAGAATAAGATGAAGGCTTTTGTAAGATCGAGAGATCCCCTAGAATGGGATGTTTGTTGAAAAAGGGATTAATCCTAAAGCAACAGCAACCTTAGACAGAGGAAAAGAAGTTGTTGATGCTGATGAAACAACACAAGTTGAAATAACCAAGAGACAAGCTCTTGATACTAAAGCTATCTACTTTTTATATTGTGCTTTATCTTCCACTGAATATAATCAAATTTCTTCTTGTGGAATAGTAAAAGAAGTTTGGGATAGATTACATGTTACCTACAAAGGGACTGACCGTGTGAAGGAAACCAAAATTAACATTCTGCTTGGATAGTATGAAGCCTGGAGAATCTATAACTGATATGTTCAGTCACTTCACAGAGATTGTAAATGGCCTGGCATATCAAGGTCAGCCAATCTCAGGACCAATGAAAGTTAACAAACTACTGCGTGGACTTTCGAAAGATTGGAATCATGTGAAGACCTCAATCAAAGAGACTCAAAGGATTATGCCCCTATCAGTAGATGAATTAATAAGCACACTTCAATCATACGAAGTTGAGCAGATCAATGATGAGGAAGATCCTAAAGGTAAGAAGTCAATTGCTTTAAAATCTAACATTAATTCTGATGATACAGATTCAAATGATGATATGGACGATGAGAAGCTAGCACTTATGATCAAAAAATTCAGAAAGCTAAATAGAAAGGGAAGAAGATTCAACTGGAAGAAACATAATACACATAATTTCCATAAAAGACCAACAGAGGATAATGAAACCAACAAAGATGTGATATGTTTCAAATGTAAGAAAAAGGGGCATATCAGACCAAATTGTCCACTATTGAAGTAGAAGAAAGGAAAAAATGAGAAGTATAAAAAGGCTCTCAAAGCTGAAACTTGGAGTGACACAGAGTGTGAGGAAAACGAAGAAGAATATGCCAACATATGCCTGATGGCTCATTCCGGCTCATACTCAGAATTAGAAATAGACTCTGATTTAGATTCAGATAAAGAAATTGAGGTTAGTGATTTAAAATTTTTTGTCAAAGTCTCTAAATACATAGATGAACTTTATCTCAGTCTCAAATCCTCTCTTAAAAGAATTTTTGAACTAAAAAATGAGAATTCTAAGCTCAGGCAACAGGAAGTTTCTTGGAAAGAAAAATTTGAAAGTCTGAAAACAATTTTTGATAATTTGAAAGAAAATTCTGATTCTCTTTAAAAAGAAAATATTATTTTGAAAAGAGATATTTCAAATATTACAAAAAGATTTTCAAAAGGATATGAAAAATTGGAGAAAATTCTTTCAGCCTAGATACCTTACTTTAACAAATCAGGTTTGGGTATGACTTCAGAAATTGTTCCATTAATTGATTTTCCGAAGTAAAAGAAAGAATTAACCAAAGACCTGCAAAGGCATTTTACAAAAAATATTTTCAAAAAGTTTTTGTAAAATCTGTTGGTTGAAGTGCACTTAGATGTTCAAAGTGTAATAGCTCAGAACATTTAGAAAAAGAATGTCCCAAGGTTTGGAGACCAGTTAAGAAGGACTAGGCTAAGACTGTTTTTAATACTACTTCTCTTGGACCCAAGAAAATCTTGATACCAAAAAAAGTTTGAGTTTTTCTTTTGATAACATGTCACTATTAAAAGGAAGATCAAATGGTATTTGGATAGTGGTTATTCGAGGCATATGATAGGAGACTCAAGCTGCTTCAAAAAGCTTGTTAGACTAAATTGTGGAAAAGTATCTTTTGGATGAAACAACAAAGGAAAAATAGTAGGATGTGGAACTGTGAAGATTGGAAGCCTGACTATTAACAATGTTTCCTTGGTGGAAGGTTTGAACTACAATTTACTGAGTATAAGACAGCTTTGCGACACTGGTTTCAGAATAAACTTCCAAGAAGGTATTTGTTTTGGAACAAGTCAAGACTTCTCTCAAACCTTTATCGGTCGAAGGCATGGCAACATTTACCTTTTAGATATAGACCTAAAAAGTTATCAGTGTCTCATTTTTATTCAAGATGAAGCAAGTTTGTGGCATCGGAAGCTTGGTCATGTTAATATGAAATAGATTGCCAAGATTTATTCTAAGAAACTTGTTCGAGGACTTCCTAATCTGACTTACCAAAAGAATGAGTTATGCACTCTCTGTGTCTTGGGAAAACAAGTTAGAAACTCTTTCAAACCTGTGAATCAAGTTTCTACTAGTTGAGCTCTACAGCTTTTTCATATGGACCTCTTTGGACCAACCAGAATTCAGAGTATTGGTGGAAAGAAATATTGCCTAGTAATCGTGGATGATTACTCTCGATTTACTTGGATCTACTTTCTGGCAAGTAAGTCTCAAGTCTTCTCTTATTTCTTCAAGTTTGCGAAGAAGGTTCAGAATGAAAAATGTTATGCTATCTCAAGCATACGAATGACCATTGAGGTGAGTTTGAGAATTAAGACTTTGTGAAGTTCTGTGATGAATATGGTTTTCAATATGTTTTCTCTTCTCCATATACTCCAGAACAAAATGGGGTTCTGGAAAGGAAGAACATATCCTTATAGGAGATGGTCAGAACTCTTTTGATAGAGAGAAAGATATCCTCTCAATTTTGGATGGAAGCAGTCTCCACTGTTTGCTATATTATTAACAAAGTGTTCTTGAGACCTATCCTAGAGAAAACTCCTTATGAAGTATATAAAGGAAAGAAACCTATTGTTTCATACTTTCATGTCTTTGGTTGTTAATGTTTTATTTTGAAGAATGCGAATGATCAATCTGGAAAATTCAAGGAGAAATCAGACGAAGGAATCTTTCTAGGCTATTCAATTACAAGCAAGGCCTACAAGGTCTTTAACAAGAAGACTCAATTTGTGGAAGAATTTATGAACGTCAAGTTTCAAGATTATGTGTAGAATCTACCAGACCAGACTCAATTTGAAGAGTTTGAACCTGTTCCAGACTTTACTAAGTCTACTTCCCTCGAAAAGGTTCAGACTTCTAAAGAATAGCAACAAGCAGAATAAGAAGAGTCAAACGAAGTAGAGGATCAACAGACTCTCAAATCAAACAGCAACTGAAAGTACAAGTCAAGTCATCCTAAAGAACTTATCATTGGTAGCATTGATCAAGGAATTCACACCAGATCCAAAAGAAGAGAAGAGTCCAGTGCTCTAGCACTTGTTTCTAAAATAGAACCAAAAAGTGTAGACGAAGCCCTGTTTGATGAGAGTTGGATGGAAGCTATGTAGGAAGAACTCAGACAATTCAGCATCAATGATGTGTGGGAGCTGATTCCAAAACCCAAAGGAAAATCCGTGATTGGAACGAAGTGGGTTTTCGGGAACAAGATGGATGAGAAACGAAAGGTGGTCAAAAACAAAACAAAACTCGTGGCAAAAGGATATACACAGAAAGAAGGGATAGACTATGACGAGACCTATGTACCAGTAGCGAGGTTAGAAGCAATTAGATTATTATTTGCTTTTACTTGTTATAAAAATTTCAGGTTATTCCAGATGGATGTCAAAAGTGCATTCCTGAATGGGTTCATACAAGAAGAAGTCTATGTGGAACAACCACTTGGATTTGAAGATCCAAGGAAACCAGACTCAATCTATAGACTGAAAAAGGCCTTATATAGACTGAAGCAAGCACCTCGAGCCTGGTATAAAAAGTTAAGTAAGTTTTTAATTCATAATGGTTTTGAAAAAGGAAAGGTTGATACTACCTTGTTTATAAAGAGAGAAGAAAAAGATTTTTTTGCTCGTACAAATTTATGTAGATGACATTATTTTTTTTTCTCCTAATGAAAGTCTATGCAAGAAATTCTCTAGAACCATGCCGGATGAATTCGAAATGAGCATGATGAGTGAGTTAACCTTCTTTCTAGGATTACAAGTCAGACAATCAAAGAAAGAAATATTCATTCATCAAGAGAAGTATGCAAAAGATCTCATCAAGAAGTTTGGGTTGGAGAATTGCAAGAAGACAAAGACACCAATGTCTAGCTCTTCGAAACTGGACAAGGATGAAGAAGGGAAGAAGGTAGATTAGAAGCTATACAGAAGCATAATCGGTTCATTTCTCTACCTTACTACTTCTAGACCTAATATTTTATTTAGTGTTTGCATTTGTGCTAGATTTTAGTCTGATCCCAGAGAATTTCATTTAAGTGCTGCAAAACACATCATTAAGTATGTGGTGACTTCTCCAAAGCTGGGTCTGTGGTATCCAAAAGAAGGAGACTTTACTCTTCTTGAATATTCAGACGCTGATTTAGCAGGTTGTAAAGTGGATAGAAATAGCACTTCTGGAACCTGTCAATTGCTAGGAAATAGGTTGGTATCTTGGTTCTCAAGAAAGCAAAGTACTGTAGCTTTATCAACAACAGAAGCAAAGTATGTTGCTCTTGGGAGTTGTTGCTCTCAAATCCTATGGATAAGACAACAACTGAGAGATTTTGGAATTGAAGAATCGTGTACCGAGATTAGATGCGACAACACCAGTGCTATAAATCTCACAAAGAACCCAATTCTTCATTCAAGGGCAAATCATATAGAGATTCGACATCACTTTATAAGAGATCGTATCCAAAATAGAGAGTTATTATTCAGTTCATTGATTCGAAGAATCAGCTGGCAGACATATTTATGAAGTTTCTAGAGAAAAATCTATTTGAGTCTATTCACACCAAATTGAATATTATTTATCCTCTAGAATAAAGTCTGAAGTTGGCCAGGTATTTTAATTTTTGGAATGAAAAGGTATGCTTATCTGAATCGTCGCTTGCCTAATTTATTTTTAGAAATAATTATTTCTTTGAACATTTTCGGATTTGGAATTTTTGGAAATTACCTTTTTGAAAATTGTTCTGAAAAGGCATTTTATTGTGACGTTTCAAGTACCCTGTGCCATTCTCTTTATATACCGTTTTGTATTTCATTTGAACACACTACTTCAAAACCCTAAAATACAGACTCTCTACTCTCTCACTTTTGCTCTCGAGTTTGCCTTGCAAGTTTTCATCTTTTCTCTACTCGAACTCATCTACGAAATCCTCCTAGTTTGCAAGAATGTCTTACCAAAGGAAATCCTCTCAGATTGCAAGCAAAGAGCCTCGGAATGTGCCAGAAGGGCAGGCACATTTTGATCTTACTGAAGAAGACCCTCCGCAGCAATCTCAGCAGAAGTCTTCGCAGAATCCTCCGCGACAACCATTGGAGTAGGAAGTTGAGCAAGATGTTGTTCCTCTCATAACTTTAACCCCCCCAGGTTCTTTATAAGCTTTATGGTAATCTAAAACAGGGTGGTTTCCCAATGTCCTTTATTACTGATTTTCTAAGAGGACACGGGCATAAGAATGAAACATTGTTTCTGAGAACGATGGAATGGTTAGGAATAGCGCCAAAAGGAGCGGAAGATGAAGCTTTTCTTAACTTTCCTGCTGACCCTAGGTTCAGTGCTGAGCATCCTAAAAACAAGGATGATGATGAAAGGATGTTTTCGAACTTTCAACCTAGAATGGGTGTGGCTGCAAATGAACAAGGTGATAGAACGAAACTCTTTCATTCTAAGGAACACAAAAAGGTTTACAACCAGATGCTGAAGAGAGGGGTGATGAACCCTCGTACAGTTGATTTTGATTTTCTGGATTCAATCAAGGTGAATTTGAGGGAAAAGTTGGCTTTCCTTCAACTCGAGAATTTATGTTATGAGACAGCAGTTGCATATCCTGAATTGACTGCATTTTTCTATTTGAATCTATCTTTTCTTATCAGAATAGAATCAAATTTACTGTGAGTGACCGAGCCTATGTGGTGGATGTTGACATGCTGGCAGACATACTCGAGGTGGAAAGGAGTGGTTTTCAACCCATCAATGTCTTAGTTGGTCAAGCAACAAGGTTTCTTGTTAAGGATAGATTACTAGAAGGAAGCATCACATACTCCAGACTGTCAGCCTCGAATGTTCTGTTGCACAAAGTTGTGATTAACTATATCAGACCAAAGGCTGCAGCCAAAATAGATGTTTCTAGATTCGAATCAAAGTTGATGTTTGCTATTTGCAATGGGAAGAGATTTTCACTCCCTCATACTATCTTGATGCACATGTACAAGACAGTTTTGAAGGATAAGGAACAGTTGCCTTATTTAGTGCTAGTTAAAAAATCGTTTAGACATTTTCAGATCCAGTTTCCCGCCTCTCTTTGCACTTGAACAGTTGCTCCTGTGGTCAAAGGGCTGAAGATGGTTTCAAAGATGCGGTTGGAGGATTTGAACAAAGCAATTGAGTGCTTGAAGAAGGAGTCCTCAAGCAAAACAAAGGAAGATTCTGCTGCAAGAAAGAGAAAATGCAAGGAAATTGTGAAAGAACTTGTCAAGAAGAGAAGATCCCTCATCCTGCAGGACAAAGAGGATGAAGATGATCTTACGATTTCTACAATTGCCTTAAAGAATCTTCAAGGTTTTGTTGGTTTTAAGCAACCACAGGACAAGGAAGGAGGAGATAGAGAAGCAACAGAGCAAGAAAAATGAGAAGAAATAGAGAAAGAAGAAGAAGAAAGAGTAGGAGCTAAAGCGGCAAGAGAAGAAGGAACAAGAGCTGAGGAAGAAGGAGAAGGTCATGAGGATGACTCCTATGCAGAGATAGTTGTGATCACATTGTCTGAAGACCAGAAGCAATAAGGAGTGGACTTGTAGGAGCACAAACAGAGAAAGCACATCACTCTCGTTTTGAAAACGAGAAGGCTCAAGAAGAATAAATCCTTTTTCCACCTATACCAAAACAAGGGGAGCTATTGAGAAAACAAGGACTTCTTCTCCTCATTTTGCGAGTGATGGTTTCAGTCGATCTCCTGTAAACCTAGAAGATGTCTATGCATCTCATTTTCCTGAAGCTAAATCTACTCCGACACTTGGAACTAGACAAGTTGATGTTCCCTCATCTCTAGACTCTCCACGAAATCAATTCGCTGAAGCTAATGGACAAACTGAACCTACTGGTGACTATCCAAGGATGATAGAACTCCTTTTGGAGGTAAAAGCTCAGCAATATGCTATGAAGATTGAGATCCAAAAACTTCACAATGCCTTGCGAACCTCTTCTAATTTTCACACTGGCAAGATACAGTCTCTAGACACTCAAGTACAGACTTTGAATCAGCAAGTTTCTCAGACTATGGCAAAAAATGATCAGACTATTCAGATACTGAAGCCTGTTCAGACTCAAGTTGAGAATGTTCATCTCCAGTGCCAGAAGGTTGAAGAGGCAGTGCAATCCATGGGGGATTTTCAACTAGTTCGAATTCCTCGACAATCTTGACTCCTTTTATATCTTTTCTATTGTAACTTTCTCCACTTTTTGTTGTTGACAAAAATGGGAAGAATGTGCAAATTTATTTTTTAACTTAAATTTTTGCAGATTTGATTTTGTTTGACTGGTAACTCTTATAAACTATAGCAACTTTTATGTGATGATTATGGATGTGGATGGATGTGGATGTTTAAATCTTGGTGTTTGACTATTTCTCAATATTGACATGTTTTCTGTGGTTGCGGAATCGATGTTATTCAAATCCTTATCTTTTTTTAGATATTATGTACTGCTAAAGTGTTGTTTTGCAGGTTACAAGACTTTAAATTTGCAGGAAATGTTTTGTCACAATAAAAAATGGGGAGATTGTTGGAGAAAACTCATTTGATGTTTTGAAGTTGACAAAACTTATCCAAAGTCTATTCTTCTGAAGATTTCTAGACTTTTGTGTCAAAGTCTGAAGACGAACAAACTCTAGTGTCAAAGTCTAAAGACGGCCAGACTTTAGTATCAAAGTCTGTTCGACATCAAAAGTCTGTCTACTCTGACAAATTCCAGACTGAACATAAGTGATGAAAGAAGACTTTTCTAGACGCAAGATTATCTTTCTTACTTCAAGAGTTTGGTTCGTACATGTTATATATAGCTTTCTGGATGGAAATATCACCTACGTGATTGATTATCTTTGATTGAAATCAATTTAGATATATCAAATCTTTTCGGATTGCAAGTAAATATGGAAAGAATCTACTTATGGAAACCAAGATCCTGATTGCATGGGCGAACAGGATTGACGGGCTTTCATCACAATTTTCAAATGGCTCGAGATCTCCTTGATTGATTCTGTCCAACAGGTTGATTGGAAGAATTCATTTGGAAAGTGCCAACGGTTGAGAAGGCATGGAGGAGTATTTAAGGTGGACTCTCTAATTGTTTGATAGAGTGCGTGAAAGAGAAATTTCAAAATTTGAAGCTTTCCATTTCCTTATTACTCCAAATACTGAGCTCAAAGTTGTACATAAAAAAGAGAAACTCATAGTGAGACTTCATGAGAGAGCAGTAGAGACTCTTTACTGTAAAGTCAAGATTGCAAGATTGTAAATCCTCTTTTGTTTCTTAGTGGAATCCAGCCAATAGGCTGTTAGCATGAAGAGTGGACATAGGCTTGATCTAAGCCGAACCGCCATAAATTCTGTGTTCTTATTCTCTTTCTTGAACTCCTTATTTTGTTCGTAGTTTTATTTAACTGTTAAAGTCTGAACTTGCTCAAAGTCTGTTGTTCTTCAAACTCAGTTTTAAAAGCAAAATATTTCTACTGTTCTTTGCAAAAAATTGTCTTCACACCTAGCACTTACAAGGTGAACCGAATTTCACAAGAATCATATCACTTCAAGTAATATGCTTTGTGGATTTAAAATTTGTAATCTTCTCAGTCCGCCATATCTTCCACACACACATGCCTGCTACATAGCAACAGATGACAAGGCTTCGGGAGTCCTTGTGAGTTTCATCGGTACCCAAGCGAGAGCGAAGCCAGTGATGAATGTGAGAAGAATGTTCGCCGGCATGAACCGTCTAAAACAATTAAACGACAGATATTTTATCATCACTTGTACTAGGATGTTTTCATAAGCTTCGAAGGATAACTCACAAAGCAACCAAAATGCTGAGTGTAACTGTGTTGGCCAAGTGGCTTGCTATCATGACGGACTGAATACGTAGAACACTAACTGCTCATGAATAATCAAATCAATACACGTTATGGCCACTAAGGACCCTCGAATAACATGCAGTCCATTCGGTTTTATTCTTATCAGATGCCAACGCGAACGCAAAGGCGAAGAACAAACCTAGAAATGGAGGTAAAAGGAAAGGGGGAGGAAGATGTGTTCAGTATCAATTTAATTGTGAATGCAGAGACAGCAAAACTGACCTATTCCTTGCTTGACGCCTTAATTTTATTTAGGTTTATTTTATTTTATTAATTAAGTCTTTTTTTTTTATTTATCTTGTCTTTTCGGATAAATAAATAAAAAGAACCGTATAAAAACAAGCAAAAGAAAAATAAACAAAAAAAGAAGCAGCCCCTTTTTTCTTTTTTCCCTCGCGCGGGCCCTATGGCCCAGCCCGCGCGACCTAACCCCTTTCCCCTCCTTCTTCCTTCTTCTTCTTCTTCTTTCTTCTTCCTCGCTCTTCCCTTCTCCGCCTCTGTATTTCATGCGAGTCATCACCGACGCGCAAAGGACAGCCTACGACCAAGGAGGGTAGGCCGACGTCGCCTAGAGATGACAGATCTCAGGCGCCATTAATGGATGCCTTCAATGCCGAGCACGCCTCGCTGGATAAGCTCGGATGGGACGCCGGTTCAGCCGAGGAAAACCGGTCGGCAAGCCGAAGGCCGGCGATCGAGGCCCTCCGTCGACCGGACTCCCCCTCGCCTATAAATAGGTGGCCACCAGCTCCGTCGACGACCACGGCGAGCTCTGAGACTTTCTCTTGAGAGACTTCAAGGGAGATTCAAAGGGCAAGCGCGCGAGAGAGCGGGTCGCGAAGCTCGAACGACCTCCCTCCGAGAGACTTTGGGGGAGGCCGGCCGCAAGCGAACCTGAGGGAGAGAGATCCAAGCGGGTGGAGGCCGAGAGAGAGAGTGATCGAAAGCGAGCGAGCGTCGCGAGCTTCCCCCGAGAGACTTCAGGGGAGGCCTGAGCGCTCGCAAGCCCAGATCTGAGAGAGGGGGAAGAGAGCGGATCCGAGCTCGCCGGAGGAGGAGGTAGAGAGAGAGAAGGTGTTCCGGCTAGATCTGACCGAATCCAGGACCCGCCGTCGCCGTTGTTGTTCGCTGCTGTCATCGCCGTCGCCAATCGATCCTTGCCATCACCGTTCATCGTCCTTGTTTGAGGAAAGGTAAAAGGGCCGTAGCCATTGCCTTCGCCGTTCATCACATTCGCCGTATTCCATTGGCCTAGCCGCTGTCGCCGTTGCCGTCGTCGTCGCCGTAACGCCTCAGTCTTTCCCCCTTCGGCGCTGCGGATTCGCAAACCCTAGGGTTTGCGATTTTCCGGGTCATGAAGCGGACCCGTATCCGGGTTGGGTCGGGTAGGGTTTCCGCAATTTTGGGGCAGCGGGAATCTGAGTCGACGAGTCGGGTAGGGTTTCGCCAGAAGTCGGGTCGTGGAGCTGGGTCATCGGGTCGGGCCGGGCGTCCCAAAATGCCCCGCCACGGTGTCGTTTCATGAAAAAAAAAAAAGGGAAAAAATCCGAGTCGGGCCCGCAACGCGTTCACGTTGCCAACCCGGGTCGGACCCAACCCGCGGACCCGAGGCCGGGTCGGCTTTTATTTTATTTTTATTTTAAAAAATATTTTAAAAATAAATAAAAATAAATAATTTATTTTCAAAAAAATAAAAAATGCTTTATTTTCCAAAAATATTAAAAAATATTTTATTTTCCGAAAAATAAAAAAAATAAAAAATATTCCATATTTTCCAAAAAAAAAAGCCAAAAAAAAAAAAATTCAGAAAAAGCCAAAAAAATTCAGAAAAAAAAAGACTTGTATTTTTCCAAAAATACCAAAAAAAAAAAAAAAATCCCTTTTATGTCCAAAAAAAAAAATTAGAAAAAGACTCAAAAATGTTTTTCCTCCCAAAAATGCACGGAAAATCCCTTGAACATCCAAAAAAACCTCAAGATTTAAACAAGATTAGGTACCGAAATGGCATTAGTGATTAACTAGTGTAATCAAGTCCCCGATCCTAATTTCTCGGGTTGCGCAGGAGTGAGTATTTCTCCCGATACTCCACTTGGGTTTCTAATCAACCCACCCCAAATCGATTAGTGGCGACTCCATTTTAAAAATTGAATTACAGGTTAAAAATTTAGACTATTAAAGTCGTGAATTGGTGGACTTGGGAGAGTCCGGGTATAACTAATTTCAGCCAAGCCATTAGCCTCCTTAGGCGCTCGTACCCGATTGCGGGCGCCGAAAAAAAGAGGTCGCGACAGCTTGGCGACTCCGCTGGGGACTTTGAAAACTTAGGCCATTTTGTCTTGTTTAAATTCTTTATTGACTTAGGTTTTTTTCTTTATGAAGGTCAAAAGCTTAGAAATTTATTTTAATTTTGCTTAAAATAGATTATCTTGTGATTATAAACTGTTGTGCATGCTTTACTGTTTTAAACACTACACATGGCACACACAACCCGGCCGGGACTGGGCCGCCATAGGATTTCTAGGATGGTGTTAAGAAAGATACGACCTCGAACGCGAGACTGCGATGTAGAGGTTGCCTTTCTTTTCCCCGAATTTCTTAGCCGAGGTTAAGAGGGTATACTGCTAACGCGAGACTGCGATGGGCGGATACCCTTTTAATTTCAACAAACCTTCTTAGTTAGAAATCGAGCCGCACGTCCCATCTATATGTCTCTGTGCTTGCCATTTTCTTTAAAAGCAAAGTGATTTATTTTTTTTTACTCAGTCTTTTCTGGCTCATGGCAAAATAGGGTCAGGTTGTGTATTTCCCTTTCTTATATGCGATGGGAAGAATTGATATCCAGTTTATTCCTACCCCCAAGGGAGAGCTTCTCAGATGGTGGAAGCAATTAGATCAGCTTGGCCAAGAGCGCGTCAAAGCAAAAATCGGTCATCTCCTCCCATTGCTCCAAATCAATATCCACTTTGGAGTCATGCAAGCACTACCACATTTCTGGTGTCCTGAAACATCTACATTTGTGTTTGGAAAATTTGAACTGACTCCAACATTGGAAGAGTACAGTCTCGCCATAGGAATGCCCTTGGGAAGGGAGCTCGCTAAACCAACATTTGGCATTGACCCCGTGGTTAGTCTATCACGCTTTTTAAAAAATCATTCGGTAAAAGAAATTGTTGGAGCCAACAACAATGCTTTTCCATTATCATCCTTAACTGAATGTTTTGAAAAACAATCAATGACCCAAAAAACTAAGATCTTCCTATTGGCCTTCTTTGGATTTATTATCTTCCCATATAGAAAGAATGCCATAAATCCTTCAATCGCATGGGTAATAAATCAAGTCACTTTTAGGGTAGGATATGTAAACATGGTTTTAGCTGAAACCTTTTTATCCCATAATCGTTTCAAAGACCAAAAAGAAAAAATCATGAGGGCCGCTCCAGAAATTTTACAAATGTGGTTCTTTTCCCATATTAAAGGATTTGGGCACCTCATGCAAATATTTGAAATCAACGAGTTTAAACACCCACTACAAAAGTTTCAAACCTTGGAAAAATATTCTCCCAATGAAGAGTATTCTCGGTGGATTAACTTGCTAAAAGACCCGGTCCCTGAGACATTCCTATGGCGAACTAAATGGCTCATTATAGGAGAGGCGCGCTTTGTGCTTAATTATTACAACCCCATCCCGTTGCTGGGCCTCTCCGGAGCTACCTCATATTATCCATATAGGGTGGCTCGTCAGTATAGGGTCCTCCAAGAAATCCCGCCACCGCTCAAATCAGGATTGTTCCGGATCCTTTTCACCCGTACAGACTACAACTACTTGGAGGAAATCCGCATAATTCAGAACGCATGGAGTAAATGTCACACTGAAAAGATTGTCATACCTAGAAGGTTGAAGGGGCGGGAAAAAGCTCATCATGCATCCACATTCTACATCCTCAACCATATAATTCCCGAGGAGCTGCAACCAGTAATCCCCGATGTAGTTGATAAACTTACCCTGCAAGGGCGAATCAAATCTCTTGAAAAGAGCTTGGAGACAAGCAAGAGACACATATCGAAGCTAGTACGAAGAAGCAAGCAGCTTCACAAGACTGGAGCTTCCTATCGCATATAAAAATGGGCAGCGGGACTTTTGATGTAAATAATGTGAATATCTAGGGTCGTTCTGACTTGTGTAAAGAGCTCTTTTGGCATTGTATAAATCTCATGTTAATAAATAAGAATGACTCGACCCTTGCCATGAGCCAGTTTTCCATGTGTTTCCCTTGTTTACGTTTTCTCCATTTTCTGTGCTGACAGGTAATCACATCATAGTCGTATTCGCCAAATCCAAAAGCTAGAATGGCTGAAGAAAATGTACCAAGCCGTGTTGAGATTATGGAAAGTCTTCAATGTGCTTCAACAACTCTCAAAGCAGATAGATTCCATCCAAGGCAAATTGGCTCCCGCCTCAGCCTCAATCGAAGTATTGTTACCGCAATCATCTATCCGAGGTGATCAAGGAAGAGATACCAATGATAACATGCCCGAATTAGAGGATGATACGCACCAAATCATAGTTGAGAAAGCAAAGCTCAATAGTTTGTCTAAGATTGAACATGACAAACGCCTTGAGAAACTTGAAGAGAGGCTAAAACAACTGCAGGGCCTTCAAGATCCTACTCCAACAGACCTCTCCATCTACTCTAAGGTCAAAATGCCAGAAAAATTCAAAATGCCTGAGTTTGAGAAGTACGATGGCACGACCCGCCCAAGGGCTCACTTGCAAATGTATTTGGTTTGAATGACCCAAAGACGTTAATAATGTACCTTTAATGATCCAGTTGTTCCAGTCAAGCCTGGTAGGTCCCGCCCTGAGGTGGTACATCAAAAAGAACATAAACCTCATCGAGACATGGAGTGAAGCAAGCGAGGCATTCCTCAAGCAGTACAAAGTCATAATGGACATTACCCCTTCTCGTGAGGATCTTGATCGCACGGAAAAGAAAAAGCAGGAATCTTTCAAAGAATATGCTATTAGATGGAGGAATCTCGCCGCCCAGATCAGTCCTGAGCCAACTGACTTTGAATTGAGAAAAATGTTCATCAAAACCCTCCCTTATGAATACCGCAATCGGATGGTGACTACGATCGCTGAATCATTCAATCAACTCTATCCAGTGGGAGAGCATATTGAGACAGGTTTAAGGGACAGCTGGTTCACTGAGCTTGCATCTGTCAGCAGAAGGCTCAACATGAAAAAAGATAAAGAACCCCTGATTGATGTCAATGCCACCTACACTGCAAACACTAGTCACTTCCCGACTGTTCAGACAAGCACAGGCCAACAACAGACTAATAGCCGTCCACCCCAGCGCTACAACAACCGAAGACAATTCACTCCGCTTCCTGGATCTCCCTCCCAGGTTTTGGCAATCCTCCGAAACAAGAGCCTCCTTTCAACTGAGCCAAGACGACCCAACGCGGAAAACTTCTCCAGCTATGACTCATCCAAAAAATGTGACTATCACATGGGAGAAGTAGGCCATTCAACTGATGAGTGTTTCGTCCTTAAGCATCGGATCCAGAACCTGCTGGATACTAAGGCCTTCTCATTCCAAACTACAAAGCCAAATGTCCAAAGCAATCCGCTCCCTGATCATGCTGACAAAGTAAACATGATATTCAGTTCCGAAGCCGGTCAAATCAGAAATGTCAATGCACATATTATTGACATCTATCGAGGGCTAGTAGAGACCGGGTATTATCCAGGTGACGAAATACCATCCTTTGCAATAATGGAGGAAATGGTATTAAGAATGATAGAGGCCAGAATAATTGTGTATGCCGGCCACACCAGCATAGTTTCTACCATATCGCAAGTCCTCATCAATTGGGAGGAAGAATTTGCCACGCTAAATGCGGAAAAGGAGAAGAAGGATTTCTCCTCGCTTGAGAGCGTCTTTGAAAGGAAGGGAGCCATTATTCAAGCATCAACAACAGAAACAGCCTTAGTCATTGAGATCCCCCAGCCTTACAAGTACGAATACAACAATGCAGTACCATGGTCTTATGACCTTGATGTTGGTTTAGTCACGAGATCTGGGCGAACCTATGCTCAAGCAAATACTCAATCTGCTAAGCCCGTCACTGATGAAGAAGCCAAGGAGTTTTTGGCCGTAGTTAAGGCCGGCGAATATAATGTGGTGGAATAGATTATGAAAATCACCAGCACAAATCTCTCTCTGCTGGAATTGCTTGGACATTTGTCAAACACCGAAATCCCTCATGAAAGTATTAAGTGAAGTACATGTCCCTGAAACGATTGAGCATGACAAACTCGAGGAATTTGTCAGTACCATCCTTCTAAAGGATCAAATGGCGTTTTCTGATGAAGAAATTCCTGAGGAGGGTAGAGGACACACCAAGGGCCTCTACATATCAGTCAAGTGAAACGCATCTCACGTCGCTCGAGTACTGATTGACAATGGATATGCTTTTAACATATGTCCACTAGCGACACTCTATCGCCTTATAATAGAGAGATCATGGATCCAGGTACCCAAGACTTCTGTTCGAGCATTCGATGGAACAAAGAAGGAAACAATGGGAGAGATCGAGCTCGACATTCAAATTGGCCCAACCATATTCAAAATTTTGTTCCAGGTGATGGATATCCCCACTGCGTTCAATTTCCTCTTAGGGCTCCCATGGATCCACGTCGCAGGAGCAGTACCTTCGAGCCTCCACCAAAGTGTGAAGTTCGTGGTTGGAGGAAAACTGATCACAGTCCGAGGAGAAGAAGATCACCGCATCTACCACGAGACGGCCATCCCTTATGTTGAACCTAGTGACAAAAGCGAAGCCAGCTATCAATCGTTCGAGCTCGTGTTTACTATACACGAAACTCGATGGACTTTGCCCCTCGTCCCCGAGATATCAAGCGCTACAATCATGGTAGGAAAAATCATGGTTGGACACGGTTTCCTTCCAAGACAAGGGCTTGGTAGGAGAGGCCAGGGCATCCGTCAGCCTATTGAAGCCCTAAGGAGACCTTTTACTATCGGTTTAGGATATTCCCCGGATAAAAAAGCAAAGAAAAAAGTCGGCCTTGTATATCCCCATCTCGAGGAAACTTTCCCAGGCCCAGCCAAGATGATGCATGAGGAAGAGGAAGTGAATACTTCAAAATGGTTCAACCCCGGAAGCGCGAAATTGCCCATAATCCAGGAAGACACAACTTGGCCCTCACTTATAAAGAATGAGGGGTTAGATGACATGACCACCATGTTCGGGGACATTTTCATAGGTGCCATTGAGGAGGAGCAGTTAGAAGAGACAGGCGATAACTTCTCGTTTATCCAGCTTCAACACCAAGTCGAAGAATTACGCAATACTGTACACCATTTGACAGAAAACTTCGCTCAAGCTACCTGTGCATTCCGCTCTCGTCACAATGAGGAGCTGGTAGTAAATGAAGAAGACCTTACTGACACGATCTGGCAAGGGGCTCGGCTACCCCAGTCCTCAAGAAACATCCGGCCATATTCACCTCTTCCTAAATCAATGGCCATTATTTTCCCCATCCTCCTAGAGCAGGGGATAGTCGGCAGGGAATTGAGCCATCCTACTCCTGAGTACTTCCTTGATTACGATCCATCCAAGCAATGTGATTATCATTCGGGGGAATTAGGACACTCGCTAGATGAATGCACCATCCTAAGAGACAAGGTTCAGGATCTTTTGGATGCTGGGGTATTCACGTTCCGCTCTTCGTGGCTGTGCTTTGGCAAGGATCACCTTCTCGTGGTACCCAGCACCCGTACCATGTTCCCTGAGCACGCTAAGGAAGCACGTAGAGGAGAGGCAATCATGGACACTTTGGGCCAACCAAGTGGTAAATTTGACTACTATGTCAATTATTCAATCCCCCAAAGTTTCTATGATCGTCATCACAACATCGTCCCTGATGGATGGGAAGGCATGGATGATCTGAAATCCGCAAGGTCGGGAGCACAGGAAGATGTGGTTGGTGACTGGTATAAAGACTTCTTCATGGGCACTATCGACGAAGAACCGTTAGGGGAAATGGGTGCAGACCCGCTCGAGTAGAATCCTTTTTAATTCCTCTGCATACTCCCCTACCTGGGAACCTGTACATATTTTTTTAAAGTCTGGCTTGTTTTGTTTTCAACATCAGTTCCACTCAAGGAACTTTTTTTGAAATCACCCTGTAAATCCGTCTACTGATAAATAAAGTTGAAAACATTTTGAGGGCATGATGAGACACACCAAACCGGCCCGTTGATGATAGCCAGCCGTCAAATGAAAGAAGAAATCTGAGGCCCGGGTCTCCTCATGTTTCCTTATCCTAAATTATCAAGAGCAATTTATCACCTTTTCAAAAGAAAGAAGCATGCATGCTACTAACCTTATTTGTTCCCTTAGCCTATCTACTCTATGACACAGGAACAATCTAGCGGCAGGCGAAGGTATGGGAACGGTCCAAACCAACACCGTAAGTAGCCATGATAGCAATTCTGATGACTCAGATGATGATTTTGATGATTTCGACGAAATTCAACGGAATTGGAAGCGCCACGAAGAAGCAAGGCCCCCTACTACTGAAGACATTGTCATTGTCAATTTAGGCAGCACAGAAGGTCTAAGGGAGATAAAGATTGGCGCGAACCTTCCTAAAGAAGAAGCTGCAAGCTTAATTACCCTCCTAAAGAAGTATCAAGACGTATTCGCATGGTCATATGCCGATATGCCAGGCCTCGATCCAATGATCGTGGAGCATAGCTTGCCAACCAACCCCGATGTAGCCCCAAAAAGCAGCGGCTAAGAAGAACTAAGCCCGAGTTGTCAAAAAAGATTGAAGAAGAAGTAATGAAGCTCTTGGAAGTAGGCTTCCTCGAAGTCTCGCAATATCCTAGTTGGGTAGCAAACGTTGTACCGGTGAAGAAGAAAGATGGTCGAATCTGAATTTGTGTCGACTACCGTGATTTGAACAAAGCAAGCCCAAATGATGATTTCCCATTACCTCGCATAGACGTTCTTGTGGATAGTATTGCTGGATTTAAACTTTTCTCTTTCATGGATGGATTCTCAAGATACAACCAAATAAAAATGAAGGAGGAAGACAAGGAAAAGACTGCATTCATTACTTCATGAGGAACTTTTCACTATAAGGTCATGCCTTTTGGCCTGAAAAACGCTGGAGCAACTTACCAACGTGCCATGGTCACCCTTTTTCATGACATGATGCACAAGGAAATTGAAGTATATGTCGATGACATGATCGCCAAAACCAGACACGGAGAAGACCGTGTGAAGACCCTGGAGAAATTATTCGATCGGCTTCGCCAGTTCAAGTTGCGCTTGAACCTACCAAAATGTGTGTTCGGGGCAACTTCTGGCAAATTACTTGGGTTCATTGTGAGCTGTAAAGGGATAGAAGTAGACTCGTAAAAAACCAAGGCGATATTTTAGATGTCTCCTCCCTCGACTGTAAAAGAAGTCTGAGACCTCCTGGGAAGATTAAATTACATTGCGCGATTCATTTCACAGCTTTCCGAAACTGCAAAACCTTTCTTTAAACTTCTCAAGAAGGATGCACAAATCAAATGGGATGACGACTGCCGACTAGTGTTTGAAAATCTAAAACAATACCTGATGAAGCCCTCGGTTTTAGTACCCCCGACTCCAGGGCACCCTTTGACCCTCTACCTTACCATCAACAGTGAATCCCTAGGTGCAATGTTGGCACAGAAAGGGCCCCATGATGGAAAGGAGCGAGCCATTTACTATTTGAGTAAAAAGTTCACCACGTCAGAACAAAACTACTCCAAATCAGAAAAAACATGCACTGCATTGGTATGGGTGTTGCACAAACTTTAGCAGTATACCTTACATTACCAAACATTCCTTGTAACTGAGAGTGACCCAATCAAGTATTTGCTCGGTTGCCCGACCTTGGTGGGAAAATTGGCCAAATGGCAAATCCTGATCTCAGAATTCGACATCCATGTGATGTCGCAAAAATCAGTTAAAGGTTGGGTGATTGCTGATATGTTAGCAGATTGCCCTAAAGAAGTACGCGAGAATCATTCCCTAGACGACCGAATTTCAACAGTAGAAGAGGACACATGGACTATGTTCTTTGACGGAGCTGTAAATTTGTCAGGTTCAGGCATCGGGGCGGTCTTGATATCCCCAAATGGGCAACATTATCCTGTGGCTGCAAAATTGATGTTTCCATGCACCAACAATATAGCTGAATATGAAGCATGCATCCTTGGCCTACAAGCAACTATTGGAATGGAAGTGTCAAAACTCAAAGTGTTCGATGACTCCGCCTTAATTATCCTCCAGACTGTGGGCGAGTGGAAGACAAGAGACGCCAAACTAGTGCCTTATCACGACTACTTGGAAGAATTGGTAGGGGAATTCCAAGACGTCTCATTTGAATACCTACCTAGAATTCATAACCAATTTGCCGATGCACTAGCAACACTATCATCTATGTTGCAAGTAATGAAAGGGTTAGAAGTAGAGCCTTTGAAGATTGAAGTCCTAGCAAGACAGGCTCACTGCATGACTATAATTGAAGAACCCGACGGAAAACCCTGGTATTACGATATCATGAAATACGTCCAGAAACAGGAATTCCCTAAAGAAAGCACTCCCTCTGATCGAAAATACCTAATGAAAATGGCTTCGAGGTTCTTCATCAGCGGTGAAAATTTGTACAAAAGATCATATAACTTAGTTCTGCTAGGGTGTGTGGATGCAAATGAAGCCACACAAATAATGCAAGAAATACATGGGGGAGTATGTGGCCCTCACATGAATGGACGTATGTTGGCCAAGAAAATAATGAGATTAGGTTATTATTGGTTTCCCTTAGAGAGCGATTGTGCTCAACATGTGAGAAGCTGTCATCGTTGTCAAATTCACGGGGACAAGATAAATGTCCCTCCAACTGAATTGCATCAATTATCTGAGCCATGGCCATTTTCAATATGGGGCATCGATGTAATTGGCCCAATCAATCCGAAGGCGTCAAATGGGCACCGGTTCATTTTGGTCGCGATCGACTACTTCTCAAAATGGATCGAGGCCGCATCCTATGCAAGCGTAACGCACGAAACGTTAGGAAGTTCATCGGACGTGACATAATCGCCCGTTATGGCGTACCGGAAGCTATCGTCACCGACAATGGGTCAAACCTGAACAATAAGTTGATTGATCAATTGTTTTCTGAGTTCAAAATCCAACATCTGAACTCATCCCCTTATCGTCCACAAATGAATGGAGCCGTGGAAGCCGCCAACAAGAACATCAAAAGAATCCTATCCAAGATAGCTGAAAACTACCGCGATTGGCATGAGATGTTACCCTTTGCACTAACAGCATATCGAACTTCGATTTGAACTTCCACTAGGGCAACGCCTTTTTCCCTGGTTTACGGCATGGAGGCGGTTTTACCTGTAGAAGTAGAAATCCTTTCCTTGCGAATTTTATCCCAAGCAGGATTGTCCAAGGAAGAATGGACACAACAAAGGCTTGAGCAACTGAATATGATCGACGAAAAATGACTGAAAGCCCTCTGTCATGGTCAGTGTTACCAGCAGAGGGTAGCTCGATCGTTCAATCAAAAGGTGCGACCCAAGCACTTCGAGGTAAACGAGCTAGTCTTGAGAAAGACGCTGCCAATCTTTCTAGAGCCCGGAGGCAAGTTTGCCCCAAATTACAAGGGTCCTTATATAATAAAGAAGATACTCCTCGGAGGAGCCTTGATCCTAACTGAGATGGATGGGCGAGAATTCTCTAAACTAGTTAATTCCGATGCTGTAAAAAAGTACTACCCTTGAAAGATGTTCATTGTCCGGCATTGCCAAGCACTTTTCTATCAGAATGAAAATGCCTATACACCTTTATATATGAGTGATGTATTTACACCATCATAAAAATCTGTTTGGATGATCCAACAAAGAAGAATGAATGATAATCACCAGCATTTAAGGAAATGTAGAAATCAAGTAGCAAACTTGATGGCATAACTTGAGCAAATCGACATTACCCAGGCAGACGCGTAAGAGTAATCCATGTCAATTTTGCCCAGCTCGGTGTAAAGGACGCGTCATTTAGGAACCAGCCTGGTTAGAAGGAACCTTTTGTCTCAATCAACAATCTTAGAATCTGAAAGCCCCACTTCTTGTTCCAGACACATGCTCTTACAAGAAGTAATTGCTATTAGAAAACTGGAAATTTTTATTGTCCATCTCAAATTCCATAGAAGCTTGAGGTACATGACTCTGCCTGATCAAAGGCAGAAGGAGAAATTCCACAGAAGGAAAGCGTTGAAAATCAATCAACGACCAACAATCATGCATACGTGGCCACAAGTAGGAAAGGCTAGTCGAAGGAAGCATCGAAATGTAAAAGAAGCCGTCAGCAAATTCCCTAAAAGCCATCACAAATAAACTTTGAGGAAAAGGTAACTTGGCATCATTTCTAACATTCACTCTCTGAACTCATATTGACAAGAAGCATTGGGATCCAAGAGCCAGATCAAATGGTTAAATAGGGCAAACCAAGTGATCCAACCTCGGGCCAAAAACAAAGACGTCCGATCAAATTATCAACCCCTAGCTGATTATTCATGTGACATCTCCCTATTCAATAGGGACAATCCATTGACACCCATTTGTGAATAACCTTTTTGATATTCAAGATTTAACATATTTGGAAACACTATTTTATTAACCCTTAAAGCTATCAATAGGGTCTTTGTTTGAACCATTCATTTGTTTTGAGAATACAAACTCTATCATGTTTAAAATACTACATGCCTTTTCTAAATGGATTTTTGCATGACGATTTTGTCTATCTAAATCTTTGATTCTATTAAGGATTATTAGAATAGACTGCTAAGTGAAGAATACAAGATTGATTGAGCATACTGGATGAGATGCGTCAGAATGATGAAAGGCAAGCCATATCCTACACACAGTCCCCCATCTATACACTTGTGAGATGAGTGCAGAAGATTCCATGACTGCAAGGGTAAAGAGTTCTCTCGCGAATGGTACGATAACCAAAATAGTGAGAGGCATTTCATTGCTCACCCCCTTTGAGCCCAATACACTGATGAAATTTCTGTCTTATCCCCGTCAAGAACCACCCCACACTGGGGCAAATCAGAGGCGAAGCGTCATCACAAGGTGAGAAGAGGGATAGAAATTTTCTTGCTTGCACTTGCATCAATCTTCGGGTGTCTTTATTGCATATGAACACTCGCGTTAATTTAAGTGCCCTAGAGTCATGAAGAGCAATTCTTTCTCTACGCACTTGTATTCATTGTACAACCCAATTGAGTCTGTAATTTCACCCTCGCGTGGAAGCAAAACAGAATTTATTACCATTTAAGCAGCATAGCTCGGAGCGCTAGTTGAAGACGAAGACTCAAGAGTCTAACAACAGTGTCATGCCTGAGCCTGCCTAAGCCAGTTCCTCTAACGACAAGAATGAAAAAACATGGGCATAAAAAGCAGTGTACCTGGTAAAAGCAAGGTCAATGCCCATAAATGAAAAACTGGAAAAAAAAATAGGGGCATGAAAAAAGCAGTGTGCTTGGTAAAAGCAAGGCCAATGCCCCCCAGTCAAAAATACTCCCAAGAGAAGTTGCTGTTGTGGTCCAAAGAACCTCCATCTAACAGTGAGAAGAAAGACTGGTGACAAATGCCAAGACAATCACCAGCTCTCACCCTTTTACATGTGAGCCAAGTCTACGTTACATTCCCATTATAAAAGTCTCTTCAGACTAGGGGCACTTCAATTAACGTAGGATTTCATATGTTCATAAGCATTGCTCGAAGAAGTACGAGCAAGATTACTCTATCTCTTTTCACAGGATTCTTGACTTGCAAACCCGGAGATGATCGTGTGACACTTCGTTCATAAGCCTTGACCTTGATGGTCCCCTTTGATGAGCCACCGACCAAGACTTCATCATAGTTTCAACAAAGACCTCTCACATAGGTAAAGTCGTACCGTTTGCGAGAATACTCAGACCCCTGCTGACATGATGATAGTGAGATAGTATGGTTCTTATAAATCCTACATTAATGGTCAGGATAGCCTTTTCCATGAGAGTGAGCGAAAAGTCCTTTCAGATTGAAAGTCCCTCACCTGACATGCTCAAGACATCTACATTCTAAATGAATGTTGTCTTTCAAAATCTTCCACAGTGGAATCCAGATGATGCAAAACTGACAAAGTTGTCATGCATGAATCCCATTTTAAAATTCATGAATTTACAGCATATACAATCATGTGTGCATATAGTGCAAATAGCAAACATACTCTTAGAAATCAGAGATATTGCCAGGTAAGCATATCTTTATTTCCATTTGTCGTCAAGTACCCACCTTCGTCCAGGTACTCCTTTTTCATGACACTCAACTTGCCCGAGTTGTCCCCAAATAATAGTAGTTGTTCAAACATTCCACTGCTTTGTGTGCCTGCGCCCACCCAGGTATGCTTTCTTACACTTGGACCAGCTGAGTGGTCCCAGGCCGTATCATTAAATACTTGTGTTCATCCAAGTATTCCGGTACTTTGTACACCTACGGCTACCCAGGTGTTCCACCCCTTTTAAGTGCCTGCGGCCATCCAGGTAAGCCTTATGCTATATTCAAGTTTGTGTTGCCAGAAGGTGAGAGACCTTCATGAATATGCGGGGCACGTCCTCGATATTCCCCTTTTACCAAGAGGTGGGAGACCTTCATGAATATGCAAGACATGTCCTCGATATTCCCAACTACCAGAAGGTGAGAGACTTTCATGAATATGCGAGACATGTCCTCGATACTCCTAACTACCAGAAGGTGAGAGACCTTCACGAATATCTTAGGTACGTCCTTGATATTCTCATTGCCACAAGGTAAGAGAGCTTCACGAATATCCAAGGTACGTTCTTGATATTCCCAACTACCAGAAGGTGAGAGGCCTTCACGAATATCTCAGGTACGTCCTTGATATTCTCATTTCCAGAAGGTGGGAGACCTTCACGAATATCTCAGGTGAGTCCTCGATATTCTCATTTTGGAAGGTGAGACCTTCACAAATATCTCAGGTACGTTCTCGATATTCTCATTGCCAGAAGGTGGGAGACCTTCACGAATATCTCAGGTACGTCCTCGATATTCTCATTTCCAGAAGGTGGGAGACCTTCACGAATATCCCAGGTACGCCCTCGATATTCCCTTTTACCAGGAGATGAGAGACCCTCACGAATATCTCAGGTACGCCTTCGATATTCCCAATTTCCGGGAGGTGAGAAACCTTCACGAATATCCAAGGTATGTCCTCGATATTCCCTTTTGTCAGAAGGCAGGAAACCTTCACGAATATGCGAGGTACGTCCTCAATATTCCCTTTTACCAGGAGGTGAGAGACCTTCACGAATATCTCAGGTACGTCCTCGATATTCCCACTACTAGGAAGTGAGAGACCTTCACGAATATCTCAGGTACGTCCTCGATATTCCCTTTTACCAAGAGGTGAGAGACCTTCACGAATATCTCAAGTATGTCCTCGATATTCCCAAAATACCAGAAGGTGAGAGACCTTCACGAATATCTCAGGTATGTCCTTAATATTCCACATACCAGGAGGTGAGAGATCTTCACGAATATCTCAGGTACACCTTTGATTCTTCCTTCAGAGTTTTGTACTTGTGATAATTCAAGTATCCCCTCAATACCTGCAAGCAATTAGATACTCTTTCAACGCTTGCGAACATCCATGCACCCTCCAAGAGTTCGTACTTATGATAATTCAAAGTACCCATTCAATACCTATAGTCATCCAAGTACCCCTTCGATACTTGTAAACGTCTAGGTATCCTCTAAGAGTTTGCACTTGTGATCATCCAAGTACCCTTTCGACGCCTGCAAAGGCCCAAATATCCTTCAAGTTAGTACTTGTGAATATCTAGGTACTCTTTGATATGCCTGTGAATGTCCATGTATCTTCCAGAATCGATGCCCTGAGAAAGGTCGGCGCATCCTCCCGAGAAAGGTCGGGTTCCTACTGGTGTCTTCGAGAAAAGTCAGACACCCCACAAATCGATGCCTTGAGAAAGGTCGGCGCATCCTCCCGAGAAAGGTCGGGTTCCTACTGGTGTCTTCGAGAAAAGTCAGACACCCCACAAATCGATACCCTGAGAAAGGTCGGCGCATCCTCCCGAGAAAGATCGGGTTCCTACTAGTGTCTTCGACAAAAGTCAGACACCCCACAAATCGATGCCCTGAGAAAGGTCGGCGCATCCTCTCGAGAAAGGTCCAGTTCCAACTTGTGTCTTTGACAAAGGTCAGACACCTCCACAAAACAGATGCCTTGAGAAAGGTCGGCGCATATCCTGTCACGGCGACTAAAGAAAGGTTCAGGTCCGAGACAAATCACTTATTGCTCTAACAGGCGACCGAAGAATGGTTCAGGTCCTGGAAAGGCAATTTCCGGTCAAGGCGACCGAAGAAAAGTTCGGGTCCTAGACAAATTATTAATTGTTTTAACAGACGACCGAAGAATGGTTCGAGTCTTGGAAAAGCAACCTCCTCATATCACCAGGTAAGATGACGCCTTGATACTTGCCAAACTCGGGGTTTACACCCTATCTCACTCACTCCCGGTAAGTAACTACATGTATCTTCTTATCTGTCTTAGTATATGTAAAGTTATATTGCTCTTTTTTCACATAGAATAATAGAGCCAAATAAAATATAATCTGCTACGTATGCATGGATAAAATTTAGGCATAAGTTTGTCTTTGAATGCAACCTCTGTGAACTCACCTTCAAAGAGAGGCAGCTGTTGACGCCTTAATTTTATTTAGGTTTATTTTATTTTATTAATTAAGTCTTTTTATTTATTTATCTTGTCTTTTCGGATAAATAAATAAAAAGAACCATATAAAAACAAGCAAAAGAAAAATAAACAAAAAAAGAAGTAGCCCCTTTTTTCTCTTTTCCCTCGCGTGGGCCCTATGGCCGAGCCTGCGCAACCTAACCCCTTTCCCCTCCTTCTTCCTTCTTCCTTCTTCTTCTTCTTCCTTCTTCTTCCTCGCTCCTCCCTTCTCCGCCTCTGTATTTCACACCCGTCATCACCGACGTGCGAAGGACACCCTACGACTAAGGAGGGTAGGCCGACGTCGCCCGGAGATGACAGATCTCAGGCGCCATTAATGGATGCCTTCAATGCCGAGCACGCCTCGCTGGATAAGCTCGGATGGGACGCCGGTTCAACCGAGGAAAACCGGTCGGCAAGTCGAAGGCTGGCGATCGAGGCCCTCCGTCAACCGGACTCCCCCTCGCCTATAAATAGGTGGCCACCAACTCCGTCGACGACCACGGCGAGCTCTGAGACTTTCTCTTGAGAGACTTCAAGGGAGATTCAAAGGGCGAGCGTGCGAGAGAGCGGGTCGCGAGGCTCGAACGACCTCCCTCCGAGAGACTTCGGGGGAGGCCGGTGGCAAGCAAACCTGAGGGGGAGAGATCCAAGCGGGTGGAGGCCGAGAGAGAGAGTGATCAAAAGCGAGCGAGCGTCGCGAGCTTCCCCTGAGAGACTTCAGGGGAGGCCCGAGCGCTCGCAAGCCCAAATCTGAGAGAGGGGGAAGAGAGCGGATCCGAGCTCGCCGGAGGAGGAGGTAGAGAGAGAGAAGGCGTTCTAGCCAGATCTGACCGAATCCAGGACCCGCCGTCGCCGTTGTTGTTCGCTGCTGTCATCGCCGTCGCCAATCGATCCTTGCCATCACCGTTCATCGTCCCTGTTTGAGGAAAGGTAAAAGGGCCATAGCCGTCGCCTTCGCCGTTCATCACATTCGCCGTATTCCGTTGGCCTAGCCGCTGTCGCCGTTGCCGTCGCCGTCGCCGTTGTCGTCGCCGTAACGCCTCGGTCTTTCCCCCTTTCGGCGCCGTGGATTCTTAAACCCTAGGGTTTGCGATTTTCCGGGTCACGAAGCGGACCCGGATCCGGGTTGGGTCGGGTAGGGTTTCCGCAATTTTGGGGCGGCGGGAATCCGAGTCGACGAGTCGGGTAGGGTTTCGCCAGAAGTCGGGTCGCGGAGTTGGGTCATCGGGTCGGGCGGGTGTCGTTTCACGAAAAAAAAAAAAAAAAAAAAAAGGAAAAAAAATCTGAGTCGAGCCCGCAACGCGTTCAGGTTGCTAGCCCGGGTCGGACCCAACCCGCGGACCCAACCCGGGTCGGCTTTTATTTTATTTTTATTTTATTTTTATTTTAAAAAATAAATAAAAATAAATAATTTATTTTAAAAAAAAAAAAAAAATGCTTTATTTTCCAAAAAATATTTAAAAATATTAAAAAATATTTTATTTTCCGAAAAATCAAAAAAATCAAAAATATTCCATATTTTCCAAAAAATGCCAAAAATCCAAAAAAAGCCAAAATTCATGAAAAAGCCAAAAAAATTTAGAAAAAGCCAAAAAGACTTGTATTTTTCCAAAAATACCAAAAAAAAAAAAATCCCTTTTATGTAAAAAAAAATTAGAAAAAGACTCAAAAATGTTTTTCCTCTAAAAAAATGCATGGAAAATCCCTCGAACATCCAAAAAACCTCAAGATTTAAACAAGATTAGGTACCGAAAGGGCATTAGTGATTAACTAGTGTAATCAAGTCCCCGATCCTAATTTCTCTAGTTGCGCAGGAGTGAGTATTTCTCCCGATACTCCACTTGGGTTTCTAATCAACCCACCCCAAATCGATTAGTGGCGACTCCATTTTAAAAATTGAATTATAGGTTAAAAATTTAGACTATTAAAGTCGTGAATTGGTGGACTTGGGAGAGTCCGGGCATAACTAATTTCAGCCAAGCCATTAGCCTCCTTAGGTGCTCGTACCTGATTGCGGGCGCCGAAAAAAAAAGGTCACGACACTTGCCTACCGATAATTCCACAATTTTGTAAGCAAAATTTCTAGAGGATTATCAAGCAATGACCTATTCATTGCCTACCATGAAACCTGAGACAGCTTCCTTATAATAATAGAAAGTCCTTGAAGCACTCGAAGGATGTCCCTCTTATTATTATCTTTTCACATGTAATGATGTTGACGATTTGGAAATTTCAGACTAGCCAACACCTCTTCTATTTCCCATCATTGTTGAACAAAGGATACAATCACTAAAGAAGTCTTTGGAAGTTTAAAATTTTAATGTCTACTCTCTGTATTTTAAAGAAACAAGTATCTAACAGTTTACTATTATCTTCTCGAGGGAAATTGGCACATACAGTTGTGCAGAAGTGAAGAATGAAAGGAAACTTTACAAGAGTGGTCTTAAGTGGCATCAACCTCAAATGAGGTGAAAAACATGAAGTTCAAGTCGCTCAAGAAAGATTATTGACATGAGTGTTCAACTGAGATGTTATAAATTTGACAGTGCTAAATTGTCAGGACAAAAGGAGGTAATTATTCCATGAAATACTTATCGAAAAATGAAGTTAGTGATATGAGGATGCTGAAGAGAGAAGAATTACTTCAAAATGAAAAGAGTGCACAGGAGAACTCACATTATTCATGTGTTGCTTTGCGTCATGCCCCAACAGATTTACACGGTCCATCGCGAGAAGTGAGCCAGCAGCAGTGACCAAGAGTACTTTCAGAGCTGGCGTCAAGGCCATGATGAACAGATCGAGAACATCCATTGAAACTGTCGCTTTCAACCTCAAGTAAAATCTCCCTTACACACCTAATTAAGAAAGAGAACAAGAGATAATTCAGATATCTCATGAGAGCTATTACAACATTGATTTGATGAAGAGTCAACACAATGGAAAACATGATGCACTCTTACGCCATTATATGCCCTCATATGACTGGAACAGCACAAAAACAAAGCTGACTGACCACCGGTATTGATGACTGAACAAGTATTTAACAGTATGAAAAGTGAGGTTCGTGGTTCTGGATAGATACCGAGGTCGGCAAATACTAATCTGTTGCGTACAAAGGGATGAATATGAATACCTAGCGAAGGAAACAAGGGCAAGACCACATAAGCTTTTAGCCACGATAAGGACAAAGGTATTTAACCGTGGCTTCAAAGCAACCATAGAAAACATCGAAGGAAGGTGACTCACGTTTCCTTTTCATCAGTCAAACGGAGACGTGTCAATATAATGAGATTGTTCCCTTGGTGGTAGGCCTCAAGGTGCAAAGGGAACTGAAAAAATCATGCGGCCTGGTGGTGTTCGGCTTCCGCTTGGAGAAGAGAGAGCTGCTGAGAAGGATCCCTGGGCGGAGCGGGGATGGCACGACCGTCGGGGGCGAGTGAACAGCAATGCCAACAACTTTGGTAGGCAGCTCCACGGCAATCTAACGGAGCGAGGTCAATGAACAGTAATGCCAGCAACTTTGGTGAATCTAACGGAGCGACTTCTCAATGATAACGAGTTCACCGGAGAAATACAGTGAACATAGCCCTTTATGATCTTCTGCTGACTGTGCCAATCTCTTCACTTCAGCCACAAAATTGACAATATATGGCCATATCTCCCTGCTCCAACGAGAGTTCCCAATTTGTGGCGAAACAGTTATTGCCTGTGCCCTTTGTTGTCTTATGTCTGCCACATACTTCACCTTCGTTCTTTTTGGGGCCAATTCCTAAAAAAATCCAAATTTTAAATCAAGTTCCAAATCGATTCTGATTTTTTTTTTTATCTTAGAAAAAACTCTGAACATTAGGTCCAGTCCATTCCTAAACTTTTTTTTATCGAAAAAAACCATAAACTTTACATCCAGTCCCAAATTTACCCCAAATTTTATTTTGTCTAAAAAGAATCACCAAGTTTTAATTTATTCTCAAATCTACCCCTTGTTCTAGTCCCAACTTAAGTGGCATTATAATATATACACACCGGCAAGCGACATGAAAAATTATCTTCACAATAAAACCATTCTTTCTGACAAATAAAATTGGGGTGGATTTGGCATTAGACTTAAAGTTTGGAGATTTGGGGTATTTTCTAAGACAAAGAAAAAGTTTGGAGTTTTTTCGAGACAAAAAAAAAAGTTTGGGATAGATTTGAGACTAGATTTAAAGTTTGAGGTTTTTCTAAGATAAAAAAATAATTATGAGAAATTTGAGAGTACACCTAAAATTTGAGGTCTTTTTTAGGGAATTAGCCCTTCTTTTTCACATGGCCACACGTGATTTTTTTTTTCCTTAGCCCACCATTTTTATTTGCTTTTGTCCCACATAAGGTTCGGGCTTGCCCACGCTTCTCCCTCTCTTTTACTCTTTTATCTTTTTGTTCTCTCCATAATCACGCTCAAAACCACATCACCTCATAGGTCCCATGTTTTCTTCGGGTCAACAACGCGCGTTCCTTCCTTTTCAATGCGGACCATACCTCTTATCTTTTCCATCTAACCATGTGTATATATGTATGTATACGTATGTATGTATATATATATATATATATATATATATATATACTTTTTGGGAAAAAAAATTCCAAGAAACTAATTCCATTTTAGAAACTATTCTAAATTTCTAAGTTATCTAAATTGCAAGAACTAGATCTTTAATTAGATGAAATATTTATTTTTTACAGAAAAAAAGTCCCTTAAATGGTACAAAAAATTTCAGGGCACAAATTTGTGTGTCAACACATGAAAACGTATTCACGACACCCAATTATGTCTAGAAATTTGGTCATAAGGTGAAGGAGCTAGTGAGAGAAGACGCACCCACTCGCTTCCAATTCTTGCACAAATTCAAGCATTCATGGGCTTGACTGATTTCACGAGGTTACATTAGCCTTTCTCCGGAAACTCTCTGCAAATCCACGAAAATGATAAATTTGGGGCACGTTTGCTTTTAGAGAAAGATGCTCTTCTCTAATTCTGACAACAAGATGATAAAATAGATCGAGGTTGAGGTGGAATGTAGTGGAAAAGTTGGAATCGAACACTTGCCTTCAGTCAGCAATCAATGATTGCAAGCAAACATCCAAAGTACGCACGGCGCTTGGCGGCTTCAACCGCCGGTCAGTCCAAGGCAGAAAAATTTTCCACTCCGCAACGCTTAAGTTTGCACCAGAAAAGTCGAGAGATTCCATGTAACTGTGTCCACCAGTCCAAATGCTGTCCTTTCACGAAAGAGAGATTGTTGCCATAATCTGAGTGTACGACAATGATTTGTTTACTATATAGTCGTCCGTTGCTGATTAAATTGTTATAAGTATGGACATAATCCAAGTACAAACTTAATTAACAATGCGTACAAGTGAGGCCAAATTCTGAGATTCAATCTGCCACAAAGGGAATTTTGTTTCGTGAATAGAAAGTATGTAACTTCAATAGTAAATCCTACATATAAGTATACCAAAAGTACTAAAACTTGTATCAACGTGCAATTTAGCATGTGTTTATTTCACGAAAATAATTTTCTCATTCTTTTGGCATTTGGTTTGTTTAGGAAAATGATTCAATAGAAAATGTTTTCCTACCTGTTGAATCATTTTCCTACCAAAGTTTAAATCCATGAAAATGATTTCCCCTTTAAAGAATCGTAAAATGTTTTCCAAATCTACCAAGGCTTAGATTCCGTTCGTTTCGCGAAAAATAATTTCCGGGAAAATGTTTTATGGATTTTCCGGCGTTCATTTGACGGAAAATGAATTTCTTAGGGAAAATGTTTTCTATAAAAGGAAAAAAAGTCTTCTAAATTAAGGAAAAATGTTTTTCACTTTTGAAAAGTGGAAAACATTTTTTTCACTTGATCTCTCTTATCTCACACATTTACAAATCCTTACTTTCTCCTCCCCTTTCTTTTTCTTCTTTTCTTTTTTTGTTCAAATTATTTTTTTAATTTTCTTTTTCTTTTTTAATTCGAATTATTTTTAATTTCCTTTTTCTTTTCTATTTATTTTTATTTTTATTTTATTTTATTTTTCTTTGTTTCCCATCTTCTTCTTTCTTGGCTAGTTGTCTAGCAACGATCTCGAGCTCGTCAATCTCAAGCTCACGCTCTGCACTTTTGCTTATCCTTTTCTTATTCTACCCTGCAGTTGTAAATTGCTCGAGCAAAGGGCTCTACATGCTTTGCTTCTTTTTTCTTTTGTTTATTAGAACACAAAAAACTCAGGGGGAGAACATAACACTCAACTAGAAGATTTTCATGAGGGCTGTACATGATTTGCTTCTTTTCTCTTTTGCTTCTTTTTAAAATCCATACGAACATTTTTTAGAGTAGATGAGCATTTTGGTGACAATGAAGGAGTAAAGATATGAAGTAAGTTTGCAAAGATTTAAAGGCAAGTTCATATTTGATGGATTTATAGGTCGGTAAGTGATGCATGTCTAAGTGGTGAAGTCTTAGAAAATATTTTCATTACCGAACACTAGAAAATATTTTTTGAAACATCTTTAGGTTTTAGCCGAACATCAGAAAATATTGTCATTTTCCTGGAAAATGACTTCTGGGAAAATATTTTTCGGAAATTGCCCATTTTCCACGAAACGAACGGACCTTAAGGTCTTAATGAATTTCATAGCCAATATTGGTGGTTTATTAGACTACAAAATACATTAGATATTATCACCTCTATAAGTGTTGAATGGAGCCACCCCTATGAGAATTATTGGCAATAATCTCCAGAGCATTTATGAATAAACCAAGCACATGCATGGCCTTTTAGCACAAAACTATGTTGAACAACAAACTTTGTAAGAGTGTAATGTGATTAGTGAAAATTTTAATTCACAAAAAGAAATTTTTGGTTTATAGAAATTTCAAACTTCACTAAAGATTTCATGAATTATATTTCATTCTTTCTAGGGCTAGTTCATAGCCTAACAAGCACTAGTTCCGATGTATTACTTTAAAATAACCCATCATTATTCTATTTTTTTCTTATCAAAACTTTTTAAAATACATAGGGGATTGTTGGATATTTCAGCATTTTTCAAATATTTGTTAAAAGTTATGCCTGTCACAAAAGTCATGATTTTTGTAATGGTTTTGCAAAGACCGTATAATGGCTTTCTAATGGCTTTATAACATTTGATTTATTTCTTCATAAATTTTTCATTATTTTATAACAGCTTTACAATGGTTACCTTCTTCAATAAATACTCGTTGATTATGGTAAACAACTCTCTATCTCTTTTACATACAAATTGTTAATATGAACGTATTTGGAAAGTGAGATCGATATATCAAAATAACAATACTCTTGTTTCTCTATACGTATCTTTCATTTTCTCGTTGGGTTATACACATAATATTGTTCTTATTTCCTTTAAATATCTAGTGCGGAGTATAGAAGAAAATTTGTCATATCTTGTAAGGATAGCCGCTAGAACATTACACATTAATTTTCGTACTTCAAGAGGCGAAGTTATCCTTAAGAACAATACTCACACAACTTAGACGATTGATTTTATTTTCTCATCATTTTCAATAGAATCCAACAATTATTGTTATCTTTCATATTGTCTAACATTTTTCCAACAGGACCTCTACCGTTGACCGCCTCCAGTCATCAACCACCACTATCAGGCACCGCCTATCGAATTCGAGACCATCAAGACGGTCGACCATCAATTCTCACCTCTATGACCAACCTTTAACACTCATACATGCACGGCATGAGTAGTGCAAGCAGATACGTGGGCACGATAAGCAAAGTGGTGCTTATGTGTGTGATAGTCAACACTCAAGCCATGGATTTTGCACCACGACCTCATCGATGACTGCCATTGATGACATGGGAACATAGAGAAAACACTGATTCAGGTAATTTATACATGACTTCATTATGCATCAACACTGCTTATAATGGCTAATGAAACAAACTATACCATGCAAACCATATCCAAAGCATCTCAGTTTTAGTAATTTCAGGAAATATTTTACGACTTCCTCTTGGAGGCATATCATCGGACGGTTAATGGGCACCACTAATGTTGGAACTAGCTATGGAACCGAAGAAAAATTCTCTACCCAACACAACGCTAGAACGACAATATCATTACAAACCATCTAGGAAAGATTCAGATTCCCAGTTATTTACCCAAGTAGTGTTAACGCAACTCAAACGTCGTGTGACGCTCAAAGCGGGGGAGAGAATGGAAGAAGCATTACCCGGACAATAAGCTAAGGGATAGTCACGTTGGCCGACTAAATCATTGAGCGAAACTTCTGTTATCGTTGAGGATTGAAACCACAAACGCCGAACAAGCTTCAAGCAAATGTCCTTGTTACTCTGAGACTTCCGGACACAAAACAAAGCCGTTAGGGAGGGTCTACTCAGCAAGAGTGGTTTTAGGCAAAACTAGGGCATCGTTGAGGCACGGGACGAGCTTCTGGAACTTCAGGATTGGATGTATAAAGGTTCAAACGAGAAAGGTGCGCTTTTGGACGAAGGAGAACAAGACGATGAAAAATAGGGCCCGTCGGTTTGGGGCTATGGCGATGGTCTTGGTGGCTGGCAAGTGGCGGTGACTGGCGGTGAAGGTGGTCGAGGGAGAGGGACTCGTAAAATGAGACCCCCCGTGTCTTCGGGACCAAGACAAAGAGAGTTCGGCCGAGATGGGTCCTTTTTTTTATGGACGTCCGTCTCCCTTTCCCAAATAAAAGAGCCAAGTTTTTTTTTTTTTTTTTTTAACTTCTGCCGCTTTCTTTTCTTTCTTATTTCACCGAAAAAATATTGGCCACGTCTAATGTGCCAACATGACAAACAAGAAAGACCGCAAGGATGCGACACGTGTCCAAAGTGACCTAATTTCAGTCTCTTTCTCCTCTCTCTCTCTCTCTCTCTCTCTCTCTCCATTCCAGAACGCATCTCTGCCTTCCGCTCCGGCCCCTTTCGCAATCTTCGTGGGGTCGCAGCACTCGCCGTTGAGGAAGTCAGGGACTGAGCCCGTCGCAATGGGCCGGCAATAGCAGCGGCCGCATCGAAGAAGGGGTTTAAAGGGACTCGTACGTGGCGACCGGCGAGGGGCTTGGCGAGTGCACGTCCATCTCGCACACGACGCATAGGGCGGCGGCGGCGGCCCCGCACGGCAGGCTGCCGGCTGTGCGCTCGCACGCCTCACATCCACGCACGCTTGTGGCGGGAGGCGAGCTTGTTGGCGCCATGGACGCCGGCGTTGTAGGCCATGTAGAGGAAAGCCGCGTCAGCCTTGCAGAGCGCGGTGGCCTGGGCAGACCTGCAAGTTGTCGCGCGGCCTAGCGCTGGCCCACCGCCCTCCTCCGAAGCTCTTAGCGGCCGCAGTTCCATGGAAACCCATCATCCGCCATTGCGAAATGGCTTGCTGGAGTCGCTGGACAAGTGAACAGCTTCTTTGTTGCTTTGCTAGTGTGGTGGGGTATGAAAGAGTCTGTAGGGGAGAGGAGAGAGAGAGAGAGAGAAGGTGAGGAGAGAGAGAGAGGAGAGGGAGTCTCAGCGCGCAAATGAGAGAGAAGAAAGAGTTTGCAATTGGGGCCCACTTCGGACACGTGTTGCATCTTTATCGTCCTTCCTATTTGTTGTGTTAGAACATGAGACGTAGCCAATATTTTCGCTATTTCACCCATGAAAGAGATGGAGGTGAAAAATGTGAGTTTTTTCTTGGGGTTTTTTGTGTAATCGCGATTTTGGGTGTGAGTTCAAATTCCAATCTTACAGTGTCAAGTATGCTCCAAATGATTGCGACCAGTTCCGTTTAACCAGATTTGAGATCTTTAAATTTTGCCTTCCCTAAATAAAATGTCAATGACAAAAACAAATTAGAAACTAATGAAAATTAAATTTTCTGGTCAAAGATCAAATTCTTTTGTTAGACCAAAAAATCAACATTTGCCTATTTTTATGAAAATTTGAAATTCAAATGTCTAATTCTTCATGCTTATACTAAATTGACCCCTACGTACAATTTTTATGTTTTGTTTGTGATTTTTTACCGAGAGTTTGCTATTTCCCTTTTGGTTTGACCAAAAAATTAAGGGATATGCGCACTGGAATTATTAAAACTTATCACGAAAGTGTAATTCAATATTAAAACTTACAAAATTGTAACCAAGTCTAAAGCTTATCCAATTGATACAATTAAGTTATTCTGTCAACTACGTTCAACTTAACTTACTAAAAATGCTCACGTAGCATTTTTTAATATATATATATATTTTAAAGTGACTAGTCATTTTGCTGGCAAATCTGATTTTTTATACATTTTATATAAACCAAATAAAAATAAGCTAAAAATCAGGTTTGAACTAAACAACTTTCTTTTAGCGTTATGTTTCATGTTTTAGACATATAATCACCACGTAAGAGAGAGAAACTTTTTTAAAAAGCCACATAAGTACTTCCAGTTAGTCAAATTGAATGTAGTTAATGGAATGACTTGAATATATTAATTTGACAAATTTTAAAATTTGATTGCACTTTTTAGAACTTTCAATATATTTATCCTTAAAATTAATTTAGAAAAGTCAATTTTAATATGGGTGATCAATTCCTGATCCGGTTCGATCTTATCTAGGAACTAGAATTGAACTAGGAATCAGACCGATAAGACCAATTCCCAATTTCTAAAATGGGAAATCGGACCACCTGGCCTTAGGATCATATTCAACTGGACTGATTCTTGATTGGTCCAATGGCTTTGGTGGCCTTGCTTTAAAAGGGTGGAGAAGACGCCAAAAGGTGATGGTCAATTTTCTCTTGCATTAATGTATGGCAGTCAACCACCACATTGTATGCACGTGAAATGGCAGTACACAGAGTACGGTCAACAGCTATTTTTCACCAGCACAGAAGAGAGGGAGCGAGGGACTCCAATGAAAAGATTTATTCAAAAATGCCTGATTACTAATGTAATGCTCCTAATTACTCTATGCAATTGACATACTAAGGATACTTGGCTAATTTTTTTTTATCAAGACACGAGACTCACCATGATCAAGGGTCTTGGATCTCGAATTCTCTAACTTTAATCATAGAAAAATTTAAGTGTCGACAATCTATAAATGCATAAAGATAAACACTAAAAACATATCTTTATGTGTACAAATGTATCCATAAATATCTAAACATATTTTGCTAACGCAACTAGCATGTTTGCCTATAGAACTTAATATATTTAAGCATGTCATATACACCAGTACACTATGGTTATAAAGAGAAGGTAGATCAAATCATCAATACATTATAAGTATACCGATACTACTCAAGCATTGGTTGTAGGTGATAAGGTGGAGATGATAAGCCTTGGACTATTTAGAGGTGATGGCTAGTGTTGAGTCATCATAGTGGTTAATGAATATGTCTTGAAGAAATGAATCAATTCCATTTTAAATTAGTGGGAGCTAGTCAAAGTATCTAAAAGCTTGAAGATTATTAGGTGCAAATGGATCTATAAACAAAAAAATGGGGAATTCCAGTGTCAAGGCTGTGAAGTATAAGGCAAGGTTTCTTGCTAAAAGAAAGTATACTCAACGTGACGGTATTGACTATAATGAGGCGTTCTCTCTTATGATATGACATATTTCGATTTTGGTGTTATTTGCCTTAGCGTTTCCATAATATATTTTAATCATTATTACTTTTGACATATGAGTTTATAAATTTAAAGAAGAGTCAAGCAAGACTCACTTGGGATTGCAAAACCAAACATCGAATGCTATCTCAAGTTGACAAACTCAAAATCGTATTAATCAGGTAGACAACAACCTTTTTCAACACTCAATTAGATTAAGTTTAAATTGCGACAAAATTTATGTGCCAACGAAAAGTTCATCCATAGCAAAATGTTAATTTCTGTCTGTTATATTAGATAGCTTGCCGACTGAATTTGGTTGCATCATATCTCTCTCTATCGAACTTTGATTCATGTGAGCTTACTGTTGAAAAAAATTCTTTCACAAAAAGAACCATAGCATAGTTGTCCCAATAGATGGCTCGAGACGAGCAAAAGCCATCGCCAAATATATTAATTTGTGCCTAGTTCCAGCAGCGTGTGCGAAATTTTGAAAATTCATTTTGACCAAACTATGACTCCAAATCAACTTCTGTTAAATCCCAAAACTCCACGATATCCTAAAATTTTATTACTCCATGACTTTGTTGCTAAATCCTAGATTGGACCAGGCAACTCAAAACTCACACACATATATAGAATCCAAATTTATAGCTCAATTATTAAAATTCTTTCGATTAGATGAATGGCAGGCATGAATCCTTTCAAAGAGTTCGGAAATGGAGTTAATCCGGCTTGGGATGTTTCAAAAGCACATGTAGTTTCCTCTCGCTCATCCCCCCCCCAAAAAAAAAAAAAAAGAAAAAGAAATTATATTTGGGTTGAGTTAGGCCCGACTAAAATAAATTTGAGCTTTTGGGCACTTTTTAAAGCCTAATTATGACAAAAGATGCTCCGATGTCCAATTTCTAAGTTAAAACTCAACTTGGGAATGTTACGATAGCTAGTATATACAAAGTTATATCGTGATCCACAATCCGACAGCCAAGCAAGGAGAGTAACTTATATTCACATGCTAAAATCCAAACCAAGTCTTAACAACTTCTCATAATTTTAACGACTCTCTTTTAAGGAGTAAAATAACAATAACTAAAATGAGACCATCCAGCTTTATACCACATAGATTTTACTGACTATATTATTGTACTTGAGCTATATCGGAATGAGACTAATCTTGAGCAAAATAAACCCTCCACGACCCGCCCCCCAAACCCCCAAATAATGCTCAAATCGTTACAAGAACAAATTTTCATCATCTTTCGAGACAGGTAGAAGAAGCTCTATATTGATGTAACCCCAAATCCTAATGCCCCTTCTTTATTTTTGAGTCCCTTGCTGCTTCACATGGCTGGGAGCGCCAGCGGACGGAACCCGTGTTGGAGGCTTGCTTCCCATGCTTTCTCTATGTCGAACATCATGCTTCCACACTCATTCATGTTCCATCCTTCTAACGCATGCACTATCCCCGCCACTCGCCAAGCACTCATCACCCTCCTCGGCAACCAATTCTGCAACCGAATAATTTCGAGTTAATCGCATATGCTGCGAAACAGTTTCCCAAGCCATTTGCGCGTATAAGGATGGTTAATTTTCCTCACTTGGTGTTTACGTATTCGTGCGTGACGTTGATTTAAAAGTAGCGATCAATGGCCTGCCCTTTTATATAACCATAGAAATCTTTGCTTTCGTACTAAGTTTCCATGTTTTCTTGCTATGACAATATACAAGTGATGGTTCGTCTTGCACGATGGGTTAATACATGTTTTTGCTTCATCACATAACCTACTAGTAGACATCGATGTTGAATGATGTTTGTAGCCTTCTGTCTTTGACCGTAAAGAGAAAACAAGGGACCAAAGTCTTTAGAGTTAAGTGATGTGTAATGAATTATTCCAATCTACCAGAGAGATAGGTTCGCTGTATACCTTGCAAATTTCCATGCTTTTAGTTTCCTAACCCCATTCTAAAATTCAATGTAAGTCCATCGCACACTATTCCAGCGACAGAGTTGAGTAAACTAACCTCGCAGGAGTGCAAATTATCGAACGACTGGGGAGCGATCATTGCTGGAGTGCTGTGGTAAAGGCAATCTTCGCGGATTTGCTTCGGAGGGAATTGAGAAAAGGGTATGAACAACGTTCCTTTGGGTGCCTTTTTCTGTTCTTCTTTGGCAAGTCCATCTCCTACCAACCATATCTGCAATTATCATTTGAATTTACGTTCAGAAAGATTGAAAAAGGAAAAAAATGGCCAAGAGAAACATTTCTTAGGAGTATTCGAATCCAATTATATTTCCTTCCAAATATGTTGCTAATCTCCAAGATCTGCCTTGCCAAATACCTCTTGAGAAAAAGTTCTCGAAAGGATCAAATTGCCTCCGTACTTTGCATCGAGACCCCTTTTGAGCTTCTCATGCTCATCCTTAGAAGCTACATATACCTGCCATATTCCTTGCATCAATTAGAGGAAAAAAAGAGGTGCGTATAACTATTTATTGATTGCGGATGTGGAAACCCTTTCAGAAAAAAAGAGTCTTGCTAATATGATGGCACCATTATTTACTATCAATAAAGGTGCCGCAATGACCACAAATTCCCATATGCATGGATTTGGCGACCAGAGCTATGGAAATCAAAGATATTGGAGCCCAAAACTAAGAGATATTGAAAAGCAAATTCACGGAGGATTATTATTATTTTATTATCGAATGAAAAACATTGTGGGATATTATAATGAAAGGTCATGATGCTCATAAAATAAGAATATTCACATTGTACAATATTTTACTCTTGATAAATGTTGCTATATCCATATCATACAAAATAAAATAATAAACTTATGACATTCACTCGTTTACGGTAAAACTAAGTAATTATCTAAATAAGAAAAAATTCCCATTCTATAAAGTTTTTCCCTTATAATGTAATATTTGAAATTCTTTATAAACTATGATAGTTGTAATATTAAAAAGATCATATTTTCACGTATTGTATAATATGTTTCACTCGGTGAAAAAAAAAGTAGTTAGCAGTGGTGTAAGGTTGTAAAATTAAATAACAAGGCATTTGATAACATCACGTGTATATGATTATGATTAAACGTAATAAATCTTTATAGAATATCATAAGATAAAATAAATATAATTTATGATATTTCAAACTTGATCACATTTTCGCATAGTAAATTCGCAAAATTAGGTTTTCAAGTGTTATGAACTATGTTGATTGAAGCCAAGTGGAAAATGTCCTAATAATTTATTTGAGTTGGTGTACAGATGACCAACTAAAATGATCATATCTCAAAAGGAGTAAGTGGTTCTGTACGGAAAAGAGAGAGCAACATAGCAAAAGATAGATATAAAGGAACAGCGATGCTATTTATGGGAATTTGATTTCCCAAGGAAACCGGACAAAAAGGTCATCCGGTTTCCTTGGTAAATTATGGGGTGCAGACTGCACCGTTACCCACGCAAAGGAATGGTGCAGTTAGCTAAAATTTGTCCTAGAAAAAATGCCTCACATTATTTTTATTTCACCAGAAACCTTTAAGTGAAACACAATCTTATCGTTCAGGAACCTAACCACTAGCTTTTATAGGACTCTGCTAATTTGGCTTATAAACAGGCCATAAAAAGCAGCAATCATGGGCGATTCATAATTCGCGTAAACCATAAAACCAGAAAACTAAGCCAGGTAAACTCACTTTGTAATTGGCGCATTTGACACTGTCTATCCAAATTTAGAAAAGAAAAATAAAAGCAGGTTGAGACTAAATTTTTCTGACCTTCTTTTGGTGTCAATATTGTTTTGCTTATCCACTGTACAACATGCTAAAAATAATGTTGGATTAAATTAAACAGATGGAATCTAGAAAACAAAATGTCATTAAAATAAAGATAGGTGGGAAATGAATAATAATGCTTCTATAAAAGAAGAAGAGGACTAGGCACCTGGATATTCCTTGCACATAAAGCATGGGCAATGGCATACGTAAGCTTGTTAAGGTTGCCTTTGAGGAGGACTTGGCTTGTTTCTTTGGGAATGCTATGGAGAACAACTGCCACTGCCAAGCTACTCCCATCCACCAACTTGATCCTCAAAGCTCTGTGCTTTTGAATGTATAATTCACCATTCCCATTCAATCCTTCTCCCTAAAAGGGGAAAAAAGGATGCAGAAAAATTAAAATAGATAAACACTAGATAATTTGGCTAAAGTAGATACTCAAAGATAGAATTTCGGGCATTATTTTGAAAGAAGCCGGATCGGGGCTCGCCGTAATTCTCAAGGATGAAAAGTAAAATTAAATAAATAATGAAGGGATTTGCTAGGGAGGAGACAACATCTTGCCTGATTGAGAAGACCCAAAGTCAGAACCTTGACTCCTTTCTGGTTAGCTTCCAGTATAGCTTCTTCTATCAAGCCATTGATGGCTTCTCTTCGCCATTGTAATAGATACTACAAAAAATGAAGAACATGAAACAAAGTTCACACACAGGGGGATAGATATGTATCATGGAGAAAATAGATACGTACCTTGACTTAATCGTTTTGGTCAACACCCGAGTGAGGTAGTTTCGACACGATGTCTATTAGTGGATTACGTGGTCAATACACTTGAACCGTCAACCCGTGTTTTTTTGTGCAGATTTCTTTGTTGAATGAAACATAGAGGAAAGACAGGGGATTGAGATTTTCAATTCCTCGTTTGGAACAATCATTAAAAAGAGTAGGTGTTCATTTAGCTAGAAATTTATTACTTGGGCATCCTATGATCGAGTGTGAAGTAAATCGTCATCATATGGGCAAAAATATCATTGTCTTAAAGATATATGCATTCTTTCCTCTAATACATAGTGGAAAGAAAATGCAATTCGTCACTTTTCTCTCCACTATTTTCTTTCCACACAATATAGAATGAAATCATTTTAAACTTGATTAAGACTTCTCGGTTTTTAAGTGGAAAAGTTACCAAACAAGTCCTAACCCTATTGCATGGATACTAATTCAGTTATAAACATTTCAATTTAGTCAATTTAATTATAAACCTTTTAAGGATTTGCTAATGTAATCATTCTGGCCAATTGTGGCTAGAAATCGTTGATGTGGACATCAGATATTCTACATGACACGGTCGGCGCTAACTTTTATAATTTTATAATTTTTTGAATAAAATTTCTGAATTATTCATTTTTTTGTTTTCTTAAAATATATTAAAAAATTCAGAACTTTTACTTTTTGAAAATAGTAAAAATTATCCATTTCAACACCAACCATGTTACTTAGGATGGCTAATATCTATATCAATGGTTTTCGGTCAAAATTGGCTGGAAGGATTATATTGATAAATCATCAAAATGTTTTGGACTAAATTGGCTAAATTGAAAAGTTTATAATTGAAGTGATATCCATATAATGAATTTTTTTTTGTAATTATCCCTTTTCCAAGCAGCTAATTGTTGAATTAAATAATGATTTCCCATGTTCCGCAAAGAAAAATAAATACTAATAACTTACTACGCCCAAGGAAAATCCATGCAACATGGTCATTACCCAAACATTTTATTTTTTCAAAGAGTATCCTTGATGAAGTTTTATTAACACATTTAAATCGTGATCTCTAGCCATCTATCACATAATCACTATTTTTCTTCAAAATTAAGACATTGATATGATAAAATTTGAAAGAGATCACTTAATGATGGATAAGTGTATCGCACACTCAAGTGATATGCGACCTGGCCTCATATCTACTCGGCGCCCCCAGCCTGTCTCCATCCCTGTCTCACCCTTTGGGGCAAACGGACAGGCCGCCCCCGCGTTGGTATCAGGTCAGTGTCCCCCTGGGTGTTTCCGATTCTAAAGTATCGCAAAAAGACAATAATCAAAGTTCATGCACAACAATCTCTTATCTTAGTTCTTACTTGGAAATTGTATCTTGGAATCACCCAAGATTGCAACTTGAGTTTCTTGAAGGCGTTCCTCTCCAATACGAAAGAGTGGCCGTACATCCAGGTCCACACCATGAAGGCGAGCGTGAGTGGCCACATGAACCACAGATACCACTTGGATGAGTTGGGCCGAGATGCGAGGGAGTTGAATCCCAATCGAAGATGATAGATCGACTCTAGTGTCGTCAGGTGCGTTAGATGCACCACATTTGGTCTATCTTCCACTCTCTGAAGGGATGTCTCGTACGTGGTGTCTAGTGATTGGTCCATCGTTCGGTATATGTAGTCGTAAATAGGCATGAAAAGGCTGTAGTTTGTCCGAAATTGGGTGTGGTGCAAAGAGTGGAACCTGTTGAAGTGTCATGACTAATGAGTGACTCCTAGCTCAAAATCTATGTGTCACAAGTAATTAAGGTAACTCAATCAATTACAAAAAATGCCCATGGAGTCTAGGAACTGGTGTATGCACAAGTCGGTTATCATTCTAGAACCAAACTAGGCTAGGTCGACTCCTAGTTTGTAGAATTGAGAACCAGCCTACCTGATGAGTTCTTTTTATTTTTTCTTTATTTTTTCTTATTCCCTACAAGTGGCAGCTTCCCATCATTAAAAGAAAAAAAATATTAATTAGGATTTGCTTCAACATAAAAATTAAAAATTAAAAATTGAGAAATTTGACAAATCTGTTGGTTCGGTTTGGTTCCGTGTGTGGAACCAAGAATTAGAGTGGTTATTCCCGATTTCAAAAATAGAACTGATTCAGTTCAATCCGGTTCCAGGTTGGAATGCACATCCCTAGCATTGGGCCAGAATATATTGCTGTGGATAATACAACGAATGGATCCTGTTGAGTGCTTTTCTTGAGAAATTATGTTGTTTGTTCCGTGAAAAACCAGTCCGTCTCAAGTAAAGGATGGGGCCATAGGGTCACGTGGGGTACCTTCCCAAAAGGGTCCATATTTGCTTTGTCTACTGATTCTTAAAATTTATTTCCGGCCAAACGAAACAAAACGATATAATTTCTATGCCGCTAAGGCTATACCCGATAATGGCACATCTTTGTCCTTACTACTTGATAATACTCTCAAATATCCCAGTCGTCCTACTCTTCTTGGGTATAAAACAAGTTAAGTACTGTACTGACAAATTATTCGATAGGTTGGGTGAATCCTCCTATTTTCATTTGAGACATTTAATGTATGTTTCTAATATTCAACTAAAAGTAGGTGAATCTTGATGGTAGGGATAAGCATAGTCCAAGAGCGCAGTTCCCACCTTGGAATCGCTCACTAAGGACTGGTTCTAAAAAATTGAAATGAGACTCACTCATTGGTTCCATGGATCCACCCGGAATTGGACCGCCGATCCAATCCAATTCCTGATGGGTCCATGGAATTGGTCTCCAATCCTTACAAAGCTTGTTTAATCTTATATTTGAGTTGAATTGCAAGCCATTGATTTGGATTACGGATTGAAAATTAGGCAAAACAAATAAGACGATACTCATTACCTAAAAACTTAATTTCTTCAAAGGCCGTGATATGATCTTCTTCAAGTTTCCTAACATTGGAAACATGTGGAGAATTAAACTTCACGTTAAAAGTCTTAACCTCTAGAGAAGTTAAAACATTAATTGATTGATTAATTTTGTTTTCAACGTCAAGCTAATTTAATCATGGGAATGGCTAAGGAAAGACATGACTATACTCCTAAAATGAGCCGTTGGGTCTTATGGACATCTCCAATTGGTTCTCTCCTTCCTCTACATTTGTTTGTTTTGTTTTGGTTGAGAAAACTAGTAAATAGATTATTAGAAGGGGAAAAAAAGTGAATGGTTAATCCTATTACACGCCCAAGAGACAAAATTAGTGAAGCATGTTTAATAACCACAAATATACATATATGTATACATATATATTTGGTGGAAAACTATAAAATAATTGAGTAATTGATATAAAATTTCTTTTATATATATAAATATATACATCGGTTCAGTGCAGGTGGGTGGGCAAACGATTTCATACTTAGAACCAAGAACCAGACCGATGCTCACCGGTTCCACTAAATTGGAACCAACTCTCATGGGAGCTACCGGTTCGGGTCTAGTTCTGACCTGTTTGAGCAGTTCTCGGTTCTTTTGCACACTCATAGATGGTACAAGTAGCCTCGGCGTGCATGCAGCCAACCTATGCAATAATAATAGCTTTATTATATTACATTAGTTGATGGTGCAAAAAGACCTTGCTAAGTCTGCTTATAAAAGTTCTGGTTCCCTAAACTCCTTCGGGACATTTTTCAAATGAAGTAGTATATATAATGCTTAATATATTTTTATCCTTGGTCTGTGTATTTGCTAGAAAAAATACAGTATCTGGCTAAAATGGCGTAGATATATATCCTTTAGCAAAACAAGAGTGTAACTCAAAATAAAAAGTTATTTCCTTTTTGTCGTTGTGACTCAAGTCATTTCCTCCTACGTGGCCCGGCATCACTATTCTAGTCTAGAAAACTTGGGACCATATAAATATGTTACACGACCGTGTGGGTCTATTTCTCATGCTCAACTACTTTTTTTTTCTGACCAAAAAAAAAAAAATCTTCCTTTTACCTTTTATTTCTGCAAATTGCCCCTTTCCAGACAAAAACTACAGTTACATTGATCAGTCTCCCCATCTTTCCTAGCACCAAGAATGATAAGTATCTTTTTTTTTTGCATGCTCTTAACTGTAACATTGCGGGGGTAGAGAGAGAGATCAAATGAAAATGATTTTATGTACGGTAGACTTACGATGGAGTATACATTAGGTACTTGAGAAGTGGAAAGACGGTGAAGAGCCAATTTGGGATGAGCTCGAAGTTGCAGTGACCCATGTTGTTCATGAAATCAATGTACATGATGTAACTGGCAAAGGATGCTATTGAAGCAGTTCTCGAGAACAACGTCGTGAACAAGGGTATCATGAACAGCATAAAATACGCTATGTGTTCTGCGAACGGATGAATTACGGCTGCAAAAAGTAAAACAAAGTAAAAAAGGTGAAAATTAAAAGTTGTCTAAATATATCATAAATGTAATAATAATAGCTAGCGTTACTTAAATGTAACACCAAGTATATCAGCAATGTGATTGCAAAGGGTTATCCCGTTCCTACTAAGGACCATGTATGTGCTGATAGTCCTGTACGGTAAATAGATGTCTGCCTTCACGAAAAGAAGTGTGACGTAGGCCATTCATGCAGACTAATGATTAGTGGGACATAGGATGCGATATAATCAAATTTTGTAAATCATCTTAGTATACCTAACTCGTGTAAATAGAAATTGCAGCTGATAATTGGTCTAGGAGCATCGCCACATTTTCATCATAGAACATTCAGATATAGGGCTGTCATAGTTTGACATGTTCTTATTCACGAAATGGACTACTTCCACGTGCTGCTATGATGGGAGTCAATTTATAAACCAAGAATTATAATGTTAAATGTAATGTGAAGCATAACTTACATGAGATTGGCTCAGTGACAATGGAGGAGTGGTGGTGGGAGTGATAGCGAGAGTAGAGAAAATGATGGTGTAGAGCTCGGTGAAGCCAATAATATAGGAATTCCACGACCAAAGCATGAATCAGGATAGTGATGATCACACCGTCTGTTTTCCAAAGTGGCAAGTGAGAGGCTTGAGGGATTGTCATGCGACCCATGTAAAATAGAACCCCATTGAACAAGATCTGGTCATCCCTACATTTAAAAAACAAGAAAAAGAAGAGAAAAAAAAGATCACCCTAAAAATGAGGAAGAACTGACCAAATTATGATGGCCCTTAATCACTGCTTCTTGATTGTGCTGTGTTATTGATCAATAAGATGGTGCCTCGTATGATACACTCGTGTAGTTAAATTAGATGAGTTACAAAACAAACAGTGTGTACAATGGTCCCACCCATTTAATCACACATCCTAGAGAGTACGTTTGACTGGCTACTCTTCATATGAAAACTTGTTCGCCCACTAATTTGGGTTGGAGCAACATGAGTTGATGAATAGCTTTGTTTGACTAAAAAATCCAAGAAAGATATGCGAGAGAGAGAGAGAGAGAGAGAGAGAGAGAGAGAGAGAGACCAGTTGCCTTCTCGATCCACCTGCTCGAACTCGATGCCTCTGTCAACGATCCGGTTGTTGCCTTTAGCAGTTCGGTGGCGAGAAAGGGAGATCCAGATCTGATTGTGAAGCATCCTCATCGAAAGAAATGGGAATATGAGGAAGTAGGAGAAGTCCCTCTCGCTAGGCCCTTTCGCAATGAATTGGTACGTGCCGTGAACCGCCCATGGCGCCAAAATCACGTACTGTTGGAATTGGAACGTTTCATTCGAGAATCAAAAGCACAGTGGGAGATGACAAGTGACTGAAACTCGCAAGTGCAGGCATGTGCATCGCTCATGCAAATAGATTTGCAAGATTATTGGATGATTTTATTGATTGTGACATGTGTGTCTCGGGATTAATTAGGTGTCCGAAACCTTTTGGATTTGTCAATGTAATCATTTCAGTCAATTTTGTCTGAATTTGATAACTTTGACGCTGGTCGTTTTATGTGACAGATCAGCACTAACAGAACAATTTTTATAATTTTTAATGTGTTTTTTGAATTTTTATAACTTTTTTTTTTCTATTTTGTTCTTTTCTTTTTCCCACTAATTTTCTTCCCCAAAGGGTTGGTGGTGGTCACTAGGGCCTCGGTGATGGCTGGCAACCCTCATCGCTAGATCTGTGAGGGCTACAATGCCCTCACTTGTGATTGGTGGGGGCTAGCCACTAACCATGTATTTCCCCATTTTTTATAGGAAAAATAGTATGGAAAGAAATGAAAACGTTAAAAAGAAAAAATTCAGGAAATTAATATTATATGTAAAAATGTCATGATAGCAATTTCTGGCTAAACTTGGTAAATTGTCAAAAAATTCATTACTAAATTGGCCAAATCAAAAAGTTTAGAATCGGTTTGGCCACCGTATAATATATTTATAACTTTTTGGATAATTTTTTCCGTGCTAATTTTATCATAATCTCTGCTCTTTGTTTTATTTTCTTGATAGTTGGAAACATTTCTCTCCATTGTCTAACTAGCAACATTTACTTTGTAATGACATATTCCTGATATGATGAAGCTGAGCACTACCAACTGAAAACCGTCCCCTGAAATTAGACTGTGCATACAAAATGCATCTATGCCATTCTCATATATGTCTGAGCAATTAAGATGCCATCGTGAAGAACGACTCAAGCCAACATTTTGAGAAAGTTCTAAATTTACCAACCTTAGACAATAGTTTTGAAACCGGTCAAGGAACACGAATTAAAAGATCAATATACCTTGAAGCTCCCCAGGGGCTTCCAGGGCCAGTCGGTGAGAATTCCTGGTTTGGAAGCCATTTCTCCTAATCTGCTTTTTGCCAGACTTGTTCTTTCTAGCGAATACAAGATCCTTTGCACTCCAATTTTACATGCACGACATCTTTTATAGAACTTCTGCTCTTGCATTAAGTGCTCCCACCAACTTCATGCGCCACTTTTATGTAACATGGCCCAATTACGTCCATGGCCGATCGGGGCGGACCGAAGGGAAAGCTGATCAGTTAATGCTCGGTGTGATTTTGTTAATTTTTGTTATATGTTTGTAGAATTTTCACATAAGTCTGTACATGTCCCCATCTTCGAGCTTATGTTTTGTGGATTAGTTTGCCCGTTCAAGTTAAATTATAGCCTGTCATTAATCCGAATACGCAAAGACACACATGATTTTGAGCTCATGGACAGGAAAATTGTCCAAAAAATCTTAAATATATTATATTTTTGCTAATTAAATAATAAATATTTCAATTTTGCTGATTGAGTTGTAAATTTATTACAGCCTCATTGGGCGAGGGCAAGGTAGCCCTTGCCGAGATCTGGCAAGAGCCTTCATGACCCCATTGACTAGGCAAGGCAGCCCTCAGTTAGATTTGGCAAAGGCCCTTCATGCCCTCGCCTACAACCTTCGGCCAAGGAGGCCGCGATGGCCCTAGGTGAGGGCTTCATATCGCTACCAATCCAAGTTAGGGGGAGGTGGCCCTCGCCAGATTTGGTTGAGGGCTACCTTGCTTGTGGCCGGCAAGGCTGCGAAGGGCCTTAGTCATGGCTAGGATGGCCTAGCCTAGGCCTTCATAGCTGTGTCGACCTCGGCCAAGGCGGCCCTTGCCTAGTCTAGGCGAGGCCTTCGAGGCTGGCAAGGGTCACTGCTTACTCTCGTCAGAACAAAAAAAAAAAAAAAAATCAAAGAAGAAATGGAAAACTAAAATTAAAATTAATAAGATTTAAAAATAAAATATACAGGAAATTGTTAATGTTAGCAATGATCATATTGCGTAGGACGAATGGAAGTCCTGCAAGTCTTTCCAAACAGCTATTTGCCTTTCCAATGAAATATTTCCACATTTACAACTGTACAAAAATACCAAATTAAGCATGATTGGAAATGATGAAGTATTTAAATATTAAACAGCACATCAATTTAATAGCTTAAAGTTTTAAAATAATAAGTAGCTATCTCATCCAAAATTATTTTGTTTGTGGTACAAACAAAATACATTGAGATTCCCTTGATATTTTCTTCTTAAAACCCCAGTACGACTGACAGGAAATCTGCCAGACCCGTCAAACTTAAACATTTATAGGTCCCAACGAACTCCGATTGAGGTAGTTGTAACCTGACAGCCACACCCGTCTAGCCCCTTCTTTTTCCGATTGTTCTTTGTAATTCTTTTCATAATTGAAACGAAGATGAGATAGGATCAAGGTGGAAAGAGACTTACTTACAGCACTGTCCTTTTTCAAATATTGTCGTACTTACACCTTTAATAACCTCAGTTATAACTGTTCGTTCAAATTTACTCTTTAAGTTACCCATTCATAATCACCGTTGGTCACTTTTGTGATCAAGTCAACGTTTTGAAAACAATTTGACCGATTCATCTACGATCATTGATTGAGCTGAATATTCAAATATCTTAAATAGAAAGACGGTTTTGTAATAGGAAATAAGGGAGAACTTGAAATTTATTTCTTTGTAGTGTTAATTAATGTAGGTGAACAGAAAATGAATGAATGTGTACATAGTTACAAATGAATTATTGCATAGACCACGTTCATGCTATGTTGAAACGCTTGCTGACAGGCGATGGAAAAATCTCATCTCGGAGATTTGTTGTGAGTTGAAACAATCAATTTATACTAGTTGACTTATTAGTTTGAGTTCTAAATGTAGGTCTAGTTAGATATATTGATGGATTCAAAATGGGGTTTTCTCTTGGTAATCTCCTTAGATGAAGATATTGGATTTTTGTCTGAGAAATGGTATCAAAATCAATGGTTGATTGATGTTTTACTCTCAATGTGTATCAGTATATGTGAATATCTCAAGAAGGAATCTTGTGATCCATGATCTCTATTTATATAGAAAAAGTATTACTCTCATTATATGGAGTAGGTTCTATCATTGAATGTTTAGAACGTCCTATAGGCGTTTAAGTTTCTAAACGAGAAAAAATGCACTGTCTGACCATTTATGCAACATATATACCTTCGGTTACAAAATATACACTATATCTCGTCTCTTTTTCTTTTTTTGAATAAAACATGGTTGGACCCCGTCTACTTGGGCAAAATGAAGTCTAGGATGACTCGTAATTTGTGTATGACATTAATAATTAGTTTTTATTGTTTACCCTGCCATATTTGATCGTATTGTTCATCAATCATCAATTAATGCGTAGGGTCATTTGATCTTGTCACGTTAGCTACGATTGTTTATGGTCCCACTTGAGATGAAAACGAGAAACAATAGGTTTAGTTCTCTGCCCTCAATCAATGCTCTTAATTCTCGAAAATGATGGAACCTAATAAAGTAAATATCTCTCCATCTGTCCGACGGGGACAACTCCTGTTTTTATTTTTGGCATATAATGAAGAGAAAATATTAGGTATAGCTTTGATTCTAGCATGAACTAGCCAGAGTCCACTCACTGGTGACACGTGTTGTCCGGCGCAACGTTGGAATCAGAGCTGATTTTGCAAAATTGATAAATTCGTTTCTCTCCTAACCCACCAGTCACTTGGTCAAATTCGAAAAAGCGAAGCGCTCTCTCTCCTCCTGCTCTCTCTCCTCCTAGCCTGCACCCTCTCTCTCCTCCGCAATGCATTTATTACGAGAAACTTTTCTCTTTCCTTCTCAAGAAAGAGAAGCAGACATTCATTCCTCTCCATTTCTTTCTCCCACACAAAGGTTTCAAAATTTTGAATCTCAAATTCTCTCTCTACGCTCATTGCTGCTCCATCGTGCATCAAGCAGCCATACCCCCGTTGTCGTCGACGAACCACATTACGGCTGCCCTTGCTCTGATGTTGGTTCGCTTCTCTCTTTGCGCTTAAGCACTCGTTCTAGTGTTTGTCAAGAGGCCGTTCCCCCGCACAATTTTGTCCCATTCCATGCCACACAATTTTGTCCTATAATCAGGCGTGGCTATTACACTCACTCAAGCGTGTCCCAATTGATTATGGAACAAAATTGTGTGACATGGAATGTGACGTGTCATAATGATTTGGCCTTATAATCAGGACCCTGTGATTGATTGATATATGAAAGTGAAGTGTTTCAATTATTGAGTGCATTTATTGTATGCATATGTTATATGAGCTATACTAATGTGCAGGGAGGTGCTGAGGCGAGGTAAGTCTTGTATAATGCGTGTTTAGGTTGCCTTTAGGTGAATCCTCGTCCTAATCGGGATTTAGGGTGTGGACTCGCTGAGACTTGTCTCACCCTGTCGTGGTTTAAAATTTTACAGGTCCTTAGATGGAGGTGCGCCATGTCGTTTTAGATGGCCTCGAGAGGTGGAGACCAAGCGTACCATACTCCCTATCCACGGGAACTTTGACTGGACCCGTGAGCTCATCGTGACTACCATTTGGGTCGATGAGGGCCTACCTCAGTTGGTACCTCATTGATTCAAAGCGTGGTTCCGTTCGGGCCCAACGGTGTTTGGGAGGGCCCTTTGGATGGTTTCAATGGGCCTGTTGTCGATGCCAAGTATGTGGTGGATCTCGATCCCATGCATGATGCTAATATTATAGCTCATATTGAGGTGAACCAGGGGCCCAAGGTTGAAGAGCTTGTAGTAGAGGTAGCTGATCCTCTAGACATTGACATCCCATATGGTGTTGTAGTAGACCCGGATCCCAAGTAGGTAGGGTCTGGGGTAAGGTTAGCCTAGTAGCTTCTTTTGGCTTTAGACTTTTGTATATAAACCTGATGTGTTTATAAAGTATGTTTTGTGTTAATTGGTTGTCCTGCTTTTCTATCCCATACTGAGTGTTGTCTAGGAATTGTTTATTATACGCTTTCACATGTGCAATAAAATGGATGGGTTGGTGACGCGTCCTGGGACGTCGCAATTTTATCGACCACCGAGGGATGAGCGCGTGCTTGAGGTTTCGGGCGTGACATCCCCACCCAAAGTGGTATCAGAGCCAGGTTAGTGTTTGGAGTGATAAGGTGAGATGGGTTATGGGATAGTTGTTGGAAAGGCCTTTTTATTATGCTGATGCATGTGATTGATAGCTGATTGGTAGCTTGTTTGGTGTGATCGCTCAATTTTTAATTATGTATGAAATTGGAAAGTAGGTTCTGTAAGGATCTTGCGTCATGAGTGATCAAGAGCAGATGACGCCTAGAAAGAGAACTATAGGAGCTGTTACTTGGGGTGGGACGCCGACAAGGGTCGGTACCCGAGGTGGCTGAGCTAGAGTGTAGGCTCAGGCTAGCGCAAGTGGAGTAGTATTGCCGCAGGTCGGTGTAGTTGTAGCAGCACCTAGTGATTTGAGAATAGACGGGATCGTTCAGGCGCTTGAGACTCTTGGAACTCTGATGGGGCAGCAGGCCCAAAATCAAGCTGCCGCCACTACCACCGCCACTATAGCCGCTGCTATTGCTGTCGCCAATGCTGCTATTGCTGCTGTTGCTGCCACACTTGTTGAAGTTCCACCTGGGAACATGATTGCTGAGAGGCTTATGCACAAGCTCATAGAGTAGTTTCTGAAGCTGAACCCATCGAGGTTCACTGGTGTAGGAGACCCCGAGGCTGCAACACTCTGGGTCCAAGACTTGGAGAAGACCTTTGCACTACTGATGTGCACTGAGGATGAGAAGGTTGTCCTTGCAGTGTATCAATTGCAGGGCAATGCAAGTACCTGGTGGAGATCCACCAGAGGCAGAATAGTCCTTGAAGGTGAGGTTTCGGTGTGGAACGCCTTCCTTGGAGCCTTTAATGGCAAGTACTTTTCTGACAGCGCAAGGGAGCAGAAGATGGAGGAATTTCAACGCCTTCGTCAAGGTCTATTGACAATGGATCAATACGAGGCCAAATTTGTAGAGTTATCGTAGTACGCCCCGAGACTGGTAGAAGATCCGGAAGACCGAGCTAGGAGGTTCAAGAATGGCCTCTAACTGGAGCTGAAGAATCCGTTGGTACCGCTCAACCTGAAAGACTACAATGACTTGTATGAGCGGGACCAGTTGATCGAGAGGAATTTGAGCGAATAAGCTACAGCATCTGGGTCGTGGTTTAGGTCGAATAAGGATGGAAATAGGTTTGGGAAGAAGCCTATGACTTGAGGAAGATATCCTATTCCACCTAATAGGAAGGGTGGGATAGGTAAGTCAACGCCGAGCCAGATGGGCGTGTGTCACTTCTGCAGAAGGCAACACGAATCAGTTTGGTGCCATTTTAGGCCGGGTGCTTGTTTTGAATATGGCTAGCAGGGTCACATGGCCAAGAATTGTCCCCGCAAACCAATAAGACCGCAGCAGTTGTCGCCTCCGCCGCTAATGGGTGAGAACAGGGATACACGCCACCGAATACATAGCAAGGTGGACTGAACAAGCGCCGGCTCAAGGAAGGGTGTATGTTGTCACCAGGAGACAGACAGAGGACTCGCCTGATGTGGTCATAGGTATTGTTTCACTAAATGACCATATTGCTTATGATTTATTTGACCTTGGTGCTACTCATTCATTTATAGTTGAGCAGTTTGTTAAGCTGGTAGGGTTGAGTCCTGAATTGTTGGAGTAAGTGGTTAGCATATCTACACTATTAAAGGACAAGGTGTTAGCTGCAGTAGGTTGTCCTAGGTGCAAGTTAGTGATTGGTGAGTGAGAGGGGATGATAGATTTGATAGTCCTAGCCATGTATGATTTTGATGTGATAATTGGCATGGACTGGCTCACCAAACAAAGAGCTAAGATTGACTGCTATCACAAAGCGATTCAGTTTAACCCGTTAGCGGGTGAAAGTTTCAAGTTTGTTAGGAGTTGAGGAGGACCCTTGATTACCTTAATCTCGTTGCTTGAGGCAACCCGGTTGTTAGACGGGTGTTGTCAATATTATTTGGCGACTGTCATGGATACGACAGTTGAGGAGCTGAAGATCGAGGATATTGCAGTGGTGCAAGAGTTTCCAAACGTGTTTTTGAAAGAATTACTAGGTCTGCCGCCAGAAAGGGAGATAGAGTTCGTGATCGAGTTAGCCCCTGGGACGGAGCCAATCTCTAAGGCTTCCTACCACATGGCATTGTCAGAGTTGAAAGAACTGAATGTGTAGATGCAGGAGTTGTTGGATAAGGGATTCATACGTCCCGGTGCATCACCTTGGGGAGCACCAGTGTTGTTTGTAGAGAAGAAAGATGGTTCGTTGTGCCTTTGCATCAACTATCGACAACTCAATCAAGTGACGATCAAGAACAAGTACCTGCTGCCGAGGATTGATGACTTGTTTGACCAGTTGCAGGGAGCGTCGATATTTTCTAAGATTGACCTGAGGACATGAAATCATCAGCTAAGGATCAGAAAGGAAGACATACCGAAGACAACGTTTCATACGTGATACGGTCATTATGAGTTCATTGTAATGCCATTTGGTTTGACGAACACCCCAATTGCTTTCATGGATCCGATGAATTGGGTGTTCAAGGAGTATCTCGATCAATTTGTGATTGTGTTCATCGACGATATCCTGGTGTACTCGAGAAGTCTTGAGGAGCATGAAAGACAGTTAAGGATAGTGCTCCAGACTCTGCGGAATCATGGACTGTACGCCAAGTTTAGTAAGTGCAAGTTTTGGTTGACTCATGTGGCTTTTCTAGATCACGTGATTTTAGGTGAAGGAATCTCCATGGACTCGACTAAGATTGAAGCAGTTATTAGCTGGCCAAGACTGACGACAGTGATAGAGATTAGAAGCTTCTTGGGTTTAGCAGGTTACTATAGAAGGTTTGTGGAAGGATTCTCAACATTAGCCTCGTCGTTGATTCGATTGCTGAAGAAAAAAGAAAAGTTTGTATGGACGGATAAGTGCGAGTATAGTTTCTAAGAGCTTAAGCAGAAGCTGATTACCGCACCGGTGTTGACAATATCATATGGTATTGAAGGATAGGAGATCTATAGTGATGCATCGTTTAGAGGACTGGGTTGTGTGTTAATGTAGCATGGTAGGGTTGTTGCATACGCATCCCGTCAATTGAGACCTCATGAGTTGAATTACCCGAGGTATGACTTGGAACTCACAGCGATTATTTTCGCTATGAAGATTTGGAGACACTACTTGTGTGCAGAAATGTTCCAAATCTTTATAGATCATCAAAGTCTCAAGTATTTATTCTCTTAGAAGGAGTTGACTAAGAGACAGCATCGTTGGATGGTTCTCAAGGACTATGATTGCGACAAATCTTGGAAAGGCTAATAAGGTCACATATGCATTGAGTCGGAAGTCTTCAATCATGCAAATGCCAATTAAGGAGTGGATTTTACTTGAAGGAGCTCGAGATTCAGTTTTCAAATTTGAAGTATGCCACCTTTCAAATTTTATGGCTACCCTCAGAATTGAGCCAGAAGTGCAGATAAGGATCAAGACGTTTCAGTTGACAGACCTAGAGATTCAAAAGATTTTGCAAGAAGATACAGAAAAGAAAAAGGCTGATTTTTAGATTTCTGAGGACGAAACACTAAGGTTTCGTGAACGATTGTGTGTACCTAACGATGTAGAGCTTAAGGAAGAGATCCTGTTAGAAGCTCATTGTAGCAATTACAACATTCATCCAGGTAGTACGAAGTTGTATCAGAATCTGCGTCAACACTATTGGTGGATCGGTATGAAGGCGGATATCGCCAAGCATGTCGCCAAGTGTTTGAATGTCAGCAAGTGAAGGCACAACACTGTAAGCCGGGAGGACTTTTGCAACCTCTAGAGATTCCTGAGTGGAAATGAGAACACATCACAATGGACTTTGTGATGGGCTTACTAAGGAGTTAGAGGGGTAATGATTCCATATGGGTCGTGGTTGACAGATTGACGAAGTCGGCTCACTTCATCGCCGTGCGAAAGAACTATGCGTTGGACAAATATGCAGAGTTGTACATGCATCAGATTGTTCGGCTTCACGGTGTGCTAGTGACGATTACGTTTGATCGAGACCTGAAGTTCACCGCAGCCTTTTGGAAAAGTTTACAAACTGCCTTAGGAACGAAGCTGCGGTACAGTATGGCCTATCATCCGCAGACGGATGGCTAGTCTGAGAGGATGATTCAAACCCTCAAAGACATGCTGTGAGTTTACGTACTAGACTTCAAAGGAAACTGGGAGAAACAGCTTCATCTCGTTGAGTTTGCCTAATAACATACACCCTTCCCTGAGTTGGAGGCCAGTTCAAACCACTATCACGACCTCTTTTTTTCTGTCCGGGGGAAAAGGAAGAAGGTTTAGGGGTATTTGCCTAAAGAGGCAAACCAATGACCCTACATTAGGCGCGGCTCTCCCAAGCCTATACCTCGCGCAATGTTGAATTTTGTTTTTTAGTTCTTAACAACCTAAATATTTCTAGGAGTCGCCACTAGCCTATTGGGGTTGGCTAGAAACCAATCGAGACACGGGAGTGTTGTCTCGATTCCTACGCAACCCTTGTGGTACCACTAACTTGAAAGGTTGTTCATCTAAATGGCTACACAATCTTGATTACCAATTATAATCCTTATAAAACCGCTAAGCGTCCATGCAAATGTTTTTGTAGGTTTGTTTTCCTTAATGTCTAAACTAATCCTAACATAATTTAGAAGAGAAATTTACACTCAAATTAATGAAAAACGTTGCGCAAGTAAATATCCAAGAAATTGAAATGACTTGAAAGTAATGCGGAAAAGAAAGACCCGATACAAGTCGGGAAAATAATATTACATAGCATTGTTATCACGCCACAGAACAGGATCCCCATGAACAAAAATGGAAATTTAAATATGCATGAAATTACTCTAGATAATTTGAATCTATGCAAAATGGATTATTTACAAAAATGATCATAAAATACCAAAATAGCATTAAATTAGGAAAATGACCTTTTAAAATTAGGAAAATTTCATAGTTGTCATTTTTGCCTTAATTTGATGCCATCTATCACTTTTATTTTATTTTTTTTCAAATTTTTGGATTTTTGGATTTTTTATTTCTTTATTTTTTTAAAAAAATAAAAATAAAAATTTCCTAAACCGATATATGCTAACATTGAGCAACACAGCACATGAATATCACAATAACCGAGCTCAAATCGACCGTTTCAAGATGAAACTTGGTTTGCGCATTTCGTTGAACACTTGGCGTGCATCAAAATCACCCCAAACCAGCTTCCTCAGGTCATGTTTGCAGCCTTCGATCTCAACTCATAAGCAATCTCATGTGGAACTAAAGTATCAAGATTATACTACCACATGCAAGGAGAAAGATTAGACAAAAATCATAGCTTAAAACACAAGAGAACTAAGTTGAAATCGGTCTCAAATATGCGGGTTTGAGCTGATTTTGCAAATATGGATTTGAACCCAAGTCAAGCAAACAGGTTGCATGCCCATACTCAAGCCCCGATACTTATCTCATACGAGATCTAAGGGAAACATTACTTGATTCGAGTAAAAGTAGGTAACATGGGCTTTCAAATACAACAAACATTATAGAGAATGACCAACTAAACACATCAAAACGACCACTCCAAGAAGCATACATGCAAAACTCTTGAAGAGATTTCAACACTTAAAAAAATTCCAGCCTCAAAATCAGTTTTTTGGATTAGTTTTCCTCTTGATTCTTCACTATTAAAACATCTTCGAAATCGAACAAAAATAAATCTAGGATACTTACCTTGCTTCCTAGTTTCTTTTTCAAGTGTTTCTTGGCCGAGAAAACCAAGAAATTATCCTCGGGGGGCACGTGGAAATTGGCTCCTTCAAACTGGAAATGAGATTTGCAGAAAAAAGAACTGACAACGAAGGTTTTAGCTCACCTCCAAAATTAGACTCCATGACTTTTGTTGTTGGAAACATGAACACAAAACAAAACTAATGTATTATAGTTTGGGTTTCAACTCATGGTTTCCCTCATTTGTCTCTCAAGTTTCTCAACAGAACTCGCTTTCCCTCACCCGTGACCAACCGTCTTCAACACTTAGAAAAATGTTCAGACTTTCTTGACCCGCCAGGAAGGTAGTTTTCGGGGGGCTTTAGGAGACCTTCCCGAACTTCATTTTGGACGTGCAACCTATGGATAGAAATATATTTGAGTGATGTTTAACTCTCTAGTTGAAGGTTTTGGCTAATTTTGGCCACAGGTGTGTGAAAATCTCACATTTCTCTCTCCAGGTCAGTCTGGAATTTTTGGGTCTCTTTTTTGGAGTTGCTTCTGAGGGCCTCTTTGGAGAACGACCGTGAGCTCTCCCCTCTCCTTCTCGTCTTTTGCCCTTTTTTCCTTTGAAATAGCCTCCTTCATAGATCGTATTCACTGCATTAAGTAATCTCTTGACCGGCTTTTTGCCCTCCTGCCAAGCCTACCAACTAAGCAATTCACCCACTTTCTGACTTAGCCAAAATTTTCAAATTTTGCAGATGTTAAGTGTGCCGGTTTTGCTGCGACTTTCCTGTGCTTTCAGCGGCTTATCCCTAGCCAGTTTTTGTCCACTTGCACTACTAATTATGGTCTTCCATCATGTGCAAAGATCAGGCTGGTTGGGCGGCTGAGGAGGATATGGTGGGGCCACCAAGTTGCTTACTCAGCAACTCCGAATTCAGACCAACTTGTGGACTGAGATTTGTCAGCTGGTTTGGGTGCTTTAATCCATCAATTTGACTGTAATTTTTAGTCAATTAGTAAGCTCATGTATATTAGTTTAAGATCTCAACCAGATTTTGCAATTTTGCCCTCCCAATTTTGCAAGAAAGTCCCTCAAAGTTGTCAATTTTCTTATGTGAAAATACCAAATTCAATGCAAATTTGGTCCTTTTGGCCCAATTTGATTGATTCGACCTGGCCCAAGTTCAATTTCAACTTAATTGGTGACCAAGATGATGATTTACAGGCTCGGGAGCAAATTTTGCAAAATTTACGAATTGGTCCCTCAACTTTTGGAAATTACATTTTGGCCCCAACTTGCCATTTGAATTCCAATCTGACCTCCTGGGCTTGGCTAGTCACATTTAGATCATTGGCCCCAACTTTTTTCTTTTCTTTTTCTCTAATCTTTTTTTAAATATATTTTCAATTTTTTTTTAATGTAAAAACATCTTCCATTTAAAACACTATAATAAATGCCTAGATAATCTATATGCAAGAATTTAACTTGAAATATTTTTGTGGAAAAAAAGTTCCCATTTTTGGAAATGTATTTTGGGCAAAAATTTAGGTGTCAACATGTTCCTCTTTCTTTACGTGGCGGCTGTCGGCCAAAGCGGTTCCTCCAGCACCAAAAATAAAAAATAAAAAATAGTTGTCCCTCTTTGGAAGGAAGCTTAGAGAGATTTCTTTGAAAGATAAGGTGACACCTAAGTTTTTTTTTTTACAATAGTAAAATGAAAATGCAAGTGAGCTTAATGTAAAGAGCATGGTTTAGGGATGTACCTATGAATACTTTGAAAAGTGTGGTTTAAGGATATATCCACAAACCTTGTGGTTTAAGGCAATCCCACGAACCTTGTGGTTTAAGGCAGTCCCACGAACAGTGTGGTTTAAGACAGTCCCACTAACTGTGTGGTTTAAGGCAGTCCCACTAATCGTGTGGTTTAAGGCAGTCCTTCTAACCTTGTGGTTTACGGCATATCTACTAACCGTGTGGTTTAAGGCAATCCCACTAACCATGTAAATTGTATGGTTTTAAGATAACCATGTAAATTGTATGGTTTTAGGATGACCAAGAACCTCTTGAAAATGCATGGTTTAAGGCTAACCCATGAACCCTTTGAAATTGTGCCTTGAAAATGCATGGTTTGAGGCTAGCCCATGAACCCTTTGGAATTGCGTGGTTTAAGGATGACCAAGAACCTCTTGAAAATACATGGTTTAAGGCTAATCCATTAACTCTTTGGAATTGCATGGTTTAAGGATGACCGAGAACCTGTTGAAAATGCATGATTTAAGGCTAACCCATGAATCCTTTGAAATGGCATCTTGAAAATACATGGTTTAAGGCTAACCCATGAACCCTTTAGAATTGCAAGGTTTAAGGATAACCAAGAACCTTTTGAAAATATATGGTTTAAGGCTAACTCATAAACCCTTTGAAATTGCAAGGTTTAAGGATAACCAAGAACTTTTTGAAAATGCATGGTTTAAGGCTAACCCATGAACATTTAGAATTGCAAGGTTTAAGGATAACCAAGAACCTTTTGAAAATGCATGGTCTAAGGCTAACCCATGAACCCTTTGAAATTGCCAGGTTTAAGGATAACCAAAAACCTTTTGAAAATGCATGGTTTAAGGCTAACCCATGAACCCTTTGGAATTGCAAGGTTTAAGGATAACCAAGAACCTTTTGAAATGCATGGTTTAAGGCTAACCCATGAACCCTTTGGAATTGCAAGGTTTAAGGATAACCAAGACCCTTCTAACCCATGAACCCTTTAGAATTGCATCGTTGAAGGGTAATCAAGAACCTCTTGAAAGTGCATGGTTTAAGGCTAACCCATGAACCTTTAGAATTGCAAGGTTTAAGGATAACCAAGAACCTCTTGAAAATGCATGGTTTAAGGCTAACCCATGAACCCTTTAGAATTGCATCGTTGAAGGGTAATCAAGAATCTCTTGAAAGTGCATGGTTTAAGGCTAACCCATGAACCCTTTAGAATTGCATGGTTTAAGGGTAACCAAAAACTCTTGAAAATGTATGGTTTAAGGCTAACCCATGAACCCTTTGAAATTGTGTCTTGAAAATGCATGGTTTAAGGCCAACCCATGAACCTTTTGGAATTGCATGGTTTAAGGGTAACCAAGAACCTCTTGAAAGTGCATGATTTAAGGCTAACCCATGAACCCTTTAGAATTGTATGGTTTAAGGGTAACCAAAAACTCTTGAAAATGCATGGTTTAAGGCTAGCCCATGAACCCTTGAAATTGTGTCTTGAAAATGCATGGTTTAAGGCTAACCAATGAACCCTTTAGAATTGTGTGGTTTAATGTTGACCCATGAATTCTTTGAAATTGTGTGGTTTCACTGGAGAAACCTGTCATTCGAGAATATTCTGAAATGGGTACTGCACATCAAATAGAATTCATTATAACAAGTACTCTAGTAGCGAAAGCATACTAGATGAGATCAATTTCAACACATGTCATTAGAAACAATATCAAAAGTGTATCGGTAATGAGAAGGCAATGATTGCATAAACAAATCAAATTAATTCCGACCACTTGACAAACTTGCAAAACTGTCATCACGCTCAGATAATATCATTAATCGTCAAATTCTCTTGGGAGAAAAATCCTTGTTGAAATGACCTTGACTTATGAAAAAGGTCTGTTAAGTATGCCGAGCAAGGACCCTTAGTCAGAAAGGGCTTCTCGCATATTCTCAAGAAAAAGGGCCGTTTGATCCCATCTATTCATGTGGGAAATAAACTGATCACTCAATCTCACTTTTCTAGTGTGCAAGGCTTTGAATCATTCGGAATATGTACACATTGACCAATCTAAAGGGTCTTTTAGAAGGACCGTAGTGCAGGTTTGGTCATGGTTTTAGCAGTGGATAAGCATCATTGGCTATGAAATGAATTAATCATCGATCGACATCTTCGTCGAGTTTACAAGTCAAGAAACCTTAAGATGAGATAAGACAACCTTGCTCTCACTTCTTCGAGTGGTATCCTCTTCATAAATCCTAATTTCCACTCAAATTATCCCAATCTGAAGAGACTTTGGGAATGGATTGTAATGTTGATTCGGGGAAAGGTTCAAAAGACTTAGCTCAAAAGGCTTAGAACTTTTTGTCAATAGGGGATTTGAGAGTTGGTGATTATCATGGCATCATTACCATATCATCCATTTTTTTTAAAAGCGCTCGACTTTTAAAATTGAAATTGTTTCGACAGTCCTTTGACTAATCATCTTAACATAATGGCTTTTGCATTTGCAATGATTTTCTTTTCAATGCAAGCATTTTTTTTATGGCCATTTTTGCTTTCACAGAGATATTCCTCTTGATGCAATTGTTTTTCTTCCACTTTTTATTTTTTTTTATTTTTTTCGGGCATTGGCCTTGTTTTTACCAAGCACACTGCTTTTTCATGCCTCTTAATTTTCACTTGACTTTTGCTCTTTTGAGCTTTTTGAGCTCTTAGGAATTTTGAGATGCTTTTCATATTCTCATATAAACACCAATTGCATTGGTAAATCATGTGCCCTGCCCCCAATGTGGAGAGATAATCACCACTCGGGTTTTAGAAATGAATAGTTAGGCTCAATATGGTTTAAGCAAAGGGGATTGGTGTTTGGGTAGAGAAAAGAATGCTCTTCTTCATCTTGGGATGCTTCGAACTTCCATAAGAATTCACTTGAAGTTACCGCAAAAAGATTTATGCAAGTGAGAGTAAAGAAACCTTTCTCATCTTTCCTCTCCAAATAATGTCAACCCAAACCTCCGTAATTGCCCCATCGTGGGGCGGTTCTTGACAGGGGTATTTTGTAGAATATTCTTCAATTTAAAAGGCTCAAATGGGCTAACTATTGTCACCTATAGTGTGTATGATAGAGGAAATAAATGCCTCTTATCATCTTGATCTATGTACCACTTGCGAATGAATTCATTGACCTTAAATGACATGGGTTTTCTTTTACAATCGAATCCCAGAGTGCTTAAAGGACATGTTTGGAAATGGGTTGCCTTTCCTCATCCTAAGTGTTTCTCGCTTGGCATAAGTAACAACGCCTTTCATTTTTGTTGAGATCATCTGGGTGGATTAACCTCCATAGAGAATTTTGGTTCGAAATGAGTAATCCATCGAGTGGATGGACAATTTAAAGATAAAGAAGATTTTTGCAAACTTGGTGGAAAACTCGTTTCTTCAATTTCCATTTTTTTTGTGCTTGTTTCTAGAAAAACACTAAATGTTCTTTTTTTGCAATGGAAATTCTCCATTTGTTTTTCATTTGATTTTGAGAAGAAGGGTACTTACCTGTGCCTTAGTAGTCGGACGACCCTATGAAGAACAAAAAGGGAATGTGTTAGTACATGAATCCTCAGGGATCGTAAAACTGGAGACGATACAACATTACCCTTGGTCAGTTTCACCATTTGGCGGAAACAGCAACATGAACCTATTGTTTTTAAGACTTGAAGAGATTCTCAGGTCTTTGGTCTCATTAGTTCAAGCATTTTCCTCATTTTGCAAAAGTAAGAGAGGCAAAAAGTTTTTTATTTTATTTTTTTACATGGCAACCTTGTTGCCGTTTCCGGGGATCGAACCCCGGCCGTTCCCGGACCACTTCAATCCCCATACCACCAGGCTAAAGCTCTGGTAGTGTTGGTGGGGCGCTTCTTTTTTCATTTAATCAAACCAACTCAAGGATGACACGTGTTTTTACATCGAGTCACGTGCATTGAATATGTGTTACCCCCACATGTTGCTTGGTCGATATAGATTATGCTTAAATCAATTTCTCAAGTTTGTTCCTCGAATACCGACGCTTCCTGTCAAACAAGGGAACTACGTCAAAAATGAAGTTTAGATGAGGCATTTTGAAAATGATACTGAATTACCCTTCTCCTGCATCTGACTTTAAATGTGTTGTGTTTCTTCTTCATGTGCCTTTGCTCCTCAAGTGTTAACATTTCCTTGAAGATTTTCATTTCAAAGATGTTATCGAATTCACTCATTCTAAGTGGATGTCAAAGATGAAAGGAGAGGGGTACTCCTTGTTTCTACATGTGAGGACATTGCTCCTTGGATGTTTTACTCCATTTATTCCATCAAAATGGATGGTTGGGCCTTAGCATGCCTTCTTGGTATAAGGTGTTGCTCCAGCGGTCAATGTGCACCTTTTCCTACAAGAGATGGGGCATGTTACTTATATTCCAAAAGTGAATTTGACTAATTCAGGGACGATACTCCCTTTTTGCGTTGAATCAATTGACTTTGTTTCATCTTGCTTCACAGGTGAGAGTTACTCTACTTCGAGTGACTTGCCCTGTTTATCAACTGCAAGGAAAAAGAGACGTAATATGTTATTTTCATATTCGACGTGATTCATTTTAGGAATGGTATACTCCCTTTTACGGCATATCTGATGATTGCATTCCATCCTGTTTTCTTGGCTATGCAGAGGGATTTGCTTCCATGATTGACAGCAATTTACATGGAAAATGTCTATTCCATTTGAATCTTTCCCTTTTTAGAAGTCGGGTGACTCAGGCATTGCGTGCTCTCGATCCATTTTGTGGCTGTCTGCCCCAATTAAAATTTCCTACACATGTGGAAACAATGTATTATTTCTACTCTTAGGTGCATTAAGTTTAGGAACGAAGTACACCCTTTTTCAAAGTCGGGCAATTCAGCATCTCATTGTAGCTTTGTGGAGGAAGGGAAGACATTATCCTTATGGTTGAATGTATGCCACATTGAGTTAGATAACTTGTCCATATGCAGCTCCATTATGTTGGATTGATGAATCTTCATTTCATTTGAATCCTTCATGCTTTACTCAGTTTCTCACATACCCCTTTTAGGCTAGGTGACCTTTCGCCATTTTTGTTGTGTCAACGCATTTCCCACTTCACAATCTATAAACATGGGTGGCTATGTCGGTTTATGAATGAGTTGTTTTGACTTTTGGAACGAATACACCCTTTTCTTTTGAAGATCGTGTGATTCTAGACCAGGTTGTCCTCCTCATGTAGTTTTGTTGCTTGCCAATAATTTCATCACTAAAATTTGCACAAAGTAGAAGGACAAATCATTCCTAAAATAAATCGAATTTAACTTGAAACAATTACCACCTTTTATTTGAAGGCAACATTTGATGACCGATTCTTGTTTGTGTACATCTACATCTTGAAGTGTTGTCTTGCAGACCACCAATAATTATCTCCATATAGGATTGGATGCCAAGACACCATTGGAAGTGTAGGAATTGCAGTTGCTTCTTGTTTGCGATCGATGAAATAGTTTGATGGCAAAGAATGTCTATAGATTTCTTTTTCCACAAAGAATGTCAAATTAATATGAGGTCATCTAGGATGTGGAACTTCTGTGGAAGCCACTTTCGAAACAATAAAGATTGCCGTTAGGCTGGTAGATTTGTGATCTTCGAGGCTTTGACGGTTCTTTTCACACTTAATAGCAATGTTTGAATTCATATGCTGCGAAAATATTCCTATAGTTCATGGCTTAACCAAATATGCCCATAAATGAGCATGAATTGGTGCATTTCATGACTTGCTCTATTAGGGACAAGCCTGCCCTTTTGTCTTTCCAAAGGAAATAAATGTCAATCTTGAACAAAACCATCATTTTACTTGTTTGACAAAAATGGATGGTCAAGTTAGTGGTTGCATAAGAAATCCCTATTGGAACGATTACAACCTTACCCCCTCAAAGCATCGTTCTGCGGATCAACCTACAAAAGCAATTAAGTGAAGAGATAAAATATTGTGCAAGTTCTTCTTGAAACTCATTTTCAAACATTTTGAAGCTAAGGCATAAAACTCGACCTAGAAGATCCGTTTGAAACACTTCAAGTGTTTTAAAGAATATAACTTTTATGAACTCTAACTTCATTATTAAAAAAAATGTGAGTTGTATGATTTACAAAAGCATTTGATTGGGTCCACAATCATAACCCAAAACGCAAAACACGGTTCCTAATAGGAATAATGACAAGGATAAAGTACAAGAAGCTCTTTCGTAGAGGAGCATAATAAGCACAATTCTCGTCTTAGCTGTAAAGTCCACTTTTGGCATGGTAAAGCAAGAAGAGTTCAAGGAATGGTTGTCACGCATGACCTGCGAAAGGAAGATAATGTCAGTACATGAACGAAAAATTGATCTTTCAATAAAGCCGCCTCTTACAATGAAATCAAGGCGACGATACCTTCTCCATAGTATCCACTTACGAGAATTTGGTATTTCGTCAAGAATTTATTAGTAAGAGGAGATTTCATTAAAAGATCAATCCTCGACTATCAATTGAATGCCCACTCTGTTCCAAAAGTTTCATACACAAATGGGGCATTGATTTTGAAAGATTCATTTGTGATTTCACTAATGCAAAGGTGAGGTGATTTTTATTTTGAGAAATCAATACACAAAATGTGATTTGAATTTTAATTTTGGAATGTGACCAAGAAAGAATTTTATTGGAAATTTGATTTTAATTCTATGCCCCAAAATGTAATCTTGACTTGGAAGAATTTCTATACAAAATGTGACTTTGAGTTTGTAATTGAAAATTTAAACAAAAACATATGTTCTAATCTAGGCCAGATCAGATGCATTTGAAATGTTTATTTATAAAGAGTGAGTGCCAAGCCTATATTTTCAAGGGCATTCCATTGATTTCCGTGAATCTCAAAAAGTGAAAATTTCAATCCGAAGTGAGCAAGTAAATGGAGAAATCATACTTATAGTGGGTGAAGAGACTTTTTTTTTTTTTTTTTTTCAATCACATAGACATGCAGATGGAAACTTGTGAGGTTTGATGCATAAAGGTGGAATTCTAAAGGCTTAAAGTCCCCAATTTGATTAGATCAAAAGAGTTTTCCCTACTCCGCACTTACGTCGGACAGTTCTCTTTATCATTAATCATAATGAGCGGGACCAAAAGTGGATAACCATGGGTCATTCCCCACACGGGTTCCATCTTTTGGCACCTCCTATGGGCTTCCTGGTGCGATCGGGGTTTTAGATCGTGGGTTGTGTGTGTAAATGTGTAGTGCAAGTATGAAGGCACGCACAATAATTGATATCCAAACAACACTTCAATTTCATCCATATAGACATACATTCCTACACCTCCCTGCAAAAGAAATGGGTCAATAGACACTCCACCTCTTATTACTCCAAACCTACAAAAACATTTAACACATTGTTAGCCAACTAACCTTATTTTCCACGCGGCTTTGACACGCACTATCAAATGAAGACCATGTTAGTGAACAACCAATCAAGTTATTACGGCCTAAGTCCTCTAAGGTTTGCAACTAAGTCCCCAGCGGAGTCGCCAAGCTATCACGACCTCTTTTTTTTTTTCCGTCCGGGGGAAAAGGAAGAAGGTATTTGCCTAAAGAGGGGGACCAATGGCCCTAAATTAGGCGCAGGCTCTCCTAAGCCCATACCTCGTGCGACATTAGATTTTGTTTTTTAGTTCTTAACAACCTAAATATTTCTAGGAGTCGCCACTAGCCTATTGGGATCGGCTAGAAACCAATCGAGACACGGGAGTATTGTCTCGATTCCTACGCAACTAGAGATTTCTAGGAGCAGGGACTTGTTTACGCTAATGTTTTATTAGCGCCCTTGCGGTACCACTAACTTGAAAGGTTGTTCATCTAAATGGCCACACAATCTTGATTATCAATTATAATCATTATAAAACCACTAAGCGTCCATGCAAATGTTTTTGTAGGTTTGTTTTCCTTAATGTCTAGACTAATCCTAACATAATTTAGAAGAGAAATTTACACTCAAATTAATGAAAAGCAGTGCGCAAGTAAATATCCAAGAAATTGAAATGACTTGAAAGTAATGCGGAAAAGAAAGACCCGATACAAGTCGGGCAATTAATATTACATAGCCTTGTTATCACGCCCCGGGACAGGACCCCCGTGAGCAAAAATGGAAATTTAAATATGCATGAAATTACTCTAGATAATTTTAATCTATGCAAAATGGATTATTTACAAAAATATCATAAAATACCAAAATAGCATTAAATTAGGAAAATGACCTTTTAAAATTAGGAAAATTTCATAGAAGTCATGTTTGCCTTAATTTGATGCCATCTATCACTTTTATTTTATTTTTGAAATTTTTGGATTTTTGGATTTTTTTTATTTCTTTATTTTTTTAAAAAAATAAAAATAATAATTTCCTAAACCGATATATGCTAACATTAAGCAACACAACACATGAATATCACAATAACTGAGCTCAAATCGACCGTTTCAAGATCGAAACTTGGTTTGTGCATTTCGTCGAACACTTGGCGTGCATTGAATTGTGTGATTTGACTGTTCTCGGTAAAGTAGTTAAACCAAATCGCCCCAAACCAGCTTCCTCGGGTCATGTTTGCAGCCTTCAATCTCAACCCATAAGCAATCTCATATGGAACTAAAGTATCGAGATTATACTACCACATGCAAGGAGCATGATTAGACAGAAATCATAGCTTAACACACAAGAGAACTAAGTTGAAATCGGTCTCAAATATGCGGGTTTTAGCTGATTTTGCAAATCTGGATTTGAACCCAAGTCAAGCAAACAAGTTGCATGCCCATATTCAAGCCCTGATACTTATCACATACGCGATCTAAGGGAAACATTACTTAATTCGAGTAAAAGTAGGTAACATGGGCTTTCAAATACAACAAACATTATAGAGAATGACCAACTAAACACATCAAAACGACTACTCCAAGAAGCATACATGCAAAACTCTTGAAGAGATTTCAACACCTAGAAAAATTCCAGCCTCAAAATCAGTTTTTTGGACTAGTTTTCCTCTTGATTCTTCACTATTAAAACATCTTCGAAATCGAACAAAAATACATCTAGCATACTAACTTTGCTTCCTAGTTTCTTTTTCAAGTGTTTCTTGGCCGAGAAAACCAAGAAATTATCCTCGGGGGGCACGTGGAATTTGGTTCCTTCAAACTAGAAATGAGATCTACAGAAAAAAGAATTGACAATGAAGGTTTTAGCTCACCTCCAAAATTAGACTCCATGACTTTTGTTGTTGGAAACATGAACACCAAACAAAACCATATGTATTATAGTTTGGGCTTCAACTCATGGTTTCCCTCATTTGTCTCTCAAGTTTCTCAACAGAACTCACTTTCCTTGACCCGTGACCAACCATCTTCAACATTTAGAAAAATTTTCAGACTTTCTTGACCCGCCAGGAGGGTAGTTTTCGGGGGGCTTTAGGAGAACTTCCCGAACATCATTTTGAACGTGCAACCTATGGATGGAAAGATCTTTGAGTGAAGTTTAACTCTCTAGTTGAAGGTTTTGGCTAATTTTGGCCACAGGTGTGTGAAAAGCTCACATTTCTCTCTCCAGGTCGGTCTGGAATTTCCGGGTCTCTTTTCTGGAGTTGCTTCTGAGGGCTTCTTTGGAGAACGACCGTGAGCTCTTTCCTCTCCTTCTTGTCTCTTGCCCTTTTGTCCCTTGAAAGAGACTCCTTCATACATCTTATTCACTGCATTAAGTAATCTCTTGACCGGCTTTTTGTCCTCCTCCCAAGCCTACCAACTAAGCAGTTCACCTACTTTCTGACATAGCCAAAATTTTCAGATTTTGCAGATGTTTGAGTGTGCCGGTTTTGCTGCGACTTTCCTGTGCTTTTAGCGGCTTATCCCTGGCCAATTTTTTTCCACTTGCACTAATAATTATGGTCTTCCATCACGTGCAAAGATCAGTCTGGTTGGGCGGCTGATGAGGATATGGTGGGGCCACCAAGTTGCTTACTCAGCAACTTCGAATTCAGACCAACTTGTTGACTGAGATTTGTCAGCTGGTTTGGGTGCTTTAATCCATCAATTTGACTGCGATTTTTGGTCAATTAGTAAGCTCATGTATAGTAGTTTAAGATCTCGACCAGATTTTGCAATTTTGCCTACCCAATTTTGCAAGAAAGTCCCTCAAAGTTGGCAATTTTCTTATTCGAAAATACCCAATTCAATGCAAATTTGGTCCTTTTGGCCCAATTTGATTGACTCCACCTGGCCCAAGTTCAATTTCAACTTAATTGGCGACCAAAATGATATTTACGGGCTCGGGCGCAAATTTTGCAAAATTTACGAATTGGTCCCTCAACTTTTGGAAATTACATTTTGGCCCCAACTTGCCATTTGAATTCCAATCTGACCTCCTGGGTTTGGCTAGTCATATTTAGATCATTGGCCCCAACTTTTTTTCTTTTCTTTTTTTAATCTTTTTTTTTAATATATTTTCAAAATTTTCTTTTTTTTTTTTTTTCTTTTTAAATAAAAATAGCTTCCATTTAAAACACTATATTAAATGCCTAGATAATCTATATGCAAGAATTTAACTTTGAAATATTTTTGTGGAAAAACAAGTTTCCATTTTTTGGAAATGATTTTTGGGCAAAAATTTAGGTGTCAACAACCACTTTCCGGTGCATTTTGTGGCGCATATCCTTTGTTTTGTCTCATCGGCGGTAGCGGCAACTGTGATCCCATCGGCCTATGGGGATAGTCTTTGACCTGCTGGTCCTACTGACCACATCCATAACAAACACTCGTCCTAGAATGGCGCGAGGCTGATCCATGTCGTCTTTCGTAGAAATGACACACTCCATTCTGGTTTGGCACTAACTTTCCTATCCCACCCTTTCCGTTGGGCGGAATGGGATACCTTCCTCCAGACATCGATTTCTTCCCAAATTAATTACCATCCCTATTTAACCTGAACTGCGACCTAGATGCAGTGGCTCGTTCGTTCAGGTTTCTCTCTATTAGCTGGGCCTGCTCATACAAATCATTGTAGTCATTCAGATTAAGCGACACCGATGGATCCTTCAACTCCAGTCTTAGTCCATCTCGGAATCTGCTTGCTCGGTCTACGGGATCCTTAATCAGTCTAGGGGCATACTGAGACAGCTCGGCAAACTTTGCCTCGTACTGGTTCACATACATTAGACCTTGATGAAGGCGTTGAAATTCCACCATCTTCTGTTCCCTGGCATAGTCAAAGAAATACTTGCCATTGAAAACTTCCACGAAAGCGTTCCACTCCGGAACTACACCTTCAAGGAACACTCTTCCTCTGGTGGGCCTCCACCAAGTGCTCGCATTTCTCTGCAACTAGTAGATTGCAAGGACCACCTTGTCTTCCTCCGAGCACCTCTCCAACTCTTGGATCCAGAGGATTGCAGCCTCGGGATCGCCTGCTCCTGTGAACCTCGGCGGTTTCAACTTCATAAATTGCTCAACTAGCTTGTGCATCGGTCTCTCCCCAATCACAATCCTAGGTAGAACCTCGGTAGGTGCAGTTGTAGTAGCATTCTGGGCCTGCTGCCCAATCATATTCCCAAGGGTCTTGAGCGTCCACACGATCCCATCGATTCTAGGATTGCCAGGTGCTGCTATACCAGTACCGGCTTGTGGCGGCACTCTAACACTCGTGCTGGCCTGAGCCGACACTCTACCTCGGGCATCAACCCTGGTCGGCGTCTTACCCCGAGTGACTTGCGCAACAGTCCTCTTCCTAGGAGTTCTCTATTCTTGATCGCTCATAGTGTAGACTCTTTATAGAACTTGCTTTCAAATTCCACACAGAATTAGAAAACTGAGCGACCCACACATAACAATCTACCAATCAGCTAATCAATCACATGCATCAGCACAAGAAAAATGCATTTCCTACTAACTATCCCATAACCCATCACACCTTATCACTCAAGACACTAACCAACTCTGATACAACTTCAGGCGGGGATGTCATGCCTCGAACCTTGAGTGCACGCACATCCCTCAGTGGTTGATCAAATTGTGACGGTTCTAGCACTCGTCGCCGATCCATTCATTTTATGCACATGCGGAAGCCAACTAATAAATCTCCAGACAACAATCAACATGTGATAGAAAAGCAGGACAACAATTAACACAAAACATATTTTATAAACACATCAGGTTTATACATAGAAGTCTAAAGCCAAAAGAAGCTACCAGGCTAACCCTACCTTGGGCCCTACCTACTTGGGATCCAGGTCTATTACGACACCATCTAGGATGTCAATGTCTAGAGGATCAGTTGCCTCTACTACAGGCTCTTCAACCTCGGGCCCCTGGTTCGCCTCGATATGAACTATAATATCAACATCATGCATGGGGTCAAGATCCACCACATACTCGGCATCGATGGCAGGCCTATTGAAACCATCCAAGGGAACCTCCCGAACACCGTTGGACCCGTGATGGAACCATGCTTTGAATCAATGAGGTACCAACTGAGGTAGGCCCACATCGACCCAAATGGTAGTCATGACAAACTCATAGGTCCAGTCAGGGTTCCCGTGGATAGGAAGTATGGTACACTCGGTCTCTACCTCTCGAGGCCACCCAAAACAAATGTGGCGCACCTCCATCTAAGGACCTATAAAATTTTAAACCATGATGGGGTGAGAGAAAGTCTCAGCGCGTCCATACCCTAAACCCCGATTGGGATGTGAATTCACTTAGAAACAGCCTAAACACGCATTATACAAGACTTACCTCGCCTCTGTAACTCCCTACACGTTAGTACAGCTCATATAACATATGCATACAATAGATGCACTCAATAATTGGAACACTTCACTTTCATATATCAATTAATTACAGGGGTTCCGATTATAAGGCCAAATCGTTATGACACGTCACATTCCGTGCTACAAAATTTTGTTTCATAATCAGGCGCAGCTATTTCGCTCACTCAAGCATGTCCCAATTAATTATGACCCAACGGCCACGGCCAACTCAATAGTCGGTGGTCATCCAGCATAACCAGGTGTTGTCCCACTTCGTTGAGCACGGCAACGTCTACATATAGACGGCATTCCCAAAGGAGCATTGACCCAGCCTCCATTGCAACCAGCGTTCGTTGACATAGGGCATCTGAACTTAATCAGGCATCGTCCGACATAAACGCATCGTGACGGATTCCAATAGCGATCATACGCACATCTAATCTCGGCCAAGGACATCGTGCTTTGCACTCAAATGCCTCAATTTCAAATAATGTACTTAGCCTATTTTCTTCATATTAAAAACACCCGGTAAAATAAATGTGCGTGGTCACATAGTTAAATCGAACCATAAAGTGTGATATTCTCCCATTTTAAAATTCAACGAATTTATATAGTACTTAAAATATTTTTGGCGTAAAAAACCAACACCCGATATTTTTCTTATTAAATACCAAAAATCCAAATTTTTGAAATAATAATTCAAAAATCATCACCAAGCACTCAAATTCATAATTCACTTCAACCATGACGATCAGCGTAAAATTTTGACAATTGGCTATCCCGATATAATTTACGCTAATTAATAATTAATTAAGTAAATTGTATTTAATTAAATAAATTGTAAATATTTAAATTGAAACACTCAATTAAATTAACATAAGCTAACTGGGCTAATCTACTTAAACTAATTAAACTAATTTAATTAACTAACTACATTATCTAATTAACTAACTAAATGGTCTAACTAACCATCTAACCATCTAATTGGCCTAACTAAATTATCTTAACCAATCTAGTTAAGCTAACTAAATCTCACTAATCTCAATTAACCCTAAACTAATCCCCCTAAGAGTAATTAATCCCCTAATTAGAGCTTAGGATGTTAACTCACCGGTTTAGTGAGATAACGGGTCCACGGCGAGAATGGTGCGACGTCGACCAAGACCCGGGCCTACGGTGACACCAAATAAGGCCCCGAAGGGGCTGAAAATGGCCTAACACGGCTCAGCCCAATGGCTGAAATCCGATTTTGCTTTGGAGTTGGTCGAGGGAGCCGAGGGGGCTAGCTGCGCGGTGCCGGTGGCTAGACAGCATGGGAACGACTGCTGGAGCGGAGCAGGGATGAACTGTCGGCCAAGGGCTGTTGGCTGGCAGCGATGGCGGAGCCAGGCGGTTTGGCGTTGGGCTGCGACGCGGGCTGGCCTATGCTCGAGGACGCTAGTCGCGGGAGCTGGCTGGCTTGGGCTTGGGGAAGCTAGTCACGAGAGCTGGCTGGCTCGCGAGCGACTACGATGACACAAGGGCGTGAGGCAGTGCTACTAGCTGGTTCGGCAAGGGCTGGAGATGGTGGTTCAACAACAATGGAGGAAGAGGAAGTGAGGAAGAAGAAGAAGAAGAAGTGTTTTGTAGGGGAAGAAAGGAGCTGGTCGCACATATGGAGGGAAGGAGGAGAGAGGGAAGAGATAAGGGGACAAAGGGAGAGAAAGTCAAGCCTTGTGCCAATCCTATGGCTTGCAAATTATCAATGTGATGATGAACAAGCCCCTAAAGTCCAAGCCTCATCCAACAGCCAATTTCCCTTCCAAAAACTTCTCAAACAAGCCAAATTGAAGGCCAAATAGCAGCAGCCCAACAAACCTATGAATTTGCACCCAAATTCCTTCAAAATCCTCACCAATTAAACCAAATTGGCCTCCAAAATTACCAACTACAGTGCCCATACAAATTTCCACAATTTACTTCACCAACCCATCCATTTTGAAGGCTAAAAGTTCACATAAAAATGGCCTTCCGAATTTCTTTGATTTACTTTGCCGAATTCCATTTTTTCGCCAAAATTCAGGGCTCATCAAAAATTCTTCAAAAGATGAGATGATATCCTAAAAATAAATTATGACACACTCGAACTTTCTATTCCCAAAACCGAGTTTAATTTCATGGTTAAATTCAATCAAATGCGATTTTAGTGTGACCTAACCTACTAGGTAGGTTTTAGGGATTTTAGTGCGTTTGACCCGTGGTCGATGATTTCTATCCACATTTGTGCATCTCCGACTCATAGGCGACTCTCGATTGTCATAAAAATCTCAAGGTTTCAATTACCAGCACTAAGTACAGAATCGATAGAAAAATTGGTTTAGTGTCATTCGACACAAATTTTGCAATCATGTGGAATCACCCACAATTTAATTACGTGCTTCTGTTGAATCGAGCTATCTCTGATCTCTAATCAATTATAATTGTGCCGTATTGACCTTTGTCAATTAGTACGGTTGAGCAGTCGATTTCTGATCGAATTCTCAAGTCAGTCGTGTTTATATCCCTTAACGGCTTCACCTAACAGATTAGTTATCTCTTGAGTGATCAGCTCAAAGAAAATGACTATAGGCGCATTGATGAAAAGCTCATTTCATATTATCGAAAGAGGGTCGAAAATTCAGGATGTCACAGTAATACTAGCACTTTCAATTGGTATCTCAGCTGCAGTGCTTATCTTATTGAAGTGCTTTTACTTCTAAGCTAAAGATCTTCTATGGCTAGTATTTTGGCTCTAGGATTGGTTGAAGGACAGAGCAACACCAAACCATCCTAATTTGATGGAAAATAGTACAATGTATGGAAGAATAAAATGAAGGCGTTCCTAAGATCTAAAGATCCTCTGGAATGGGATGTTGTAGAAAGATGAATTAATCCAAAAGCAGCATCACCTTACACAAAGGAAAATAAGTGATAGACAAAGATGTTGAGGAATTCATTCAAGCAAAAATTACCAAGAGATAGACCCTTGATGCTAAAGCTATTTATTTTTTATACTGTGCTTTGTCTCCTGCTAAATATAACAGAATCTCTTCATGTGAAACAGCTAAAGAAGTCTAGGATAGGCTTCACGTCACTTATGAGGGAACTGATCGTGTAAATGAGACTAAAATAAACATTCTACTTGGACAATATGAGTCCTTTAGATTGAAGCTTGGAGAGTCTATTGATGATATGTTCAGTCGCTTTACTAAAATTATAAATGGTTTGGCTTATCAAGGTCAACCAATCTCTAGTCCAATGAAGGTCAACAAATTACTACAAGGACTTTCAGATGACTAAAATCATGTGAAGACTTCAATTAGGGAGACTCAAAGGATCATGCCTCTTTCTGTTGATGAATTGATAGGCATTCTTCAATTGTACGAAATGGAACATATTAATGATGAAAAGGATCCAGAAGGTAAGAAGTCAATTGCACTTAAATCTAATGTTGATTCTAATGATATAGATACCAACGATGATATGGATGATAAGGAGCTGGCCCTTATGATAAAGAAATTCAGAAAACTGAATAGGAAAGGAAGAACATTGAATTGGAAGAAGCAAAGCAAGCAAAATTCCCAAAAGAGACCAATGGAAGATATTGAAACAAGCAAATATATAATATGCTTCGAGTGCAAGAAAAAGGGACACATCAAGCCTAAATGTCCATTGCTAAAAAAAAAAGAAAGAAAAGTATGAGAAGTACATGAAAGCTCTCAAAGCAGAAACTTGGAGTGACATTGAATGTGAGGAAAGCGAAGAGGAATTTGCAAATATCTGTTTGATGGCTCACTTAGAATCAGACTCAGAATCACAATCAGATACAGTTTCAGATTCTGACAAGGAAATCAAAGTCACTCAAAAATTCTTGTAAAAGTTTCTAAGTATATATATGAACTTTGCCCCAACCTTAAATCTTATCTTAAAAATATTTTCGAACTGAAAAAGGAAATTTCAAAACTCAGGCAACAGGATGACTCTTGGAGAGAAAAGTTTGAGAATATGAAAAATGATTTTGATGGTTTGAAAGAAAATGCCGATTCTTTCTCAAAAGAAAATGACTATTTGAAAAAGGAGATTTCAGATATTTTTAAAAAGTTTTCCAAAGGATCAGAAAAGTTAGAAAAAGTTCTTTCAGCTCAAATACCATATTTTAACAAATCTGGTTTGGGTATAAACAATGAAACAACTCCTTTGATTGATTTTCCCAAAATAAAGGAAAGACTTAGACAAAGACCTGCAAAGTCTTTTTACAAAAATCATTTTCAAAAAGTTTTTGTAAAACCTATTGGCCGGAATGCTCTTAAATGGAGACCTGTTAAGAAGGATTGGATAAAAGCTATTTTTAAAACTAACTCTCCTAGACTTAAGAAAATTTGGGTACCAAAGAAAGTTTGAAATCTCCATCTGACTGCAGGTTATTATTAAAAGAAAAGGCAAATGGTACTTGGATATTGACTATTCTAGGCATATGACTGGAGATTCAAGTAGTTTCGTGAAGCTAGAAAGACAAAAATGAGGAAATGTCTCTTTTGGTAGGAATAGCAAAAGAAAGATTATCGGACATGGAACAGTGAAGATTGGAAGTCTAATCATCAACAATGTTTCACTAGTAAAATGTTTGAATTATAATCTTCTGAGCATAAGTCAGTTATGTGATACAGGATTCAGAATCAATTTTCAAGAAGATATCAGCTTTGGAGTCAGTCGAGATTTGTCTCAATCCTTTACTGGACGAAGATATGGCAACATTTATCTTCTTGACATAAGTTTAGAGAGCTCTCAGTGCCTCATTTCAATTCAACATGAAGCTTATCTCTGGCATCGCAAGCTTGGACATGTGAATATGAAACAAATTGCTAAACTTTCTTCTAAGAAGTTGGTTTGAGGTATTCTCAAAATGGTTTACCATAAATCTGAATTGTGTACTCCATGTATTTTGGGAAACCGAGTCAGAAGTTATTTTAAACCAGTAAATCAAGTTTCTGCCAATCGTGTCTTGCAGCTCCTTCATATGGATCTTTTTGGATCTATAAGAACACAAAGTATTGGTGGAGAGAGATACTATTTAGTAATTGTGGATGATCATTCACAATTCACTTGGGTTTTCTTTTTGGCAAATAAGTCTAAAAACCTTATCTTACTTTTCAAAGTTTGCCAAGAAAGTTCAGAATGATAAATGTTATGTAATCTCAAGCATAAGGACTGATCATGGAGGAGAATTTGAAAATCAAGACTTTGCAAATTTTTGTGACGAGAAGTGGTCTTCAACATGCTTTCTCCTCTCCATATACCCTAGAACAAAATGGAGTTGTGGAAAGGAAAAATAGATCGTTACAAGAGATGGCTAGAAATCTACTGATAGAAAGAAAAATCTCTTATCGCTTTTGGGCAAAAACATTTTCTATTGCTTGTTATATAATTAACAGGGCATTTTTAAGACCCATCTTAGAGAAGACTCCCTATGAAGTGTATAAAGGGAAAAAGCTAAACATCTCTTACTTTCATGTATTTTGCTGCAAGTGTTTTATTTTGAAGAATACAAATGATCATTCTGTAAAATTTGAAGAAAGATTGGATGACGGAATATTTCTTGGTTATTCTACATTAAGCAAAGCTTACAGGGTTTTCAACAAGAATACTCGGACTATCGAAGAATCTATGAATGTCAGATTTCAGGAAAGTTTTCAAAGCCAACCAGATTAGACTCAACTTGAAAAATCTGAACTAGTTTTAGAATTAATAAGGTTTGATTCCCCCAAAAGACTTCAGTCTTTTGGAAATCAAGGTCAAGCAGAACAGAAGTCAGAAGAATCAAAGAAAACAGACGATCGGCAAATCTCTTCAAGAAACAACAAACCAAATAGCAACTGGAAGCACAAATCAAGTCATCCCAAATAACTCATCATTGGCAATTTAAAAGAAGGAATTTGCACCAGATCCAAGGCAAAAGAAGATTCCAGTGCATTAGCACTTATCTCAAAAATATAACCAAAAGGAGTAGAAGAAGCATTGTCTAACGAAAGCTAGATAGAAATAATGCAAAAAGAACTCAGACAATTCGGCATCAACAATGTCTGGGAGTTAATTCCTAAACCGAAAGGCAAATATGTGATTGGAACGAAGTGGGTGCTCATAAACAAGATGGATGAAAAGGGCAAAGTAACCAAAAACAAAGCAAGACTTGTGGCAAAATGTTATATACAAGAGGAAATGATAGACCATGATGAGACTTATGTACTTGTAGCTAGGTTAGAAGCAATTAGACTTGCATATGCGTGTTTTCATAATTTCAAGTTATTCCAGATGGATGTCAAAGGTGCTTTCCTAAATGGATTTATACAAGAAGAAGTCTATATGGAACAACCACCAAGATTTGAAGATCTCAGAAAACTAGACTTTGTCTATAGACTGAAGAAGGCGATCTACAGTCTGAAACAAACACCTTGAGCTTTGTATGAGAGGCTGAGTAAGTTTTTGATAAGTAATGGTTTTCAAAAAAGAAATGTTGACATAACCTTGTTTATCAAAAAAAGAAGAAAAATATTTTCTACTTGTTCAAATATATGTAGATGATATAATCTTTGGATCTTCTAACAAAAATCTGTGCAAGAAGTTCTCAAAGTCCATGCAGGAAGAATTTGAAATGAGCATGATGAGAGAATTAACCTTCTTTCTAGGTCTACAAGTTAGACAATCGAAGAAATGAACATTCATTTATCAAGAGAAATATGCCAGAGATGTTATCAAGAAGTTTGGAATGGAAAACTGCAAGAAAACAAAAACTCTCATGTCAAGTTCTTCAAAGCTTGACAATAATGAAGGTGGAAAGAAAGTTGACCAAAAGGTATACAGAAGTATGATTGGTTTTCTTCTTTATCTCACTACCTCTCGACTTGATATTCTATTCAATGTGTGTATATGTACTAGATTTCAATATGATCCCAAAGAGTCGTACCTTAGTGCTGTTAAATGTATTATCAAATATATTGTGATTTATCCGAAGCTAGGTATGTAGTATCCAAAAGGAGGAGACTTTACTTTACTTGGTTATTCTGATGCCGATTTGGTTGGTTGTAAAGTTAACAGGAAAGGTACTTCAGGAACTTGTCAACTGTTGGGACAAAGGTTAGTGTCTTGGTTCTCAAGAAAGGAGAACATTGTGGTTCTCTCGACAACAGAAGTAAAGTATGTTGCTCTTGGAAGTAACATGGATTAGGCAACAACTAAAAAATTTTGGAATAGAAGAATCCTGCACCGAAATCAGATGTGACAATACAAGTGTGATCATCTTACCAAAAATCCTATTCTTCACTCAAGGGCAAAGCGCATTGAAATTCATCATCACTTCATAAGAGACCATGTGCAAAATGGCGAAATCAATGTTCAATTCATTGATTCAAAGAATCAATGGGCAGATATCTTTACCAAGCCATTGGAGAAGGGCTTATTCAAGTCCATCCATGAAAAGCTAAATATCACCATTCCATCTGACTAAAGTCTATGGATGAACAGACTCAATAGATCAACATATGGAAAATGCATCTGTTTGAAAGTCTTCCAAACTCAGGTAGTTTTATTTTAAAATTTTGATGCGTAAATTTCCTTCCATATTGAATAGGTACGTTTATTCTCAATATATCACTTGCCTTTTATATTTTTGGAAATTGTAATAAAAACTCTACTGAATTTTCGAAACTTATTTCGAAAATTATTGACAATTACTTTTTTTGGATTTTTTGAAAAGGTATTTTCCTTTTATGACGGTTTAGTTGCCGTACTTCACTTTCTTTAAATCCATCATATTTTTCTTCACGATTACAGTCCGTCTTCAAACCCTAACTCTCAAATCCTTTAGATTTTTCTTCGTTTATTTAAATGAAATCTAAACTACATGCAATGCATGTAAGGCAATTATTCTAAATGCAATAACGTACAAAATATGTCTATCCCAATGTGGTGCGCAATACCTAATTGAACTACTTTACGTGACATGCAATTTAATTAAACGACCTAACACGCAATTTCTAATGATGAGCAAAATTGATATGCAATTATTCTAATATGACATGCAACGTTAATTAACTAAACTTAACATGCAATCTATATATCATACAAATTATAATAACATGCGAACTACATGACATGCATTAACTACATTAACCTACGACATGTAATTATCTAAATGACATGCTAAGGATTTTTTTTTGGCATTTTCTATTTTATTAATTAAATAAATTGAAATTAATAAATGCCTAAGTTAACCATGCAATTGTCATGGGCCGATCGTTTGGGATCGTAACTGTGCAGCGACTTAGGCTCTTTTAGGATCGTTTGAATTGTCGAGGTGCCTAAGCCAAGCCTTGCTTGGATCGATCGCTTACTCACTCGCTCACCCGGATTGTAGTGGGAGAAAGTTTCTAGAGAGAGAAGCTCAAAAGAGAATGAAACTTTTGATTACTGAATAGTTAAATGGATACAAATGAGGGAGAGAACACCCCTTATTATACTCAAGGCCCTAAAATTACAACCATTGATCGTACTTCGATCCGATAAACGGGATCGCATCTCTTCACTTACCAACTACCAACATTTATGCCAAGAGAGTTCTAGATCTTGGCGCAATTATTGTATCGCCTGTGCTTGGAACATTCTGTAAGCTCTTGCGGTAAACTTTGGCGATCTCGGGAGGTCTTCCTAACAAATGCACAGTCCCTTAGTCACGAGAACCTAACGACCGTTACATTCTCCCCCACTCATTCAAGCGAAGCCCTCATTTCTCTCAGATTGAAGAGTGGACTTCTTGGTACGAGCTCAAGCCCTCTTATTGTGATTTCGCTTGGTTCTAAGCCTCTCAAACAGTGGACAATATGGCTCCAACTTCGGCTCGGGCACGGCACGCAGCAAGTACTCAACCTCGGGGAAGAGCGCTTCGATCGACATGTAACGAGTTGGAATAGGAGGATCCAACCCTACCTTCGGCTTTTCCAAGGATGGCGGCTTTGGTTGCGACTTGGTCATGCACTTCTCGGCCTTTAGACTTTTGTCAAGGCATCAGATTGTGGCGCTGGTCTTGGTGTTGATTGCTCCTTTCATCATAGGGATCATGACCGAGCATTATGGATCGAGGATCATAATGGTATTGGTCCTCATATTGATCATGGACCTCACACTATGGAAGAGCTGCATGCCCTAAATGAGATCATAGTCATCGAGAGGAATTACCTTGAAGGAGAGCTTGCCCTTCCATCCTCCGATTTGGACGTCCATGTTGGGAGTTGTTCCTACGCCTACAAGTTCATCCGAGTTGATGGCCTTAAACGATTTCCCATTTGGCTCAATGTGAAGTCCCTAGGCTTTGGCTACCTCGATGGACATGAACATGTTTGAAGCGCCCATGTCAACCAAGGCGTATAGGGCTCACCCACATACCTCGATCTCTATAAAGAACATGTTCGTGTTCGAGGGAGTTTCCTTCTTTTTGGATAGTGATCAGGCTTGAACGGCATTGACATACTTCATGGTTCCAAGCCAGATTTGTTGCTTATCTTCTTTGGCCTCCTTCTCCTTTTCTATGGCAATGAGAGTGTTGATCTTGCCCTTTTTCAGGCATTTTTGGGTCCACTGTGTACCTTTGTAAATAAAGCAAGGAGATGGCAGGGGTTGGTCGAACTTACTCATGGTGTAGTCCGCCAGGTATCGACTTTTTTGGAAAGAGGACAACTTGGATGCTCTTTCTCCCCATGAGTAGACTTAGCCGCCTTGATCTTTCGGTGCATGGGGAGAGTCTCCACCTTCATCCTCGGAGTGTCATTCTGATCTCCAATCCCTTACTCGGCTCTTTGATGAGTTGGCTTTAGTGAGGTTGACAAGGGACTCGGCTACACTAAGCGCCCTCATGAGACTCTTCACGTCCCAATGTTTAAGCTTGAGTTGTGCCCATGGCTTGAGTCCATCCATGAACGCTCTGAGAGCCTCATTCTCTCCTAGATTGTAGATTTGGAGTTTGAGTTCGGTGAATTCCTTCACGTACTCTCGGATCATCCTTCTTTGTTTGAGGCCATGGAGCAGCTACAAGCTTCTTGTTGAGCAAACTTGGGGAAGAAGTAGTCTCGGAACTCCTTCACAAAATCATCCCATATGTCCACAAGATCGCCGCCGTGCTTAGTCTCATTGTACCCATTGCACCACCAAAGTATTGCAGTATCAGTAGGAACATTGAAGCAGTTCTTACCTCAATCGCTTTGTCCTGGATGTCAATGGTGCCAAAGTACTGCTCCATGCCCCATATGACGTTGTCCACCTCCTTGATAGATTGGTTGCCTTTGAATTCTTTCGACTTTGACACCTCTAGCTTGGGCATCGCTAGCATGGGCATCGTCCCATTGGTGAGGCTCATCTTGCATAGGGCGAGCTCAGTCTGAGCTCTTGGATCTCCGCCTTCATGGCTTCAACCTCGTCCCTACGAGGGTTCTCTTCCTTGATCACTTGGCCTCGTTCCCTCAGTACATTGATCGACACTTCAAGAGCTTCATCCTTGTCGTGCAACAGGGTCGTAGTTTGGTTGATGCCATTCGTGAAGTCTTCACGAAGCAAGACTTCAACTTCCATGATGCGGTCTCTTACATCATCAAGTCCTTCCATGAACTCGGCCATGGCACTCCTTACCTTTGCGAGCTTCTCATCGAGCATAGTTACAGTGTTCGTCGAGGTTTCTCTTCTCTTGGTTTGGCCACGAGTCTCCTTGACTTGGACGGCCTCTCCATCCATTACAGCTTCTTGGCTTGACATTCTCCCATATAGCTTGTGCTCCTCGATCTCTTGAAACAAATCTCCCTTCTTACTCTGATACCGTTTGTCACGGGCCGATTTTTTGGGATCATAATCGTGCAGCGATTAGGCTCTTTTAGGATTGCTTGGATCGTCAGGGCGCCTAAGCCAAGCCTTGCTTAGATTGATCGCTCACTCACTCGCTCATTTGGATCGTAAAGGAAGAAAGTTTGTAGAGAGAAAAGCTCTGAAGAGAATGGAACTTTTGATTATTGAATAATTAGATGGATACAAATGAGGGGGAGGGCACCCTTCTTATACTTGAGGTGTTCAAATTACAACCTATTGACACCTAAATTTTGACAATCTGTTTAGTCATTTATCACATTAAAAAATTGGAGGTTAATTTTATCCCTGAAAAAAAATAGTTAATTGCATAGCATATAGTTTTAGGTGCATTTATTTTTGCATTTACGATGGGTCGGTGACAAATGGGTTCGAATTGATGGTTTAGAAATTTAATTTGATGAGTTGGGCTAAGCCCACGAAGGGAGTAGATCGGCCCAAGCTCGTATCCTCGGGGAGATTTTACGGATTTATCTTTGTGAGATTTCAATTTAAAACCAAATATTGCGTTCGGAAAATCAAATATTGCGTTTAGAAAAGAAATCTCCGTGGATATCAATTTGGAAAAATTAAAACCCTAATCCATGGCCTATAAATAGATCAAAATGCGTAGGGTTTTAAGGGGGCCACACATATTGATACACACGGCCGCACAAGAGGGGCTTTTCTCTTGATTTTCTAGGTTAAAAAACTCAAAGAAAGGACAACAATTCTTCTGCTTTTCCTTCGGTTTTCCATGAGTGAATAGTCAATAGAGGGAGAGAAAAGGTGACGTGAGCAGGGAGTAGAAGAAGTCTGCGAGGGAAGTGACGAGGCAGTAGCAAGAGAGAGAAAATGAAAAAAGAGAAAAGGGAAAAGATGAAACAATGTTCATCTTGTTCGTGAGGTCCTTGCCACTGCTTGCCTACCGTGCCCATGCCCACGCACCAAGCTTGCACCGCCGTGCCTTTGCTAGCCACCGTCGTGCCCACCTTGCCAGAAACCCCAAGCCTTCTCCCGACGTCGTAGAAGCTGGTCCCAGTCGCCATCGCCTCTGTTGCAGCACCTTTGCACGTCGCTGCCTCGCCGCGTCGGCCTCTCTGTCCTAGCGCTGAAGCTGCGAGCACCCGCAGTAGCCTTCAATGCCACTCCATTAGCCCAACGAAGCCCACTGCGATCTGCAGCCTAGCCCCGTCGCCCTTGCCCCTATGAAGCCGCCATTGCACCAGCTCCATCGCTCGACTCCTCGTGGCACCAATAACTGGTGAAGTCGCCACCGCCTCGCTGCACTAGCCGCGACCCAGTGCCGACGCCCTTGCCTCGCTAGTCCGCGTTGCCTGCTGCGCCACTGCTGTTCGACCCTCTTCCTATGACGCCAGTAGCTATCGTCGCTTATCTGCCTCGCCTCCGCCCGCCGGTTGTTGTGCCTTAGCCTCGCCTACAACGAGCCACTGCTCCTAGTCCGAGTGACTGCTTCGCCTACTACCCGAGCGACTCCCCTGTAACTCTTACAGCGATACCGGGCTCCCCTGTTTCGCTGCTAGTCCACCTTCGCCGGACCTTGCCGGAGCTCCACACGACCAAGACCAACACCCATGGTGACCCATCGCCACAGCCGCTGCCCTTGAGCCATGCCGTGCTGCGCCCATCGTTGGTCCATTCTACCGGTTGGAATTTAAAAAAAAAAAAAATCAAATTTAGGTAGAGATTTATTTTATTTTATTAGGTAGATTTATTAGGTAAATTTATTTTATCTTGTTTTAGTTTTTGATATTTTGTCTTTTTGTTTGAAATATTTCTCGATGCATGGTTGAAAAATTGATGTACCGCCTCAATTCACAACCCCACATGAATTTTTGTTTCATCTATAAGGCTTTAGTTTTATAATTAATCACGCTGGAGTAAAATTGATATCTTGATCTTTAAGGCTTAAGATCAATTTATTGATTTTATTAGCAAAATAATCAAGTTTGAATTTCAATTCAAATGGTGGATAACATTTTTGATAACCATGGATGATTTGGTGTTTATCTTTTAATTGTTCTGTTTATCAGGAAATTACAAAAAAATTGCATTTGTATTCCTTGTAGATTAGAATTGATTGCATGATAGGTTAGTTATTTTTTTTAAATGCATGTTTAGAAAGTATTTAGAATAGATGATTTTACAAAAAAAAAAAAAGTATTTAGAATAGATGACATTTCACTTTAGTTTTTACTTTAGTTAAATTTTTATTTTAGTGATTTTAATTACGAATTTTCATAAGAAAAAAATAAAAAAAATCATGCACATGTCATGTAGGATTAGGTTCACGAAATGCATGTCATTTAGTAATTATTGCTAGGTTCATTCAGTTAGAAATTGCTCGTCACTAGAATTAGGTCATTTGGTTAATTTAGATTGCATATTTAATTGTTGCATTTCTTTAATTTCAAATTTCATGGAAAATACAAAAAAAAAAATAGAATAAATCCATTTCATGCTTCATGATAGACCACATGCTTATTTATGTCATATAGCTTAGGTCATCTTGCCATGCCATATCATTTCATGTTGGATTAGTAGCATTGCATTGCATATGGATTAGATTCCCATTAAATAAGTGAAAACAAAAATTGAGTGATTGCGTGTTAATTAAAAATCATATCTAGGATTGTTGATGTGAATTTTGATCTAACAACACAGATGCTTTCGTTGCCACAAGGTAAGTCCCGTAATTTATTCATTGCTTTCTTGGGTGTTAAATTGGTGGTTTGCACACTCGTATGATTACCTCACCTGTTAGGGAAGTGAATTAAAATTCATTCAAGTTGCCTGCAAAACATTTTTTCAAAATAAAAAGAGAAATGTACCAAAATGGCATTTGAAAAGTGTAGTGTAATTAAGTCCCCGTACCCAAAATCTTTGGTTCATAGAAGTAAAATAATTTTCCCATTATTTTACTTAGGTGTTTAATCAGCCTCCCGTAAACTGATTAGTGGTGACTTCCTTTTGCATGCTAGATATTTGAACCTAAGTCGTGAATTGGTATGGGCTTGGGAGAGCCCGAGCTAAGTTAGACTTAGTAGACCATTAACCTAATTTTAGGTGGTGCACCCCGAAATTTAGATCGTGACACAATCATTGATCGTACTTCGATCCGGCGGACGGGATTGCATCTCCTAACCTACCAACTATCGACATTTATGCCGAGAGAGTTTTAGATCTCGCCGAAATTATCATATTGCCCGCCCTTCGAACATTTCGGAAGCTCTTGTAGGAAACCCTGGCTACCTCGGGAGGTCTTTTTCGAAAATGCACGGTCTCTTAGTCACAGGAACCTCGCAACCGTGACACAATCCTAACCTATTTATCTTAAGAACATGTTTTTGATATTTTCTTTTAAAAAAATCAGAATAAACAAAATTGCTTAATTTAGTCATGCAAAATTAGCAATAAAAATTAATTCAAATTCTGCCTAATTTTTTTGGATTTTTTTTAGAAACAATTAAATAAAGATAAAGACCATATAAGATAACATCCTTGCAATCCACAAAGTTTTTAGTCCAATTTAGCACTTAAGGAGTTAACGGAAACTTTTGACACCAAAGTAAACGCCATATACAATTTTTGGCACTTCTAATATACTCACTCCTATCAGTAGAAATCAATGAAATAGCTAACCAAATATTCGAAAGACAAGATAGCAACTCAAGATTGAGGATGCGAGATTTAATGGGACGGTGGCTTGCGACAGTGTACGGACGGTAGCTGGGACTTGACCATGGGCAGCTTTGCGGTGATGGTTTGGCATGATGGGGTGCTTGGCTCGGTGATTGGCCGTGTGGTGGCTTGGCTTGACGGGGGTGCTTCTTGGCGAGGAGAGACAATCACGGTCGAGTGTGTCGCGGTTATTGGGCACGCGAGAAGACGAGTTGCCGCAGGAGTTTATTGATGTCGTCGGTCTTGGACCGCTATGAACGGCAGAAACTTTTTGAATTCCGGGGACCGCACCATGTAAGAATAGACAAACCCTACCACTTTGACCAAGCAATCTTCTGGAGATTCCTGATTGCCTGATCAAGCTCTCATCCTTTTTATTACAAACCCACCGCTTGTTTCCCACTCACTTGACTTTGTCCCTTTGATCAAATACTCTTCAATTCACTAAATTTCTCTCTGTATATGGGCGCAAAAGTGCATGCCAATTTACAGGCCGCTGAGGAAACTCGGTGCGATAGTGCGACGCAAGACCGAGAGCTGTGTATTGTAGGAATCGTCTAAAAACCTGTGAGGAACATTTCAAGCACCGTAGTGCAGATTGACTGGTGTCAAAGAACGCGGCTGCGAGGCATGGCAAACCTGTAAAGAAAGAGTTAGGCACGAAGGGTGACGTGCCTGAGCAGGAACGCTGAGGTTCCTGATGAGTTCGATAAGGCAAGGGACCGGTGTGGGCAGTGCTTCGGGACGTACGGCAAGGATGCCGGGAAGGGCTTGTACTCACCGGATGGACATCGGGGCACTCGTGGTGGCTGAGCGTGAAGACTGGAGTTCGGGGGTACAAGCACAACAAAACCACAATGGTTGGGCTTCGCCATTCCTAATGAGCAAACTTCTCCTATCACGCAATTCACGATTTCTCTTCTCTCTGGACGGGTGTGCCCGTGTATTCAATGTATTGTGGCCTCTCTTCTTCAGTTGTGATAACAAGCCTCTATATAGAGCAAACCTAGGTTTTTATTTCTCATTTCTCACATTCAGCTTAGGCAATTTTCTGATTATTTCCTTTTGTTGAACTTCCAAAAAAATCTGAATTACCCTCCAAGTAATAAATAATTCTATTATTCCAACTTGGCTTTATTATTGTGCAAATTTCAGCTATTATCATGTCCATGAACTTGGCCAAAAATTTTCTTCATCGTGGGCTTAGTCCAATTTTATTAAGTTCAAAGCCATCCATTTAAGTCCATCCATTGTTGGTCCGATTGAATGCAATTAATTAAAATACACTCCTAGTAGTTACATGCAATTTCAGCTAATATTTTTGCTAGGGGTTGGGGTCAATCCCTGATAGTCTATGCAATTGATTAATAAATGAGATGTCAAAATTTATGTGTCAATACTAGGCATCGGGTTTGGGTCTGCATGTTCCACTGCAATTGTAATTCGTCTTTCTAGTTCAACTGGGTCCAAGTGTGGTCGGTTGAGGAACTTAATGATGTGTAAAAGTGTGGGAATAAATGGGCGATTAGAGGGGCGCAAGCCGTGCAACCGAATGACAGAAGGAACGGCGTGTCTCAAGGCAGACTGTTCAGTCGCGAGGAAATGGCGAGTACGTGCTGGTCGTCTGTCCGATTGGGCCATACGGATAAGGAGAAGTCACTTTTAAGGCCCATACATCATTTGTTTTCATCTAAGGGCCTAGTGCAGGATCATCCGGCGTCCCTTCGGATAAATACGTATTTAGTGACTTTTTTTGGTCAAGGATCGAAAACAATTTAAATCCAAATGACACGTTCAGAGGATTTGAAACTTGAAGTGATTTTCTTTATTAATGCATGTTTGACCTGTTAGTAAATTTCAGGTGTTAACAGTAGAGATATAGGCTTCTTGATTTTCTTGTTTCTAATTTCTCTTCTTCTTTTAGTTTTTTTTTCTCTAATATGAATGTTATTGACACCTAAATTTTGGCGAGGTCCTTTTAATTAGGCCTTAATTTCTTTTTTGCATCCATTAACCTCTATTTTCTTCTTTCACTCTTTTTTTTTTTTTCAGATAATTTAATAATAATAATAATAACCCAAAAAATAAATAAAAACAAAAAAAAAGGAAAAGTAGCAGCCCATCGGGGCTGGGCCTTTGCGCCTAGCCCCCTCTTTTTCTCTCCTTTTCTCACGCGGCCCCCAAAGCCCAACCTTCGCAACCCGGCCTAGCTCCCCTTTCTTGTCTTCTTCCAACTATTTATCTTCTTCCCCACCCTTTCTGCAACTCATAGTAGACCTACGGTCGAGGAGGAGTAGGCTGATGTCGGCCGGAAGGGACGTTTCTCAAGTGCCTTCAATGCCGAGCATACCTTGGTGGAAAGCTAGGATGGGACATCGGTTCAATCGAGAGAGTCCAGTCGGCGAGCCGAGGGCCGGCGACTGAGACTCTCCACCGACCAAACCCTCCTCACCTATAAATAGGCAAGTGCGATCTCCGTCGACGGCAACGAGTGGACTTAGAGACTTTCCCCGGAGAGACTTCAGGGGAAGATCAAAAAGTGAGCGAGAGAGAGAAAGGGTTGCGAGCTCAAACGACCTCCCCTCAAGAGACATCCAGGGAGGCTAGCGGTGAGCGAACCTAAGAGGGAGAGATTGCGAGCAAGGAACCTAGATCCGTGGGTTGCGGGGAGAAGGGGCACGAATGCCGTCGATGACCACGCTTGCCTTTGCATCCCCTTGTTGTAGTAAGCTAGGGTTTGTTATTTTTCTTTTGGTCTGTTTTGGGGTCGTCGGGCTAGGACTCGCAGCCGTCGGCTTCACGCGAGTTCTAGCCTCGATCATCCATCGTTCGCCTCCCTAATCCCCATTGCTCGTCTACTCGGAACCCCGTAGTAATCTCGAGCCCGAAGGGCTCAACCTTGTCCCTCTCAACCGGCGTCTGCTAAGCATTTGAAGGAAATCCCAGGTGAGCATAGTAGCCACGGCTGGACCTGTGGTGACTAGCGGCAACGGGTGACAAGATCAGCTATAACGACCGGCTGAGCGAAGACTAAGGTGGTACCGACGGAGGCCCAAGCTCAAACCGAGACGAGTTCGGTTGCCTTCACCGCAGATCATTAGACTCGAGGGCTCCAAAAATCCAGTTCCACGAAGAAGATGTCGAGTCAAAATCAAGTCGAGCATGGGTTGGGGTTTAAGTAGGGTTTTTGTAGGAATCGAGTTGTGGCCATAGAATTGGGTCGGGCACATAGGTCTTATTCAGGTAGGGTTTCTGTCAGTTTGGGCCAACCGAGCCTGGTCGCTTGTAGGCTGGTCTCGGGCGGGCTTGGGGATTCATGGCCCCTTTTGTTCGTTTTTTTGTTTGTTCATTTTTTTTTCTAGGCTTTGATTAAAGATTCAGGGCCGAGCACACGCCTCAGGCCCATTTGGGCCGACTGTCGGCCATTCGGGCCAGAGGTCGGCGAATCGGGTCGGGCCCAACCCGGGGATCCGACCTATGTCGTTTTTTTAATAATATAATAATTAAAAAAATATTTTAATAAAAAATAATAATAAATAATAATAAATAAAAATAATTTACTCACAATATTCCAAAAAATAAATCAGAAAAAGCCAAAAATGATTTATATTTTCAAAAAAGATCAAAAAGCCCAAAAATTACTTTTCATGTCCAAGAAAATAGAAAAAGACCAAAAATGTGATTTTCCTCCACAAATGCATGGAAAATCCCTTGAAAATCCAAAAATTCTTAGGGTTTAAACAAGATTAGATACTGGAAGGGCATTAGTGATTAACTAGTGTAATCAAGTCCCCGAACCTAGTTTCTCTAGCTACGCAGGAGCAAATATTCCCCCCCAATATTTTGCTTGGGTTTCTAATTGACCCACCATAAATTGATTAGTGGCGACTCCTTTTTAAAATTAACTTATAGGTTAAAATATCAAACCATTAAGTCGTGAATTGGTGGGCTTGGAAGAACCCTGGGCTAAGCCTAATAGATCTAACCAAACCATTAGCCTCCTTAGGCGCCCATCCCTAATCAGGAGTCGAAAAAAAGAGGTTGTGATAACTTGGCGACTACGCTGGGGACATTTTGTGGACTTAGGCCGTTTTATCTTGTTTAAATACTTTACTAAATTGGGCTTTTTTTTTCTTTTATGCAGGTTAGTAGCTTAGAGATCTATTTTAATTTTGTGTCTTTTGATTATAAACTGCTATGTATGCTTTACTGTTTTAGCACTACACATGGCACACACAACCTGGCTGCCAGACCCTAAGCCGCCATAGGATATTTAGGATGGTGTTAAGAAAGATACGACCTTGAATGCGAGACTGCGATGTAGATGTTGTCTTTCTTTTCCCTGAATTTCTTTAGGTAAAGCCGAGGTTAAGACGGTATAATTCCAGCGCGAGACTACAACAAGTAGATTCCCTCTTAATTTCTCTAAACCTTCTCAATTAGACATCGAGCCACACGTATCATGCGTATGTCTCTATGCCTGCCATTTTCTTTAAAAGCAAAGTAATTTCTTTACTTTTTTACTTAGTCCTTCTTTATTGGCCCGTGGCAATTTAGGTAGGTTTTTCAAGTTACAATTTATATGCGGTGGGAGGAGACGATATTCAGTTTATTCCCCCCCCCCAAAGTAGAGCTCTTCAGATGCTGGGGTCAATTGGACCAACTTGCCCAAGAGTGTGTCAAAGCCAAAGTCAGTCATCTCCTATCATTGTTCCAAATCCTTATTCGTCCTAAAGTCCTACAGGCCATAGCACATTTCTGATGCCCTAGGACATCCACTTTTATGTTTGGTGGGTTCGAGCTAAACCCAACTTTGAAAAAGTACAACATCATCATTGGAATGCCTCTCGAGAATAAGCTTGTTAGGCCAACAACACGCATTGACCCGTTGCGTGGGTTAGTGCGACTTTTAAGAACTAAAGTTCATGTTATGAGGCAATTTCTTAAAACTAACCATAACACCTACTCACTAGCATTTTTGACTACTTGTTTGAAAATCAACCCATGACCCAAAGAAGTGAGATTTTCCTCATAGCCTTTTTTGGGTTCATCATTTTCCCTTATCAAAAAGATGCCATAAGTCCCTCAATGACATGGGTAGTTGATCAAGTCTTATGGGGGCAAAATTATGTCAACATAATTTTAGCTGAAACACTCTTGTCGCTTAATCGTTTTAAAGAAAACACATAAAAAATCATGCGAGCCTCCCCACAAATTTTGTAGGTCTGGTTCTTTTCTCACCTAAGCAAATTTTGATGCCTCATGCAATCGTTTGAAACAAATGATTTCAAAAATCCATTATAGGAATTTGTGGTTCTAGAACCATACATTCCCAACCAAAGCTATTTTAACTGGATAAATTTCCTAAGGGACCTCGCTCTTGAGGCATTCCTGTGGTGTGCTGGTTGGTTCCATGAAAATAGAGCTCGCTTTACTTACAAACGTTGCAATCCAATTCCATTGCTTGAACTCATTGGTACCACTCCCTATACATAGCCTTGTAGGAGATCCTGCCACCTTTCAAGACGAAGATCTCTATACTCCTTTTCACTCATCAAAGCCGTGACTATGCATTCGAGATTGCCATTATTGAGGAAACATGGAGCAAGTGCCATCACAAAAGGATCATGGTACTCGAAGGGCTTAAGGGACAAGAAAAGGCCCATCACGCCTTTGAGTCCTACATCCATAACCATCGCATCCCAACAAGACTGAGGCCATCGATCCCTCACCCAATCAGCGAGATCAACCAACAAGAGCAAGCAGAGCATATGCAAAGGGATTTGGGAATAAGCTGGGTACACATCTCAGAGCTAGTCCAAGGAAGCAAACATCTTTGCAAGAACAAGGCTCCCCGTCGCATATAAAAAAATAGTCATGTGCCCCCTAGTGTTAATATTGTTTAAGTCCCGCTGTTTAGGGACTTTTATATTTCGTTTTGTCATTTTAATTTCAAGTTTAGACGTCAGTAGTATGTTGTCTATTATCTGTGAAATCCTCTTTTGATAAATAAAAATAGTTGGACCGTTGCCATGGGTCAATCTTTATTTACTCTCATGCTCATTCATTATTTTTACAGCATCAGGTAATTAAGAATCGCCAACCACCAGTCATCCGCGAATGGCCTTAGGCAATAAGGCCCGATCTGAATGATGTATAAAATCATCTCGCTAACATTGAAGACAGCGTAGGACAGATGTCCATTGTCCTTCAACAACTCTCGAGGCAAATGGAGTCCACTCAAGCCAGGTCTAACTCCGTAGCTACTTTAAACACACTCATGACATCTGCAAATTTGCCAGAGGATAACCAACATGATAGACAGTTTGTAAAGATCATGAAAAAGCTAAGCCAATTGTAAGGGCAAAATCCCATAGACTTGTCTAATTATGTCGGGTTTAAGATTCCCGAAGAGCTCAAAGTGCCTGAATGCGAGGAGTATGCTAATGCCTTTTGCCCAAAGGCCTACTTGCACACCTACCTAGTCCAAAGAATGATCCAATCGTACCAATCAAACCTGACTGGCCCCACCTTGCAATGGTACACCGTAAGGAGGATTAATCTCCTTAAGACCTTGAAGGAACTAACTGATGCTTTCCGCCAAGAATATAATGTTGATATCAACGTTGACATCGCCCTGCCCTACGAAGAGCCGATGGTCGTAGAGACGAGGGGTAATGTGTTTTTAAGAACACATGCGGTGTCAAGAAGAAGCCCAACTACCTAGTCTAACCTGCAGTCCATAGAAGAAGATATCAATGTAGCCTTACACGATAAATGGATGACGAAGCAATATCCTCTTATTGAGGAGCTTCCCACTAGGAAAGGCAAGGAGCCTGCAAATGAAGTCAACACTACTCAGAACCGAAGCATGGCAGGATAGCTCATCAGGCTTACCGCAAGAGCTAAGGTCTAAAGAATGCCAACGCCCATCAACCTAGGGAGTGAAGCTCCACCATCACCCAATCCCCTTGACAAACTCAAGTTGGCAAAGCAAAGTGCCTTACTCAAAAGGTCTAGGCTAGGAGTCAAGAAAAGAAAGTCTAAGCAATTCAAGCCAATTCCTGCCACTGAATGTAGGCAAAACCTGACAACCAATGAGTCGCCACACCAAGACTTCGAGCATCTTTAGGGATACAATCCTGAAGGTTACTAGTCCCTAGGGTACAATCCTGAGGGCTACCCGTATTATACAAATAAAATCCACCATTCATCGTATGATTATCTCCCACCCACACATAGGATCTAAAGCCTGTTAGAAGAGGGAACTTTCGTCCATCATGACTTGTTCTCCCAATGAATTGCTAAATTTTTCATCCGACCATGAGGATGACATAAATGCCTCGTCCTCAGTTGGAGATTTCTACTCGGAAGAAAGCAATGAGATGATCTCGGTAGAGTCCAGCTTTCTTGAAACAGTAGAATTCACCACCGCAATGACTATGCGATAGGAAAACCAGTTGCCTAACTAAGACTCGGCGGGTCCATCTTGCCTTCATAAGATCACAACCCCAGAGAAATGAGGGTACCTAATTTCCGTAAGTATATAACGACACAACTTGTCCCATGACCCACTTGCAATATTTCCACGCTGAAATGAGTCGACACTGCAACCCAACGCCATTCATAACTCAAGCCTTCCAAAAGAGTCTTACAGGATCGGCATTACAATGGTTTGTCATGGCAAGGATCTACCTCATAAGGGATTGGAATGAGCTGTCTTCCGCATTCTTGCATCAGTACCAAAACCATATTGGAACTGAACTGTCTTGTGAGAACTTGGTCCGCTTCAGAAGGAGACCAATGGAGTATTTCTGAGCATATACAGAAAGGTGGGAGGCTTTTATGTTGCAAACCTACCCTCAACTGGCTGAAGAAGAAATGATGAAGTTATTCATAAAAGCTTTACCCCGCAAGCATCACTATTGGTTGCATGGATTATACTTCTGTAGCTTCAATGAAGTGGTCCTCTCATGCGAATACTTCGAGTCTACTTGAGGCGAAGAGCTCAAAGGTGCTTGATTTTAGGATCAACACTATCGAAGTGCTCCCTTTCATATGAGTTTTTATGGATTTTGGTTGTTTTTATAATCTCATGTTGTCTATCCTGTCTAGTGTGTTACCATTGCATTTTCCATTCCAATAAGCTAATGTATAGTTCTAATATTGTGTTTCGAGAGCATGAAACGGTATTCCAAACTAGCTCGGTGATGCTATCCAACCATGAAAAGAAAATACCATCCAGGGAGAATACTGAGGGCTGGGCTTCCTCATGCTTTCTCTCCCCCCCCAAATATATACTTTTGAAAACAAAAATATTTCATTACCAAAAGCTCTTGTCAAAACAAGATGTTAAATTTAATCCTGCTTATTTTTCTGACTTATTCACTTTGTGTCTCATAATATCATCCCCTTCCTCTTTGACTTAGTGTGACAAAGGGCATTTAAAGCTGGCGTATCATGTGAATTCGCCGAATTCAAAGACACTCTTTCAAGAAATCAAGGGCAAACCGAAAAGATCACCTCGTTTTAGAAAAGGGTAAATCTTATTCCCTAAACGTAATGTTGGTAATGATGTCCCTCTCTTCTATTTACAAGAAACGAAAGATAGGACATAATAGGCACATACATATGGTTGAACTCGAAGCAGGCATACCATGGTAGCTCAAGGCAGGGTAACCTCTTCCATGCTACTCTTAGCCTTCCCATTTTGTGAGCCTTCCCATTTTATGAGCCATCCCTAAAGCTCTATCCACTCCACCTCGTGCCTGCCCAACTCCTTCTCAAGCCGGAGCAATATCTTCTTCCAACAACACATCCGAGCAACTAGATGATACGATTTCATTAATGGGATTTCTAGCTTCGACAAGCCAAGAAGTGCAGAAAATGAATTTCTTCTCTTCCTTTGAATTGACTACTATCAACAGGAAGAAAATCTAGAGAGTTGAAGCTGCTCTCAGACTTCACATTTCGCAAGCTGTCCCTGGAACTCCATGCACTCTACCTCGCGCCCACCTAACTCTTTCTCAAGCCGGAGCAATATCTTCCCCCTACAACATGCCTAAGCAACTAGATGTTGTGGTTTCATTAATGGGATTTCCAACTTCGACAAGCCAAGAAGCGTAGAGAAGGGATTTCTTCTCTTCCTTTGAATTGACTACTGTCAACAGGGAGAAAATCCAAACGGTTGAAGCGATCTCTAGCCCCATATTCTAAATGATGACGTTAGGACCTGGAAATCTTACTTCTTCTCCTAGATGCATGCTCTCCCAAGAAGTGATTGCCATCAAAGAACTGGAGATTTTGATTGTCCATCTCAGATTCTATGGAAGCTTGAGGTACATGACTTTGCCTAATGTTGCTAATGGTCATATAATTAAAGATAGAAAAATTCCACAAAAGGAAGGCATTGAAGATGAATCAACGACCATCAATCATGCATACATGGCCATGAATGAGAAAGGCCAATCGAAAGAGATGTCGAACTATGTCAAGACGAAGAGGCTGTCATCAACATTCAAAGATCTTTAGGAGTTATCAAATACAAACTCGGGGGAAAGGTAATTTGGTATTGTTCCCAATACTTCCCCTCTATAAATTCTCTTTGGACATGTCTTCCCCTATTGACAAGAAGCATCATGAATCAAGAGCCAAACTTAATGGTTAGGTTTGGCAAAATCAATATTGGCCAAGCTAGCAAATCAAATGACCCATATCAAATTCACCTAACTGGGTGCGAAAAGACGTGTCGTCTAGAAGCCAGTTCAGTTAAATGGAGAAATAAACGCTCCATGAACACTACCAGCACCGCGGCCTAGTGGTATGGGAGATGAAGCGGCCCAGACACGACCATGGCTCAATCAGCAGAAATGGCAACTAGGTGCCATCTGTAAACACTAATGAAAATTTTTGCTTCTCTTGTAACTGGAAAAGCGGGAGAATAATTGACCTAACGAAGTGAGAGACATAGGACTTCATGTCCCTCTCACACTTTAGGTCCATCCAATTATCTGCAAACCAATAAAAGGTAATGTTGTGTCACTTCCAGTTATTCGACTCCTAAAAGAATTCGTGACAAAGACGTTCCCTCTTGTCTGATGCAGGATCACCTAATCGCCAAAGATATAGACAACAAATCAATAAGATGCATGACAAACTCTCCTAAGCAAAATGGCATCCCAAATATAATCAAAGCAGATGACAAAAACCATTCTGGCCTCGATTTAGATTTTATTTTGGCCCTACTAATTGATCTACTTCTACACCTTCTCTTTTACAAGGGCAAAAGCAAAAGTGCCCATCAAATCAATGATCAGATTCCTAACCCCGGCTAATCCTTCTTGTGTCATCTCCTATTCAATAGGAACAATTCATTAACACTCATTTATGAATAACTCTTTTGATGTTCAAAATAAACACCCCTAAAGTTGTTAATAAGGTTTTTTGAGTAAAAACCATTCATCTGTTTTGAGAGTACAAACTCCATCATATTTAAAATGATGCAAGCCTTTCCAAATGGATTTTGCATGATGATTTTGTTTGTCTAAATCATTAATTCCACTAAGGATTATCAGAATAAACAGCTAAATGAAGGATACAAGATTGATTGAGCATGCTGGATGAGGTGCATTAGGGTGATGAAAGGCAACCCATATCCTATACACAGTCCCATATCTATACACTTGTGAGATGAGCATAGAAAATTCCATGTTTACAGGGTAAAGAGTTCTTTTGCAAATGGTACGATAACCTAAACAATGAGAGACATTTCATTTCTCTACCCTAAGCACTATAGGTTATCCATCGCTTACCCCCTTTGAGCTCCATACACTTGTGAAGCTTCTTTCATACCCCTGTCAAGAACCACCCCCACACTGGGGCAAATCGGAGGTGAGGCGACATCACAAGGTGAGAAGGGGGATAGAAATTTTCTTGCTCGCACTTGCATCAATCTTCGGGTGTCTTTATTGCATATTGAACACTCAAGATAATTTAAGTGCCCTAGAATGATGAAGAGCAATTCTTTCTCTATTCACTTGTAATCATTGTACAACCCAATTGAGTTTGTAATTTCACTCTCACATTGAGGCAAAGTAAGAATTACTACCATTCAAATGGCATGATTCGGAGCACTGATTAAAAGATGAAGACCCCAAGATTCTAATAGCAGTGTTTTGCTAGAACTTGCCTAGGCCAGTTCCTCAGACAACAAAAACTAGGGGCATGAAAAAGCAGTGTACCTAGTAAAAGCAAGATTAATACCCATAGATGGGAAATTTGGAATTAAAAGAACTAAGGGTATGAAAAAATAGTGTGCCCGGTAAAAGCAAGGCCGATGCCCTCAAATAAAAAGTGAATTTTAGCCATTGGTACTCCTTAACAAAGCGGCTATTGTGGTTCAATTAATAGAACCTCCATGGGGAAAATTCCCGGCTATGAGAAGAAGGACCGGTGACAATGCCAAGGCAATCACCAACTCTCACCCTCTTACATGTGAGCCAAGTCTACATTACATCCCTCTTGTAAAAGTCTCTTCAGACTAGGGCACTTCAATTAACGTAGAATTTCATATGTTTAAAAGCATCGCTCGAAAAAGTACGAGCAAGATTATTTTATCTCTTTTCGCAGGGTTCTCGACTTGTAAAACCAGAGATGATTGTGCAGCATTTCTTTCATAAGCCTTGACCTTGATGGTCCCCTTTGATAAGCGTTGACCAAGCCTACATTACGGTCCCAACAAAGACCTCTCATATTGGTAAAATCATACTGCTTGCGAGTGCTGACATGATGACAATAAGGTAGTGTGGTCCTTAGAAATCCTGCATCAACGGTCAAGATAAAATAGTCATTTTCCATGAGAGTGAGCGGAAAGTCATTTTAGACTGAAAGTCCCTCATCTGGCATGTTCAAGACATCTACGTCCTAAATGAAGGTTGTTTTTCAAAATTTTCCTTAGTGGAACTCAGATGATGCAAAACTGACAAAATTATCATGCATGAATCCCATTTGAACCCATAAATTTACAACATGTACAATCATGTGTGCATATTGTGCAAATAATAGACATACTTTTAGAGATTAGAGACATCATCAGGTAAGTATATCTCTTCCCTGATTTAAAAAAATCCAGTCTTTGAGTACCTACCATTGCCCGAGTACTCCTTCTTATCGACACTCGACCTATTCGAGTTGTCTTCTGAGTTTGGATACTTACGACTATCTAGGTATCCCATTTGTCATTGAGTACCGATGACCGTTCGGATACTCCCTCGTCTTAACACTTAACCCGTTCGAGTCGTCCTCATAGTTAGGATGCTTGCGACTAAGCAAGTATCGCACTATCTTTGGGTACCTACCACTGTCTAGGTACCCCTTCTTATTGACACTCAACCTGTTCAAGTTGTCCTCTGAAAATAGGTCCTTGTGATTATCCAGGTATCCCTTTGTATTCAAGTATCTACCATTGTCTAAGTACTCTCTTTTATTAACACTCAAACTGTTCGAGTTGTCCTTAAAGTATTAATATTTGCGACTGTCCAAATATCCCTTTGTCTTTAAGTACCTACCATTGTCTAGGTACTCTCTTATCAACACTCGACCTATTCAAATTGTCTTCTAAGTTTGGATGCTTGCGACTATCCAAGTATCCCCTTGTCTTCAAGTACCTGCCGCTATTTAAGTACTCTCTCTCTTATCGACGCTCGACCTATTCAAGTTGTCCTCATAGTATACTAGTGATTGATCAAGCAGCCCATTGTCTTCAAGTACTCGACACTGCCAAGGTACTCCCTTTCCGTGACGCTCGACCTGTCCAAGTTGTCATCAAATTACATCATTGAATACTAGTAGTTGTTCAAGTATTCCACTACTTTATGTGCCTGTGGTTACCCAGGTAAGTTTCTTATCATCATGACACTTGGACCTGCCTGAGTGGTCTAAGATCGTATCATTAAATACCTGTGTTCATCCAAGTATTCCACTACTTTGTATATCTGCTGCTACCTAGGTGTTCTAGCCTTTTTTAAGTGCCTACGGCCATCTAGGTAAGCCTCGTGCTTCATTCAAATTTATGTTGCTAGGAGGTGGGAGACCTTCACGAATACTCGAGGCGCATCCTCGATATTCCAACTACTAGGAGGTGGGAGACCTTCATGAGTATGCAAGGCGCGTCCTCAATATTCCAACTACTAGGAGGTGGGAGACCTTCACGAGTATGCGAGGTGTGTCCTCGATATTCCAATTGTTAGAAGGTGGGAGACCTTCATGAATATGTGAGGCGCGCCCTTGATATTTCAACTGCCAGGAGGTGGGAGAGCTTCATGAGTATGCGAGGCGCATCCTCAATATTTCAACTGCCAGGAGGTATGAGACCTTTACGAGTATGCGAGGTGCATCCTCGATTTTCAACTGCCAGAAGGTAGGAGACCTTCACGAATATGCAAGGCTTGCCCTCAATATTTAAACTACCAGGAAGTGGGAGACCTTCACGAATATGCGAGGCATGTCCTCGATATTCCAATTGTTAGAAGGTGAGAGACCTTCATGAATATGCGAGGCACGCCCTTGATATTCCAACTGCCAGGAGGTGGGAGACCTTCATGAGTATGCGAGGCGCATCCTCAATATTTCAACTACTAGGAGGTAAGTACCTTCACGAGTATGCGAGGTGCATTCTCGATATTCAACTGCCAGAAGGTAGGAGACCTTCACGAATATGCGAGGCGCACCCTCGATATTCCAACTATCAGGAGGTGGGAGACCTTCACGAATATGCGAGGCACGTCCTCGATATTCCAACTACCAAGAAGTGGGAGATCTTCACGAATATGCGAGGCATGTCCTTGATTTTCCAACTATCAAGAGGTGGGAGACCTTCACGAATGTGTGAGGCGCGTCCTCGATATTCCAACTACCATGACGTGGGAGACCTTTACGGATATGCGAGGCGCGTTCTCGATATTCCAACTACCAGATGGTAAGAGACCTTCACGAATATGCGAGACGCATCCTCGATATTCCAACTACCAAGAGGTGGGAGACCTTCACGAATATGTGAGGCACATCCTCGATATTCCAACTACCAGGAAGTGGGAGATCTTCATGAATATGCGTGGCACGTCCTCAATTTTCCAACTTTCAAGAGATGGGAGACCTTCACGAATGTGCGAGGTGCGTCCTCGATATTCCAACTACCATGAGGTGGGAGACCTTCACGGATATGCGAGGTGCGTTCTCGATATTCCAACTACCAGGAGGTAAGAGACCTTCACGAATATGCGAGGCGCATCCTTGATATTCCAACTACCAAGAGGTGGGAAACCTTCACGAATATCTGAGGCATGTCCTCGATATTCCAATTACCAGGAGGTGATAGACCTTCAAAAACATTCAAGGCGTGTCCTCGATGTCCCACATACCAGGAGGTGAGAGACCTTCATGAATATCACAGGTACATCGTCAATATGTCATTTTACCAAAAGGTAGGAGACCTTCACAAATGTTTAAGGAGATTGGAGACTTTCACAAAGGTGTCTCCTTGATATCACAACTTCTTTCCCTCCGGAGGTGGAGGTCCTTCACGGAAATCCTAATACTCCTCCAATGCCTACAAATTACCGGGTATTCTCTAGAGTTTAGTACTTGTGATCATCCAAGTACTCTGTTAATGCCTGCGAACATCCAGGCACCCTCTGGAGTTCGTACTTGTGATCATCCAAGTATCCCTTCGATACCTGCAAACGACCAGGTATCTTCTAAGGTTCGTACTTGTGATCATCCAAGTACTCTTTCAAAGCCTGTGAATAACCAAGTACTTCTTCGATGCTTGCAAAGGTCCAAATATCCTCCAAGTTAGTACTTGTGAATATCCAGATACTCTTTCAATATCTGCAAATGTCCAAGTATCTTCCAAACATATGCCCTGAGAAAGGTCAGTGCATCCCCCGAGAAAGATCAGGTAACTATTAGGTGCCCTTGACAAGGATTAGGCACCCAACAAACAGATGCCCTGAGAAAGGTTGGCGCATCCCCCAAAAAAGGTCGGGTAACCATCAAGTGCCCGTGACAAGGATCAAGCACCCGACAAATAGATGCCCTGAGAAAGATCGGCATATCACCCGAGAAAGGTCGAGTAACCATCCGTGTCATTGACAAAGATCAGGCACCCAACAAACAGATGCCCTAAGAAAGGTTGGCGCATCCCCCGAGAAAGGTCGAGCAATCAACCAATGCCCTCATAAAGATCAGGCACCCAACAAACAAATGCCCCGAGAAAGGTCGGTACATGCCTCGAGAAATGTTGGGTAAACCACTTATTGCTCTACCAGGCAACTGAAGAATGATTCGGGTCCTAAACAAACCACTCATTGCTCTAACATGCGACCGAATAATGGTTCGGGTCTTGGAAAAGCAATTTCCTGTCAAGGCGACCGAAGAAAGGTTCAAGTTCTAGACAAACAACTTATTGCTCTAACAGGCGACCGAAGAAATGTTCGGATTCTGGAAAAACAATTTCCTTACTTCATCATATAAGATGGTAGCCTAATACTTACCAAACTCGGGGTTCGCACCCTATCTCACTCACTCCCAATAAGTAACCGCATATATCTTCTTATCTGTCGTAGTATGTATAATGATATATTGTTATTTTTCTACATAGGACACTAGGTCCCAAATAAGATATAATCTATTGTATATGCATGGACAAAATTTAGGTATTAGTTTGTCTTTGAATGCAACCTCTGCAAGCTCACCTTCAACGAGGGGCAGCTGTTGACACATAAATTTTGACTAAGTCATTTTTATTAGGCCTTAATTTCTTTTTTGCATCGATTAATCTCTATTTTCATTTTTCACTATTTTTTCTGATAAGTTAATAATAATAATAATAATAACCCAAAAAATAAGGAAAAACAAAAACAAGGAAAAGAAGCAGCCCATTGTAGTTGGGCCTTCGCGCCCAGCCCCCTCTTTTTCTCTCCTTTTCTCATGCGGGCCCCCAAACCCCAACCTTCGCAACCTAGCCTAGCCCCCCGTTTGTCTTATTCCCCCACCCTCTCTGCAACTCATGGTAGACCTATGACTGAGAAGGAGTAGGCCGACATCGGCCGAAAGGGACGTTTCTCGGGCACACCCAATACTTGCCTTCAATGCCGAGCATACCCCGATGGAGAAGTCGGGATGGAACACCGGTTTGGCCAAGAGAGTCCGATCGACGAGCCAAGTGCTGGCGGCCGAGACTCTCCACCGACCGAACCCTCCTTACCTATAAATAGGCGGGTGCGATCTCCGTTCATGGCAACAAGCAAACTCAGTGACCTTTCCCAGAGAGACTTTAGGGGAAGATTGAAGAGTGAGTGAGTAAGAGAAAGGGTCGCGAGCTCAAACGACCTTCCCTTGAGAGACACTGGGGGAGGCCGGCTATGACATCCTGAAATTCGAGCCCTCTGAGGGATGAATGAATGTGAATTTCGTTAATGCATTGTTGGTTGATTTCACTCGGAATTGATCACTCCTGAGATATTGACCTTGAGGGGAAAGGCTAAAGAAGATAGAACTTGTACGACTAAAGAACTTGACCTGGGAAAACAACTTAATTGTGAGACTTGCGTGAGGACAATCCTGTAGATAGGTAGGCCGATTTCAAGGACGACTAGAAGTTGATTCGCGGACAGAACATAATGGAACGACAGGTGATTCTGTTTACCGTTATCGAGCCCGCAAACGGCCCTAGGTCAATCCTCAGTAATCGTGTACTTTGAAATAAGAATCTATCCTCCGCAATTTCATGTAGTCAAGGACGTCTATGTGTCGAGATGTCTTGAACGTGGTTTGGCATAAGTCGGTTACGCGTGAATCCTGAAAGCCACTTGTCAGTTTGAGTTGTACCCAAAATAGGCATTGGGAGAAATTGACATGGCATGAGAACTAAAGATTGGACTTTGAATTATCATGAACGTCCGGAACGGACTTTGGATGATGCTATTTTGACAGTTGACAGCGACGGTTAAGCCGAGTAATTGGAAAATGGATTTTCGGACCGAGGAAGCGAGCCCATGAAGACGTGGGCCGGGCCAGGCTAGTGTGGGCCTTAGGTCCAAGGTGGGATAGCCACCATAATGGGCCCAAAGCAAGCATGTGAGCCCATTGGGCCCAATCCACTATTTCTTCTTCCAAGCCCATTACCAAACCTTAAGTCCATTTGAGCCCAATCAAGCCCAATCAATTCCCAAGCCCATTCCTATTCATTTCCAAGCCCAATTCTTAGGCCCACCCATCATTTTCAGCCCAAGGACAAATTGGTAATTTGTGCAAGGTGGAAATGACTATTTTGCCCCTAAAAGTGTGTGGATAAGGGCAAAGGAAAAGAGAGAAGATGAGGGGACTTGCATGGGGACTTAGTTCCAACTTTGGGGCCTTGATAGCAGCCCTCACTTCTCTCTCTCTCTCTCTCTCTCTCTCCTCCATCAGTTCCATCTCGACCAAACCCCTATCTCCCTTGTTCTCCCTATCTTCCTGCTTATGTTCCAACTGACCTTCCTCCATAAAGCTGAGTTAATTGTTGGCTTCCTAGATGAATTAGCTCTCATGCCACCCACCATTATGCTTAGGAGGTCCAGACCGTATAGAAGGTCTTGACCGTTCGTCGGTCGAAGCCGCCAGATGACCCGCCAGTCGGCTAGAAGCCAGCGGCAGTCTAACCGCCTGGCCTTATTTTGCTCCAGCTAACCTTTCTTCAAAAACTCGAGTTGTTCGTTGCCTTCCCGTGAGAATTAGCCCACGCTCCACCCACCACCGTGTCCAGGAGGCCTAGACCATGCAAACAAGCTCGGCCCCGAACAGAGCCGCCGGCCGACCTGTCCACCAGCGAGAAGCCGCCGCTCGCCGGATTGCCTGAAGTCCCCCCGGTTTCACCTGTTTCGCATTTTCTGCATTTTTCCTCCCATTTCAACCAAGCTTCCACCTAGCCCAACCACCAGCAAGTCCCCCTTGACTCCCTAGGTGCCACCGATTGCTGGCCACCTCCTCGCCGGAGCTCCGATAAGCCGTCCAACTTGTTTTCTCCTCCAGCAATCCAATTTTTAGGAGTTTCAGAGGGAAGCAAAGACTGTGGCAGTCGTTCCAGCCCTGGAACCGCCTTGGATCATCATGGTAGAGGTCCCCAGGCGTAGCCTCCGTCGTCACCACCGCGTCCATGTCTTCGGCCCGCTTAACGAGTGAGTTTAGCTCATAATCCTTCGATTAGTGCCTAAACTTGCTTAGGGTTGATTTAGTTAGTGTTAATTTTAGTTTAGGTGATTTAATTAAGTTGTATTAGCCCTAAGATAGGTGGTTAGATGGATGGATTAGATTAGTTTAGCTTAATCTCGCTTCATGTGCTAAATGTGGTGTATGTGCTTAATTAAGCTTACTTAACTTTAATTAATTGATTGTTTACTTTAATTAATGTTTTTGATGATTTGTGAATTTAATTTATTGTTTATTAAATTCTGAAAATTTACTATTCACGTGCACTGTTCACGAAGTACTGTTCACGTGCACTATTAATCCAGAATGTGAAAAGTGTCTAAATTTCATGTGTGTTGATTTTATGAAGTGAATGGATGGGTAAATGCATGGACAACCGCATGAATTGAGTGATTTTCACAAAAATGGGAAAACGGTTTGTCCAAGGGACATCGAAATGGATCATCTTTAGGAGAAAATGATTTGAGAGTGTATATGCAAGCGTGTGTGCATTGGCTAAGTGCCCAAAGATAACAAGGGAGTTGTAGTAGTGTGCTTGCGTGATCATTGAGTAGAATCCGTCCCCCATTGTGTTTCGGGTGGGCGATGCTCCTATGTGAAAAGCCCGTGCCTATGTGGCGATAATTAATCGTGCCTGTGTGGCGTAAGATCGTGCTTGTGTGGCGTAGGATTGTGCTTGTGTGGCATAATATAAAGCCTGTGTGGCGATAATATCATGCCTGTGTGGCCGTATTATATAGTGCCTGTGTGGCGATAATATCGTGCCTGTGTGGCGTAACATCGTGCTTGTGTGGCGTAATACCGTGCCTGTGTAGCCGTACTGCTGTATGTCAGGTAGATAGTGCCTGTGTGGTGATAATTAAGAACTGGAACATGCGTGAGTGTTAAGATCATGGATTGATGCGGGATAGGTGACGCACTAATGTGCAAGAACAAATGAGAATCATGGCATCATTGGTTCCGATCATGCATGAGTTGATCACCTTGTTTATGGCACGCACGCATGAATCGATAACATGCAAGGAGTGGCAATGGCTAGGTGAGATCGCTTGTGATGCGACTCGTATGTAATTGATGAACTACATCACCTAATGGCCATGTGCATTTCGTGTATTGTGCTGAGTTATAACGTGTAAGATATGGCATACCAGGTAAGGTTGTATGCGAATCGACTGTTGTTTGTTGATTGTTGGTTGTTAGTCATGGTTTGTTTGTGGGTTGGTTTTGAAGAGATACCCCGAGTTGAGTTAGTGTCCTAACCAGGGGCTTAAGGGAAGACTCGCTGAGATTTATATCTCATTAGTTATTGTATAACCATTTTCAGGTCCTTAGTGTGAAGAACCAGGAGCTTGAAGTAGAAGGGTCAGGAGCATAGGTGGCTCAGTAGTTCCTTTTGAGAATAGACCTTCTGTATAAGAACCTGAGGTGTTTTTGAAAGTGTGTTTTGATTTGCGAAATTGTTGTCATGCTTTTCTATCCCATGTTTGTTGTGGTCAAGGGATTAGTAATTTCCTTCCGCATATGCAATAAAAATGATGGGTCGGTGATGCGTCCTGAGAAAGTCACTTTCTATCGACCACCAAGGGATGTGCGCACGCTTGAGGTTCGGGGCGTGACACTTGCAGCGAGTGAACCCGAGAGGAAGAGATCGCGAGCAAGGAACCCAGGTGTGTGGGTTTTAGGGAAAAAGGGGCACGAATGCTGTCGATGGCCGCGCTAGCCTCTACACCCCCTGTTGCGGTAAGCTAGGATTCGTTTTTTTTCTTTTGGTCTATTTTGGGGTTGTCGCGCTGGAACTCACAGCCGTCGGCTTCACGTGAGTTCCAGCCCCGACCGTCCGTCATCCGCCTCCCCGATCCTCGCTGCTCGTCTACTTGGAACCCTGTTGCGATCCTGAGCCCAAAGGGCTCAACCTTATCCCTCTCAAACGGCGTACGCCAAGCGTTCAATTGAAATCCCAAGTGAGCACAATAGCCACGGCTAGACCTGTGGTGATCGGTGGCAACGAGCAACGGGATTAGCTACGACGGCCGGCTGGGCGGAGACTGAGATGGTACCAGTGGAGGCTTGAGCTCAGACCGAGATGAGCTCGGTCGCCTCCGCCATAGATCATCGGACTCGAGGGCTCCAGAAATCCGGGTCCACAAAGAAGATGCCAGGTCGAAATCGGGTCAGGCATGGGTTGGTGCTCAAGTAGGATTTTTGTAGGAATCGAGTCGCGGCAACGGAAACAGGTCGGGCGCATAGGTCTTTTCCAGGTAGGGTTTCGGTCGGTTTGGGCCAACCGAGCCTGGTCGCACGTGGACTGGTCTCGCGTGGGCTTAGGGATGCGTGGCCCCTTTTGTTTTTTTTTGTTTTTTTTTTTTTTTTTTCTGGGCTTTAATTAAAGATTCAGGGCTGGGTCCACGCCTCAGGCCCATATGGGTTGATAGTCGGCCATTCGGGCTAGAGGTCGGGAAACGGGTCGAGCCCAACCACGGGATTTGACCCGGGTTGTTTTTTTATAATATAATATTAAAAATAATATTTTAATAATAAATAATAAATAAAAATAATTTATTTTTCAAAAATAAAAAAATCCAAAATATCTCACAATTTAAAAAAAAAAAAAAAAGCCAAAAAAATTATTTATATTTTCAAAAAAAAGATAACAAAAAAATCCCAAAAATACTTTTCATGTCCAAAAAAATAGAAAAAGACCAAAAATGTGCTTTTCCTACACTAATTCATGGAAAATCCCTCGAAAATCCAAAAAGCCTCAAGGTTTAAACAAGATTAGGTACCGGAAGGACATTAGTGATTAACTAGTGTAATAAGTCCCCGAAGCTAGTTTCTCTAGTTGTGTAGGAGCGAATATTTCTCTCAATATTTCGCTTGAGTTTCTAATTGACCCACCCCAAATTGATTAGTGGCGACTCCTTTTTAAAAGTAACTTATAGGTCAAATTATCAAACCATTAAGTCATGAATTGGTGTGCTTGGGAGAGCCCTGAGCTAAGCCTAATAAACCTAGCCGAACCATTAGCCTCTGCAGGCACCTGTCCCTAATCGAGCACCGAAAAAAAGAGGTCCCGACAAATGTCTAAAAATATTTGGGTAAAACAAGATAATTTTAAGAAAAATTTTGAGAACATTGTTCTTGCTTTAGTTTCCGATACAAGCCAGCTAGCAAAGATTTGGTTGGTTGGTGAATTCGAGAACTTTATTGAGATAAAGTTAGCCACTATATGCCCTTATTTGGGACACCATTTACATAAAAATGGCATTTCAATAGGAATTGGGAATTGTACATTTAAAAGCACAGCGATTAAGGACCAAGTTGGTGGATGGAAGTAGCTTGGTAGTGGCAGTTGTGCTCCACAGCATTCTCGAAGGGACAAGCCAAGTGCTCCTTGGAGACAACCTTAACAAGCTTGCTTATGACATTGCCCTTTTTTATGTGCATCGGCATATCGTGGTGGTCTATGAAGAAGAGAAAACATTGTGAGGACACTTGGCTTTCTACTTGGAAGTGTCCTGCACACATTAAGTTTGAAGCGGCCAATTTCTCTATCATGTAGATCATCACGCTATATTCCTGTCGCCATTGTGTTCTCATCAAGTCTTCATTAGCGACCAAGGCTGGGAATTTCTTCATTGAACCGTGAACCTCTCACCCGCGGCGCGCTTGCAATCTGCTAGAACTCCTCCTTGCCCGTCCTACCGAGCATCACCAGGAGACACCATTGCCGGCCATTGTCCGCAATCCATCGTCATTCAAATTTGGATACGTTAGTCGCGCATTATCTCGACTTAGGCAGTACGTTATCCGATTTAATTTTGATAATTAAGTTGTCTAATTTGAATGTATTGTGTTCTTAATTAGATGTCTTGAAAATATGACACATCCAAAAGATTGCCTAAGTATCCATGAGTTAGGATAATTTCCTCAATTTCACAACATGCATATGGTTGACAGTCAATTTCATGCCTGAAAACGACTCGTGATTGCATGGAAAATTGGCCAATCCAATCTCATGCTCAAAATACAACTTGTTGATTTGATTTGTTTCTAAATTCAAATGAATATGGATGATACCTTGGGTGGTGGATGTTATCTTTTGCTTAATTTGATTTTGTATCTATTCTTATCTATAAAAAAAAAAAAATCTCAAAAACATGTAAATATAAAGTAGAGTTTAATTGATAACATTGCACATTAGATAGGATTGCATATTTAAATTGATCCTAGATAATCTTTTAAAATCAATTAGGATGAAGATTTAGGATCTTTTTACAGATAGATTGCATGCTATATGATAGAGTTTATCTAGTGAGAGATAATATCCAATTGGAATTAGGATTTGGTTTAGATTAATCCTTAAAATGAATTGGATAATATCTAGAACTATGTAATTTATTTGGTTATTTTCTAATTTCGAATTTTTGTGTCATGTAGTTTAGGTTGTGTCATATTGTTGTGTTATGTGCATGTCATATAGTTTGCATATTATGCTTATATTAATTAAAAATTGTGCATCCTATAATATGCATGTTAGGTTACTTTTATTAAAATCGCACGTCATGCTAGGGTAGTTGCGTGTTAAACTTTCCCGTCAATAGAATTAGGATATGTACTTAAATATCATTATATTTCAATGTCATTGTATTTAGAATAATTGCATGAAGCCTGATTTTCGTTAAACAATTAATAACCTAAAAAAAATTGAGTGAAATTGCGTGTTAATTAGAAATCATATTTATGATGATGATGCAATTTTCTAGCTAACATTACAAATGTTTTTGTTGCTTTGAGGTAAGTAATGCTTTCCTTTCCTCTCAATTTATTAATGCTTTGATTATTAAGTATTAAATAATGGTGGCACCTGCCTAATCACCTCGCATGTTAATGAGTTAATTAAAATCAATGTAAATTGCCTACAAAACATATTTTTGAAATAAAAGAGAAAGAGTATCGAAAGAAAATTAGAAAAATTTGGCATAATCAAGTCTAGTACCCATAGTCTTTGGCTCGTAGGAATAAAGTAATTTTCTCATTACTTGATTTCTAATCGACTCACCAAAAATAGATTAGTAGCTACTCCAAAATAAAAATTATTTACATATTAAAGAACTTGAACTTAAGTCGCGAATTAGTATAGCCTAGGGAGAGCCCGAGCTAAGTCTAGCAAGTGGTTCATCTACTTCGAGTAGGTCACAACACCTACCAAGATTGTCGGCCATCAATCCTCATCTTTATCATTTCACTGTAATATCCTCGATTCGGACCCCCAGTTCGGACACAAGGAATGGATTAAGGATCGATATGCCAGTAGCGGAAATAAGCTATGAGTCAATCTAAGGGATTGTTCAAGAGCCAACTAGTTGATTAAAGGTAAAGCAACTCTGGACCAAGGTTATGATAGACCAAAGTGTTCGACTATGAAATGACCATTCAACCATAAAAAACAATGTGGATGATCACTTTTTGTCATGAGTCAATCATGGATGGATATAGATCGATTTAGCTAGAGTATATACTAGTCGTAGGTGACTCCGCACAATCATTGTACCGTTCACAAATGACCCTAACTCGATCTTATGTGATCATGAGCCCAGACAAGCCAATCAATACTACATGATTATATAATAACCGAAGGTCATTCATGGATCGACTAGACTCAAACATAGGTCATGCGTAGAACTCCGGACAAGCATTGAACTTAGTTCAAGTCTAGCCGCGCGAGCACTGTCGATACCACTTAGTATAAGTCACATTAGAGTCATTCCCGATTGAAACTTGGTCACAAATGCAGTTCAATTACGGGTGTCAATCATAAGTGATCTCAAATTATTCATGTCTTGTTAGGATAGTGGTTATATAGCCCTTTTTATTATATCTGGTCCTCTTTAATTTGGATGGATCAAGAGTGAATTTGGAAATCGATAAGACTCCCTCCTTCACGTCTAAATAGTATGAACTTGTGAGACAAGTTGTCTTGCAAAGCTTAGACCAATTCTTAGAATTTTGGAAGTTAGTACATTAGTGTATTGATTGGAAACATGTGCTAATTTTGGGACGTAGACTTTGAAACACTAGAGGTGAGATTAACTTAACTTCTTGAGATTAGATTGAGATGAGACAAGTTTTTGGAGACCAAACAAGGAAGATGGGCGCCCAATTGGAATGAGACAATGAGACACTTAGTTTAGAGAACAATTCTAGTTCTCTTGTAGTTAGAAGCATTATTGGCCACGAAAACTTGAAAGACAAGCCTGGACAAATGAGTGGTGGAAATTCACTCTTGCCAAGCAAGCCAAGAGGCTATCATGAACATAGGACAATAATTTAGCCCTCATTTAATACTTGATAGACACCTATCTTCTCATTTCTTTCTCCTTCTTCCTTAAGTTCTCTTCTTTTCCTCTCATTCTTCTCTCGCTCTCCTCCTTGGCCGATCTCTCCCTCTCCCCTCTCTCTCTCACACACACCTCTCTCCCTTCGATTGCCACCTCACCGCAGCTGCCGCCTCATCGTCGATGCAGCCGCTGCACCGTCACCATCCTCACACCATCTCTCTGCTCGTTGTCGCCTGCCATCTCAAGCTGCAGTCCTCACGTTGCCATGCCGTGCCATGAGCATTGAGCTGCTGCCGACCGCCCTCTTATTCTTGACCCAGTTGTTTGTAAGAGAATCCCTTAAATGCCAACTCGGCCGTTGTGTTACGTGACTTGGATTTAGGTTGATTTTGCTTGTTTTAGGAGTTAAGATTAAGCTATTCTAGAGAAGTTAGAACCATGTATTGATTTTGTATGATTTGCTCATGAGATTGCTTGTGTTAGGAGGATTAAGATAAATAAGAATAGCTTAGGTTATTGTTAAAGTTGCTTAGTTTGTTATCGTTATTGGAAACGATTCTTTTATGTTCACGTTCGGTTTTGGTTTCAAGGAACCGTTTTTCTATTATGTAATACGGTCATGTTATAATTTAGGGTGAGATATTTAAGACCTTGTTATTATTGGATGTGGCTATTCTACGTGGAAATGCTACATGTGTGTTCATCTGAGTTATTTATTTATAAGTATGTTCATAGTCCATGGTCGATGCATGAGAGCACCCCGAGCCTCCAAGTTGAGAGTTGTGTTGATTCTTGGTCATGCGTGGAAGCACACTAGACCGAGTCTCTCTCTTAGTTTGGTGATATTGAGGCGTATCATCCGATTCAGGTTTGACTTAGGCTGGTGCTTGAACATAATGGGTCAAGCCACATTTCTTGTTTCGTGCTTGGCATATTTTATTGATGGTTTTCCAATAGGGCATGAGTCACACATCGCTTGACACACCCTTAGGGCACTCATGCATTGGATTAAGATGGAAGATAAAACTGGTTGCGTATTTAATCTGCATGGTCACACGAGGGATTCTGCCATCGAGGGATTTTGGGGGATGATGCTGCCACGAGAGATGTCAAGGGGTGATGCTTGATGGATTTCGGATACCGTTCGTGATGATGGTTACAGAACGATGCCCGAAAGGATGCCCCATGGAGGTTTAGATGCCGTGCTCGATGGGGTGAGACGATGTCCCAAATATTTCTGGAAGAGCCGTAGGGTTTTGGCTATGTGTGGTTAATAATTGACTCGAGATAGCATAATATTATGGAATATTATGTGAGTCTCGAGGCGCTAAAGGTGTGCAAAGCATTTGAATGTTATGTGATACTATGGAAGTTGCTATATGGCTTGTGCACATTTGATATGATATTATATGAGACATGTGAGATACGTGCATAATTTAATTGTCATTTTTAGTGACTTGGAAGATGCGTGCATATTATAAATGCTGTTAGTCGTAAGGTGAGCGACACATGGGTGTTTTGGAAGTGATTATTAGAGACTCGAAGACCATGATAATATTTTAGATGCTAATATTTGAGACATTGAAATATTATTGGCTATTAATTGTACTATGTGTAACACGTATGAATTTTTATACTATTATTTAGGACTTAAGGAATGCGTGTACGTTGTTGAAGTAATTAATTGGCATACTCAGATTTTTTATGAGCATAAGATCCCTCTTAGATTTCTATTAGGATGGATGTTTAGGTAGAAGATGAGTATCCCTCATGTTTATAGTCAAGGTAAAGCAAACGTTTTGCTATTGATATGTCATTGACAAGCAAACATGGAGTTTGTGGGTTTCGAAATGAGGCATCCGCCTATACGAGATTTAGGTGATTTACTTATTGAGTTCTCAAACTTATTTGCTGTTGTTTCACTTTTTTGAGGCCAATAGATATGGATCCGCTGCCCACATGTTTCATGCGATTTGGAGTGCCCATGAGTATGAATGTCACAGTCATGGACATATTTAGGGAGGATACCGTATTCCGAAGGATCACTATTACTATTTGGGTGGAGGAGGGCTATAACAATCTCATCCCTCACGCGTGGTTTAAAGGGGATCTCTTCATGCCCCTCCGTGGGTTTCGTGGACCGCTCGGACCACACGAGGACGATGGCCCATCCTATGGTCCAATAGATGATGCCTAGGTAGCCGGTCCTCATAGGAGAGCCACTTTTGGTTAATATCTCACTAGAGGAGATAGGCTCACCCTGAAGCTTGTGAACCCTTCCCCCTGTGAACCCTTCCCCCTAATATCTTTTGATTGTGTATTAGATTGGCCGAAGAACGGACTTGTATATTAAACGATCCAATTTAAGGAAGTAGATAAATAAAATATATATTTATTTATGTGTTTTCCTTGTTATCCTTTTTATGTGATTGTTGATTGGGTGTTGACATATATGCTTTCGTTTGCGTTTAAATGAAAGATAATAACCAATGAGACCGCAGCGCTTCTTGGGACATCACATAATTAACTAATGCCGGATGTTGCGTCCCTGAGGTGGGAGAATAAAGGTCCAAGGCATGACACCAACCTTCAACACTCATACATATATCGCATGATTAATGCAAGCACATAAGAAGGGCGTGATGAGAAAACTGGTGCTTATGTGTGTAATGGCCATCACTCAGGCCATGAATTTTGCACCACCACCTTGTCGATGAACCCCATTGATGACATGGGAAGATAGAGAAAACATTGATTCAGGGAATTTATAGATGACTTCATTATGCATCGTGTTAAAATATTTAAATAATAAATCACACTTTTATCTAAAAGCTTAAGCTTTGGTTGTGCAAAATTTCACATATTATTAGAATTAAGAGATCTTGACTTCGAATCTTCTGGTTCTCTATTTGCCTCTAAGTCCAGTTTGCATATGAGAGGGAGTGTTATAATATTTAAATAAACAAACTATATCATGCAAACCAGCATCTCGATTTTAGCAATTCCAGGAACTACTTTATGACTTCCTTTTAGAGGGGGGTTCATGGGCACCACGCATGTTGGTCCTAGCTATGGAATTAAAGAAAAATTTCTTACCCAAAACAACGCTAGAACGAAAATATCATTACACACCATCCAAGAAAGACTCAGATTCTTAGTTATTTAACCAAGTATTGTTAACACAACTCAATGTCAGGTCACGCTCAAAGCGGAGGAGAGAGTGGGAAAGGCGTTACCTGGTCCATAAGCTAAGGCGAAGTCACGATGGACGACTAAATCAATGAGTGAAAGTTCTGTTATTGTTGAGGATTGAAACTGCAAGAGCTAAACAAGCTTCAAGCAAACATCTTGTTACTTTGAGATTTCTGGACACAAAACAGAGCCGTCTCTATGGAAAAGGCCAAAAGAGGGACTCCAAGGTCTACTCGGCAAGAGTCGTTTTAGGCAAAACCGGGGCTTCTATGGTCGTTGTTGAGGCACGGTATGAGCTTCCATCAAGATCGGATGTACAAATGTTCAAACGAGAAAGGTGAGCCCTTGGATGAAGGAGAACAAGATGACTAAAATCGGGATCTCTCGGTTTGGGACTGTGGCGATTGTCCCCATGGTGGGGAACTGGCGATGAAGGTGGTCAAGGGAGAGGTAGAGGGACTCATGAGATGAGACCTCCAGTGTCTTCGGGACCAAGAGAGAGAGTTCGGCCAAGATGGGACCTTTTTTTCATGGACGTTCGTCCCCCTTTCCCAAACAGAAGAACCATGTTTTTCCTTTTTTGTACTTCCACCGCCTTTTTTTTTGGTTCGTTTCACCCACGGAAGAGATGAAGGGAAAAAGGTGAGGGTTTTTTCTTCAGGGGTTTTGAGCTGAAATTTCAATCCAAGAGTCCCAAGTATTATATTCTAAATGGTTGATTGACTCCGTAAGTTGAAATTTCTTTAATCAGATTTGAGATTTTTAAATTTCACGATCCCTAAATCAAATGTCAAGGAAAAAAAAGAGATTAGAAACTAATGAAATTTTAATTTTTCTGGTCAAAGTTCAAATTCTTCGGTTATACCAAAAAGTCAACATTTGCCCGTTCTTATGAAAATTTGATATCCAAATGCCTAATTCTACATGCCTATGCTAGATTGACATATATATGCAACTTCTGCATTTTTGTGTTTTTCACCTAGAGTTTGTTTTTTCTTTTTCATGTTTGATCAAAAAATTAAGAGATACGTGCACTAAAAGTTATAATACTTGCCTGGAAAGTACAATTAAGTATTAAAACTTACAAAAATTGTAATTAAATCCTAAAACTTGTTAAATTGATGCAATTAAATCATTCCATCAACTCCATTCAACTTGACAAATGAAAAATGATAATGTGACTTTTTTTTAATATTTCTCAAAACAATGTCTTTTTTCTCCAAATATATTTTTTTTATAAACCAAAACGACTTCATTTTAGCTTTATTTTTCATGTTTTATTCACGTCATCACCATATAAGAGAGAGAAAATATTTAGAAAAGTCACAAAGTGTTTTTTGTTAGCCAAGTTAAACAGAATTAATGGAATGACTTGAATGCATCAATTTGATAAGTTTTGGAATTTGATTGCACTTTTTATAAGTTTTAGAACTCAATTGCACTTTTGTGATAAGTTTAAGACTTTCCATTAACCAAGACAAATCAACTCTAGATTTATTGAAAAGATGATGCCTAATTACTAATGAAACGCAATGTTCCTAAATCCTAGTTATTGTATGCATTGAGACACTAAGGAGACTTAGCTAATTTTTTCCATCAAGAAACGAGACTTGCCATGATTAGGAGTCTTGATTCTCAAATTCTCTAACTTTAATTGTCAGAAAAATTTTAGGTGTCAACAATTTATAAATGCAGATAAATAAACATGAAAACATATTTAGAGGTGTATAAACATGTCCAAATACATCTAAGCATATCTTGCTGATGCAAGTAGCATGTTAAACCTATAAAACTTAATATATTTAAGTGTGTTATATACACCGATACATTTTGGTTAGAAAGTGAAGGCATATTAACCATTGGTATGTTACGAGTACACCAATAATGCTTAAGCATTAGTTGTAGGTGATAAGGTGGAGACAATGAGCCTTGGACTTTATCAGAGTCGATGGCTAGTGTTGAGTCGTTATAGAGCTTAGTGGCTATATTTAAAGAGATGAAATCATTCCATTTGAAATTAGTGGGATCTGGCCAAAAGTATCTAAAAGCTAGTAGATTGTCAAGTGCAAATGGATTTGTAAACAAAAAGAGGGGAATTCTAGTATTGAGGTAGTGAGGTATAAGGCGAGGCTTCTTGTTAAATATATACTCAACATGACAGCATTGACTATAATGAGGTTTTTTCCCCTATGGTAAGACGCACTTCAATTCGAGTGTTATTTGCCTTAGTGTTTCCATAATATATTTAATCATTATTACTTTCAACATATTAGTTTACAAATTCAAAGAAGAGTTCAGCAGCACTCACTTGGGATTGCAAAACCAAACAATGAATGCTATCTCAGGGCACGAACTCAAAAACTATTAATTAAACGAGAAAAATATATTAAATTCAAGTAGAGAACTATCTTTTTTAAGACCCAACTAAACTAAGGTTATACTGCGATAAAATCTACGCACCAACAAAAAGCTCCTCCATAGCAGAACATTCAATTCTATCCATTATATTAGATAGCTCGTGGGCCAAATTTGGTTGCGTCATACCTCTCTTTACTAGACTTCGATTCAAGTGAGTTTACTATTGAACAAAAGCTCTTTCACAAAGAGACCCTTAACTTAGCCATCCCAAAAAGATGGCCGGAGATGAGTAAAAGCCATCGCCAAATACAATAATCTGTAACTAGGTCCAGCAACGGGTGTAAAATTTCGAAAATTTATTTTGATCAAACCGTAACTCCAAATCAATTTCTGTAAAATCCCATGACACCCTAAAATTTCATTGCCGCATGACTTTGAAGCTAAATCCTAGATTGGACCCAGCAACTCCGAACTCATATATATCCAAATTTATAGCGCAACTACCAAAATTCCTTCGATCAGATAAATGAAGGACACAAATGCTTACAAAGAGTTACGAAATGGAGTTAATCCGGCTTGTCGCAATTTTCGAAAAGCACATGCAATTTCCTCTCTCACTCACACACATACACGCACGCACACGCAGACACACGAACACGAACACGCGATCTACAAGAGGAAGAAGAAGAAGACATCTAATATCCTATTTATATTTGGGCTGAGTTGGGCCTGACCAAAATAAATTTGAGTTTTTGGGCATTTTTTTAAGCCTAGTTGTGACAAAAGATGCTCTGATGTCCAATGTCTAAGTAAGGACTTGACTTGGGAACGTTATGACAGCTAGTAGATCTAGATACAAAGTTGTATCATGATCCACGACCCGACAAGCAAGAAGGGCGAGTCATTCACTAGGCTTTTAAAAAGCTTATCCTCTAAAATCTAAACAAAGTCTTAACAACTTCTCATAATTTTAAGGACTCTCTTTTATGGAGTAAACAACAGTAGAAAAAAAAAAAAAAAAAAAACAGTAGATAAAATGAGACCATCCAGCTTTATACCATGTAGATTTTACAGACATTATCATTGTACGTGAGCTACATCGGAATGAGAATTACTTAGTAAAGTCTTGAGCAAAACTCCCACCCTAATGTCAAAACTTTACAAGAGCCAATTTTCAGCATATCTCGAGACAGGTAGAAGAAGCTCCATATTGATGTAACTCCAGATCCTAATGTCTCTTCTTTATTATTCAGTCCCTTGTTGCTTCACACGGGTGGGAGCGCCAGCGGACGGAACCCGTGCTGGAGGCTTGCTTCCCATGCTTTCTCTATGTCAAACATCATGATTCCACACTCGTTCACGTTCCATCCTTCTAATGCATGCACTATCCCTGCTACTCGCCAAGCGCTCATCACCCTTCTCGGCAACCAATTCTGCAACCGAGTAATTTCGAGTTAATCACATATGCTGCGTAACAATTTCGCATGCCATTTGCGTGTGTAAGAATGGTTAATTTCCCGCACTTGGTGTTTACCGATACATCAATTTAACAGCAGCGGTCAGTGGCCTGCCCTTTTATATAATCATAGAAATCTCTGCGCAGGTACTAAGTTTCCATCTTTCTTGTTAGGACAATATACAAGTTATGGTTGCTCTGGCACGATTGGTTAGTGCATGTTTTTGTTTCATCACATAACCTACTAACAGACATCGCCGTAGAATGTGTCATTAAGATTTAATGAAGGACGCACAAAATCGGAATTAGTTCAAAATAGAGTTAAAATGTTTGTAGCCTTCTGTGTTGCACCGTAAAGAGGAAACAAGTGATGTGTAATGTATTATTCCAATCTACCAGAGAGATAGGCTCCCTGCATACCTTGCGAATTTCCATGCTTTTAGTTTCCTAACCCCATTCTAAAATTCAATGTAAGTCCATCATGGATTATTCCGGCGACAGAGTTGAGTAAACTGACCTCACAAGAGTGCAAATTATCAAACGACCGGGGAACAGTCATCGCCGGAGTGCTGTGGTAAAGGCAATCTTTGCGGATTTGCTTCGGAGGGAATTGAGAAAAGGGTATGAACAACGTTCCTTTGGGTGCCTTTTTCTGTTCTTCTTCGGCAATTCCATCTCCTACCAACCATATCTGCAATTAACATTTGAAGTTACGTTCATTTGGAAAGGGCAAAATGGCCAAGAGAAACATTTCCTAGGAGTATCCGAGTCCAATTATTCTTCCTTCCATTAAATGTGAGATTAATGATCTCATGTGTAGCGTTCCTAGACAAATTATATGTTGCTAATCCTCAAAAAGTGGCTCATCAAATACCTCTTGAGTTCGACCAAAAATAATACCTCTTGAGAAAAAGTTCTTGAAAGGATCAAATTGCCTCTGTACTTTCCATTGAGACTCCTTTTGAGCTTCTCATGCTCATCCTTAGAAGCTACGTTTACCTGCCACATTCATGCATCAATTAAATGAAAAAAAAAAAAAATAGGTTCACATAATTCTAAATTGACTGTGGATATGAAAACCCTTTAAGGAAAATTCCTTACATCAAATTTATTTCACCAGAAACCTGAGTGCAACTCAATCATGTCATTCAGCAACCCAAGCTACTGGCATTCAAAGTACTCTGCCAACTTGGGCTTATAAACAAGCCATAAAAAGCAGCTATCATGGGCTTTAAAAATTATCCATAATTCGCATAAAATATAAATAAAAAAAAAACAATCCAGGTAAGCTCACTCTATAGTTGGCGTGATCGACGGCCACTCAAAATTGAAAAATAAAATAAAAGTAAGTCGAGTCTATATTTTTCTCACCTTCTTTTTGGTGTTCATATTGTTTTGCTTATCCGAAGTACAACATGCTAAAATTGGTGTTTGGATTTGATTAAACAGATGGAACCCAAAATCTCATTAAAACAAAGAAAAGGGGAAATGAAACCACACTGCTTCTATAAAAGAAGAAGAAGACTAGGCACCTGGATATCCCTTGCACATAAGGCATGGGCAATGGCATAAGAAAGCTTGTTAAGGTTGCCTTTGAGGAGAACTTGGCCAGTCCCTTTGGGAATGCTGTGGAGCACAACTGCCACAACCAAGCTACTTCCATCCACCAACTTGATCCTCAAATCTTTGTGCTTTTGAATGTACAATTCACCATTCGCATTCAATTCCTCTCCCTAAAAGAGGAAAAAAAAAGCAAAAAAAAAAAATCGAAATAAATAAACGCTAGATAATTTTGCTAAAGTAGATACCCAGTGAGAGAATTTCAAGTGTGATTTTGAAAGAAGTCGGATCAGAGCTAGCGGTAATTCTCAACAACGAAAAATTATATTACATTAAAAATAAAGGGAGTGGCTAGGGAGGATCATCTTACCTGATTGAGAAGGCCCAAGGTCAGAACCTTGACTCCTTTTTTGTTAGCATCCAGTATAGCTTCCTCTATCAAGGCATTAATGGCTTCTCTTCTCCATTGTAATAGATACTACAGGGCAATGAAGAACATGAGACCAAGTAGAAATCCAATAGACTGAAACTGTTTAGTCAACACTCGTGGTAGGTGTTTTGGACATCCGACGATGTTTGTTAGTAGCTGGGGAAATTAGATGCAATCATAAGTAAATCGTTATCACCCTTTTTAATAACACAATGAGAAGGGAAACTATGTCATTTGTACTGAGGGTATATATTGCCTCTCATACATATTCCCACTCTTTCTAAATAATATAAAATCCAATTCTCACATTTTGATCTCCATTGTATTTCTTCCCACATAATATAGAGGGAAATCATTTTCAACATCATTAAAACTTCTTGGTTTCCAAACAGCGAATGGAACATTTCTAAACAACTAAACCATTTTTCAGTGAAATTGTTGAGTCAGATAATAATTTCCTTTATTTGGGATATAATAATTTCAAATGCTAAGGCAATAAGTAGGTAACTCGAGTGGTACCATGAATGCAGTGTTGTTTAATTATTGATGAGAATCCATGACATGCAACATGGTCATCACCTGAACTTTTTAATTTTTTAAAACAATATCTTTCATGAAGTTTTATCAACAAACTTAGGAATCAACAAATCATGATCTTTAACACCACCCGTCTGGGTGGCGCTGCTGGCGGCAAGCTTCTCCCCCTAACGCAAGGGGAGGAGTTCGATTCCCGGGCATCGCAAGGCAACTTACCCGGGGCACAAGGAGTGGTGGTGACTCACGTGCCTCCCTAGGGTTTACTCCGCCCCGCTACCGGCATATGGGGCTTCTATGGGTCATCAAAAGAAAAAAAAAAAAAAAAAAAACAGAGCATGATCTTTAACCATATGCCACGCAATTCCTATCTTCCTTATATATTTAATTTTTGGAGAGCTATTGATCACCATATGACGTCTGAGTGTAGTGCAAACTCATGTGACATGCGAGAAGTGGGGCGAAGGAAGCATGCCAGGACTGGGTGGGGCAGGCCGGGGCGGGGCCATATGTGCACCACCCCTGGCCATCTCCCATCCCTATTCCGTCCTTTGGGCAACGGGCAGGTCCCGCTGGGACATTTTGCCGATTCTAGAGTACCGCAAATAAAATAAAATAAAATAAAATAAAATTTCATGCACTAGAAACAACAAGGGAAAGTAAACACCAAGTGTGGAAACGCAACAAGCTCTCATCTTTGCTCTTACTTGGAAATTGTATCTTGGAATCACCCAAGATTGCAACTTGAGTTTCTTGAAGGCGTTCCTCTCCAAGATGAAAGAGTGGCAGTAGATCCAAGTCCATACCATGGATGCGAGCGTGAGAGGCCACATGATCCACATATACCACTTGGGCGAGTGGGGATGAGACGCGAGGGATGCGAATCCCAATCGAAGATGATAGATGGACTCTGGTGTTGTCAAGTGCGTCAGATGCACCACGTCTGGCGAATCTTCCTCTCTTCGAAGGGATGTCTCGTATGTGCCGTCCGATGCTTGGTCCACTGTTCCGTATATATAATCATAGAGTGGCATGAAAAGGCTGTAATTTGTTCGGAATTGGGTGTGGTGCAATGAATGGAACCTGCCAAAGTCTCATTACTCATGATGAATTCCTAACTAAAAAACCTAATTAAGTGCACTTCACAAGAATTGGTTCATGATAGAACGTTGTTCTCAAAAAATTTAAATCTGTAAATATTGTGAACTTTTCATATTCATTACATAATAAACGATATAAGGACAGTGTCCAAGAAAACTCCTTGTAAACTTTCATGAATAAATTAGACAATCTTGAACATTTTTTTCCTGAAAAATTGGAATCATGTTATAATGTCGCAAAACTTTGTGGGTCCGGACCAACTTACCCCTCCTTTAAACCCGTCCCCACACATGCATGACTGTGAACCGACATCGGACCGACGTCCGCTCGTATTCATGGACGGAAATCCATTTCTGTGTTTGCGTTTTACTCGTGCTCAAGTACTTCTATGGATTTTTCCGTTTTATCTTTTCTTTTCGCAAATTGTCCTTCTTCAGACAAAAGCTGCTCTGACATTGAGTTATTTTGCCCATCTACCCTAGCACCGCGAAAATTATGTGTCTCACATTTCCTTAAATGCTCATTTCTTCAACTTCGCCTGTATGATTTCGTGAAGGCTTTTCCCACTCTTGATAATGTGAAAACAATGGAGAAAGAGAGATCAATGAAATCGAATTATGTATTGTGGGACTTACGATGGAGTGTACATTAAGTACTTGAGGGGAGGAAAGATGGTGAAGAGCCAATAGGGGATCAGCTCGAAATTGCAGTGACCCAAGTTGTTCATGAAATCAATGCACAAGATGTAGCCAGTGAGGGACGCCATTGAAGCAGTTCTCGCGAACAGCGTTGTGAACAAGGGTATCGCGAATAGCATAAAATACGCTACGTGTTCCGCGAATGGATGAATTACAGCTGTAGAAAGAAAAGGAAAAGAAATAAAGAAATAAAGGTGAAAAATTAAATTTTGTCCGACCATTCCACGGAAGTAAGACATAAATAATAAGAGCCGGGGTTACGTAAATATAACACCAAGTAAATCCGTTATCTAATTACAATGAGCTATCCATTCTCAGGACCAAGTACTTGCCAAAATATATAGCTGTCCGCCTTAACAGAATGAAGTGCCACACAGACCGTGCATGTAGATTCCTGAAATGGACTTAAAATGCGTGCTACTTTACTAGGTGTCAATGATCAAAAACCAACCAAAGAACTGTGTTAAATGTGGTTTGAAGCATAACTTACATGAGATGGGCTCCGTGACAATGGAGGAGTGGTGGTGAGAGTGATAGCGAGAGTAGAGAAAATGGTGGTGGAGAGCTCGGTGGAGCCAGTAATAGAGGAATTCTACGACTGAGGCATGAATCAGGACAGTAATGATCACGCCGTCTGTCCTCCAAAGTGGCAAGTGAGAGGCTTGAGGGATTATCATGTGACTCACGTAAAATAGAATCCCAGTAAGTAAGATTTGGTCGTCCCTGAAAAATAAAATGAGGAAGAATTGACTAAACTATAATTGATTTGTAAAATAATGGCGTTGATGGCCCTTAAACATTGCTTCTGAGTATGCTGTGTTATAGGTTCAAGAAGATATTGCTTCATATGATAAAATTGGTGGAGTTTCACCTATCTTCTGTGACAAAAAGAAAACTCTCTTTCCTTCACCAACGTGGATAGGCTTATCGCTCGTCACCTATTTCCACACTCTTTATAATACTAGAGATGACAAGAACCAAAACTAAATGAGTCTTATTCCGTGGTATAGTGAAATTTTATGGTTACAAAACCATCACTACGGCACAAGGGTTGGAGCAACATTAGTTGATGAATAGTTTCATTTGACAAAAATAAAAGAACGATCTACGCGCTTGAGAGAGAGAGAGAGAGAGAGACCAGTTGCTTTCTCGATCCACTTGCACGAACTCGATGCCCCTGTCGACGATCCGGTTGTTGCCTTTAGCTATCCGATGGCGAGAGAGCGAGATCCAGATCTGATTGTGAAGCAATCTTGCCAGCAGAAAAGGGAGTATGAGGAAGTAGGTGGAGTCCTTTTCGCCTGCCCCTTTTGAAATGAACTGGTACGTGCCATGAATCGCCCACGGGGCTAAAATCATGTACTGCCGCAGTCCCCCCCAAACCCCAAACAACATATAGGTAAGATGGCAAGTGAGATGAACTGTTCAGAAAGTGACTAGTCAAATTTCGCAAGTACATCTCTCAGGCAAATAGAATTGCAAGATTATTTGCTGATATTCCTTTGCCGTACATTTGCATCGGACTTAATTAACGTTTGAGATGTTTCTGGCATGATATATAATTGTATTGTGTAGATAACATTTAAGATGTTTCATGCATGATCATCAAAATCACCAATCTTTCATTTTTACATCGTTGATAGTCGAAGCACCGCTCACCATTGTCGGACTAGCAAAATTTGCTTTGCAATAACACATTCACAATATGATGAACCCGAGCACTAACAAGACCAAAACTCTCGCCTGAAAAGAGAATGTGCGTACAAATTGCATATGCATGATTCTAATATACATTTGAGAAATCAACACTACATCATGAGAACGACACAAGCCAAAATTTTGAGAAAATTCTAAGTTCACCCACCTAAGACAATAATTTTGAAACAGGCCAAGGAACACGAATGAAAAGATCAATATACCTTGAAGCTCCCCAGAGGCTTCCATGGCCATTCGGTGAGAATTCCTGGTTTGGAAGCCATTTCTTCTTTTCTATTTTTGGCCAGACTACTACCAGACTCTTTGTGCTACAATAACACATCCGCGGCATCTTTTATAGTATTTTTTCTCTTGCATTTAAGTGTCCCACCCACTCCATTCGTTAGGTGTCCCATCCACTCCGTGTGTTAGAAAGTCCAACGTCCAGACTTAAACTTATGGGTAGAGAGACACTACATGTACATAAAGTGCATATGATATTTCAAGAGTGAACGCACATACAAAAGGGACAAAATTGTGGTTCTAATACAAGTCGAAGCAAAAGGTTACGTTTATAAGTGAAAAGAGACCACATGTATTATCAAGCGATGTGAGATATTTTACCATCATACACGATCATTTTTTACCTTTCAAGCGGACAGTCAAAATGGACCGAAGGGAGAGCTGACACAGGCTGCCTACACTGCCAGATGTTCAGCATGATTTTGTTAATTTTGTTATTTTTTTTAAGAATTTTTCATTTAAAGTATGTGTATCTCCCCAACCCTAAGCTCATGTTATGTGGATGAGTTTGCTTGCTCAAGTTTGTACTCTAGATCGTCATCGATCACATGGCACAAAGGAACGTGTGATTTTTAATTTTGTGGAATCCAATATAAGTCCCACTCTATTTATCATGAAAAACCAAATTATGAGTCTTGCAGGATATAAAGCAGGAGCAGAATTGACGAAAGGGCAAAAAAAAAAGAAAAAACAAAAATGAAGTACCCATGAAAATGTATTCTCCCTCAAAAAATAGGCCTCCAAAGCCTATTTACAATCCTTCCCACCTGTATAACTTGATGGAATCTCGGAACATGAAACTTTTACCTTCTCTACTTATGTGGTCACTTCTTAATAAATAAAATCAGAAACTGGGAGCGACGTTATCGATGCCTGAAGAAGACAGCACTATGCGCGGATCATGTGCTTGGTGCAATCGACGTCACCTGAGTGGCGGACAAGAGAGTTTTATCTAGCATCATATCAATATTGATAGAACTAATTTGCAAGGAATCAATTAGGGGGGCCGTCATCCTTCACGTGTGCTTCGAGGTATGGTGCAAAAGACGAATACCAAAGCCTCACTGCCACGAGCTAAACGACTGACGTGCCTCTCTCATGTACATGCTTGTTTCGAACTCAAAACATGGCGTATGCTGAAAGGAAGCCATTGCTGCTGGGCTTCTTTTCTGCTATGCGTTTCCAAACATTTAATGGCTTAACTCCTATTTTCGTCCGACAGTGAGCGAAATCGATTTGTCTTCCACTAGAAGATCGATAAAACAAATCAGTGGACGGTTTGGCGTATAGAAATATTTAAAGGATTGACGTGCATAACATGTCTTGTCACGCGTGAATGCTATCATGGCATGTCATTTTCCTGATATCACGATTGAATTTTGCATCCAAATTCACATTTGCACACACAATTTCACACCCAAATGGAGCAATAGGCACGAAAAAATGACCTCGTTAATAATAACTTAAAAAAAGGACGTCAAATAAGTATTTGGCTGACATCCCGTATTTTAAAATAAAACATCATGCATGATTTGTGATTAGCGAATTAATCGATGAATGATTTAGGACTTGAACCAAAATAGGGTTATGGTACCAAAACAACAGGTGTGTTGTCAATGCATCCCATGCATATGATTATTCATGTTTATGATCGTATCCAAATTTCATAGCTTACCTAAACCAAGGATTTGGGAAGAACCTATGGATCGAGGCATTACTAGCTGGCAACCCCTGTCTATTTAAGGTGCTACAAATTCCCAAAAGTACGAGGACCCAGAGTATAAATTTTTAAAAGCTTCTACACAGCATATGCTGTCTACATTTGGACGGAACATAACATATGTTCCAAAACTGAATTTGGGTAATAGTGCGAGGACTAATTTGTAGTTTCCCCTAAATATCACTAAACTCGTTAACAAAAAAATCGATTATGTCATCACTAAACTAAATGAATGGATGCAAATGGGGAAAGTATAAAAAATCCTAAACCTATTGCATTAGTACTAATTCAATCATAAACCTTTTAATTGAACTAATTTAGTCTTAAATTTATTTATGTTAATACTAATTCAATTCATTCGGCCAATTTGGGCTAGAAATCGATGACATGGACACTAGCAATCCTACGTGGCATCACCAATGCTAACATGGACATTTTATAGTTTTTTTACTTTTTATTTTTTTTATTTTTTTCCTTTACTGTTTTTCCCTTCCTTTGGACTATGCGGCTGGCCACAAGCGACGGTCGACCTCGTTGGATCTGGCAAGGGAAATCCCTCACGACCTGGGTGAGGCTGGCCCTCACCAAGTCTAGGAAGGGCTCGACCCTTGCCAGATTTGGCAAGGGTTGCTCTTGCAACTTTTAGCAAGGGCACCATTGCCCTATGCTCTCGCTAGATCTAGCGAAGGCAACCCTCACCCAAGCAACAAGGGGCGACCCCTTGTTCGATTCGGTGAGGGGTGCCCTTACCTAGGCCACGAGGGTCTCACCCTTGCCAAATCCAGTGAGGGCGACCCTTGCCAGCCCCCACCTATGGTTGGTTGCCGGCAATGGCCGATACTAGCCACAATCCAAAGAGAGGGAAAGAAAAGGGAAAAAAAATAATAAAAAAATGAAAAATTAGTAAAAAAAAAAATTCATTTTAAAATGTTCATATCAGCAACGGCGATGCCGCATAAGATCATCGGTGTTCACGTCACTTGTTTCCAGTCTAAATTGCCAGATGAATTGAATTTGTACCAATGTGAAAAGACATAAGATTAAATTGGTCTAATTGAACAATTTATAATTGAATTGGTACCAATGCAATAGGTTTATGATTTTTTGGGTACTTTTTCCAATACAAATGCATTTGCCTTGCAAGCAATCCCATAAACCTTCAAATACATAATCCATGTACAGAATAACTCGTGGGGGGCATCGTAATACGTCGCAAGCTTTGGGTTAATACTACTTGAAAAGCGAAGCAAAGTTAGTAAGTTATTAATTTCAGCGGTGACTTAGTAGTTAAGTAGCTAAGATTTAGTTTTCAATGGAAGATTTAGAAGAAATTTATAAGTTACTACCATGGAGATGGTTGTAAGCCAAATCGTAAATTGCTTACGCTGGTGATAACTTACTATTATTCTTGGTGGACCTATAGTTTATAGGCTGTTAATTTAAGTGGTAGCTTACTATTTAGGCCTCGAAGGTCATTTTTAAAGGTAAAAATTATGAAAAAACCCTTCACAGTTGCCGGTACATCGATTAAAGTCGGACCGTAAATTACTCACTTTAGCAATAAGGTATTATTAGAACTTTAAAGCGGAGCAATGTTCCTAAGCTATCAATTTCAGTGGTAACCTGCTATCTAAGACATTAAGATTTCCCTTCGAGTGGTAAATCTATTAAACAAAAACATAATGATTAATGAGTACTACATTGAAGGTCGTAGGACATTAATTTCAGTGGTAATTTACTATTTAAGAAATTGCAATTAGTGTCGAATGGTAAATTATTAAAAAAAGAAAAAGTTAACGAATTAATATTACATTAAGGTCGCTAGATGCACTATTCCTTCCCCTTCCTCCCTAAGGATCCACCAAACCCCGCCTGTGTCGCTGGATGCAGGGTGCAAGGCTCGACATGTCCTCGGTGAAAACAGAGGAAACGCGAGGGAGAGGAGAAGAAAGAGCTCTAAAAATGCTTGGCATTGCGACAAAGATATGATGATGCGAGCGAGATAGTGTGCTCGAGTGGAGTTCCAAGATTGGGAGAAGAAGAGGAGTTCCTTTCAGATGAAAGCATAGTCGGGTTGAAGATCCGATGAGATTAAGAGAAGGGTGCAAAGGCAATGGATGGTCTATCTGCGCACCTCAATGTTCAGATGACCTGGATATCAATCATTCAAATGAGATCTGCGTGGTCTTTAAGGGCTCAAGATCGAACCGGAGAGCTTCGCAGCAACATCATGGTGAATCTCCATTTGGTCACTGGGACACCAGACACGCATGTGTCGACTGGCGGAAGGCACTTCTCAAGGTTTGCGATCAGGACCAGAGCCAGCGGAAGCTCAGAAAAAGGACGTGCTGGACTTTCCTAATCACCAAACAACCCCCGGTTCCTGTAACTTTTAGAAGTCTTGATAGTGCTTGTGAATACTCAACCACGAAGTATGAACAACGGTATGCTAATTGGAAACCTAGGAACAATATTTATGTCCCTAACCGTTGTTCTAAATTGCAGTTCAGTTTCCCAAATTTAAATTTACTTTGAACAATTAAAACATATGAAGTGATTTTCCCTTGAATCATTGCAATCGTGACATCATTTACATACACTCTGCCTCAAGCCTCTTGAAGTAATTTGTGGCTTCAAATACAATAACATGCATAATTCGCATTAAAAGCTGCTTCTTGCCCAGATTTGTGTAGAGCAGTTTGTGACAATTTAGCAATTTGTGACAGGCAGTGAATTGCCATAAACCTCTGACATAATAACCATATCTCCGGATTTGCCTTGTCATAACAGAATCCACCAGGAGAACATAATGAGTCTGTCTTTTGGCCCTGGTCAGTTTTAAGCAGTTATTCTAGAACACAGACACAAATGTTCTATTAAAATAAACAAAATGATTGAGGCATGGACATTCTCTTTAAGGATGTTGAATTTTGGGTTTCATTCATGTGACCTCCTCTAAGCATCAGAATATTCACAAGGATGACAAAGGAGAAACCTGAGGAACTTCAATCTACTTAAGTCAGCCAACTATCTTGCACTGAAAACAGGTTCTGCTTCAGGGCTAGATTGCACTCTCCTGGTGAATTTTAGGAGTACACCTTCCAAAGAAAGACCTGGAATGCTCAGATCCCTGTAAAAGACATTAAAATATGAATTTCATTTAAAATATTTGAAAAGCAAAGCTGGTACATAAATATATCAATTAAACATAAGTAATCTCCCAAACCTGATGTAGGGTTCTAGGTCCCTCCAATCCCATTTTGGACGTTCCTTGAAAAGAATGGAGAACCGCTCAGATGGATCAGATGGCAATGAAGAAACCCTAAATGGCCGTACCCATGTTTCAACCCCAAGCTTTTCCTTCAAAATTTCGCCGTCTAACATCTCAAAATTGGCAACCATCTCCTCAGGCACCCTCTTCTTCCACTCGTCAATAAAATTATCGATTCTCATTTTCCCTTCTCTGAGGACATCTCTAGCATAATGCACACAAACCCGTCTCTCATTTAGCCTCCAGACACATCTACCTTCACCCTCATCGACCTTATCACCAAACACTGATAAACAATGATATGCTATCATGCGAGGGAAACCATCTGCTTCCAGAACATGGAGAACTTCATCTTCGTTGAGTGCACTCAGCATCCAGTCATTCAAGACTGAGTTGTGCAAAAGCATTTTAAGGATCATGCCAATGCAAGATTCATCTACTAATCTCCAATATCCACCAATCTCTACTGCTGAAAGAGCCTTTAATCCAGATTTTAGCTCCTCTTCACTTGCCTGAATTTCATTTACAAGATCATGCCACCTATACAATCCAATTTTCTCTGTTTCTATCTCTTCCATCTCCATTGCTGAAACATCCTCGAGCTTATAAGGATTCTCTGAGAGAAGCAGCTTAAGCTTATCCAGTTTAGGAGCAATCTCAACAAGCTCCAAATGACCCGGTGCCAATTTGATAACAGATGCAACATCATGATCGCACTTCTTCTGGTTACCATCCTGGGAAACTTCATCCTCTGGCACTTGGTTTGAAGAGGGTATGAGAAGTACGGAGTTAGAAGTACCCACAAACTTCACAGCATATGTCTTAGACTGAGTACAGAGAACTGCATTTTCATCAGGATGGCCCCTTAAAAAAACCCTTGAAAGGAGATCCAATAAATTAGCAAGGGAACACGTGCATAATAATTGGTTGATGCAGGCAAAAACTATTGCTTACCTCTGATGAATGACACCATCAAGAAGCTTCTCATCGAGCTCAAGAAGAATTAGGTCATCATGTGGGCCATAAAGAGGGTGATAAGTAACAGAGATTGAAGAATTTTCCTGAAGAGCTAAAACTGCTTCTGCTCCTCCTGAAACACTGGGCATACAAGGTTCCATCCACCCCGCCTTCTCTCTCTCTCTCTCTCTCTCTCTGTGTCTCGCCAACACTTGTCAGAGCCTGTTACCATGTCAAAAGAACAACCCAAACCGAAATGACCATAAAAAATCATTCCAAAATATTGATGAATTGCATCTTATTCTTGATACCCACAGAACCCATTTCAGACACATTCTTTTTCTAAAGTGAGCCAAAGGACCTTCTTACATGCATACCACTGTACTTCTCACTAAAACTAGATCTAACACGATTAGATGCCCTCATTCCAGGGTATCCATCCAATCACTTTATCCCAGAATTTAAGAGCTCGATGGGAAGCAACTTACTTAAGATGTTGCTAACAGTCTAATCCTCATTTAGCAAATCATAGACAGCGACTGCAGTGTGTATACAGCACCAGAAATAGAAAACGGGTACTACAACAAGCATGCGAGTCACTCTTCAGGACAAGTAACAGACAGCCACTGCGGTGCACGTAAAGCACTACAACAGGGGGCGCGTATTACAACAAGCTCGCGAGACACTCTTCAGTACCCACCAACTGCTATATCCAGAGGCACTGTTCCATCTTCCTTCTTCGATCAAAAGAAGCAAGTTCGAACAAAAGCAGAAGTCTTTGGGGGCACAAAAAGCAATTGAGCAGGCACAAGCAAGGAGTAGTAAGGGACACGCCTGTTTCCATCATAAAAGCAGTAAATAGATGTGTCTTAAGGCCAAAGAAAGGTGCCACAGCAACCCGGCGATTTCCAATCAATCGCGGGTGGTGCCGGACGCTGCATTCTCTGGCAAACCCGGTGTTCTAAAGCTTCTAGATTCACCGATTTGTCTAAAGCGTCAGGTGCGCCCAACTGAGTTTCTTCAGCATTCTGTAGCAGGCCTATCAACTTAACCTAGAAATTCGACATGGAGGAGATCTTGTGTCCTAGGGTTTGAATCGAAACAGCCCGACAATCTCTCTCGGCGGGAACCCTAGATTACAAGAGGCGGAGCTAATAACAACAGAAAAGTTCGGAGCTTACCTTGCTTTGCGCGACGGGTGTGCGGCGGCGGCGGCGGCGGCGGCGGCGGCGAGAGCCAGAGACCGCGACGGCCAGGATGAGAGAGAGAGAGAGAGAGAGAGAGGGAGAGGGAGGAAGGGAGGGAGGGAGAGTTCGGCTAATATCCCGCGCGTTTCCTTTTGGCGCCAAAATTTCCTCGGCCGCCAAATTGCAGTTCGCTCCCTGAAGTTTAGCTTTTCTTTCAATTAGCACCCTGAATAGTAAATTCGATTGGTTTCGAGTTTAAATATAAGTTCTTTTGCAATTGCTCTGGCTCTCTTTCTTTTTCTCGTCGAAGAGGAAATGACATGTTAGGCCATCAAGGACTGCTCGGTTACGCGGACGGCAAGTAGAGCAGAGCAAATTGTGGAAAACTGGAAATGCATGACGGGTTCGTGAATGTCCAATGGAGAGGTACCAAAATGCAAAAGTCCCCGGGCAAATTGCGTCTGAGACTGGCAGAAAGCCTCCGTGGCTCTGGGTGAGGGTGTCGATTGTAGATCTTGGGAGTAATTCGGAGTTACAACACATGCTCTTGGATGCTGCTTCGATGTTTCAGTAGATCTCTGTAGACAACCCCCGTTCCTCAGCTGCAGCATGCTCTTGGCTAACAAGATATGCTTCCCAGTCACGTTGTCGGGTTCGGTTGGGATCACTGTTGCGGCTAATTTGTGAGCTGAACATAGAGTGAAACACCCCCTCTGAGTAGATGTTTCAAGCTGTTCTGTCGTCCCTCTGAAATTGGGGAAACACAGGGATGGCCCTAATGGTATCCCGGATACTGCATCGGCTCGTCAGGTCCTTCTATCTGGCCTTAACACTCTATTGTGGAAGGGCAACTGGTCGTGCCTCGGACCTCTTGCATCCTTGTTATAGGGACCCCTCCTTGCTAGAGATAGCCCGCCGGGGAGCAGAAGAGGTACATAGAGGAATCCCGCCCTCCTTTCAGGTGCCCTGTCTTCTATACTTCAAGGCAAGGACTTTCGAGATGAGCGAGGGTCCAAAACGTCACCATGCTTACTAAGCTATAAAAGGCGACACTCTATTCTTTGGACTTCTTTAATCCCAGTCCTCTATCCCATTTAGTCCGCGAAACCTTGTTGAAGTTAACGAGATTAATTCATTGTTCATTCTCAATCGAGCCCCACGAAGATTTCTTCTGATTTAGTCCAGTTCCTTGCGCACCCTGGTTGGTGACGATGCACCCTGCACGCAATCGGTTAGAAGAGGCCTTAAGAAGGAACTTCATAAGGATGGTGCGACTTGCCATGGAGAGTAATATCGTGTTCCAACTGGTGATCTTCTGACTATGATGAAGTCGAAGTTGAGTTTGCTTGATGAGGTACACAGGTTGGGAAAAACCGGGATAATTCTGAGGGTGTCGTGTTTGTGGAAAGCCTAGAACAGAGGCGATCCCAGCTTCCAACTCTCATCCATGTTCTTAAGAGGAGTATACCTTGGAAGCATTAACCATTTGGCCAGACACATCACAAAAGTTTTCTAGAACTTCTCAGATCCCGCTTACAGTTCCGACCAGCTCTTCGGGGATGCCACGACCCCTCCCGGCAAGCATCCTGGATCTTGAGGCTCGAGTGCACCAAGAAGAGTATGAAGATGTAGGGTGATACATCCAATCCGTCGTCATTGAAGAGAACCGCCCACCAGTGATGTGGCAGACATGCAACTCATAATTACATTCAATCCAAATCTAGGGGAAGATCAAGTGTGTCGGAATTGGACGAATAAATTTCCACTCGAGTTAATCATATTCTTTAGCGAGATCTGCCTTGATGATCACCCGTCCCCTTTTACCTTTATCTCGCTCAAGTCGATGGACGAGCTCTTGGTTAATGAGTACATCCTCGGTCCTGCTCTTCCCTGGGCTCCGCCATGAACGGTCTTAGTCTGTTGAACTGGGATTTTTGCAAAAATCTCGTCATGATGTACAAGCTGACAGGGTGGAATTGATCGAGCAGGAGGAGGCTGGGGCACTGTGGAGATCCTTAAAATGGTTTTGGACCAGCGTGGATCAGCGTAGTCAGTCTTGTTCCTGTGTCTCCACAGGTACGTAACTCACATTTGTGTTTCTCACTGGCCTTATTTCGTTTGGAGTCCGTTTGGTAACACTTCTCATCCAATGAATAATTTCTTTTTAGAAATAGTCTTTTTCTATTTATATTTCCCAAAACAATTTTTCAATAAAAGAACGTATTTTGTATGATTTATAAATTTTTTTGTAATATAAAATTTATTTTAAAATTTTTTTATCATTCTTTATTACTGCCCCTGCCGACCACCGCTGATTGTCGCCACTGCCCGCTGCCGATGATTGCCGATGCGACCTCCCGCCGCCTGCCGCCTACTGCCACCGATTGCCACGGGGGACTGCCGGTCATCCATTGATGGTCCGCGCAAGCACAAGTAGGGCCAACAATTTACACGCGAAGCCCATCGCTCTGATTTATTGGGGCTGACGATTGTGTTTTGAGCTTAAACGCAAAGTGCTCGTGTTAAAAAGCATTTTCGCTTGAACTTTGTACTCTTTCCGTACGTGTAACATGGGAACATCGTCTAAAAAGCTATAAATCTTTCTATAGTGGTCAGATTTAGTTTTAGATTTTTTAATTTGATTAATCTAATTATAAGTCTTTTGATGATCTTTCGATGTAATTCTCTTGATCAATTTAAGTCGAAAATCACCGACACAATCATAGGCCGTCCCTAAGTAACAATGTGACATGGTTGGCACTAATGCAAACAATCTTGACAATTTTTTTAGAAAATTTTCTGAATTTTTATATAAATTTTTTTATCATTTTCTTCATTTTTCTTCTTGTTCACTGTTTATCTCCGCAAAAAGGCTGACGAGGTCACCAGGACCCCAGTGATGGCCACCCTCGCTTGTGCCATCGTCAAGGCCTTGACAACCCCTCTAACCCATCCTAAAAGATGAACCGTGAAAAATAAAAGAGAAAAGAAATCACAATACTTTATAAAAAAAATTCCTTGTAAAAATTACGAAATTTATCCATATCAGTGCCAACCGTGACACAAAGAAAAGCTGACATTGATTAGACCGCCAAGTCAATGATTATGACATAAATTGATCAGAAAGACCACATTAAAAAATCGTTAAATGATTTAAATCGAATTGGTCTTATATAATATGTTTTGAACTTTTTGAACAATTTTCCCATTTTGGAGAAATAAAGTTGGGAGTTGAGTCTTGAGCACGCGGAAATGGGGGACAGTCTAGTCGAAATGGAGTTCATGCATAATGCATTCCAAGGCTGGTTTGATTGGCCCTTTATCCCATTTCCTTGGAAAAATTGTCCCTTCTTCAATATCTAAATCGATGACACGAGGTTTCTTAGGATTACTCTAATCCAGAGATTCAAAATCCTTGCATTTGGGGAAATTGAGTGATTGCATTTGGGGAAATTGAGTGATTTGAGTCATCTCAAACCTTGTCCCTTCGGTTTATCTCTGCACACGCATCTCACAATTTTTAGCTTATATACATGGGGGTTAATTACATTGAAAATTCTAGAATTTATTAAAATTTTATTTTCAAAAATGTTTTTGTAGGCAATTTGGATTTATGTTAACCTAAATCTTTATTATGCAAAAGGGTGATCACACGAATGCTCAGTCACTATTAAATAATCAAAATACTTCCATTAAAAGAAATAAACACACAAAGCATTTTTTGGGTTTTCTTTTAACTTGAAATCAAAACGTGCATTTTAACTTCATGACCTAACTTTATTAACAAGTAATCTAATTAAATGAACCTAACATGCAAACTAATTGACATGCACCTAATATTTTTGTATTTTTATTTTATTGAAATTCGGAATTAATTAAAAAAAACATAATTAAACTATCTAAAATGAATAATTTTCTAATTCATTTTAGGGGTTAATTTGACTTAAACCCTATCCTATCTTAGAAAACTATTTTTTAGAAAAATGAGATTATTAAAATGTGCAAAGATTATCTAAGCCTATCTATAAAACAATTCAATCCTAATCTATTCCAAAAAATTATCTAAAAGTGCAATCCTAAAAATGCAATCCTAATTTACTAAACCAACACATTCCAATGCAGGATTTGATTTTTGAATTTTTTGTGTTTTTTAAGACAAGCAGTTATCAGATAAATAATATATCTAAACCAATCAAGATATTCATCAAATAAATGATTAAAATAATCGAAAGAATAATCTATTGTCTCACGAGTTAAATTTACGATATTCTAACCCTAAATATCACAACATATAAGAAGGTTTAAAATAATTAAAAATTTGATCTAAATCTTACCGATCAAATTAATAATTATAATAATTTAATAATTAAAATACTATCAAAGTGCCCAAAAAATTAATATAATTAAAAAATGATACGTCATCTTACGAATTAATAATTACAATATTTTTGGGCAAAATTCTACGGATAATGTATACAATATTCATAAAATGAACCTCAAGATCAAATATTCCAATTTAAATAACTAAGCTTAAAAAAAATGAAAAATAAAATAAAAAATAAAATAAACTCTACCTAAAGGAGCTTCGGAAAACAGCGGCGCGATGAGAGTAGGCACGGGCGAGGGGGACAGCCGCAGGCGGAGGCGCAGCGTTGCTGGCTGTTGGGTCGTCAGGCGGACCGGCATCGGAGTTCCGGCGACGGTGAGGCCGGTGGCTGCTGCAGAGCGAGTGAGGGGGCGTGCGATGGCTGGCGCGGCAAGCTGCTACAGCTGGTTCACGGCTGAGGACGCTGGCAGCAGCAACGGCGACCGGCGTGGAGGTGCTCGCGGGATTTGCAGGCCGCGGGCTTCGAAGGCGCGACGTCGGGTAGCGGATCCGGAGCTGCAGGGGGACGGGCGAAGCAGAGTGAGGGGCGTCGGATGCTGGTGCAGGCGCGGCAGAGGTGGCGCGGTGGCGGAGCGGCAGCAGCGACGCGGCAATCAGAAGCTCGGGGGCGCGGGTTGCTGGCGTCGGGGCGTCTGGTGGTGCTCGGAGATGTCGGCATCAGTACAGCGACGGCAGGGAGCGGCGCTGGCTATAGGCACCGGGTGGAGGCCAGCGACGGGTGCTGTGGGTGTCAGGCGCTGGGCGCGGCAGCAGGGCTCGGGTAGAAGCTGCAGGTCGGCGATGGTGCAGCGAGGAGGGCCCGGCGACGGATTCTGGCGTCGCGGGTCGCTGCAGCTAGTCGCGAGTGGAGGCGCTACAGGGGCGTGCGAAGCTCGAGCAGTCGCAGGTCGCCGGTACAGGGCTCGCTGGCAGGAGGAGGCTGGCTGTGGCTCGAGCGGATGCGTAGACGGAGCGGCAAGGAGGAGGCGCGGTGCGAGCTCGCGGGTGAGGCGGTCGGGCGAGCTCGTGGGTGAGAGGGATCTCCGGTGGCTGGCGGGACGACGTGACAGGCGCGGGGGCGGCTCCGGCACAGTGGTGGCTGGCGCTGTGGGGATGAGCAGCAGCGGCGGAAGAGGTCCTGGAGAAGACGAAGCAGCTCTTTATTTTTTTTCTTTTCTTTTCTTTCCCTCTCCTCTGCCGGCCTGCTGCACACGTCTTCTCTCTCTGTCTCGTCTTTCTGCACTCACGTCTCTTCTCTCTTACTTTTTCTTTCTTTTCTTCTTTTCTTGTCAGAGAAAGAAAAGAGAAATAGTTTTCTCTTTTGACCAAGATGGACGAAGGCTTCTGAATTTTTTCTCTCAATTTTTCGAGCTCTCCCCCTCCTCCTTCACACGAATTGTAGCCCCCTTTATAGTGAAAACCTCCACTTTACCTTTAAAAAGTTCGAAATTATGCTTCCTTGATTGTGGGGATTACCGAATTTTAGCCCCGATTTGCAATCACAAATTAGCACTTTGATTCTTTTCACTCATATTACCAGAAACGCATCCAAGTTCATTTTTTTATTTTTATGAACATCTCACTTGATGAGTATAATTCATCGATACTTTCCCTTCGATTTATCAATTTGGCAATTATTCCTACCGATTTTGGGTTTGATTTCCATTTTGACTTTCTATTCACTTGATTTCTTGATCTTTGATTGAATATCTAATTGAAGCAAGAATAACTAGTCAGAATTCCTTCCTTCAATGCATAATCAATCATATTGATTTTCCTTTTTTTCTTTTCTTTTTCTTTTTTTTTTGCTTTGATGCAATTTTTATATGCTATGCAATTTTTATTTTATTTATTTAGGGTTGCCAAAATTTATATGTCAACAACAATCTATTTATCGCGAATTTTCTTGAAAATGAGCTAAAAATTACTTAAAAACGACAATACAAAAGAAAAAAAAATGAAAAATAATATTTTTTGGTCAAGAGATGAGGCTTTGTTGCAATTAGAAGCTAAAATCTCGATTTTTTTTAACTTTTAATGACACGTAGACTACAAATCAAGTGGCAACAGGCATACAATGTATATATGTATATACACAAATAATGTACATAATACATACTATATATTTCTTTCCATTCTACTTTTTTTTTTTTTTTTTTTCTATTGAGCATCATTTCCTTTCACTTCATTCTCCTGTGCTCACTTATGCGTCCATTGTCCAATCAATATGGGGTCTCATGGTATAAATGTTTGAGGGGTTGGGATGAGAACGGATGAGAAATTAATGGGGTCTCATGGTATAAATGTTTGAGGGGTGGGGATGAGAACGGATGAGAAATTAGGTGGGCAAACGACTATTGAGTAACTAGTTAAAGGCACATGCTGGCTTCTTGACTAACCTATTTATCAAGTTCTCTTGACTATTAACAATGAAAATCATGGAATATCAGATTCTGGATCTTCGATGTGATGGAGTTGGGTTGCATTATTGGAGCTAGCACTATAATTAGCTTTCTTTCCCTTGCATGTCAGGTGTTGATGGGAGAAAGCTAGACCTAGGATGAGGGCAATACATGGCAATTTAACTGATTCCCCCTAATCTCTTGGGCCCCGTAAACTAGATTTATCGTCCACATTCAATTTGCTCCAAGGTCACCTGGTAGATGAATCTGTAATACCAAATGATCCAAGATCATTGCATGCCCTGAAGTTATGTTTGGTACACTAGCTGAAATTCTAGATATATATGCTATCTCTTATCCTATCTCATGTGATGCAATCGTCAATCTATACATATATAGGAGAAAAAAATAAAAAACAAATAAAATAAAACTTCAACGAAAGTATCGCATCCCCACACACACAATGGGGAGAGAGAGAGAGTCGTGATGTGATCGCCATTTTCAGGTGGTGTCATGTAGGGCTAGTGATGTGGATATCGAGCCATATCGAGGAGGAGGTGCTAGGGACCCGTTGTCTATTCCTACTGGTTCGATTATTCAAGCACGGGCCAAACAATTCAGGCAAGCTGTTGGCGTCATGGTTCGTGATCTTTGGCGTGCAAATGACCTTGGATCAAATCTTGAAAAATCTTGGAAATCTTGACACAATTTGATTATCTGGTCATCAAATATTTGACCAAGTCAATATATATATATTCTTGTTTAGGAATATTCTAGAATAGGAATATTGTAGATATGACGCATTAGATTTTTAGGTTTGGTTTTAGGGTTTGTGTGGTGGCTAGAAGGCATATATATATAAGACTGATTGAATTTTTTTATGGGATAGATATATCTTATTTTTGAGGAAAAAGTTGAGAGATTCTCTTCTATTGTTCTTTTGAGGACTTGATCTAATCAAAGTTCCCTTGTGACGGTTAATTCGACTTATCGAGCGAGATAGCAAATTCTTTTGCTCGTGGCGTCTATAACGTTGGTTGGTTGACATGCGTTCGTCAATAGGTCACGTTCATACCGAGGTTGCCAATCACAGGTTTGATTGGAGGTCGAAGTTCGCAATTCACATCATTCGAGCCTTTGTAGAACGATCTTTCCGCAATGATTCACATCATTTGGTATTAGAGCTTGCTTCTACAAGGTCTATTTTATCTTTAATTTTCTGTTTATATTTAGCAATTTGAGATTTATTGAGCTAGGGTTTCCGTTCTAGCCAATTTAGGGATCCGATTGCTTTTGTGCTTCCATACGTAATTATTTGCTGTTAGTTTTAATTTTTTTTTCCTAGCATCTTAAATTGTATCTAAGTTCGTCAAAAAAAAAAAGAAAAAAAAACAGAGAAAGTTGGTCAAAAAAAGAAGAGAAAGAAAACACACACAAAAAAAAAAAAAAAAAAAAAAAAGATTTGGGCAAAAAAAAATATAGCAAAAAAAAAAAAAAATCAAGAAGGCGACTCGCTTGTTAGTGGACCGAATTGAAACAAAATTAGTAGTGATTTGCGTTTCAATTGGAATTTCGAAAGTTGTACTTATTGGTTTGAAATTGTTACTTGCTGAAACAAAATCAGTAGTGATCTAATCTTGTTTGATTAGTTTGATTGATTGTCATGAGGGGGTTGAGAGACGGGTTTTGAGTCCAATAAAGAGCTTGTGAAAAGAGAATACAAGAGGGAAAATGCAAGAGTATGTAAGCTTAATCGAAAGTGTAAAAAGCCTACACTTGAGTTAAACACAAGGAGAGTGACAAACACCTTAAGAGAAACACATGAGGGAGCGATTGGTGAGGATTTTTGTGACTAATGTTTACTTGCAGGTCTAAAATATGTCGCGTGAAGAAAGTGTGAATCAAAAGGAGGTTGACTCCATACGAAGGGATGAAGCACTCATGGAAAGCATCCAGCAATTGAGGGCCGTAGTGGAGGAGCTTAGTGGCCGAATGATGGGAAATGGCATGAGGGTTGATGGTGACCAAGAGCTACCCTAGGGAAGGCCGCACATCAGTGAGACGCCTCTAGAACACGACATAGAAGGCAGCTGCATTATGATGATGATGAGGCCGACATGGAGGATGATCGAGATGCTTGATTTGGAAGGTGGAATGGAGCCTGAGGGTTTAGACACCAAGAAGATAATGAACTTGGCAATATCAAGATGAAGATTCCTTCTTTCCAAGGGAATAATGATCCCGATGCGTATCTAGAATGAGAGAAACGCATGAAAATGGTATTTGATTGTCAACGATACTCTGAACTCAAAAAGGTAAAAATTGCAATTGTTGAATTTACTGATTATACTATAATTTGGTGGGACAAACTTGTGACTAGTAGGAGGCGCAATGGTGAAAGACCGATAGAGACGTGGGATGAGATGAAAGCGGTGATGAGGGTGCGTTTTGTACCAAGTCATTACCATCGAGATTTGTTTCAAAAGTTACAAAATCTCACACAAGGCAATAAGAGTGTGGAAGAGTATCACAAAGAGATGGAGATTGCCATGATCCGTGCTAATGTGGTGGAGGATCGTGAGGCCACAATGTCAAGATTTTTGAGTGGTTTGAGCCAAGACATAGTAAGGGTGGTGGAGCTGCAACATTATGTTGAATTGGAGGAATTGGTGGACAAAGCCATCAAAGTTGAGCGGCAATTGAAGTTGGACCGAAATTACAAGAGTGGAGGAGGTTCAAATCAGAATTGGAGATCCAATTGGAAGAGAGATGAGAAGCCAAATTGGAGAGGAAACAACACCAAAACCGAAACCTCAAAGGAGAATGAGAGGGACAGTAAAGTTGGGACGAATTCGGCTTCAGGTAAATCTGAAAACCTTAACACTAGAACTCGTGAGATTAAATGTTTTAAGTATTTGGGCAGGGGCCATATGGCGAATCAATGCCCTAATAAGAGGGTAATGATCATGACTAGACATGGTGTTATTGAGTCCGAAAGTAAAAGGGAAGAAGAGGATGATGAGATGCCACCGTTGGAGGATTGTCGTGATGGAGAAATAGTTATAAAAGGAGACTTATTGGTGGTTAGGCGTTCTCTTAGTGTGCAAGTAAATGAGGAAGAGTATCATCAACAAAGAGATAACTTGTTTCATACAAGATGTGTGGTGAATGGTAAGATCTGTAGTTTGATAATTGATGGAGATAATTGTGCAAATGTGGCAAGTTGTATTATGGTGGATAAGTTGGGTTTGAAGACGACAAAGCACCCTAGGCCTTATAGACTTCAATGGTTAAATGATAGTGGTGAGATGAAAGTGTTGAAGCAAGTTCGAATCCCATTTGAGATAGGGAGATACAAGGACGAGGTAAAGTGTGACGTTGTACCTATGCAAGCGGGTCATATCTTGCTTGGAAGACCATGGCAATATGATCAAAAGGTACATCATGATGGGTATACTAATTGTTATTCATTAGTGATGAATCAAAAGACTTTTACCTTGGTACCAATGACACCTAGTGAGGTGTATCAAGATTAGTTAAAGTTACAACGAGAAGCTGAGAGAGAGAGAGAGAGAGAGAGAGAGAGAAAATGTGAGAAATCCGAGGGCTTGCGAGGTGTGTCTGAGATGCAAGGAAAAGGAGAGGCTGAAAGGAGGATTGTGGAAAAAATTGAGGGAAAAGAAGAGAGGAAAGAAAAGAGGCAAAATAATTTTTATGCAAAATCGAGTGAAGTGAGGAGAGCTTTAGTTCTAGATCGACTAATGCTTGTACTTTTGTACAATGAGGTTTTGTTTTCAACTAACGATCTTGACCCAAGTTTGCCTAGTCCTATTGTGTCTTTATTGCAGGAATTTGAAGATGTCTTTCTTGATGAACTTCCTGGAGGGATACCACCGATTTGAGGCATAGAACATCAAATTGACTTGATTCCTGGTGCTCCGTTACCTAATCGACCCGCATATCGAAGCAATCCCGAGGAGACAAAGGAACTTCAGTGGCAAGTTAGCAAACTATTGGAACGAGGGTATGTGAGAAAGAGTCTTAGCCCGTGCGCCGTCCCTATTTTGTTGGTGCTAAAGAAGGATGGAACTTGGCGAATGTGTGTCGATTGCCAAGCAATTAATAACATTACGGTAAAGTATCGACATCCTATTCCTAGGTTAGATGACATGTTGGATGAGTTGCATGGTTCTTGCATTTTCACTAAGATCAATTTGAAAAGTGGCTATCATCAAATTAGGATGAAAGAAGGTGATGAATGGGAAACTGCATTTAAGACCAAGTATGGATTATATGAGTGGTTAGTGATGCCATTTGGATTAACTAATACATCGATCACGTTTATGCGACTTATGAATCATGTTTTGCGTATTTTTATTGGTTGATTTGTGATTGTCTATTTCGATGATATCTTAATATATAGCCGAAGCCCTGATGACCATATTGAGCATGTGCGAGCTGTCTTGCAGGTTTTAAGGGCCGAGCAATTGTACGCTAATCTAAAGAAGTGCTCTTTTGTTACTAACAAATTAGTATTTCTAGGATTTGTTGTTAGTGCTGATGGTATACAGGTTGATGAAGAAAATGTCAAAGCAATCCGTGAATGGCCAACGCCTAAGACCATAGGAGACGTGCGTAGCTTTCGTGGATTGGTGAGTTTTTATCGGCGATTTGTGAGAAATTTTAGTACCATTGCCGCACCTTTAACTAAGGTTATCAAAAAGCACATGAGTTTCACGTGGGGAGAAGAACAAGAGAAAGCATTTAATTTGCTAAAAGATAAGTTGACTAATGCTCCTTTATTATCTTTGCCGAATTTTAGTGCTACTTTTGAGATAGAGTGTGATGCTTATGGTACAAGAATTGGAGCCATGTTGATGCAAGGAGGGCATCCCATAGCTTATTTCAACGATAAATTGGGTGGAGCAACATTGAATTATATCTACAATAAGGAGATGTACGCTTTAGTGCGAGCTTTGAAGACTTGGCAACATTATCTATGGCCGAAGGAGTTTGTGATCCACATTGATCACGAGACCTTGAAGTACTTGAAAGGGCAGCAAAAGTTGAATAAAAGACATGCCAAATGGATGGAGTTCATCGAGACTTTTCCATGTGTGATCAAGTACAAGAAAGGTAAGGAGAATGTGGTAGCCAATGCACTTTCTTGAAGGTACGCGATTCTAACTATTTTAGAAGCAAAGTGTCTAGGTTTTGAGCATATCAAGGGCTTATATACTGATGATGATGACTTTAGGAGAGTGTATGAAGCATGTGAACACGTTGCATTTGATAAATTCTATAGGCATGAAAGTTATCTTTTCGATGAAAACAAACTATGTTTGCTTAAGTGTTCTTTGCGTGAATTGTTGGTGCGAGAAGCGCATAGTGGTGGTTTAATGGGGCATTTTGGCATTAATAAGAGTTATGAAGTGCTGCATGAACATTTTTATTAGCCACATATGAAGAGAGATGTCACACGTGTCTGTGAGAGATGCATTGCTTGTAAGCAATCTAAGTCTACAATTAAACCGCATGGCTTGTATACACCATTACCTATTCCAACGCATCATTTGATTGATATTTCTATGGATTTTGTGTTAGGATTGCCTAGGTCTAAGTATGGTAGAGATTCTATTTATGTAGTTGTTGATCGGTTTTCAAAGATGGCTCATTTTATACCTTGTCATAAAACTGATGATGCATCTCATGTTGCTGATTTGTTCTTTAAAGAGGTTGTATGTTTGCATGGCATGCCTAGATCGATTGTTTCAGATCGAGATTCTAAATTTCTTAGCTACTTTTGGAAAACCTTGTGGAAAAAACTAGGAACACGGTTGTTATTTTCTACTACTTGTCATCCATAGGCCGATGGTCAAACCGAGGTAGTTAATAGAACTTTAGGGGGTGCTATTATTAAAAAGAACATAAAATCTTGGGAAGATTGTCTACCACATGTTGAGTTTGCATATAATAGGAGCATCCTTTCTGCTACTAAATTTACACCATTTGAGATTGTCTATGGTTTTATTAACTCCGTTAGATTTAACCCCTTTACCTATTGATAAGCATGTGGATTTAGATGGAGCAAAGAAAGTCGAAGTTGTCAAGGCGTTGCATGAGAAGACACGTGCAAATATTGAGCGCAAGACTGAGCAATATGCAAGGCAAGCCAACAAAGGGCGCAAGGAAGTGGTGTTTGAACCCCGCGATTAGGTTTGGGTTCATATGCGCAAGGAGTGATTTCCTGAGCAGCGACATTCTAAATTATTACCGAGAGGGGATGGACCATTCATGGTGTTGGAAAGAGTTAATAATAATGCCTACAAGCTTGATCTTCCAGGTAAGTATGACGTTAGTGCCATATTTAATATTTTTGACTTGACTCTTTTCGATGCCAGTGATGATTTGAGGGCAAATCCTTTGCACGGGGGAAGGAATGATGTGGACATCGAGCCATATCAAGGAGGAGGTGCTAGGGACCCATTGTCTATTTCTACTGATTTGATTACTCGAGCGCGGGTCAAGCAATTCAAGCAAGCTATTGGCGTCATGATTCATGATCTTCGGCATGCAGATGACTTTGGATCAAATCTTGAAAAATCTTGGAAATCTTGACGCAATTTGATTATCTGGTTATCAAATATTTGACCAAGTCAATATATATATTCTTGTTTAGGAATATTCTAGAATATGGCGCATTAGATTTTAGGGTTGGTTTTAGGTTTGTGTGGTGGCTAGAAGGCCTATATATAAGACTGACTGAATTTCTTTAAGGAACAGATATATCTTATTTTTGAAGAAAAAGTTGAGAGATTCTCTTCTACTGTTCTTTTGAGGACATGACCTAATCAAGGTTTCATTGTGACGATTAATTCGACTTATCGAGCAAGATAGCGAATTCTTTCACTCATAGCGTCTATAACGTTGGTTAGTTGACACATGTTCGTCAACAGGTCACGTTCATACCGAGGTTGCCAATCACAGGTTTGATTGGAGGTTGAGGTTTGCAATTCGCATCATCCGGGCCTTAGTAGAATGATTTTTCCGCAATGATTCACATCAACTAGCAATTTGTCTCTTCATGTTGTAATTTTGTCGTGTCATAATCATCTACTATGAAATTGAAGTATGAACACAACACATTTATTAAATGCAATATTGCTTTTTGAAACCTAAACACATCATGTTAATTAAGTATTATAAACGACAAACTACATTTGACATGTATGTATAAACACATATAGATAAACATATAAAATTGTGTTTAGATGTGTCTAAATATATCTAAGCATATATTGTTAATGCAAATAGCATGTTAACCTATATAAACTTATATATATATCTAAGTGTGTCATAGACACTAGTACATTGTGTTTAGATTGAGAAGGTACATCGAGCCACCGGTACATTACGATTGTACAGATTTTGCTTATCCATTAACCGTAGGTGATGACGAGGAGACAAAATGGGCCTTGGACTTACTCAAAGGTAATAATGGCTAGTGTGAGTTATCGTAGTGATTAGTAGCTATGTTCAAAGAGATTTAGCCACTCCATTGAAACATGTTGGAGCTAGCCAAAGTAATTAAGAGCTAGAAGATTATTAGGTATACATGATTTTATAAACAAAAGGAGGGAATTTCTAGTGTCGTGGTAGCAAGATATAAGGCAAGGCTTGTTGCTTAAGGGCATATGCAATAGGATAGTGTTAACTGCAACAAGGCTTTATCTCCTGTAGTAACACATACTAGGGTTGAGCGTAGTTTTTGGGTAGAACCATGAACCGGAGAACCACATCGGAGGGTCCGGTTCGGTTCTTGATTCTGAAGAGGCCGGTTCCGGTTCCCGATTCCCTTTTTCAGGGAATTGGAATTGAACCGAAACCGGTTAGGGTACCTAAAAACCCCCAACCCCAAATAAATTTTTTATATCAGTTGTTCTCTCTCGTTCTCTGCCTTTGCCCCGTCCTCGACGCTGAGATGCCGCTCGCCCTCGACGCCATTGCCCGATGTTGCCACCCAATGACGCTCACCCTTGACGCCGCTGCCGGATGCTACTCGTCCCGCCATTGGATGCCACTTGCTGCCCGCTCGCCCCGCCTTTGCTGCCCTTGAAGCCGTTCGCCCCTTGCTCACCTTGACGCTCAGCCATTGGACGCCGCTCGCCCGACGCCGCTGCTAGATGCCACTCGTCCACCGTAACTAGTGATATAGCTAGTACAAACACCTAGAGGGGGGTGAATAGGTGTAAAAATAATTTATCGATATACGAAAACAATACTAGGCAAACAATAGAAAGGAAGTTCTCCAAGATAGATTATGATCAAAGTAAACAGAGAGTAGGGAAGAGAAAATTGAACACAAAGTTTATAGTGGTTCGGCTTATTCCAAGCCTACGTCCACTCTTCCGCACTGACAGCCCACCGGCTGGATTTCACTATAAACAAAAGAGATGTTACAGCAATGCTTTCCCTCGATTCTACAGTGTAGATATTCTACCACACTTCCTCAAGGTATTTCAAAATATAGTCTCTCTTTTGCGTACAAGATTTCGCTCAGTAAATGAATTGACAAGGAACAAGGAGCTTCAGACTTTGAAATTCTTCTATCACACACCCTCACAAAACAACTGGAACATCTTCCTTATATACTCCTTTATGCCATCATACCAGTTGGCACTTACCAAATGAATTCTTCCAATCTTCCCGTTGGACAGAATCAATTAGGAAGATCATTCGAGCTATTAAAGGAACATGTTGATAGCCCATCAATCATGCTCGCCCATACAATCAGGATCTTGGTTTCCATAAGTAGAATCTTCCAAGTATATTTCGCCAATCATCGGATCTTTAATCAATCTTGATTCGAATAAAGTAATCCGTTATGTCATATCCAGCCAAGAGATCTTCGTCAGTCGATAAGATCAAATCCTTAACGAAACACTCGTCCGGATAGACCTTCTTCGACAAACTACAAACTGTCAATGAGAATAGACTTTGAGTCTTGAGTCTGGCAGTCCAGAGGTCTTCAGACTTTAAATAGTAGAGTCTGCAAATCTTAAGACTAGACTGATGGAAACGTTTTGTCAGCTTCAAAATATTCCAGAAAGATTTCTCCAACAATCTCCCCCTTTTTTATGGTGACAAAACTTTCTGCGAGAATTGAACATCTTTGACCTGCAAAACATTACTCAAGCAAATATGGATATCTCATAAAGGTTAATGGCTTAATGGTAACACTAGAATCTGTAACCACAGAAAATTGGTTAGTCTTGCATGAGAGTAAAGCCATTCATAAGATATCAATAGTACTTAATATAAGCAGTCAAATCCAAAACCCAAATTCAGTCCACAGCCAGACACAAAGTTAAACAAAGTCAAACATCAAAACAAACACACTCAAAGATTAATTTCAAAGATTTCAAAGCTCGCATCTCTCCCCATTTTTGTCATCATAAAAAAGGTTGAGATGGAATAGAGTCAAGATTGCTTGGGAACACGAACAAGCTGGAAATCTCCCATTGATCGGACGATGCCTTCCAGCTTTTTCAAATCTTCCTTCAATTGAGCTACCTCTTCACTCTTAGCATTTGCTTGATTCGAAGAGCAAGAGCTTTGATCCGATCATTTAAAGAAACGAAGAAGCTTGTCCTGCATTATGCAAGTTCGAACTTCGCTTCCCGAGCATATATCGACCTCGCATTTCCAAGAGAACATCAAGAATTCTGCGAAAATCTGCTGAATTATCACCGCGCATCTTGGCGTCGGCACGATCATATGGAGTAAAGGCAGACGATGGTACATCAGCATAGTCACGCGGATTTGGCGATGAAGCATCATGTCCCTCCTCAGAAAATTGAGAGGCATGAATGTCCTCTGGATCTGCTGTAGAGCGGCTGACTCCTTCATTGGCAGCAAGATATGAGAATGTTCCTCTTTTCTCACCATCTCCCCCTGTTTCGATGCCTTCAGGTGGAGAAAAGTTTTCCTCATGCTCTCCTTCCTCTGGATTTCCTCTTTCTTCTTCTTCTTCTTTAGACCTTTCTTCCTCTGCATCTCTTTCTTCAGCTTCTCTCTCCTCTGATTCTTTCTCCTCTACTTCTTTTTCTTCTGCTTCCTTCTCCTGTCGTTCCATTGATTCTGGAACAAAACGACTCAAGTTCTTCAATGCCATAGCAGAAATGGTGATGTCATCCGCATCATCTTCATCCTCAATTATGAGAGCTCTTCTCTTTTTGGATGAAGCAACCATGGGCTCCTTTCCTTTCCTTTTTGCTGCCGAAGAGACTTGATGAGGCTTGGTAGGGGTTGTCTCCTTGAATTTCTCCAACTCCTTGTCGAGTTCTTTCAGACGCATTTTGGACACCATTTTCAATCCTACCACCATTTTATCACACTATCGAACACAGAGAATTTGTGGAGGTTGAACATTCAAATGTCTGAGTAACTTTGACACAAGACCTGGATAAGGAAGCTGACCCTTGTCCTTCACCACTGCTCTATACATGTGGAACAAAATGGTGTGAGGAAGAGAAAACTTTTTCCCAGTAATGATGGCATACATCAGCTTTGCCTCTGAATTAGAAACATCAGTCTTTGAAGTAGATTTCGGTCTGAGGCAATTTATCACAATCTTGTGAAGCAGAATGTTGAATGCACGCATCATTGAGTAGGAAATCCTTCCCTCTATCTTTCTGTCCTTAACAAGTTCCAATGTGGCACGAGCAATGGATATATTGATAGGTTGATATCTTCCTCTCTCAACCCCAATCAAATCAGCTAGCATTTCTACATCTACCACAAAGTCTTGATCTCGGACACTAAAAGAGATTCTATTCGCATCCAAGAAGCTAAGATTCGAATAGAAGTATGCAGTTAGTTCAGCATAGGCTTCTAAAGTATTGGAACAGAACTGTTCAAGTTGAAGAAGAAAGAACTTTTCCCTCAATTTAATATTCACAGCATCAAGGAAATCAAAATCCACACTCCTAGGGTTTATCACCCCACGCTTCCACAATTTGGAGTATAGATCCCTCTGTTCCTTCGATCGGAACAAGTCTGTCATTTTTCCCCGAATTTTCGCCGTAACACCCATTCTCGGTTGAAATTGGCTGTACAATTTGTCATCATCATTCCCATCTATCGGATTTAGTCCTCCAAAACGCGGATCACTTGGAATGTTTGCCGGGGTTTCTTCTGCCATTCCCTTAGGAGCAATTCCCAAATGCTCCATATTTCGCAAAAAGATGTACTCATTCCCATATCCCTTGTCCTTAAGAAACTCATCGATGTAGTTCAATGGAGTATCGATCCTCTTTAAAGAACGGTAAAGCTTATAAATAAAAGAGGGCTTTTGAGTTCTTACAGGAGTAGCTTTTTCAACGACTTCTTCCTCTTCCCGATGACCAACACCCTGTGGACTAGTTGGTGGAGAATGACGCTGCTGAGAAAGTTGTGGGCTCTGTTCTTGACCGGGTAACTCCTCTTCCTCGGTGAGATCAAAGTGAGTAGGCCCCTCACTCATTTGCCGTGGTCCCTTGTTTGCAATCCTCGAAGACTTCCTTGAAGACGACATCTTTCGCAGTCTTGAAAGATTCCGAACTTGACTTTCCCAAGAAAGATGACAACTTTTTCGAAGATTAAACAAGTGAAGAAGACGAAGAGGGAGATCGATGTTTTTTTTTTTTTTTTTTTTTTAGGGTTTTGAACGAAGAGGAACCGACCGTATATAGGTCGGTCGAAGGGAGGCATACCAAGCATCGCAATGGAAAGTAAAAGATGCCTTTTTAAGATAAGCGCTTTTTAGAAAATTAGATAATTGCTATTTTAAAAATATTAATTCCTTTTTGAAAAAGAGAAATTGCACTTATCACAGAAATTGAAAATAACAAAAATCAATTATAGATAGATGATCGTATCTTTCCGAGATGTAATATGAGAGAAAGTAAAATAACTTACAGTCAAGAACCTTCTGAGTCTGAGAGTCTTTAGACTTTAACTTCTTCAAGCTTAAGGATGTTGAGTCTGGAATGGATGATTTCAAATTGATTTTTCTCCAAAGGCTTTGTAAATATATCCGCCAGTTGATTCTTTGAGTCAACAAACTGAATCAAGATTTCTCCATTTTGAACATGATCTCTAATGAAGTGATGTCAAATCTCTATATGCTTTGCTCTTGAGTGAAGGATTGGATTTTTGGTAAGATTGATAGCACTAGTGTTGTCACAGTTAATCTCCGTGCAAGAATCTTCAATTCCAAAGTCTCTTAGTTGTTGTTTTATCCACATAATTTGTGAACAACAACTTCTGAGAGCTACATACTCTGCTTCTGTTGTAGAAAGAGCTACTGTATTTTGCTTTCTTGAAAACCAAGACACTGTCCTGCTTCCAAGTAGTTGACAAGTGCCTGAAGTGCTCTTTCTATCAACTCTGCAACCAGCTAGATCTGTGTCTGAGTATCCAAGAAGAGTAAAGTCTCCATTTTTAGGATACCAAAGACCTATGCTTGAAGTAGAAGTAATGTATTTGATAATACGCTTCGCGGCACTTAGATGAGATTCTTTAGGGTTTGCTTGAAATCTAGCACAAATGCAAACACTAAACAAAATGTCAGGTCTAGAAGCAGTAAGATAAATAAGTGAACCAATGATACTCCTGTATAGCTTTTGGTCAACTTTCTTTCCTCCATCTTTGTCTATCTTCAAGGAACTTGACATTGGTATATCAGTCTTTTTGCAATTTTCCAGTCCAAATTTTTTGACAAGATCATTAGCATATTTTTCTTGATGAATAAAAGTCCATTCCTTCCATTGTTTCACTTGAAGTCCAAGAAAGAAGGTTAGTTCACCCATCATGCTCATTTCAAATTCATCATGCATAGACTTAGAGAATTTCTTGCACAAACTTTCATTAGAGGATCCAAAAATAATATCATCAACATATATTTGAACAAGCAGAAAACTTTTGCTTTTCTCTTTTGATAAATAGAGTAGTGTCTACTTTACCTTTAACAAAGCCATTTTGAATTAAAAACTTGCTCGTCTGTCGTACCAAGCTCGAGGTGCTTGCTTTAAACCATACAACGCCTTTTCGGCCCGAATACTAAGTAGGTTTCCTTGGGTCTTCAAACCAGGTGGTTGTTCCATAAAGACTTCCTCATGAATAAATCCATTCGGGAAAGCACTCTTGACGTCCATTTGGAATAACTGAAATCCTTATAACGAGGCAAAAGCAAGTAATAATCGAATTGCTTCTAACCTTGCTATTGGAGCGTAAGTCTCGTCATAGTCTATCCCTTCTTCTTGCGTATATCCCTTGGCCACGAGTCTTGCTTTGTTTCTTATGACTTTTCCTTTCTCGTTCATCTTGTTCCTGAAAACCCATTTAGCTCCAATAATAGATTTACCTCTTGGTTTAGGAGTTAACTCCCGGACATCATTAATGCTGAATTGTCTCGAGTTCTTCTTGCATAGCTTCAATCCAGCTTTCATCGATAAAGCTTCTTCTATGCTTTTGGGTTCTATTTCAGAAATAAGAGCCACAAAGCACTAGACTCTTTGCGCCTTTTGGATCTTGTGCGAATTCCTTCATTAATGTCGCCAATAATGAGATTTTTGGGATGACTGGACTTATGCTTCCGATTCTTGGTTGATTCATCAGGTTGATGATCACTTCCTTCATTTGAATCTTCAATAACCACTTGTTGCTGGTCTTTCAGAGTCTGAGCTGCTTCTTTAGACTTTGTAGAGTCTGAAGCTGGTTCAGATTCTTCAAGATGAGTCTCGAATAGATTCATTTTGTGAAGAATCCTGGAATTTAACATTCATTGATTCCTCCACGAATAAGTCTTCTTGTTATAGACTCTGTAGGCTTTGCTTGAGGTAGAATATCCCAGGAAAATGCATTCGTCTGATTTTTCCTCAAACTTGCTAACTCGATCATTTGGATTTTTCAAAATAAAGCATTTATATCCAAACACATGAAAGAAGGAAACAATAGGTTTCTTTCCTTTGAATAATTCATAGGGAGTCTTTTCCAAAATAGGCCTTAGAAAAACTCTATTGATAATATAACATGCTGTTGAAACTGCTTCAGCCCAAAATTGTAAAGAGATGTTACTTTCAATTAAAATAGTTCTAGCCATTTCTTGAAGCGATCTATTCTTTCTTTCCACAACTCCATTTTGCTCTGGAGTGTATGGAGAGAAGAACATATGTTGAAAACCAGATTCATCACAGAATTTTGTAAAATCTTGATTTTCAAATTCACCTCCATGGTCTGTTCTTATACTTGAGATAACATATCCTTTTTCATTTTGAACCTTTTTAGCAAACTTTTCAAAGTAAGAGAAGGTTTCAGACTTACTTGTCAGGAAGTATACCCAAGTAAATCGTGAGTAGTCATCCACAATTACTAGGCAATATTTCTTACCCCCAATGCTCTGAGTTCTGGTTGGTCCAAAAAGGTCCATGTGAAGAAGCTGCAATATACGATTAGTGGAAACTTGATTTATTGGTTTAAAGGAATTTCTTACCTATTTTCCCAATACGCATGGAGTACATAGATTGGACTTTTGATATGATAATTTGGGTAAACCACGAACAAGCTTCTTTGCTGAAATTTTGGCTATATGCTTCATATTGATATGCCCAAGCTTTCTGTGCCATAAGCTCGCTTCGTCTTGTAATGAGATTAGACATTGCGATTCATCCGGTTTCACATCCAAGAGGTAGATGTTTCCATGTCTTCGACCCATAAATGATCGAGTAGAATCTTTCTTGGTTCGAACAAATTCCTTCTTGAAAGTTTATTTTGAAACAAAGTATCACACGGTGACTAATACTGAGCAGATTGTAGTTGAGTCCTTCCACTAGGGAAACATTGCTTATCGTGAGGTTTCCAATTTTTACAGTTCCAAACCCCACAATTCTTCCTTTGCTGTTTCCTCCAAATGAGACTTTTCCACCATTTGCTTGAACGAGTTTTATGAAGCATTTTGAATCTCCTGTCATATGTCTTGAGCATCCACTATCCGGATACCATTTTACCTTTTTCTTGATAGTGACCTGCATTTAAAAAAAGACTCAAGCTTTCTTTGGTACCCATATTTTCTTGGGTCCATTGGTGTTAGTATGATATGCGGTTTTTGCCCATACTTTTTTAACAGGTTTCCAAACCATAGGACATTCCTTTTCAAAATGATCTGCATTATTGCACCTTGAACATTTTAGAGCATTTCGACCTACTGGTTTTACAAAAACCTTTTTGAAATGATTTTTGTAAGCATCTCTTGTGGGTCTTTGCTTAATTCTTTCTTTCACTTTAGGAAAATCAATTAGAGGAATGATTTCCACAGTCATTCCCAAACCAGATTTATTGAAATAAGGTCTTTGTCTTTGAAAGAATTTTCTCAAGTTTCTCGAGATCCTATTGAAAATCTTTTTGAGATATTTGATATGTCATTTTTTAAGAATTCATTTTCTTTTAAAAGATTTTCTTCACTTTCTTTAAGAGTCGAAACATTCATGTCTAAACATTTCAACTTTTCTTTCAAAGCATTTTCCTGTTGTTTTAATGCAGAATTTTCCTTTTTAAGTTCGGAAATCCTTTTAAGAGAAATCTTAAGACTAGAACACATCTCATCAATGTATTTAGAAACTTTAACAGGGATTTTAAAGTTACTTACCTCAAACTCACCGTCCGAATCCGAGTCTGTCTCGGAGTTTGAATCGAATCCGATTGTGCCATCGACATATATTGGCATAATCATCATCACTTTCTTCACACTCGTATCACTCCCGTGTTTTCGCTTTAAGAGCCTTTCGATACTTTTCAGCTTTTCCTTTCTTCTTCCTCAGAAGAGGACAATTGGGTCTGATGTGTCCCTTTTTCTTACATTAAAAGCAGACTATGTCTTTGTTTGATTCATCATCCTCAACGAGACTCGGTCATTGCTTTTGAAAACTCTGTTTCTTTGGATTGAATCTTCTTCCTTTTCGTTCAGCTTCTTGAATCTTCTTATCATGAGAGCAAGCTTCTCATCATCCATATCATCTTGAGAATGTAACATCAAAATCATCATTGGATTTTAATGCAATGGATTTCTTACCTTTAGGATCTTCGTCTTCATTGATTCGTTCCACTTCATAAGACTCGAAGAGTTCCAACCAACTCATCGACGAGATAGTGGCATGATTCTTTGTGTCTCTCTTATTGAGGTCTTTATGTGATTCCAATCCTTGGAGAGTCCACGCATAGCTTGTTTACTTTCATGGGATCGAAATTGGTTGACCTTGATTTTCAAGACCATTCACGATTTCGTAAAATGACTAAACATGTTAGTTATAGATTCTCCTGATTTCATTTTGAAGGCTTCGTATTGACCGAGGAGAATGTTGATTCTGGTCTCTTTCACTCGATCAGTTCCTTCATAAATAATATGTAATCTATCCCAGACTTCTTTTGCTGTAACACAAGAAAATATTCTGTTATATTCAGTAGGTGACAAAGCACAATATAAGGAATAAATTGCTTTTGCATCAAGAGCTTGTCTCTTGATTATCTCTTTCTGAGTCATTTCATTAGACTCAACAGTTACTTTTCCTCTTTCTGAGTCAGATGCAACTTTAGGAGTAATTCATTTTTTCTACAACATCCCATTCCAGAGGATCCTTCGATCTTAGGAATGCTTTCATCTTGTTTTTCCAGATGTTGTAATCTGTTCCATCAAAGTAAGGAGGTCTGGTATTGCTTTGCCATTCCACCAGCCCTGGAGCTAACATACTAGCCATGGATCTTTAACTCTGAAGTAAAACACTTCAAACAAAGTGAGTACACAAGCTCTGATACCAATTGATATAGCTGGTACAAACACCTAGAGGGGGTGAATAGGTGTAAAAACAATTTATCGATATACGAAAACAATACTAGGCAAACAATAGAAAGGAAGTTCTCCAAGACAGATTATGATCAAAGTAAACAGAGAGTAGGGAAGAGAAAATTGAACACAAGGTTTATAGTGATTCGGCTTATTCCAAGCCTACGTCCACTCTTCCGCATTGACAGCCTACCGGCTGGATTTCACTATAAACAAAAGAGATGTTATAGCAATGCTTTCCCTCGATTCTACAGTGTAGATATTCTACCACACTTCCTCAAGGTATCTCAAAATATAGTCTCTCTTTTGCGTATAAGATTTCGCTCAGTAAATGAATTGACAAGGAACAAGGAGCTTCAGACTTTGAAATTCTTCTATCGCGCACCCTCACAAAACAACTGGAACATCTTCCTTATATACTCCTTTATGCCATCATACCAGTTGGCACTTACCAAAGGAATTTTTCCAATCTTCCCGTTGGACAAAATCAATTAGGAAAATCATTCGAGCTATTAAAGGAACATGTCGATAGCCCATCAATCATGCTCGCCCATACAATCAGGATCTCGGTTTCCATAAATAGAACCTTCCAAGTATACTTCGCCAATCATCGGATCTTTAATCAATCTTGATTCGAATAAAATAATCCGTTATGTCATATCCAGCCAAGAGATCTTCGTCAATCGATAAGATCAAATCCTTAACGAAACACTCAGTCCTTGATAGACCTTATTCGACAAACTACAAACTGTCAATGAAAATAGACTTTGAGTCTTGAGTCTGGCAGTCCGGAGGTCTTCAGACTTTAAATAGTAGAGTCTGCAAATCTTAAGACTAGACTAATGGAAACATTTTGTCAGCTTTAAAATATTCCAGAAAGATTTCTCCAACAACTAGCAAAGAAGGGATCGAACACGAACGACTCCACTGCCATTAGCTGGATGAGGATGTTGAGTGGCAGGCTTGAAGTGTCCTTCCATGGATCGCCAATGGTCTTTCCTTTTATAGCAATTATGAGAAGCCTTGGTTCTTTTGAGCAATGGGTGTTGGCATACTCCAAAGCACCAGCCTAAAAGCAAACTCAAGATTTTAAAGAAAAAAATCTGTTGAGCGAGACAAGTTTTCTCAACAGGTTACTAAACCACCCCAGAGAGAGTATAATTGACAAAAACTAGCTATTGACCAATGAAGCAATGCTACCCGCTGCTCGTCACTTGCCTAGCCGCCCTCGACGCCACTCGCTGCTCACCCAGTCGCCCCTGACGCTGCTCGCCCAGTCGCTCTCGACGCCGCTCGCCTAGCCTCCCCAAAGCCGCTCACCCAGCCGCTCGCCCCCCGAAGCCGCTCACCCAGTCACCCCCGATGCCACCCAGCAATAGATCGTTTTAACGCCGATTTGCGATGTCGGTGAGTGCTCGATTTCTCTTGCTTTGTCTTTGTTGCTTCTGGTTTTGCCCGATGCATTTGCTTTTTCCAAGCATTCCCATTTGCACTACTGTGACAAGGCTTCTTGATAGGTTCAAGTAATCGAGGTGTCTTGAGATAAATAACAAGTTACTCAGCAATTCGACCTTGAAGGCATGACTTTAGAGGGAAGGGCATGAAAAAAGTAAAAATGTATAGTTGGGAGATTCTGATCATTTGCATTACCCGACTAACCCTTAAGATAGTGATGTGACTTTGATGTGTGTGTAGTTGCAGCCTTCAACAGGCAAGAGCATTTGCTTTCTTTTTTCGATTATGTGTTTGCTATAAAGTAAGAGACATAAAGTTAGCAATTTTGGAACTAAAGAGTGCATGCGATACATAATTTTCATCTTTATCTATATGATTGAATTCAAATCATCGTGCTCCTTAATAAGTATGTTCTTCCATTAACAAAGTCATGTCAGCTCTTTGATGAACTTCTATTCTTATGATTATCATATTTTCAGTCTCTGACTACTTTCTTGAATGATGATTCATCACAGGGCTCTCAAATCACAAGAACTAAGAGCTGTGTTTTTAGCTATAAGACTTTATTGTTGTGTTGTAATGGAGTATGATATCCATACATTACTCAATTCGGCTATGCTAGCCACCACCCTTTGGGTCATCTACATGATTCGCTTTAAGCTGAGATCGAGTTACATGGAGGACAAGGACAATTTTACTATTTACTTTGTGGTGAGTCCTCCATCCACACTCTATTTATGTTTATGAATAAGGCGCGGGATGAGGCACAACTTTTTCTTTAGCTTTGTTTCTCTAGTTTAGACTTTCTCTATCTCTTCTTTGGTTACCATCAGACTCTTCCACTGGCAAACTATGGAATAGATGTGTCCATCTTTATTTGTAAAATATTTTAAGATTATGTTTGGATGTTGGTGCTTGCATTCAAATGGACCCAAATGAAAAGATATATGAAACCTTGACATACAAAACCTTCTCTTTTGGATTTATTTCTTTGTAATGTGTCATTGCCCTGATCCTCCGAGCACGTACCCATCCCTCCTTGGTTGATTAATTGCGACGTCCCAGGACTCATCGCCGACCCATTCATTTTAAATGCACATGCGGAAGCAGATAAATAATCCCCAAACAACAATTCAATGTGATAGAAAAGTAGGGCCAATTTTTCAAATCAAAACAAACCTTTTATAAACAATCAGGTTTATTTACAAGACTAGACTATTTACAAAAAAGGTCGGCTCATTCTAAAAAGGAGCTGTCCTATGACCTACTAATCAAACTTATTCGCCGATTCTGGCCTCTCCACCTTTCCAAATTCCGGGGCTCCCGGTTCTCCATCAACATCATCTAAGGACTTGATTAACGAACCGCTCGGTTCGAATTGACGGGGATGCGACGAAGCTTGATCCTCTTCAAAGCGGGACCGCCAACGGGGGTCGAACTGGGCCGAAATCGGCCCGCAAAGTCCCACGGTTGGGCCACCTAAACTGCTGAAGGGAACAACCACAGCTGGATGGGGGTGGCTGGTGATGACTCCGGCAGCCGCGGGCGGTGGCGCGGCATGGCTCGACGGGCTAAAGCTCACTGGAACGGCGAGCTGCTTGGGCTTCAAAGACGGGCCGCTGAAGAAGCTGCTTCGGACGCTGGCCGCAGCAGACGGAGGAACGGCATGGAGACAGCGAAGAAAGAGGGTCGTCGGTTGCTGGAGTCAACCTTAGGGGAGGATTGTTGGGATGTTGACCATGGGTGAAGATGCTGAAGACGCGTGGACATAAATGGGGAAATCGGTGGGGCAGAAATGGAGAATGAGAGGGCTTCGCTCGAGTGGGGCGGCTGCAGGGGAAATAAAAGAAAAGAAAAGTGAAGGGGAGGGGTGTGTCGACGAAGATGCGTGGCCAGAGAGAGAGAAAAGAAGAAGAAATGCGCGGCCAGGGGGGGAAAGACATGGGCGTCGTGCAGCCCAGCGTGAGCGAGAGAGAGAGACGCATGTACAAAAGGAAAAGTCAATGAAGAAGGAAATGAAGACCAAATTTCTCAGGGGACGTCGGCTAGGGTGGGGCCTTTCACGCGTGGCCTTCGACGGAAGAGAGAGAGAGAGAGAGAGTGTGTGTGCGTGAGGTGGGGGCGTCCGTCCAAGAAAACAAAAGAGAAAAATAAAACAAAACCACTTATAAATTTTAATCAACTTCTAAACAATTTTAACAATTGGTCATCCTAGGCCAATTTCTTCACCATTCTGCACAAGTCGAAGTCCAATAGAAGGCCAAGATAAGATGGTCCCTTTATCTCATGAATTTTTTTCAAAACCGACTTTTATTTCATTTTTTTCGGCATCCGACTTTCTGAACAAATAAATCTGGTTGAGGTCTAATTTGAATGCAGAAAAAATCCAAACAACTTTCATTCACCGATTCACTTACACTAGATGCCAAAAGTCTCTTCCATTTGGCCAATCCGTATTTCCGTTCGTTTTCCGAATCGTCCGTAACGATTTCCCGTAAAAATCCCAAACTTGTTGGAAATTCTTCAAAATGTGAGCCAATGTTCCTAGAATGACTCATGACACGACATAACTTTCAATTTCTGAAATCGAATTCAAATTTGGGGTTAATTTCAATCAGACGCGCTTTTAGTGTGACCTTGCCTACCGGGTAGCTTTTAGAAATTCTTGATGTAATTGACCCGTGGTCGATTTTTTTCGATCCACACATACCTCTTCGACACATTGGGGACTTTTGGTGGTCATGAAAATCTCGAGGTTTCAAATACGGACACAGGGTACCCAAAATGACAGAAAATCGGTTTAGTGCCGATCGATGAGAATTTTGCAATTTATTAGAATCACCCACACTTAACTACACATCTCAATCGAATCGACCTATCTCCGGTCTTTAATCGATTTTAAATTGTGCCGTAATGACCCTTGGAGACTAGTACAGTCGAGCAGTCGATTTCTGATCGAATTCTCAAGTTTATTGCATTAGAATCCCTTAACAGCTTCACCTAATAGGTTAGTTATCTCATGAGTGGTCATCTCAGAGAAAAACACTATAGTCACGTTGATGAAAGGCACGACTTATCCGATCAAAATCAGAACCTGAAAATCAGAATGTCACATAATGTGTCTCCAAAAGGCTGAGTTGGTTATGGCAATCTGTTCATTTTGTTCTTTTGTAGTAGTCAGGTGGTAGGTATATACTTTAAATTATCTGAAAATCTGCATCAGTCAATAGATTTTCTTCTAAGGCCAATAAGTTAATTCTCATATACTATAAATAAGGTTGAAGGTGTTATGGGCATCAATCAATAGATTGTTTTATTAGGTTGCTCTATAATTCTTATGGTCTACGAGTACTGTAATAAGGTTGAAGGTAGATTGGGCATAATAAAACCATATAATTGAATGTCTCTTGAATTTTCCACTTATTTTAAGGGTTGTAGCCTGCTAGTTATTTGAGCTTGAACGTAACCAAATGATTACGATTTACTCCCTTTTTGCCTTTTCCAATTCTATTGATCGTTAACTTGAGCTGGTAATTTTACTCCGAGGCATCTAAATCAGAGAATTTGAATATAGAGTTGTGAGAACCTGGGTTCTAATTGTATCCATTAAATTTTATTTGTTATTGGTATATTTACATTTGTTGAATTTTCCCCTTTTGCATTTAATGCAGGTGATTTCATGTGCTGTGCTATCTCTAGTGATTCACCCCTCAACACACCATCATATCATTAACAGGATTTACTGGGCCTTTTGTGTTTATCTTGAAGCTATTTCAATGCACCCTAGCTCCGTGTCATGTAGAACACAAAGGTACTGCAATGGCCAAATCTTTTAATGGCGATATGCATGGAAAATATCTATGTCAATTGAAACCAAGTGTAAAAGGACATCTACTTTTTATCTGCTGGTCACTTGCACTTCTGGAGATAATTTGATGCCTCAAGCCCCTTCATTAAGTTGATATCTTCATTTTGCATGTTTAAGAAGCAATTTTGCAACCCTTTTTATTTCTTTTTGAAAAATTCGAATGATCGCTTTCCTTTTTCTTTTGCCACTCGCTCATTTACTCTGAATCTCTAGCTATTTCTATTGTGTATTCGTGTCAACCAGGTCCGAGATTGCTCATTTGTGAACTATGATTTCTATCCATTTGCTCTCTGGCTTGCAAAGTTGATGTTCTGCAATCTCTCCAACGCATACACATCACATCTAGTGTGTTGGCTTATACTATGCTGACAAGAAATTCACATGGGTTTTTTGTTGCATAGCTTTCTCAAACGTTGGTCTTATGTAAATGTTGATAGCACACCTATTGACTTTTTTTCTTCTCTGTTACTGGTTTGTACCACTCTTTATGATTTTGGGGTACTCAACTGATAAAGGGAAGGAGGAAGAAATAAAAAAAAAAGAACATGTTCGAACCTAGAACCGACCCTAGAACCTGTGATAGGGTAGGTTCTAGGTTCTTGGTTCTGACGGGTAGGTTCTAGGTTCCAAAAAATGAGGAACCTATACTTGAGAGTAGGTTCCAAGTTCCAAGCGGAACCTAAAGAACTGGGAACTGCTCACCCCTAATACATACTTTTATTTGAGTATTACTTTTGCTATAGTTGCCACACAATATCTTGAACTAAATCAAATGAACTTAAAGATGATGTTTTATCATGGTGAGTTAGAGGAGAGAATTTACATGAGGTAGGCAAAGGGATTTGTTATTTCAGGTGAGGAAAAACTCGTTTGCTTGTTAAAGAAATCTTAACAAGTTTTCAAATTGTCTCCTAGGCAATAGTACTAGCCTTTTAACACTTTCATGGTTAGTCTTGACTACTTGAAGAGCTAGCAGGATACTTGTGTTTACTTTAGGAGTTGGAGGATGGGTCCTTGATTTATTTGTCTTGCGATTGATGTCATGTAGTAACTAGACGTCTGTCTTATATTCATATGACATAACCCTTCCTCTTTTCATTTAGAGGCTATGGGCGTCATAAATGTAATTTCGACCCTACCTTATCCCACAGAATAGCAGACTCATTATATAAGGTCTAACGACTAAGAGAGCAATGCCTGTGCTGAAACTCAGAGAGAGAGAGAGAGAGAGAGAGAGAGAGAGAGAGAGAGAGAGAGCAGTGGTGGTGTCGAAGTGAACATGGCTTCCAAACCAGGACTACTCACTGATTGGCCATGGAAACCTCTTGGAAACTTCAAGGTGTCAACTCTCTCTCTCTCTCTCTCTCATACATGCACCCAGAAGAAAAACTTGCACACTTTGGCAACCCTTTGCATAGTTATATGGGCTTATTGTCAAGGTTTATGCAAACAAAGTGCATCAATATAGATTCGATAATGCATGATCTGATGCTTCGCTGGCTCCTCGTTATCAAGAGGCTAAGGTTCATTATCATAGTATTGATATCATTTTTCTCCAAAATGTTTACTTTTCTTCACTGGCCAATGCCTAGAAATATGTGTTTACGCTTATGTCACCTGGAATACTTTGACCGAAACCCAAGTTAATAAGAATTGAGTCAATTACAATCATTAATCATGTAAATCCAAGCGACCCATATAGCTCGATCTCACATATGTCGATGGCTGTGATTGTATCTAGTTCATAGATCCCAACCCAGACAAGGATTTTTCCTCCCCTCATGGCCGAACATAGTACGGTAGCTATCAACTATCATGTACTCAAATCTAATCTTGTCCATGTTCATCCGATGGTTGAGCAGAAAGGTGACGTAGCACACATCTCTAGGATATGCTGGAACAGATAAGCAATGAGCAATGGATCGATATTGCAAGCTATGTGCGAGGCACATACTAAAAAGACGGGAGAACAAAATCTTCTTATAAGGCAACTTTCTTGAAAACATCAAGGCAACTTCCTAGGATAAATCTTTTTATATTTTTTGGGTTGCTAAAATCCTAGGATCATTCGTTATTATCCCTTCGTTGAACACCAAAGCAGTCGTGTCTCGCATCTAATTTTTTCTAACGAGGCTTAGCAACTGTCGTCTGTCCTAAAGACAGCTCTTCCATCATTTATCTGCGTGCAGTACATGGTATTGGTTCCTTGGGTGATCCACAGCACTTACGTCTTTGTCAACAGCGAGGAGAGAGAGAGGGACTTGTTCACGTTCCTGATATTTCCATTTTTGCTATGGAGGATGGTCCACAACCAAATTTGGATAACTCTGTCTCGGTACCGCAACGCCAGAGGAAATGGCAGGATCATTGACAAGGGCATTGAATTTGTGCAGGTCGACCGAGAAAGAAACTGGTCAGTCTCTTCATCCCTCACTACCTTCTTCTTTTTCATCCCCAACAACATCTTTTCCTTTTTCCCTTAGCCGGAATCAGAAAGATCATTTTTCCCTTTTTGGAGTTTCTTCAATCATAACAAAAGGAATCATGATAAGAGTTTATCAAGTTGATAATATCAACAAAAAGAGAAAAACGAAAAGGGTCCTGACTATAATACAATACATGGATAGAAAACTTTTTGTGTTTCGCATGTCTCATCGCAAATAAGTTGCTGAAATTTTTATAATAAGAGCTTTTGGCTTTTATTTTTGACTTTATATATTTTTCCATTTCTGGCGGCGTGCCTAAACATTTAGTTTTATTTTTATTTTTGAGCACCTAAAACATTCAAGATTTTTAGATATCAACTCATGGATTCCCATAGAGTATTTACTTAACCTTTTCTAGATTTAAATAATACTGTAAATTTTGGCGGGACAGTAAAATAACTTGTATATTTTATTTTCATAAACTAATAAATTAAAGGTTGTGGTGGATGTTGAATATAATTAACCACCCGTCTATAGGATAAACTACAAATTTCTCCCGTCATTTGACATATATATTTAGCAAATCAGCCGTAATATAAGGACCATTAATATCTCGTGCTCATATCATCAAATAGCTAGCATGATATTATAATTAAGGAATGGAGTCAACCAAACACATAAAAAATGTTATAGCCTATTCGTGTGTTTTTCTTAAATAAGCCTTTTTATTTCATGGAATTAACTAATAAAGGAACTGTTAAACATTTCATTTTTTCGTTTACTTTGTTAAATCATTGTCCAGGGATGACCAAATACTGCTCAATGGATTGATCTTCTACATCGGAGCGATGACACTCGCCGAAGCATCTCGCTTGCCGATGTGGAGATTGGATGGTGTAATAACCACAGCTTTGCTTCATATGGGGCCGGTGGAGTTCCTCTACTATTGGCTTCACAGGGCCCTTCACCATCACTATCTCTACTCCCGCTATCATTCTCACCATCACGCCTCCATCGTCACTGAGCCTATTACCTGTAAGTACTCATCACCTGTATTTGGCTCCTCTCTCTCTCTCTCTCTCTCTCTCTCTAACCCCTTCCTTTTTAGTTCAATATGAGCATCTTAATCTCAAAATGCATAAAATTTACAATATAAAGTAGGAAATGTCCATGTCATACATGTATTTTGGTGTCGGTTTGACTTTTCAGGTGTTTATGATGCTCACATGATGTGTGTGTGTGTGTGTGTGTGTGTGTATATGCAGGTGGTTCTTTTCTTGTGAGTATCATGAGCCATGTGGTCAAGCAGTTTACCTAGCTTTATCTTATCACACCTAATTCTACATGCACGAAGATATCAAATTACAAAGAACTCATTCCTTAAGTGAGATCGTCCTACTTTAATTGGTTAAATATAGAGACTAATCATTGCTTTTATTCTTATGTTTAGGAAACTCATGACACCAAATCTTTTGTACACCAATCATAAAAGGAAATATCATCCCTATAGTACTCTTTGTTCTTGTCCAAGTGGTATGAGGATCTCTATCAAAAGATAAAAGTACTAAAAAAATCATAAACTTATTGTATTTGTACCAATTCAATCTATCCACCCATTTTAGTCATAAGCCTTTTACTAAAATGTGTTCGTTAGATGATGTGTCAAATTTTGATTGGTAATGTAAATGATGGCAATCCATTCACTTAATGATCGACTTGTTCAAACAACCAAAACAAATAACGTCAACACACCCCTTTTCTTAACATGGCTTGGGTAAAAAGTCGTACTATCTCTTGCATCATAATCAAACAGAATGTTCATCATCTTCTTCAAGTTCAATTGCTCAGACCAATTAGTCGCTGAATGAAATTTGGGTTGGTTGCAGCTGTAAATCATCCATTTGCAGAGCACTTGGCGTACTTCGCACTGTTCGCAATCCCTCTGTACACAACGGTGTGGATGGGGACGGCATCAATTGTGTCATTGAGTGGCTATGTGACATACATCGACCTGATGAACAACATGGGGCACTGCAATTTTGAGCTCATTCCTAAGTGGATCTTCTCATACTTCCCCCCTCTCAAGTATCTCATGTACACCCCCTCGTAAGTCTCTCTCTCTCTCTCTGAACCATGGTAATCGATTATTGATGAGTATATTAAGATTGGTTTACAAACTTAGCATACAAACTTATGTGACAAAAACCATTATTGAATGTCGAATATAACCTCATCAACAGTCGACCACATTATTTAATATACTAATTTTGTATATCAGTCTTAACCAAGATCGTATTGCACAATCTGATATGATAACTTCTTGAAAGTGAACGTGTAACTTTAAGTTCCCATTTCTTAAGTGTTCGATATGTTGTCACTTGATCCTTGCAACAAGCGAGTTTCAATGGAAAATTCATCCTATCATTATTGCACGAGCCAAAAAAAAAAAAAAAATTGTGAACGTGAGCGAAGTGGGTCATAATCGTTGTCGAGTAACTAATTCAAGAAATTTCATAATTTTCAACGCAATAACTGTTGTCGTGAAGTGGGTCGTTAATTGTTTGAAAATAGAAACATTCTTTGAGGAGTATGACGAAAGGGACATGAACGTGTGTCCGAATGAATACTGGGGACAAAAGAACCTTGAAGAGGGCCTGCAACAAATTGGGTAATGGTTTACAGTAGTTATCATGGTAGGTTGGCGATTTGTGTCTGGCTAGGGTGTTGCTTTGAAGAACGTATTGATGTTCTTGGGTTTACGTGGTACTTGGATGACTTCTTCTTTTTTGGAGACTTGGAGGGAGATTGCAAAAAGGAAGAAAATGTAGGTGAGGAATTCAATTATCTTGTTCTGGAGGGGCCCAAGAAAAGGCAGCTCCATGGAATCATTTTCTTTAACAATTCTTTTTTCACATTACATTTCTCACCTCTCATTTTTTTCCATTTAAATGTGGTGTCAATACCGATCTATAATGAACTTGTCGTATTTATTATAAGACAAACTCTTGTGCGCACGCATTTTGGCAATTTTACAATTCAAATTTCTTGGAACTTTTGTAAAATGCAAAATTTGACATGCTAATTTAAGGATAGCTTTCTTAAAATTAATACTCTTTAAAAATTTTAGCAGGAGATAATTTTTGCTTTTACTTTCGCTGAATCTTTTGTAAGGGAGGTTAAATATAAACGCCTATTACTAATATAATACGGGTCATATTTCCTTCCATCTTAAATTGAATAAAGGCATTTAAAGTTACCATCGCTTCGATCCAAATCGTATGAACTGATTGGTGAATCTGATCATGCCAAGCTTTTGACCGTCGTGTGACTACTTGTTCGGTCCAAAATACTGGAGAACAACGTCAATCGCATGGACTGGTCCGTACTTCAGCAACACTATCACTATATCTGAAGTATAGAGTCATGTGCAAGGATTGTGAGTCAATTTGTTAGTCAGGGGAATTTTGAGAATAATTAAGTTTGAAACTGGAGGACGTATAATCCAATGGATCAATCCCAGCTATTGTAATCTATATGTAAACTCAAATTGGATGTTATTGAGAAATATACGGACATAAAAATTTTCACGTGGCTATTAGCTCTGCTTGTACATCTAAAGAGTTCATATGATATTCTGAAAAAGAACCATACAAATAATCTTTTGGGTTATTGAAAGTATTATTACGTCACAACATTCTAATATTGTAGGTTTCACTCGTTACATCACACACAGTTTCGGACTAACTGCTCCCTGTTCATGCCATTTTATGATTATATTTATGGAACGATGGACAAGTCCTCTGATAAACTTCACGAGACTTCGATTGAGCGACTGGCGGAAGTGTCCGATGTTGTGCATCTAACCCATCTTCCCACTCCCGGGTCAATCTATCATTTGCGGGTAGGATTCGCCTCTCTCGCTTCTTGGCCAGACCGATCATCGAGGTGGTATCTCTGGTTGATTTGGCCTGTGACTCTATGTTCCATGATGGTTACTTGGATCTATGGGCGCACTTTTGTGGTTGAGCGGCATCGCTTCAATAAACTCAAATTACAAACTTGGGTAATTCCAAAGTATAGCATTCAAGTAAGATTTTCTTTTATTTATACGCTCAATTGTTTTTTATTTTATATTACTGAGTTTTTTGTACTCTAATTTTGGTCATTTTCTCATTTTCTTTGATCTTCTTTCTAGTACTTCATGCCATGGCAAAAGGAGTCGATCAATGGTCTGATCGAGAAAGCCATCTTGGAGGCAGAGGACAAGGGGACCAAGGTTTTGTGCTTGGGTCTCTTGAACCAGGCAAGCATCTCATGACAGTACAATTTCCCTCTCATGACATTACAATACGAATCACGATAGGTTCACGATGGATACTTTTGCAAGACAAAGAAAGTTGCTTAGGGTTCAACATATTCAATTGTTAAATGTGTCAGACTATACTATAATGTAAACGGAATCATTCTCTAACACTTAAAAGCGGGGGTGGGGGCATTCGGAAGCTTAACTATACTCTGACATAATCTTAGGCAACGAGTAGTTTCAGAAAGTTGACATTATATTAACATGATGATCTCACGAATTTTTGCAAGAAGCCAAAAAAAAAAGAAAAGAAAGAAAAAACATTATTGAAAGAAGGGACAACTACAGGCAAGTCCCACAACTCATCACGGTAACACATTTAGGTCCTAAAAATTTCATTTAGAGCCATCCATTTTATTCCTTTCGTTGGCTCTATTAGTTTTAGTGGCATCATTTATTAACGGCCCATATTAGACTAAAAAGATAATACAACAATCCTGCTGCATTCCCGTCCATTGAAAATTGATAGAGTTAAACGAAAGGACTCAAAATGCAATGAAATTGTGACTTTTAGGATTTAAATGCATGAAATTAAAGTTTAGGACTTCTGCTGTTATTGTCCTTTCAGATAAAGCAATATGACCATGCTTGGGTACTCAAAACTTGGTATTTGCAGGGAGAGGAGCTGAAGGGATATGGCGGGTTCCATGTGGAGAGACATCCTCAGCTCAAAGTGAGAGTTGTGGATGGGAGTGGATTGGCAGTGGCTGTGGTGGTCAATAGCATTCCCAAAGGAACTGTCCAAGTCCTCTTCAGAGGGAGGCTCACTAAGGTGGCCTATGCCATTGCTCTTGCTTTGTGCCAAAGGGGAATTCAGGTAAATAAATAAGTTGGATGGTAATTCTTATATGCAGCTTCCTAAAAAATGCTCAAAAGTAATTCTCTCATTTTTATAGCAATCGAGACTGCATTTGGTGAGTAGCATTCAAGCGAAATTAGAAAGTACGTCAGACATGTTCAATTCCCATATGAAATATAAGATTTAAAAAGATTTATACTCAGAACCTTTTGATAAGATAATTTGTAAAATTTTGTGGAATCAATGCCCATTATTTTAAAATCTTAAACTGTTAGATTATGGCATGGTTTAATAATTAAACATTTTGATATTATCTTCTTTAAAAGATCTTCCTAGAAAATAAAAAAGGGAAGAGAATTCATATCCTCAACTAACTTAGAAGATGACACCAGATTCTCACAGTAGAAAAGTACATAAACTATTGTATTAATTAAGAAAATTCCCCTTTATTCTCAGCAGCAAAGTGCTTTCTGATTGACAAAAAGTTTATACCTTCAATAGCAAAGTAGATATAGCATGTACAAAAGCTACAACACATACGAAAGGTTCTATAAATTTTCTACCGAAACGTGTGACTTTTCCATCTGCATGTGAACATTGTCAATTTTCATTATAATGGAGATAGCTTGAAATTGGCCACCTTATAACGTCTTTGTTAATTCAAGTCCCATAACCAAAAAAAGGATAGGAGGGCTGTTCTTGGCATAATTTACTTATTGTCTTTCTGATTTGGCTCGCTATTTCTAACTACTCTTCTTAAATAATGATATAAAACTTATTTTAGGTGGCTATACTGCATGAACATGAGTACAAGATGCTGAAAAAATCACTCAACCACAAGTGTGACAGCAATCTGCTTCTCTCAAGTGGCCATGCTCCAAAGGTAAATGAATCATGCCCTTGTCGCAAATGACTTCAAATAAATATGTGCATGAACTTTTAAGATTCAACGTGTTCATTTCGCTGTTTTATTTGGATTCTTAGAAAGAATTGGAAACCCTAATTGCTATTACAACTGTCAATATAATGCCATAAGAACTTATTTTCACTAGTTGATGATGACAGTAATATAAGTGAATGACTACCAATGATCGGTAAATTTCTAGGTATGGATAGTAGGAGCTGACATAACGGAAGAAGATCAGTTGAAAGCACCAAAAGGGACATTATTCATACCCTTCTCACAATTCCCCCCAGAAAAGTTGCGAGGCGACTGCTTCTACCACCACACACCTGCCTTGGTCGCTCCCGCATCGCTTGAGAATGTGCATTCTTGTGAGGTATGATATGAAGTATAATTCCCATTTTGAGCTGGTCTCTTTCTGTTGAAGGGAGTGTGCTTTTATAATTTTTGCAGGGACGAAAACATATGCTTTTATTACAAATACAAAACGACCTTACTAATATTCATAGTAAACCCATAGTGTAAAATGGTTGACTCATACTTTGGCCCAACCACAATCCTTACATCACCATATAGCCATTTCGATTCGCAGATTCCTGTGCGGATAAATCTGCATCCACACGGCAACCTTAGTATAAATCTCCTTCTTACTGTTGTGATACTGCAGAACTGGTTGCCACGAAGAGTGATGAGCACATGGCGTGTCGCGGGGATACTCCACGCAGCAGAAGGGTGGGAGGAGCACGAGTGTGGCTACTCCATCACCGACATCGACAAAGCATGGCAAGCTAGTCTACAGCATGGCTTTCAACCTCTTGGCCTCCCTGCTCATGTTTCACAGAAACTGAGTTAGATTTATCTCGATTTACATAAGCATAAAAATATCTGTGATACCATGCAACGCACTATACATATCCTCTGGGATAACTTATGTAAAATAATGCCTCACACTCTATTAATAAATGTCGTTGTAGTCTAGGCTATCGATCAACTACTGAGTTGTCGATGTCAATCGGTTACTTGGTTGCATTGTGGTGTTACTTCTAAGAAGTATGTTCATATTTCTATGTTCTATCTATTTGTAACAGTTATGTATCAAGCCTATAAAAGGCAATTCCTATAATTATTTCCGATAAGGTGAAATAAATGAAAAGGATATCTATCTCCTTCACTTCTTTGTGTTGTGTGGGTTGTAAGTGCTTCACTTTCAAATTATCCCATCAAATTGATATCGGAGTTGCGTCCCCAACGTTCAACAATTTGGTATCAAAGCACACAGTTTTTTATTATGGCCTCATCAAACACTCAGCTTCCTTTGTAGTAACCTCATCTTACCATAGAAACTTATGGTAACTGAGCCGTTAGAATGAAAGCTCTACTCGAGGCCTACAGTGTATGGGCACTTGTCAACACTGCTTATGATGAACTAGAGGGCGAAGCCAACTCAGATCGGACTCAGAGGCATGCCTTAGAGAAGATTCAAACAAAAGATTACTATGCCCTGTCATTCATCCATCAAGTTTTAAATGATTTCATGTTTGAAAAAGGTTTCGAATGCCACTATTACTAAAGAGGCATGGGATATTATTCACAACACATATTAAAGAGTACAAAAGGCAAAGGGGAAAGTCAAAGGGAAAGTCTCGTTTGGAGAAAATTCCAAAATTCCTGTTGAAAGCATAGGTAATAAATTATGTCCTGATTCTGCTTTCCCTGGAAACCAATATGCAGCACTGGATTGGAACTATTACTTTCCATATGATTATCTAGAGAGCCTCTGTGAAGCTTCTTTAGGCTTCTCACTTGATCCTTTGTGCCCCAAAAATTCTTGATTTGGAGCACAACCTCGACAACGCTGTTCAAGAAGTTGCGGAAGGTCTTGATATTCAAAATGATTCTGCAAATAAGACTGATATTTGAGGAGATTTGTGCAAGTGGGGGCAAGGATCGTATTTTGTTTCTCCATAATAGTGGCCAAGAAAATGGACACAGTGAAGTGGGTGTTGGTGACAAGAGACGTCCAAAAGATAAAGAGTGCCAGTGACGACAATAATAGAATGCTGTCGAAGGAGCAAATATCCCTGGACTTTTACATGCCAATAACTCGTGCAGCAAAGGAGCTCGACATCATGACCCTCTTGAAGAAACGGTGTCGAGAGTTTGGTATTCATATCCACCGATGGCCCCACCGAAAGTTGATAAACCTCCAAAATTTTATTAAGAATGTTCAAGAAATGGGAGGACACTCCGAGAAGTAGCTTAGAAAGGTGGTGAATTTGCTTGACCAATAGAAGAAACTAATGGAGGAATTCCCTGATATATAGCTAGAGGATAAGAAAGAGGTTGAGACAAGATTGTTTCAAAGCAAACTATAAGAAGAGGAAGAGAATTTGGCCTAAGGGGGTGTTAGAAATTAAACCAAATTAACAAATGTCGTCATTGTCGAGGCTATTGATCAACTACTGAGTTGTTGATGTCAATAAGTTACCTCATTGCTGATATTCCAATATTGATACTGAAGATTGTTCAGTACACACGTTGAAGAAGATTATCATTATAACATTACTTTTAAGAAGTCTGTTTGCATTTCTATGTTCTGTCTATTTGTGTATCAAGGTCTTTTGTAAGGTCCCGGAAATCTATCTTCTTGGAATGCTAGAAAAATTTTATGAGCCTTTAAGTGTAAGAGTTATTTATCAAGCCTATAACAGGCGAGTCCTATAATTGTTTCTGATAAGATGAAATAAATAGATTAGTAGCGACTCCAAAAAAAAAAAAATTGTTTGCATATTAAAGAACTTTATCCCAATAACTAAATTGATATGGACTAGAGAAAGCCTGAGTTAAGTCTAGACTTAATAATCCATTAGCTAACCCGCTAGATGGTCCACCCACTTCGGGGAGGTTGCGACACCTATTGGGACCATCGGCCATCAATCCTCACCTCTATCACCAACCTTCAACACTTATGCGTACACTGCATGATTAATGCAAAAAGATAAGGGGGGGTGAGATGAGCAAATTGGTGCTTATGTGTGTAATGGTCAACACTCAGGGCATGGATTTTGCACTATGGCCTCATCAATGAACCCCATTTAAAATCTAGCCAAGGACATCGTACACTACACTCAAATGTCTCAATTAAGATAATGCCCTTGGCCTATTTTCTTTATATTAAAAACACATAGTGAAAATAATCGTGTGTGGGTACACAATCAGATTGAAACTGAAAAATTGATATCCCTCATTTTAAAATCCCATTATTTGATATAGTACTTAGAAACATTTTTGGCGTCAAAACCCGACACCCGGTATTTTCTAATCAAATACAAAAATTTCATAATTTTGAAATAATTAATTAAAAATCACAATCACTACTCAATTACACAAATTAGCACTCAATTGCATAAACTAATCACACCACGACAATCAACATGAAATTCCAGCTATGGGTTATCCCGGTATAATTTCCAGAAAATATTAAATAATTAAATAATTTGCAAAATTAATTAGATAAATGCAAATTAAATCAATAAATGCCTACTTAAGCTAAGAAATGTTAATCTAACCACCTAGACAAACCTAGAAAAATAATGCATCTATCTACATAAATCAAGCAACCTAATTAACCCATAACTAGTCTAATCTAACCACCTAATTAGTCTAATTAAGCAACTAAATCACTAATTACAACTAACCACATAAGCCATACTTAAGCTAATCTAATTACCTACTACGCATAATTACCTCCTAAGCAAGGTTTAGCAAGTAAACTCACCAGATTAGCGGGCCGGTGAGTTCACAGTGATGGCGACGCGATGACGAGTGACACTCGAGTCTACGGCGACGCCAAGGGAGGTCCAGACGGGCTCGGAAAACAACGCACAAGCCTCAACTGTGGCTAAGGTTTCGGCTTTTGCTCTTGGGCCGAAAGGGACCGATCGAGCAGCTCGGACGGCGGGACACGGCTAGGCGGGATGGCGGTGGTTGCAGCGGGTCCTGGCGGGAGCGATAGTGGCTCGGATGGATGGCGGAGGAGTCTTGGCTGGCTGGACGAAGGCTCAGGACGACTTGGGCTTGCATGGACGGCGAGTTGGCGTGGAATGGCAGGGACGCGCGGGCGGTAGCGATGGCGCATGACGGGCACGGGGAGCTCAGGCGGGCGGTCGACGGCTGCTAGTAGCTTGGCTGGCTGGTTCTTTGGTTTTTGAGCTCTTAAACTACAACAACAATGAAGAAAGCAAAGGCAATGAAGAAGAAGAAGGTTGCAATTGGAAGGGGGACCACAAAATATCCCAAACTCACTCAAGTGGCTGCCCCACCTTGCTCAGTCATCATCCTTAGCCAATTTCCTTCACCAAGCATCCTCCACAAACCTCCCAAGGTGATGAAATGTTGCACACCCCCTTGGCCTACAAATTTCCAACATTCCTCTTCAATTCACATTTCAATTCTCCTCCAAATCAATCCAATTCAAGTGCAACAATGCTAAGGTAAGTGCCCACACTTCATTCCTCAATTTTTCCCATCAATTGAACCAACTTGAATGCCAAAAATTCACACGAAAATGGCCCTATAATTTTCCCGGTCCAAAAACGTCAAATCTTGAATTTTCGCTAAAAACTCGGGTTTGCCGAAAAATCTTTGGAGAATGAGTCAACGTTCCTAAAATAAATCATGACATGACAAAATTTTCAATTTCTGAAATTGGGTTCAATTTCGCGGTTAATTTCAACCTGATGCGATTTTAGTATGACCTAACCTATGGGTAGCTTTTAGGAATTTTTAGCGTATTTGACCCGTGGTCAATTATTTTCGAACCACATTGTGCATCTTTAACTCATTAACGACCCTTGGTTGTCGTGAAAATCTCGAGATTTCAAATACGGGCACAGGGTACAGAAACGACAGAAAAATAAATTTAGTGCCGTTCGACGAGAATTTTGCAATTAGATAAAATCACCCACACTCTAATCACATACCTCTATCGAACCGACCTATTTTTGATCTTTGGTCAATTTTGACAGTGCTATATTGACCCTTGTAGATTAGCATAGTCGAGCAATCGATTTCTGATCGAATTCTCAAGTCTATTATGTTTAGATTCCTTAACGGCTTTACTTAATATATTAGTTATCTCGTGAGTCATCAACTCAGAGAAAAAGACCATAGGCGCGTTAATGAAAAGCCCAACTCATTCAATCGAAAATGGATCAGAAAACTAGGATGTCACACAACCAAAAGGTGTCGCATCTCGCATCCACCACATCCTCACTCAGCAGATCTCCATGCTACGACCCTTAAAATGTTTAACCACGACGGGATGAGATAAATCTCAACGAGTTAAAACCTTAAGCCCCGACTAGGATGTAAATTCGCCTCGGAGGCAACCTAAATAGGCACCACAAACAAACTCACCTCGCCTCAGCACGTCCTTGCATATTAGCGCATCACATATGCCATTATAAATACAACAAGCATGATTAATAACCAGAACACATAATTCTCACCCTCCAAACATTCACATGGGTCCCGATTATAAGGTAGAACCGTTTTGGCACGTCTTATACCATGCCTAACAATTTTGCCCCATAATCAAACGCAAAGTATCACAACCATTCAAGCGTGTTCCGATTATTACGACCCCTCGGGCCACGGCCAACACAAGTGTCGGCGGTCTTTCGACGTAACTGGGCATCGTCTCGCCCCCATCGGGCGCGGCAACGTCTAGAACCCCCGCCTAAACGGCATTCCATAAAGGAGCATTGGTCCGACTTCAACCGCGACTCAGCTTTCGAACCCCCGTCGGGCATCCGATAAAAATCGGGTATCACCCCCAAACTTCCGTTGGGTGACAGGTTCCATTAAGTGACCATGCAAGCACGTCATCAATCAAACCAGCTTTTATTTCTGTTATTTAGCCAAGAAAACCAAAATCCATTTTCAAATGATAAACCTTGCAACTCTTTTTTTTTGTTCAAACTTTCCGAAATAAATTCGTATGGGGTCACGTATTTGAAATCAACTTGTCAAACTTTGCACGCATCTAGTTTGAAACCTCACGGTTTTATTGAGCACATAAAACTTGGCATCCAAACCCAACACCATATTTCTTTTCTATTTCTTTGTCCAACCACCCTTTTTGGAAACAATCTTTGGTAACCCCCTTTTTTTTTCTTTAAAACTTTTGGAAAGGAATTCATACGTGGACACGTACTTGAAATCAGCCCCATCAAACTTTGCATGCCTCTATTTCAAAACCTCATTGTTTTATTGGGCACGCGTCCAAATCCGACACCTCATTGTTTTTCTATTTAAAAGCTTATAAAGCCATCTTTTAACATAAAAATCGGAACTAACCATAGAGCAATCAATTGCACAACATAGGACATACAAGCCATCAAAATCACGCCTAATTTCATCCAAGAAAACGAGCGTAAAATTCTACATAATGCCTGATCCGTCACTAATTAGGCTAATTTCAATTAATTAAACAAATTGCGATTAATTAGGCTAAATGTAATTAATTAACCTAAACATGATTAATTAACCTAATCAAGATTAATTAAACTAATCGTAGCTAATATTAATCTAAACCATGCTTAATCTCAATTAAGACTAAACTAGGCTTAACTAAGACTAATCCTTCTTAGTACTAATCTAACCATGATTAGCACTAATCTAAACACCCCATAAGCGCAATTAACCGTCTAATAAAAGATTATGGAGTTAATTCATGGTTTTCAACAGCGGCAGGCTCACGGTGATGGCGACGCAACGGCAACAAAAACACAAAACAACCACGGCTTGCACGGAGGCTCGACGATGGCTGTTACGGCCCTACGGACGCTCAACCAAGGAAAGGGGACTTGGCTGCTCGAGGCTAGTCTTGGTGGCTCGGCTGGACGGTGGAGGCTGCTAGGCTGGAACGGATGGTGGTGAGGCGGCTGTTGGACGTGGGGTGAGCTGGGCTGGTCGGTGGAGGTGCTGCTGGGCGGGTGGTGGCTTCTCGGTGGAGTGGTATTGGCGGCTGATGGTGGCGCTGTGGTGGCGTGATGGTGCTGGAAGGTGGAGACGTGTGGCAGTGAAGAAGTGTGGGGCTGGACGTTGGTGAAGATGGAATGATGCGGTGGAATCGTGCGGCAACCAGAAGGAAAAAATGGAGGGGAAATGGGATGAGGTTGCTGGAGGCGTGAGGGAGAATTGGGATGAAGAAGATGGTCGGCTGCAGCAAGAGGGTTCACACATGGAAAGAGAGAGGAAAGAGAGAGAGAAAGGAAGAAAGAAAATAAGAGAAATCTAGCCAATCAAAATCTTAGGAAAATATCTACATCATCATCACCCAAGCCACAAAAGTCCTATGCCCATTTTCACTCCACCAGTCACAAATTAGCTCTACTTTCCCTAAATTAAAGCCTTTTTGGGCAGCAAATTCCCCTTTTCCCTCTTAATCCGAATTTCATTCTCTTTCTCTTTTGTCCGAAAATCATTTTTCCATAAAATTTTCAGAATCAACGAAAATTTGCCGAAAGATGAGACAACATCCAATAAATGAATCGTGACATGCTCGAATGTCCGATTCCCGAAACAGAATTTAATTTCGTAGTTAAAATTGACTGAACACGACTTTAGTATGACTTAATCTACCGGGTAGCTTTCAAGGATTTTAGCACGTTTGACCCATGGTTCATAATTTTCGATCTATGTTTGTGCATCTTCGAATCGTAAACGACCCTCAGTTGTCATAAAATTGTGAGGGTTCAATTACGTGTCCCGAATACAATATCGATAGAAAATCGATTTATGTGCAAATATCATAATCATGCGGAACCACTCGCAATTCGACTACGTAATTCCATCGAATCGACTTATATCCGTTCGCTAATCGATTTATAACGGTGTCGTATTAACCATTGTCGATTATTATGGTCGAGCGGTCGATTTCTAATCGAATTCTCTAGTCTGTCGCGTTTATATCCCTTAATGGCCTCACTTAATAGATTAGTTAACTCGCGAGTGACTAGTTCCTAGTAAATTAACCATAAGTGCGTCGACGAAATAACCGTTTCATATATTCGAAACGGGACCAAATTTCGGGATATCACAAACATCCCAAGGAAATTTTGATGATTCCAAAATTATTCTCAATATAATATTTATTATGATTTTTAGAGATGTTCGTGATAGAGTGTAAAGGATGGAAATCATATCCATAAAGGAAATAGATGACCAATTTGTTATGTCTATAAATAACACCAATAGATCTAAAACTAAACTGAAGACAATGTTAGTGCTGATACTAAGGATATCTGTCACATCCTGAACCTCGAGTGCGCGCACATCCTTCTGCAGTCGATAAAATTGCAATGTTCCAGGATATGTCGCCGACCCATTCATTTTATTGCACATGCGAAAGCGTATAATAAATCCCCAGACAATATAGATATGGGATAGAAAAGCAGGATAAAATTTTCACAAAACACTTTTTATAAACACACTGGGTTTATATTCAAAAGTCTACAAAAAGATCGACTTTCAGAAAGAAGCTATCCTACAATCTACTAGTTGGACACATTCGTCGATCCTTCAAACTCCACCTCCACAGGTTCTGAGTGCTTCGGGTCCTCCACAACCCCATCAGGAGAGTCAGTTGCACCCTTGCCCAGAGCAGTGTTGATCGCAACAGCGAGGATATCAAAACTCTAAAGGGGACCTACCCTGTGCCCATTGAGTCCATGGCAAAACCACGCCTTGAATCGATGAGGTACCCTCTGAGGTAGGCTCTCATCAACCTAGACAGTAGTCACAATAAGCTCATAGACCCAATGACTCTCGGGGACAGGGACGTCTATACTCCACTCGGTAACCCCGAGGCTAACCAAAACGTTCCGGAGGGACCGCCATTAAAAGACCTGAAAATGTTGAGCCCACGACGGAATGAGACAATGTTTCAGCAAGTTCATCCCCTAAACCCCGACTAGGAAGAAAATACGCCTAGAGGCGGCCTAACAACATAATCAATGAGACTCACCTCGCCTCAATTCCTCTCTGCACGTCAGCATAGTTCATATACTCAATGCATATAATAGATGCACACATCAATTGGAACGTCTCAATCAATCACATCTCAATCAATCACAAGAGTCCTGATTATAGAGCCAAATCGTTATGACACGTCCCATTCCGTACAACACAATTTTGTCCCATAATCTGACGCATCTATCTCAATCAATCACGCGTTCCAATTGACTACTACCTGCACAGGTAGTTTTACCCGACGCACATCAGTCATCAGGCATAGCCAAGCTTCGTCTCATTCCTTGAGCACGGCAACGTCCACCCGACGCACATTGGGGGACAGCATTCCCAAAGGAGCTTTGGTCCAGAATCTATTGCGATCGGCATCCGTTGTCTAGGGGTATCATTCTTCCGACGCACATTGGGGACGAGTTCACTTAACCATCACATGATCAATCAATTCCAACCAAGGACACCATGCATTGCACTCAAATGTCTCAATTAAGATAATACACTTGGCTTATTTTCTTCGTATTAAAAACACTCGATGAAAATACTCGTGTGTGAGTACATGGTCAGATCGAACTTTAAAAATTGATACCCTTTCTTTTAAAATCCCATTTTGGATATAGTATTTGAAAACCATTTTTGGTGTCAAAACCCGACACCTGGTATTTTCTAATTAAATACTGAAATTTCCAAATTTTGAATTAAATACTCAAAATTACAATCACCACTCAATTTGCACAATTTAACATTTAATTGCATAAACTAAGCACATCATTGCAATCAGCACGAAATTCCAGTCACCAGCTATCCCAAGTATAATTTCCGAAAAATATTAAATAATTAAATAAATATAAAAATTAATTAAATAAATACAAATAAATCCAATAAATGCAAACCTGGGCCGAAAATGCTAATTTAACCACCTAAATGGGCCTAGAAAATTTATGCACCTATCCACATAAATAGTACAATCTATTTAGCCCTTAATCAATCTATTCTAATCACCTAACAATCCTAATTAAGCAACTAAATCACTAATTACAACTAACTAACCACCTAAGCCATACTTAGTCTAATCTAATTACCTATTAAATATCATTAACTCCATAAGCAGAGTTTAGCAAGTAAACTCACCAGTTTTGTGGGCCGATGAGTCCACAGTGATGGTGACGTGGAGGCGAGCGACAAACAAGCCTGCAGTGACACCAAGCGAGGTCCGGACGAGGCCTAAAATGTGTCTTGAAGTCTCAGCTAGGCTGAAACTTCAGCTTCTGGTTGCAGCTAAAGGGGGTGGTCTGAGCGGCTACTCTACGCAAAATCGGTGAGGAGGTGGACCAGGTGGCTGTAGCAAGCGAGCGGTGAGAGTCCGATGGCTTGGGGGCGGCGAACGGCAGCTGAACGATGGCCTGGACAATGGAGATGGCTCGGAATAGCGGCTAGGCTCGCAGGGACGTGTGGACATGTGAGCGAGGAAGCGAGATGGCGCATCGACTCCAGGCAGCAACAACGGCTCACGACGGGCGCAAGGGAGCTCTGGCGGACGTGCGGCTTGGCTGCTGGTCTCTCTTTGGTTCTTGAGCTCACAAACACATCAACAATGGAGAAAGAAGCTGAGGGAGAGGAAGAAGATGGCTGCTGCGGCTGGAAAAGAGGGGGACAAGCCTTCAATGCTCACCAAAATATCAAGAACACTCAAGTTTCATGCCCCACCAGCTACTGCCTCATCCTTAGCCACTTTGCTGCACCAAGGCTTCTCCAACAAGCTTCCTAAGGTGGCTGAAATGTTGCTCACCCCTTGGCCTACGAATTTTGTGACATTCCTCATCCAATTTCATTCAATTCCTCTTCAATTGGACTCAAATTGGTGCCCATAAATCCAGCCAAGGTGCGCACATCACATTCCACATTTTTTCTTACCAATTAGTCCAACTTGAATGCCAAAAACGTAACAAAAAATGGTCCTCCAATTTTACCGGTCCAAAATAGCCCAACTTTGATTTTTCACAAAAAACTCGGGTTTGCAAAAAAATCGGAGGACGAGTCGATGTTCCTAAAATAAATTGTGACATGACAGAATTTTAATCGGGTTCAATTTCATGTTTAATTTTAATCAGGCGCGATTTTAGCGTGACTTAACCTATCGAGTAGCTTTTAGGAATTTTTAGCGCATTTGACCCATGGTCGATTATTTTTAGCCACATTGTACATTTTCGACTCATTGTCGACTCTTGGTTATCGTGAAAATCTCGAGATTTCAAATACGGACACAAGATACAAAAATGATAGAAAAATCAGTTTAGTGCCGTTCGACGAGAATTTTGCAATTAGGTGGAATCACCCACACTTTAATCACACACCTCAGTTGAACTAACCTATCTCCGATCTCTGATCGATTTTGACAGTGTCGTATTGACCATTGCAGATTAGTACGGTCGAGCAATCGATTTCTGATTGAATTCTCAAGTCTATTGCATTAAAATCCCTTAACGGCTTCAACAGCTTCACCTGATAGACTAGTTATCCCGTGAGTGATCAGCTTAATGAAAAGAACTATAGACGCGTCAATGAAAAGCCCAACTCATTCAATCGAAAACAGAATTGGAAAATCAGAACGTCACAATATTAGGTCACTAGTGATGTTATAACAAAAAACATTTGATAGTGTTCGTTGGCTCACAAATATAGTCGTTGTCTAATGGATGTGCACAATAGAAGAACTGGAAGTCAAATGGAGAATCAAAGATCAGGCTGTCCGACATCTGATAGACTAGTTAGAGATACAATGATGGGACAATAGTAGCAGCTATTTTGAGGTAGCCTGTAAATGTTTTAGAAAAGAATTGAATGGACAGTTTTATCCTTGGATAGTAGCACCAACAAACACCTAATGGCTCTTTACTTCTCTAAGATATCTCCTACGGAAAAATTGAAATAAGAGGAGATCCATAAAGCCAAGATGTTAGACACGTGCAATACGAAAAACTCTAAAATCTTCAAGAAACTGTGTTCTAAGCTAAAAGCTCTTATTCGTCTATGATTTTTTGTGGTGTATTCTTGCTGCCATGTGATCATATAAAAAATCTAGTGTACCAATTGATAGCAACACTTAATTCCTAATAGTATGATCTATCATCTCAAAGGATTGGCATGTGCTGAGTGTAACTCATTCAACAGATTACTAATGCAATCTAGCCCAACTTTGTGGCCGTTAGTGGTGAAAGTTAATGTAGCTTAGGGATAAAGACAAATCACTCTATATTATTGTGTTCTGTTGAATCTCTCTCCTTTACTTGCACAAGCACACAAATTTACCCACAGTCCTTGCAACATCAACTTGACTTGATCTTTACTTAGTATTTGCTGATTTCCGCAAAAGATTGTCAATACTTTTCAAAAAACCTAGTCACCGCCTCTAAGTTGTGTTATTAGCCCCAATGCCTTGAGCTCTATGGACGCACATTGTAATAATTCTATTGTCCAATCACACCGCGTTAGTCACCATATAAAGAAAAGGTATTTTTAGGCATTTGTTGCGTTACTAATGTGGTATAATTAGTCAATCACACTTACATTTGTCATGTAGATATCTTTTTCAGTATCAATGAAAGCACTTCTTGTACTTTTATGGGACGCAATGTGGCTTTTTAGTAAATAGATTCTCAAACTCGTTTTAACAAAGTAACTCACATTGCGTCCCATAAAAGTACCATGTTTTAACATGTTTTATATTTTTAAAAAGCTTCTCATAATAAGTGCGCTCAGATTTGGGATCCGCTCAATGTAATAGGGTAAAATTTACGTTTTTAGCTTTTCCTTCTTCAACTGTTAACACATGACAATTAAACGAAGGGTTTAGATGAACCCATATCACCAAGATAGAAAGATAGAGTAACTCTACTGAAATACCGCTGATGTTTTGTGATAAATTGCACAAACCCAATAAGAAAAACCAGTGTAAATTTTCTCTCTTCTTATCTACCCCTCTAGCTACCCAAAGTCGTCACCATTGCACTTGCCACCGCCTTCAATCGATCTTCGCCGCCTGCCAAATGTGCAAGAGCCCCTCAACCACTAAGTAGCTGACCATCACCGCCGCGTCGTGTTGGAAGAGAGAGAGAGAGAGAGAGAGAGAGACGCAATAGATGGTGAAAAAGGTGGCGGGGACCACAAGGCAACGGACGGTGCCACGACTTGGCGGTGATGCACGCTGCACAGGGACTTCACTGGGGGAAGAAGGTGGAGGAAAAAAAGGAGATTCAAGAGGAGGAGGAGAATCGTCAGGAAATTTAAATGCTCAATATGCTTCCTTTTGTGAAAGGGAGAGATATTGAAAATATGAAGTTACCTCTTAAACTACAGAGGATTACAAACAAAACTAAAATAGTAATTGACAACTTGTTCATGAGAATTCAGAAATGAAACATGCCCAAATCACGAAATTCATCAACTAGCCCAAACACTAAAATTTGCTCACTGGATTGATTTTTACAGTTTAGTTCTTGCTTAATTTAAACCATTATGGTAGATACGCTCCGACTCTTCTTTTAACCGAATATCTGAAACATTTACTATATATAAATGTTGATACATAAATTCACATATTTCATTTTTTATATATATTTTTTCAAATATGGAGAATTTTTCAAATTTCAAGGCCAAATTAAAAGCAAATATTTATAAAAAATCACAAAAAAACAGGTGGTGCTTTGTTTGGGAATCTAAAAGGTAGGGAAAGTTGAAGGGTAGCTGACTACACCATTACTCTGCCTGGAGTAATGGTGTATTCTATATTTAGGATGATTGATTTCAAGAATGACGATTCCTACCTTAGAATCGGGATCTTGGAACCGCTCATTAAAGACCACTTCAGAAAAATTGAAACCGAAATTACTAAGGGTGTGTTTGGTTCAACATTTTGAAAGCTCATTAGGAAAATGCAAAGCAAGTTTAGCCTAAAGGACTTAGCAAATGCAAATGCCGTTTGGCAAATTATGCTTTGAGAAGCAACTTTGAAAGAAATGCGGTTTGGTAAAAAACAAATTTAAAAGCCCTTTGGGTGATTAATATTATTTTTTTAATTTTATTTGTTTAAAATTTAAAAAAAATGTATGCAACTTTTTAAATATAATTTTTGACAATAATACTAAAAAAAAATAAAATACATACATATATATTTTTTTAAAAAAGACAAAACCCTTTATCGGAAATTTTTTAGTTTTTATTTGCTTAAAATTGAAAAAAATGATGTATGGAATTTTTTAAATAAAAATTTTGACAATAATGCTAAAAAAATCAAATACATATATATAATTTTTTTTTAAAAAAAAGACCAAATCCTTCATTGAAATTTTTAATTTTTATTTGTTTAAAATTGAAAAAATAATGTATGCAACTTTTTAAATATAAATTTGAAAATAATGCTAAAAATCAAATACATACATATGTATATATATATATATATATATATATATATATATATATATATGTTTAAAAAGGACCAAACCCTTCATCAAAAGTTTTTAATATTTATTTGTTTAAAATTGAAAAATAATATATGCAGCTTTTAAATATAAATTTTGACAACAATGCTAAAATAAATCAAATACATATATATATATATTTTTTTAAAAAAGACCAAATCCTTCATCTTTTTTAATTTTCATTTGTTTAAAATTGAACAAATAATATATGCAACTTTTTAAATATAAATTTGAAAATAATGCTGAAAAATCAAATACATATATATGATTTAAAAAAAAAAAAAGACCAAACCTTTCGACGGAATTTTTTAATTTTTATTTGTTAAAAATTGAAAATAAATAATGTATGCGACTTTTTAAATATAAAATTTCACAATAATGCTAAAAAAATCAAATATATAAATATTTTTTTAAAAGACCAAAATATATTTAATTTTTTTAGCATTTATATGTATATTTGATTTTTTTGGCATTATTTTTGGCATTTAAAAAATAATAACGGGGGCAAAATCAAAAATTTAAAGAATGAGTGAGGATAGTTTTGGAAGAAAAAAATAAGTTTTAGCATTTGGTCAAATGTTGAAAGCTCAAAGCTAGTTCCTACTACCATTGGGCTTTCAGCCTTCCCAATGCCAACTTTCACTTGAAAGCTACTTCATAATGATTGTCAAATAGTATAGCATTTCCTCAAAGGGCTTTGGAGGTTGAAAGCCTCTTGAGAATGCTGAACCAAACGCATCCTAATACCCAAACAAAAATCGGACTAGGTTTAAATGTCTCAACAAAAATATGGGTTAATCTGCATCGGCTGACTGATTGTTCTTGATGACATCATTTAAACTGGGTATGAATGTTAATGGGGTTTTGTTTTTTTTTTTTTTTTTTGCGACAGAAAATAGGGGCAAACTTTGTCTTGTAATGAGGGAAGCAAAGAAGGCAAAAGACATTGGCTTCTTATGAGATTTCAAGGTTTGTGTTAATGGAGGAGATGAGGTTGATTTCTTTCTCTATGTGCGGTGGGTTTTCCACGTACATTTGAACCACCAGAAACTAATGCACGATGCCTAGGTTGGTGCCTCTCCTACCCGTTCTTTGAAGTCATCAAGGCTTATCAGCAGCTAAGCAGCAACCACACGTGACACTCAACGTGTTAGAACACGTTGTATATTAAATGTAAATTTTTAAATATGCATGAGAAATTATCATTTTGATAATTATTTCAATCAAATTAATTTGATTCAAATCTACAAATAAATAAATAATAAGAAAGAGTTTAGATTGTATTTACACTAAAAACATTAATTCAACTTTTGTCAATATCATTCATTGTTTTAATTTGGTAAATTCAACTACATTCCATTCCAATAATCCATAAAACTCGGAGAAAAAATGCAAACGATCCTAATTTCACCATTAAAAGATAGGGTTTCCTTTCTCCCTTATATTTATATATTTATATTTTGACACCTAATTTATTGAAATTTTTTAAAATTAACCCCATGCATGTCAGGATTCTAGACTCACATGTCACTAGTGTGTCGGGAGAGTTAACCGTGTTTGGATATTTGACACTTGTTGACTATGTGTCAGACACATGTCGGGGTGTTCGACACAATGTGGAGGCTCCTGGAGAATGTCTGCGCTTCCTAGATCAGCAACGACTACAAAGATCGCCCCATCTATTCTGTTTAGTGCGTACAATCAGATTACATGTTTTGACTAGGTAAAAATTTGATCTTGTAATGGCCTGTTTTGGATTATCTCTTGCAATGCCTCCTTATTTAACGTTTTGGCCAATGTCTAGATTCTTTTGTCAGTTCAATTTTGGTTAGCGGTTCCGTACTTAAAACTGAGAACCAAATCAAAATTCATCGATTCCAATAAATTGGAATTGGACTAGTCTATTAGAAAAAAAAAGAAATTATTTATTGGAGAAAAAAATACGCGACCCTATTTGTTGTTACCAAAAAAATAATAATTCTGAGAAAGTGATCAAATTTAACAAAGACCAACACAATGTACAATCTTTACAAATAAAGATGCCGATTTATTTTATCGAAATAAAATTCCAATAGTCGGGTAGTCGTTTGGGAGTTTAAAAGTCAACAATAAACTTGTATATTGATATTTTGGTAGTCAATTGACAACTATGAATCAACAACTTGCCTTTGTATAACTTTGGCACAAGACGTGAGGTACGACTAATTTAATCTCCTTAAAGCGATTAGTTCTTATCAATTGTGCTAAATAACTTCACGAACTATGCTTCCCAACATACAACACCTTAAACCCGTTTGTATCGGAACCATATGAACACAACTCTGTTGACACTTCTAAAAAACGACACACTTAAAGGATTATATTTGAAGAGAAAACTCAAGAGATCTTCTAGGAGTGCTTCAAGGAGTTCTTGTATGTTTTGAACTAAAGGAGACACATCTATTTATAGAGAAGGAAAAAATTGCAGAAAACTGAAAGGACATAATCTCAAGAGTCATATCGGTTTGACTCACATTAGTTAAGTCACTAACCCTTAATAAGAACAATATTAAATTTGGAATCTACAATAGAACAAAGAGTCACATTAACTGAAGGGAAGCCTTACTAATGTTGAGCCATTAAAACCTATAATTACAGCAATATTGTAACAATCCTCTACATTAATGGTTCAATAGAACATTTTTTTACTCGAAGAATTCCAAGCGTGTTTGTGGAAATAAACTGCATCAAGATGGGTAGCTTTCGCTTTGAACCTTCTTCAACGAAAGCCTATTGAATTTACTTAATCAGTTGATGGACTAAGCCTTGAATTGCCAATTGTTAGTGTAAGTTCAGATATAGACCTCATATAGAATATCTTCGAATCTAGATTGGTTCTCGGTTGTGTTCATTCTTTCAACCCTGAACCTCTCATGATTCACGCATTCTGTTGAAGATCTAGCTTTTAGAGATTTTCATAGAGTCAACTAGTTCCATGCATATAGTGCATTCCTATGAAAGGTATCCTACCATACATTCTAGGATATTTAAATTCAATTTATAGGAATTATTAAACATATAGTGTACCTTTAAAATGCTATAAGTAGCATTATTGCATTGTAGGAGTGGGAGATAATGTGACATCTTGAATTTCAGGTTCCGTTTTCAATTAAATAAGTTTGGCTTTTCATTGACCCGCCTATAGTTCTTTACTCTGAGTTGGCCACTTACGAGATAACTAGCCTATCAGGTGAAGCCGTTAAGGAATCTAAATGCAATAGACTTGAGAATTCAACTAGGAATCGATTGCTCAACTGTGCTAATCTGCAAACGTCATTATGGTACCGTCAAAATTGATCAGAGATCAGAGATATGTCGATTCGATAGAGGTATGTGATTAATGTGTGGGTGATTCCACTTAATTGCAAAATTTCTATCGAACGGCACTAGACCGATTTTTCTGTCATTTCTATACCCTATGCCCATATTTGAAATCTCGAGATTTTCATGACAACCGAGAGTCACCAGTGAGTCAAAGATGTACAAAGTGGCTTGAAAATAATTGACCATGGGTCAATTGCACCAAAAATTCATAAAAGCTACTCAGTAGATTAGGTCACGCTAAAATCGCACCAGATTGAAATTAACCGCGAATTTGAACTCGATTTTAGAAATTGAAAGTTCTATCGTGTCACGATTCATTTTAGAACCGTCAACTCACCTTCGGAATATTTTTCTGCAAACCGAGATTTTTGGCGAAAATTCAAAGTAGGGCCATTTTGGATCTGAAAATTCAAGGGACAGTTTTTGGTCATGTTTTTGGGATTCAAGTTGGTCAATTGACAAGGAAAAATCCTAAGAGGGACGGTGGCATCTTGGTTGAATTTATGGGGATCGAATTGAGTTCAATTGGAGAATAATTGAAGGGGAATTGAATCAATTTGTGTGGCCAATGTACAAAATTCGTAGGCCATGGGTGACTCAACATTTTGGACCACTTGGAGGGTTGTTGAGGAAGCTTTGGCAGCTGCAAAATGGCTAAAGAAGACAGCCAAGTTGGTAGGGCCAAGCACTTGAGAGTTTAGGATATTTTGGTGGGCCCCTCCATCTTCAGTAGCCTATCTTCTTCTTCCGTCAGCTGTTTTCTCCATTTGTGTGCTTTTGAGAGCTTGAGGGAAACCAAAAAACTCAGCCAACCAAGCCTCCAAGCCGTCTGAGCAATTCACACGCCCGCCTGAGCTCCCCCGTGCCCGTTGTTGCCACTCTTGAACCGAGCCAGCTTTGTCCACCTCTTGCTTGCATCCCCGTCATCCCGAAGCTACATCCCGCCTTGCTCGACCGTCATAGCTCACCTGGAAGTCACGCCACCCTCGCCATCCAACCACTATTGCCCCTACCTACCCGCTTAGTCGCGCCTTAGCCGTTCCAGCCAGCTGAAACGCTCAATCGAGCTCCCTCAACCAGTAAATCAGAACCGGAGGCCAAGCCAGCCATGAGGCTTCAAGAAGCTTTTCCAAACCCTTCTGATCTCCGCTTGGTGTCGCCGTTAGGTGGTTTGTTGCTCGTCTCCGCGTCACTGTTATCGTGGACTCATCTGATCGCTAAACTGGTGAGTTTACTTGCTAAACTCTACTTAGGGAGTTAATGATGCTTAAGGGATGATTAGTTTAGGCTAATTAAGGTTTAAGTGGTTAGTTAGAATGGATTAGTGATTTAATTATCCGTTTGTACATGTTAGGTGGTTAGAACAGATAGATTAGGGACTAGAGTAGTTGTACTATTTATCTAGATAAGTTCGAAAATTTTCTAGGCCCGTTCGGGCAGTTAATTAATCATTTCCAGCCTAAGTTGCTATTTATTGCAATTAGTTTGAATTATTTAAATAATTTTGATATTTATTTAATTATTTAATATTTTCTGGAAATTATACCGAGATAGCCGATGACCGGAATTTTGTGCTAATTGCATTGGTATGGTTAATTTCTGCAATGGAGTGTTAAATTGTGCAAATTGAGTGGTAATTGTAATTTTGAGGATTTAATTCAAAATTGTGAAATTTTGGTAACTATTGAGAAATTACCAAGTGTCCGGTTTTAACACCGAAAATGGTTTTATATACTATATAAAATAGTGGGATTTTAAATTAAAGGATATCACTCTTTTTGGGTTGATTTGACCGTGTACCTATACACAATTATTTTAACCGTGTATTTTAATACGAAGAAAATGGGCCAAATGCATTATCTTAATTGAGGCATTTGAGTGCAATGCACGGTGTCCTTGGCCTTAATTGAGTGATTGTGTGTTGGTTAAGAGAACCCGTCGCGAGCGTTTACGCCGAACATTACCCCTATATGGGATACCCCTAGACAACGGAAGCCGGTCGCAATAGATTATAGACTTATGCTTCTTCAGGAAAGCCGTCTAGTAGAGACATTGCTATGCTCAATGGGGTGAGATAACGCTTGGCTACACTAGAAGACCGCCAAACATCGAGTAGGCTGTGCCGTTGGGTCGAGATCAAAACTAGGAACGCATGAGTAATTTAGTTAAATGCGTTGGGTTATTGGACAAAATTGTGTGACACGATATGGGACGTGTCATAACGATTTGGCCTTATAACCAGGACCTCTATGCTTAGTTGAAATTGAGTATGGCATTCCAGGTGATTGAGCTTGTTTGTTGCTCATGTTTTTATGGCCGTCTAAGATATGAATTGTGCTGACGTGTAGGATAGATCTAAGACGAGGTAAGTCTATATAGTTGTGTGGTTGTAAGGTTAGGACGCCTCCAAGCATATTACCCTCCTAATCGGGGTTTAGAGCGTGAACTTGCTGAGATTTATATCTCACCTTGTTATGGGCTCAATTCTTTTCAGAACCGTAGAGTGGAGGACCCAGAGCTGAGGACTGGAGAGCTTGGAGTTTAGAGTCTCCATAGACCCTTTTTGACCTAGACTACTAGGCATAGATCTTTTTGGTAAATTTTTGTATATGACTCGGTGTGTATATAAAAGAATGTTTTGTTTGTGAATCTGTTTCCTGCTTTTCTATCCCAAGTTGTTTACTGTCAAGGGATATTTATTCGCTTCCGCATGTGCAATAAAATGAATGGGTCAGCGACGCGTTCTGGGACGTCGTAATTTTATCGACCACCGAGGGATGGGCACACACTCGAGGTTTGAGGCGTGACAGATAATGCTCACACTAGAGTTTCCAAAATTTTCATTGTCCTATTGAACTAAGTCCATCGGACCTTGAATCGCTAGGCTAGGTTTCCACCTTCAAACCTCTTTATTAAGTTAAGGCTTTTAACCTCATTCCCCTTGATACATAGTTTACCAACTCTCTCGATAAACATTTTATCAGCGAGTCCATAATGTTTTCCTTTGACTCCACAAAGCCCAAAGAATTATTCGATTCGAGAGCAATTGCCTTACAGTATTATGTCTATGACAAATATGTCTAAACTTACCAATATATATCATATTTTGTGCGCTTGCAATTTTTGCTTGATCGTCATAATAAATGCATATCGAGGCACTAGTTTTGGCCACATCAGAACATCCTCCAAAAACTATCAAAGCCAATCTCCTTCTTTAGCATTTTTATCCAAAGCAACAAACTTAGATTACATCATAGAGCATGCTATTAGAGTTTACTTTGTGGATGCAACTCCTACTGTCAAAACATATCCACTAGTTGATTTTGGCTCATCAAAATAAAAAATCTAGTTAGCATCATAATAACCTTCCAAAAGAAGTGGATGTTTGCCATATTGCAAAACATAGTCCTTGATTGTTTGCAAATAACCCAACACTCTCAAAAGAGCATTCTAATACTTATGACTAGGATTACTTGGATACCAACCTTAGTTTTCCTATCAAGTGCATGGTTTAGTGCAATTCCCGATGTACATGATGCGACCGATCACTTAAGAGTACTCCAACTGTCTAATACTGTTTTCAATATTATTTCTTCAAGTTAGGTTTGAAAGAGAAGGATTATTTGCATCTTTATCTTTGATATTGAACCCTTTAAACCTCTCAATTACCTTTTCAATTTAATGAGATTGTTTTAAATCTAGACCATAAGAATTCCATAGAATTTTGATGTCGAGTATAATATCCTTCACACCTAAGTTTTTTATTTCAGAGTTCTTCTTGAAAACACTTTTGGTGATTTTAATAACCTTGACGTTATCTCCAAAAATTAGCAAGCTATCAACATGTAAACAGATAATTCCACATATAACTGATGTGGATTTAGTGTACACATGTTTGTCGCACTCAATGATTCTATACTAATTTTGGATCATTACATGGTCAAACTTTTTAGATTGTTCAAGTCCACACAATGATTTGACAAGTCTACACACTTTGTGTGCTTGTCCTTTGACCATAAATGCTTTAGGTTGTTTCATGTAAATCTTCTTGGTGAGATCACCATTTGAGAACATCATTTTCACGTTTTATTTATTGTACCTACAAATTATATTGCGAATTTATAGCAGTCAACATCCCAATAGATGTAATCCTTGCTATAGGTGAATAAATATCAAAGTAGTTTAAATCCTTTTTTTCTGCAAACTTTTGGTAATAAGACGTACTTTATACTTATCAATGGAACCATCAGCTTTACACTTATTTTTGAAGATCCACTTACATCCAATTGGTTTATCTATCAATGGAAGATTAACCAATTCCCAAGTGTGATTACTTAGGATAGAATTAATGGTTTTGTAGAGCCAGTCAGTATTTGCTTGCCCATCATAAACAAAAGAGAAATGCTTATATGATTGCCCTTAATTTACTATAAGATTAATAGCCTATGTTGGGAGTAAATAACAAATAATTAGAAATTATTGTAGCGCACATTCCTTTTAGCATTTATGGCTCATAACATGCTAGTCATGCCATTACTCTCTAGTGACAAAAAAAAAAATAGTTATACTAACAAAGCTCTATATAGAATTAAATGAATGATTCAAGTTGTACAATTACTCATCGAGATTTATATATTGTCATGCAAGCACAATCCTAACAAAAATTCGAAAATATTCCATAATATCCACACCAGCTTTTATTCCCTCTTTTTTCCTTAGTTTCCCTAGTGTCCTAAGCACACTTTTACAACATTTTTCATTCAATAATATACCTTATAAGCCAGCAAGTGTGGACATCCAGGTACCTAGTCATCCACATCCCCTTATCTTGAAAGGTGGTGGGTGTCATTTATGCAATTTCCACCCTACCATATGACCATAAGAGCAATGACTACTCATTGATTGTGTCACGCCCCGGAGCTCCGAGCACGCGCGTATCCCTCGGTGGTCAATAAAATTACAACGTCCTAGGACGCGTCACCGACCCATTCATTTTATTGCACATGCATAAGCGAATAAACAAACCCCTGACAAAAAACAACATGTGATAGAAAAGCAGGATAACAAATTCACAACCAAAACACGCTTTTATACACAAGCTAGGTTTATATACAAAACTAGTATGTCTACTAAAAAGATCAGCCCTAAAAACGGAAATTGTCCTATGACCCACTAGTTGGACACGTTTACCGATCCTTCGGACTCCATAGGCTCTGGGGGTGTCGACTCCACCACAGCACCATTAGAAGGGTCAGCTACATCCTCGCCAAGAGCGACATCTACTACTATAGTATGGATCTCAAAACCCTAGAGGGGACCAACTCTGTATCCATTGAGTTCATGGCGGAACAAAGCCTTGAATCGATGAGGAACCCTCTCAAGTAGGCCCTCATCGACCTAGACGGTGGTCACGACCAACTTGTAGACCCAATGACTACTAGGGATAGGGACGTCTATACCACGTTCAATAATAGCCCACGGCTGACCAAAACGTTCCGGAGGAACAGCCATCTAAGGACCTGAAAAGAATGAGCCCACGACGGGGTGGGACAATGTCTCAGCAAGTTCACCCCCTAAACTCCGACTAGAAAGGAAATTCGCCTAACGGTAGTCTATACATACAAAACAGAGGACTTACCTCGCCTCAGTTCCCTCATGCAAGTCAGTACAATTCACATACTCAATCAATCAATCAATTAATTCAATCAATCAATTCAATCAATACAATCAATCAATCCATCCATCAATCCATCAATCCAATCAATCACATGGGTCCCTATTATGAGGCCAAACCGTTATGACACGTTCCATACTGTGCCATGCAATTTTGTCTCATAATCCGACACTTCAATTTCAATTAAGCAAACGTTCCAACTTGATTACTGCCCGCACAGGCACAATATATTGATGCACATCGGTCATTTGGCGTAGCCAGGCTTCGTCTCACTCCTTTAAGCACGGCAACATCCACCGACGCACATCAGGGATAGCATTCCCGAAGGAGAATCGGTCCATAATCTATTATGACTGGCATTCGTTGTCTAGGGGCATCCTATATAGGGGCAACGTCCTACCGACGCACATCGGGTATGGGTTCACTTAGCCATCACACGATCAATCAATCCCGATTAAGGACATTGTGCTTTGCACTTAAATGCCTCAATTAAAATAATGACTTGGCCAATTTTCTTCGTATTAAAAATACCAAATACAAATAATCGTGTGTGAGTACACGGTCAATTTGAGTCAGAAAAATTGATACCCTTCTTTTTAAAATCCCACTATTTAATATAGGCTTTAAAACCATTTTCGGTATCAAAACCCGACACTCGGGATTTTCTAATTAAATATCAAAATTTCTCAATTTTGGAATAAATAACCAAAATTCCAATCGCCACTCAATTTGCATAAATTAACACTCAATTGCAGAAATTAAGCACACCATTGCAATCAGCACGAAATTCCGGTCACCGGCTATCTCGGTATCATTTCTAGAAAATATAAATTAATTAAATAAATTACAAAAATAATTAAATAATGCAATTTAAATACAATAAATACTAACTTAGGCTGGAAATGCTAATCTAACCACCTAAATGGGCCTAGAAAATTTCCGAACCTATCTAGATAAATAATACAATCCATCCAGCCCTAAATCAATCTATTCTAACCACTTAACGTGCATAAATAAGCGATTAAATCACTAATCTAAATTAACTAACCATTTAATCCCTAATTAGCCTAAACTAATTATCCACTAAGCGTCATTAACTCCCTAAACAGAGTTTAGCAAGTAAACTCACCGGTTTAGTGAGCCGGTGAGTCCATGGCGACGGTGATGTGGAGTCGAGTGACACTCGAGCCTGCAGCGACACCAACAGAGATCCGAATAGGCCTAAAAACGGGCCGCAAGCTCTCAGCTTAGGGCTGAGCTTCGGCTTCTGCTTCTTGGGTTGCTAGGCTGCTCGAGCAGCTGAAATGGCAAAGGATGGGAGGTGGTGGCTACTGCGACTCCAAGCGGGCGATGGCAGCTGTTGGATGGAAGTGAACGGCATCTAGGTGACCTTGACGACGACCAGGGTGGCTCAGGATGGCGGCTAGGCGTGAGCAAGAGGTGGGATGGCAGTGGCTCGGTGACGGGCCCGCGGGCAAGCAGGTGGCACACGACAAGCGGACGGGTGGCATGGAAGCTCTAGCGGTGGTCGACGAGTTAGGGGAGAGGTTGGCCGATCTCTCTTTGGTTTCTTGAGCTCAAAAGTGGTACAACAATAGATAAAGTGAGGCTGAGGGAAGAAGAGGAAGCTGTTGAAGCTTGAGGGGGCCACAAAATATCCAAAGCTCTCAAGTTCTATGCCCCACCATGCATGGCTATCCTCCACAGCCAATTTGCAACACTCAAGCTTCCTTAGCAAGACATTGAAGAGGTCCAAAAGTTGCTCCCCATAAGGCCTATGAATTTTGGACCTTTGCCATCCCATTTCATTTAATTCCACTTCAATTCCCCTTCAATTAGATCTAATTGAAGCACCAAAAATTCAGCTAATGTGCCATCGTCCCTCTTGTGATTTTTCCTCGTCAATTGTAGGAACGTCAACTCATCCTCAGAAGATTTTTCTGCAAACCGAGATTTTCAGCAAAAAATCAAAGTATGGTTATTTTGGATCGGAAAATTTGTAGACCCGCTTATGGTCGCATTCTTGGGATGCAAGTTACTTCTATAGTTAAGGAAAAATGTGAATTTAAGTGTGGACACATTGGATAAAATTATGGGCTTCAATTGGGATTGATTAGATGAGAAATTGAATGAGATTGAAGGAGAATTGATGGATTTGGAGGGGAATGTGTACAAATTCGTAGCCAAGGGTGGGATGCAACATTTGGGGACTCAACTAAGGATTGTTGGGGAAGTTTTGTGAGGGAAAAGAGGCAGAGGATAGGGCTGAGTAGTGGGGTCAAGTGTGATGAGTGATGAGGATGAGATTGTGGACTTTGAAGGCTTGTGGTGGTCCCCCTTCAGTAGTCACCTTCTTCTTCCTATTCAATCTTGATTTCCCCATTGTTGTGCTTGTTGGAGAGCTTGAGAGAACCAGCAAACCGAACACAACAGTCCCCTCCACCGTCGCATGCCCGCTGGACCAGCTAAGCCCGCCATTTCCCTCATGTTTTCTCCTTTTACCAGTTTTTGCTCCAGCTGACCTTTCGCTAAAGCTCTGATTTAAAAATGGTCTTCCCATGTGAATTAGCCTTCGTGCCACCCACCATTGTCTTCAGCACATCCAAACCATTTAGAAGAGCTTGACCTCACACCAAACGGAGTCGCCGGCCAACCTGCACACCGGCGCGAGAAGAAACCGGTCATTGGTCCGTCGGTTCGCCTGGCAGCCTACCCGGTTTCGCCTGTTTCGCCTGTTTCAGCTATTTTCTCCCCATTTTGACTCATATCAACCACCAGCAAATCCCCCTTGACCCCCGGGTGCCGCCGATTGCCGGCCAACCCCTCGCCGAAGCTTCAGTCAGGCCCGTTCAGATCTATTTCTCCTCCAACAACCAGTTTTTCAAAGTTGCAGAGGGAGTCTGAGCTTGTGGCTGCTGTTCCAGCCCCGGGACCGCCTTGGATCGTTGTGGTTGAGGTTCTCAAGCCTCTTTGCCACTGTCCATCCACCGTACGCCGCCCCTAAGCCGCCGGTTCCTTTCCTCGCTGCTTCAAGCCAACCAAACAGCCCCTCTCGATCCATAACAGAACCAAATCTCACAGCCCTGCTATGAGCTTCGAGAGGCTTTTCCGAGCCCTTTTCCGGCCTCGCTTGGTGTCGCCACTAGGAGGATTGTCGCCCGCCTCCGTGTCATTGTTGCCGTGGACTCGTCGGAACGCTAAACCGGTGAATTTACTCACTAATCTCCACTTAGGGAGTTAATGATGCTTAAGGGGTGTTTAGATTATGCTAAGTATGTTTACGTAGTTAAATTAGCTTAGTTATATGTTAATTAGATTATGTGCATGATTAGTTTAAGGGATGGATTAATTAGTATAATTATTCGATTAAATTAGTGTTAAGCATGATTAGACTTTTAATTAATTATTTTATTTATTTAATTAATTATTTAAAATTAAATATTATTTAATTGAATTATTCAATAATTAATTAATTTAATTTTCAGAATTTATTTAATTATTAATTAATTAATATTTTTCAGAAATTATCTTTGGGAGAGCCACTCGATAGAATTTCGAGCCGATCGCTATGGTATGTTTAGATTACACAATTGACAACTAGATTGGTCAATTGGTTGATGATTGTGCAATTTTGTGATAGTTATGAATTAGTTGAATTATGCAATTGATTGATGGATTAATCAATTGAGTGAGGTTTTGTGCAATTGTGTAATAATTGTGAATTTGTTAGATTATGCAATTGATAGCTGGATTTTACAATTGATGATTGGGTTGTGAAATTGTGTATTGATTGTGAATGGTATGCAATTGTGTATACCACATGGCTAAGCTAGAAAACCGCCTAACTTGGAATAGGATGTGCCCATCGGCCGTGATTATCAATTGTGTGAGGTTTTGTGCAATTGTGTGATAATTGTGAATTGGTTAGATTATGCAATTGATGGCTAGATTGTACAATTGATGATTGGGTTGTGAAATTGTGTATTGATTGTGAATGGTAAGCAATTGTGTATAACACATGGCTAAGTTAGAAAACCGTCTAACTTGGAATAGGCTGTGCCCATTGGGCCGTGATTACCACCTGATAGAGGTTGTGCCCATCGGGCTGTTGTGCCCATCGGGCCGTGATTACCACCTGATAGAGGGTGTGCCCATTGGGCTATGATTACCACCTAATCTAGGTTGTGCCCATTGGGCTGTGATTTACCGCTGAACATTTAGTAGGCCATGCCCGAGTGTGGCCGTAATTATTAGTTGGAATGAATAATTGGAATGACCGTGTGATGGTCTTGATAATATGGAATCGACTGGGTCGATTGACTGATGATTCGATCTGTTTTGATGATTTGAGTTGTTGAAGTGATTGATTGAGATATAGTATGATGCGTTCCAATTGTTGAGTGATAATTGCACGTATATGAGATATGAATTGTGCTAACATGCAAGAAGAAACTAAGGCAAGGTAAGTCCTCTGTTGTGTGTGGCTAGGCCACCCTTGGGTGTCTTTCCTTCCTAATAGGAGTTTAGGGGGTGGACTTACCAAAATATTGTCTTATTGGTTATTGTATAACCATTTTCAGGTCATTAGATGGTTGTCATGGAAGATCGAAGCCCTAGAGTTTGTGGAGGTGGAGTCTGAAGGATCGGCGTATGTGTTTGACTAGTATGTCATAGGATAGCTCCTTTTTGAGAGACGATCTTTTGTAGCCTTTTGACCAGACTCGTTTTATACCTAAACCCCATTGTTTATAAGAATGTGTTGTTGTGATATGTTGCCCTGCTTTCCTATCCCATGCTGTTTGTTGTTAGGGGTATTTGTTTTGTTTCCACATGTGCATTAAAATGAAAGGGTCAGCGACTCATCCTAGAAAGTCACAAATATTTATCAACCAGTGAGGGATAGACGCGTGCTCGAGGATCGGGGTGTGACACGAGTAGCCTATTCGGGGATCGACAACCCAAGGATTGGTTATAGAGTATTTGACCATGGAAAGGTTATTCGACCATAATGATCAGTTGTGGGACGATTCTACACCACCATGAATCGATGGACAGTCGTGGCTCGACCTTGCTCGGTCATTATACTGGTTGTAGGTGATTCCGCCCAATCGTTGTACCGGTGATGGATGATCATGGACCAATCCAGTTCGACCGTGAGTTGAAATGGATCAATCGATCCTACACGTTTACATGACAACCGAGAACCTATCATGGATCAAATAAACTCAACGTGGTTCAGTGTCAGATTAGCCATAAATTGTGGCGCAGGGCCCTGGACTGACCGCGGACCAACTAAAGGACCTGGTCGACCAATCTAAGGCCTAGCCCTTGGACCCCGTTGCGAGTCTTTTCTCGATAGAGGGGAAATCCGAACTCGGCTTCATCGGTTAAACCCGGTTGCATTCGGCTTTATCCAATCATGGCTTAGGCACGAACCTCAGGCCAAGTAAGGTAATCGATCATGATTGGACTCGATTGACTCCGCCCAAAGAGATGGCCTTCTAACTTGATGTTTCCCATGGTGTATTTAGTGTTCTCGGAAGGTAGCTCATTAATACATGATGATTAAGTAGGACACTTGGCCCCATTAGCTTTACTCTTGAAATGTAATCATTAAATTTTGGATGGATATGTGTTAAGAGAGGGGGTGAGTCATAAGCTCATTAATGGTAAGGGGTGACTCATAGCCTAGAAAAATGATGACAATGAATCTTGAAGATCAAGTAGGGTGCCACCCCTTCTCCTTAGGCTTGCCACTTAAGGTTCCATAGGTTTTGACTCTTCAGATTCTCGAAATCCCTAGACCTTTGCCGTTTTCCAATTTTACAGAGCTCTTTGTACTTTGAATTTGGAGAAACTTCCTTCATTAATGTTGTTCAAAATATCTTAATCTATAACATACTTAAATTTCATATCTTTCTGAGGTGAAATGGTTGGGACGATGGCCCAATCAATTACCATACAAAACTTGTTCGGCATAGTAAAAACAGTGACTTGATTGCCTTCTCGATTTTTTATAAAATTTTCCCTTTTGAATTTGAATATGTTTTCTTCACAAAATTTTTAAAAAGCATCCATGTCTACAACATATAGAAATTTCAAAGAGTTCTGTAAAGATTTAGATTTTGAAATGAGTCTTTCTCTCTAACTCAACGGACGAAATTTTGGGCTGTGTTCAGTGATTTACTGCTCTTTTTATAGAACGAATTGGACTTTTCTTTCTTCATGAAAAATGTCATTTGGAGTCTTATCTACAATATATTAAAATTTTATAATTTTTCAAGCCCATTTGATAAGGTATTAATGCTGATTTAAAAAATTACTCGAAATTGTTTTCACCCGAGATAAGAGGGCCGCACGCCCAACTTGGATAGCAATCATTGGGGGAGATAAGAAGGATCACTTCATTTACTAAGAGCCATCAATACAAATCTAGATGGACCATTTAGGAGCTTGCCACTTGGAGCTTAGAAGCCTTTGGAAGAACCTAGAGACTTACTACCTTGCTTTTAGACCTTCCACCTAAGCTATTGACATTAAATACCTTATCAAGACCATTAATGAAGGGTGTTCTATACTTAAGGGGGGAAGACTCACGAATTTCTCCTCCTATCCTTCTTCTTCTTCCTTTGCCGCCCACACCGACCCCTCCATCTCTCTCTCCTCAGCTCTCTCTCTTTAGGTGTCCTTGCCGTTGTTCGCTGCCACTTGAGGCTGCCGATCTAGAAAGTTGTAAGTAGACTTACTGAAGTTTGGTTAGGATGTTATGTTGCATCCATTCAAGCTTGTAACAAGTCCATGCTTGATTTGTTGTTTTGATTGAGGTTTGATTCATGCTTGCTTGAGTTGATTTTAGATTAATGTTGGACCTTGGTTTAGCCTTTGGCTTGTGAATTCAAAGTGTCCTAGTTCTTGTGTTTGTTCTACTATGCCTCTATTTTACTTTGATCCTAATAGTTTTGAAAGGTATATGAAGAAAACTTGATGTTGTTTTATAAACTATTCTAAATTACTTTTGTAAATGTATGTGAATGACCCGAGTTCTGAATAACGGTTTCATCAACTTTGGATGAATGCAAGACAATAGATTGGTCCCTTTCATGGTCTCGGTACGATATTGAGGCGTATTGTTCTCGAGCCAAGTTTGGTACTAAATCGGTGTAGCAAGTGAATCAAACCAAGCCACGAACCCTAATTCATGCTTGGCATGCTCAAGGACTTGAAATCGATAAGACATTCCACACACTTATGCACGGCACACCTTTTGGGCCTTGGACTAAGATGAAGATAAGAACCGGATTATGATGATTGATGCATGGACACACAAGGGACTAAACTCTAGCCGTCGACTGATGGATTCGGTGATGTTGCCCAATTAAGTTCGGATGCCCAACGAACTCATCATCGGAGGATAGCCGTCACCCTTGGATTAGGGAACGTTGCCCGATGGATTTCGGATGCCCGATGGATTCCGGAAGAGTCGATGGATTTCGACTATTAATAAATGAACCTTGTGTGCATGAGTTTTTTGACATTATGAAATGGATCCTTGGTGCATGCTTGCATTTAACTATTTGAGGGTCTCTCATGATTTTACTAAAGGCATGATTTTCATCTTACTATTGATCTATCATCGACAAGTGTTTGGGATAAGTTATGTGCTTGTGGAAAGACGAGGCATCCTACCCGGATTTTAGTAAGTTTTACTTACTGAGTTATACTCACCCGTTGTCTCTTTTCAGACTTGTAGGATGGCCGCGCCACCCGTGAGGTTCAGCGTCCCCACGAAGATGACCATGTCGGAAACCGTTTTTGGTTAGAATCTCATTAGAGGAGATAGGGTTACCCCGAAGTTGATGTACTTTTGAAAAGGACCGTATGCTTTTGTAGTGTAAAGCTTAGCTTAAGTAGAAGGGCTTGTAATATTAAAAGGAAATACATGTAATCATATGTAGTATGCCATGTATATGTAAATATATGGTTGCACGTGTGTTTTCCTACTACTTTTGATGTTGCAATACTATGGTGATTGGATGTTGATTTATTGATTCTGTGTGTTCATAACTTAAAAAGTTATAAAAAGAAAGAAGTACAAGTTAGCGCCACACCTGGGATGTCGGGGTCGTTACACACTGTGCCCCCCTACCGAAATGGCGAGCACAACACCTTCCCTTCCCCGAGCATGCTCCATCGTGGCTAGTCATTGGCTTTCTTCTTGGATGGCCAATTGATATATTCAACCAAGTGGCGGCACCGAATCCATGGTGAGGATCTGAGATCTGAAAGGTGAGTAATTTTCATTCAAGATTAGCAAAACTCGTGTGACTTTCTCTCTCTCCTTCATCGCATGATACTGTTTGAGGGTTTCCTTGGGTCCCTCAAGTTGTTCATCGATCGCTTCAATCTCATTCCATAAAGCCAACAATCAGTTGAAGCAAGTAATGTTCGAGAGGTCCCCTTGCTTCAACTTTGCAGTGCTTGGGTTAACGAGAATAGCTTGGCGTGGTCGAGTTTCCCATACATTTCTCAGATATTGTCCTACATGATTTTCGAGTCTTCGGTCAATGGGAGCCTAGCGACGATCTCGGGACTCAAGCATTTTCTTATCCAAGTCCACACGAGCTGGTTGCATTTGCACTAGTATAGCTGCAATCGTTCAGTGGTCGAAAGTCCTACGGTTTCATCAATGAACCCATCTTTATCCTTCGTCACCAATGTTCGCCAAAAGTCCTGAGCCCATGCTGTATAGTTGTTCAGTCCAGTGAGTTGTAAGGTGATGATCTGCAGTTCTAGTTCGGTGGCCGGCGACATGTACCGAGCTCCTAAACAGCCACTGCCAGCTGAAAGAACGTAGGGCATGATCCTGAGTTGGAAACCAAGTTGATATTGCAGGTAGGGATTTGTTCCCAGACCTGCTAGATTCGGTTCTGGTCTCTGGCTCGATGACATCAAGCTTGGCCCATCTCTATTGGGCTGGGCTCCTAGACCCGGTGCTCCTCCTTTTCCTAGTGGTCCATGTTGGGCCCATGATTGATTAGGCCTGGTGGCCTATTGACCTTGAACCGGAAACCAGTGGGCCGGCGGCCACTGGCCCGGCCATGATACTGAATCGGAACAGGAGCTGAAACGACGGGATGTTGAGCAGAAGATATCTCCTCTGCAGTCGGGTCTGCTTGATCCGACGTTTGATTCCGAGGTGAGTGAGATTCTTCCGTCACAGATTTGAAGTGTTTAAGTTTCATGGGATGATATCAGTTGCACGTGGATTCCTACTCGGTGGACTAATTTTTGTTTTGCAGATTATATTTCGCAACAACAAAAAACTTAGAGGGAAAGACTACCAGGAGGCAATCCTGAAGACTTTGCACAATGAGAGTCGCAAATGAATTCCTACCATGGGCTGATTTGTTTTGCAGACAAAGAGTCGCAACAACAAATTCAGGGACAGGGCAGAGGCAATTCCAGAGACACGGAAGCTTGGCTAGGAAAGAAACGATGCTCCGATTCCATGACAGAAGATGAAAATATTGGAGAAGGATTGTTATCGTATTTCTCTATATTAATGTACATGTATTACAAATCCTTTATAATGGAAGAACAAAAAAATAGGAAAAAAATATACAAGATAGCATTTTCCTAATCAATAGTCTGTATATTTGATTTTGCGGATTGATTTAATCAAACCATTTACAATTAGAAAAATTAGTATAAAAGTGTATCTTCAAGAGTACCTCCAACAACAATCATTGATCACATAGATCCCGTAAATTATACATAGCTTGATCTCATGTATGATGGACGACTATAATTGTGTCCAATTCATAGATCCCGTCCTCAGAGGAATATTTCCTCGCCTTATGGCCAAACATAGTGCTACATTAGGCTGTGTGTGTTTGAAAATGTGAGAACATGGGTCGTGGCTATCAACATCCATGTACTCAAATCTATCTCGCCCATGCTAATCCGGTGGTTGAGCAGAATAGGCGACGTGGCAAGTGTCTCTAGGATGCTTGAATAGATGAGCAATGAGCAGGTGGTTGAGCAGATGGGCGACATAGCACGCATCTCTAGAATGCTGGAATAGATAAGCAATGAGCAATTGGTCAAAATTGCAAGCTTTGTGGGGGCACATACTCAAAAGATAGGGCAACAAAATATTCTTATAAGGCAACTCTCTTGAAAACATCAAGGCAACTTCCTAGGATCATTCGTTCTTTCTTTTTTTTTTTCTTTTTCTTTTTTTTTTTGTTTTAAAATCCTGGGATCATTCGTTGTCACCTCTGTGTCTCGCATTTAATTTTCACCTGTGTCTCGCACTTAATTTTCGATTGATAAGGTTGATCAACTGTCCTAAAGACAGCTCTTCTGTCCCCTCTCCGGGTGCCGTACCCGGTGTCGGCTCCTTGGGTGGTCCACAGCACTTACATCTTCGTCAACAGTAATGGAAGAGAGAGGAACTTGCGTGAATTATGATTCGAGTTTGAGTGTTTATTAAAACGCGATTTGTTGGAATTATAAAGGAAGAAAGTTCTTTGTTGTGAAGCCTGAGGATTCCGAATCGAAGGAAATCAATTCGTGGGTTTTGGCACGAAGGAGTCCTCTGCACGCGTGAGAAAATAAAAGGAGTCCGTGAAGCCTCTGGACGTGGATGATTAATGGTGGGGCCAAGGTCAAAGGTTTGACCTTGGGCACACTTGCACACACACACGTTCGGCGTGAAGTCCTCCATGCGTAGGAATTCAAAAGTGGTGGTGGGCCTTTGACTTGGGCCCACGTATATAAAAGAAGCAGAGAGTTTTCTTCCTTGTTTTTCGTCAGTAGGGTGCTGCACGTACGAGCCGACGAAGAACGAAGCCGCACAAGAGAACGCGTACGTCCGCCGAAGAGAAGCCGCACGTCGAAGTGAAGATTGAGCCGCGCGCGCATTATACTTTGAGGCAAGGGACACGCGGTAATTTTGTGCTGTGAATTTATACCTTGGAGCTGTTTATTTATAAACATTTAGGGTTTGGGATTAAATCTAGGTGTGGGAAACACTTGAGTGATTGAGCGATTGTAAACTCTGATTTTCCGATTATAGTGAATTATTTGCTGCTGGCTCTCCCCGTGGATGTAGGTACCGATACTCAGATTGAACCACGTAAATTTCTGGTGTCCTTATTTTTCTCATTAATTTCTCTGGAGTGATTTCGCGTTGACGTAAATTGCAAGATCCTGACGTTTCCGCATATTATATCCCAACAACGTTCCTGATATTTCTGTTTTTGCTACGGAGGATGGGCCACGACCAAATTTGGATAACTCTGTCTCGGTACCGCAACGTCGGAGGGAATGGCAGGATCGTTGACAAGCTAGGTAGCACGGACACGGCGACACGGACACGCGACACGACACGTGACACGTTATTTTTCAAAAAGTAGAGAATTCCGACACGTTTCGACACGTTATATATTAAATAAACATTTTTATTTTTAATTAATTTAATTCAAATTCAATATTTTTATTTTTCAAAATTATATTTTAGTCTCATTTATTTATTTTTTCATTAAAAAAACAAATCTCCACTGAGGTCCACCCCACCCTCTGCAAGTTCTTTCCCTTGTCCATTTGCCCCCTCCCCCAAAATTTATTTTTCTTTCCCTCCCCACCATCGTTCGTTTCCCCCACCCCCAAATTTATTTTTCTTTCCCTCCCCTTCACTGACAGACAGGCTGTCCCTGTCTCTTTCCCTCCCCCAATACGCAATAGCCCATCAAAAACCCGTCCTTGTCTCTTCCCCTCCCCCCAATACGCGATGGCCATCAAAAACCCTAGCTCTGCACGACCCTTTCTCTTCTCGTTCCTCGCCACTCGCTGCTCGCCGCACAAACCCCTTTCCTTGCCGCTCGCCGCTTGCCGCACGACCCCCTTCCTCGCCGCTCGCTGCTCGCCGCACGACCCCCTTCCTCGTCGCTTGCCGCTCGCCGCTCGCCGCACGACCGCCTTCTTCTCCTCTTCCTCTTGCCTTTGGCCCTTTCTCCCTCGCAGCTGCAACCTCGTCGGATCCGTCGTAGCATCACAATGGTGGCCGTCTCTCGCTGTCCTGGCCTCGTCTCTACTCCCTCGCCGTCGCTTCAACCCTCCATCATCTTCCGGACACGCGTGTCGAAACGTGTCGGGCACGCGTTGACCGCGTGTTGAATTTCCGACACGCGTTGACCGCGTGCCCGGACCGTGTCCGAGTGTGTCGACGTGTCGGACACGCTCCGACACGTGTCGGACACGACACGGAAGCACGGACAGCGTGTCCGTGCTACCTAGTTGACAAGGGCATTGAATTTGAGCAGGTCGACCGAGAACCGGACTGGTCAGTCTTTTCATCCCACATAACCATCTTCTTTTCCATCCCCCAACAACATTTTTTCCTTTTTTGCTCAACAGGGATCAGTAAGATCATTAAATATCGTTTACTTTTGTGTGCAACCCCTTTCTTTGGAGTTTCTTCAACCATAACAAAGGGGACCATAACAAGAATTTATCGAGTTGATAATATCAACAAAAAGAGAAAAATGATAAGGGCCCTAACTTTAATACATGGATATAGAAGTTTTTGTGCTCGCATGTCTCATCATAGATAATTTGCTGAAATTTATACATTAAGAGTTTGAGGCTTTTATTTTTGACTTTTAATTTTTTTTTATTACTTGCGGCTGGCCTAAACATTTAATTTTTTTTCAAGAACCTAAAACATTCACAACGTTTAGATATCAACTCATATATTCACATAGAGTATTTACATAAATTTTCTAGATTTAAATAATACCGTAAATTTTGGTGGGACAGTAAAATATCTTATATTGTTTTCTTTTCATGAATTGGTAAATTAAAGGTTGTGGTGGATATAATTGACCACTCATTTATAGGATAAGTTCCAATTTTTCACATCATTTAACATATGAGCTTAGCAGACCAACCGTAATATAAGGAGCATTAATATCCCGTAATCATGTCATCAAATAGCTAGCATGATCCTCTAATTAAGGAATGGAGTCCACCATACACATAAAAAAATTAGAGTAGTGCTAAGCTAACGGCACCGATATTCACCAAGGAATAACGGTGCCTTTTTTACCACAATCTACTATTGAGGATTTCTAGGCAACCGGAACCTACACAATGCAAGGGCATACAGCAAAAATGAGAAAGTATCTCAAACAAATAGATAGTGGGCACCATTTCTTTCTTCCAAAAAGGACATGAAACCAATAACAATGAAATTTAATCACTACATGTGAAATTTGTTTAAATTTTAAATAACTAATTAAATGTAAAATCAATTCTTTTTCAATATATCTAGGATAATATTTTTAACATATTATAAATACAATAAAAGCCACATTAGCAAACACACGCATTTTTACGAGACCTAAAAGGCAACCAAATTTTCCATACTTAAAAGTCAATTCTTCACTTCTTAAATAATTCATAGATGCATGAACTTTTACATTTAAGATACATTAAGTTTTCCACCAACGCAAACTGATGAATTCACTTAAAATCATTGATTTGGAATACCAACTTTTGTTTTTGGGCAAAAAGAACTCAGTTCACTAACCCCTATTCTTTCAATTTGTGGCTACTCATTTCTTTCCTCTTTCTTATTGGAACATATGAGTTTTTGATTGAAAAAATTGAGAGCATCGACCATGTTTTGCCTTGTCGACGACATGTCTTGTGTACGCATTAGCATCGTTAATCACATTTTGGCACCAACTTGCATGTATGAAAATTTTAATGGCGAGTCTACTCTTCTCTTTTAAGTAAAAATTTCTTTGAGATCCTTTGAAAAGTTGGGATATCCACCTTCCAATTACTTATTTTGTCTTTTTTATTCTTTTTGTTATTTTGTAATTTATTTTTTGGCCCAGCTATGTTCTCTTTTCATTTGATCTTTGCCTCTTGGAAAGTTTTATCAAATGGAATAGTTTAACAACAACACTATAGTATTTAATTTAAGTACATTTTCGCAGCAAAATTGGATGCACCGGTTAACCGGTTTTTAGGGAAAAACTTATGGTGGAGCATGCTCCATCTCAATTGGGAGAGTGACAGAGCCGTTTTCTTCTCGTTTCCCTTTCTTATTTGTCAAAGCCAAAGAAAAGAATATCTTCTCGTCATTTCTTCTTTGCCACATCACCAATCTTGCTCGCCTCTCAAACATGCCACGTCAAAGACTTCTCTCCTGTTTAGCCATGATTTATGAGTAAAATTGATAATATGTTTCTACTTGTGATTATTAATTTTTTTCGCAAATTTAACTTTGTCAACAATAAGCGAAATAATAGTCATTTTTTAAGTTTAATAAATGTCTTCAATGATATCAATGATTTCTTTTGAGATAGTGATAATATTCTTTTATTTGTAATTATCTATGTTGTGGTATTCAATTTGCTATAGAATTATTTATTTCCTTATGTTGATTTTCTTTCTTCATATTTATAAAATCTAACCAAGCAAGGGTTTCCAATTTTAATTTTCTCAAGAAAACCGGTTAAACAGGTCAGGTGGTTTTCTTGAGAAAATTAGTGGTGGACAAGCCACCGTTATCTTTAATGTGTCACAGTGACCGTGAGCTTCTCATTGCCAAAAAATTATTATAGCCTATCCGTGTGTTTTTCTTCAAATAAGTCTTGCTATTTCATGGAATGAACTAATATAGTAATTGTCAGGCATTTCATTTTATTTTTTTTCGTTTAATTTGTTTAAACATTGTGTAGGGACGACCAAATACTGTTCAATGGATTAATCGTCTACATCGGGGCGATGACTCTCGCCGGAGGTTCTCGCTTGCCGATGTGGAGATCCGACGGTGTATTAACCACAGCTTTGCTTCATGTGGGGCCGGTGGGGTTCCTCTACTACTGGCTTCACAAGGCACTTCACCATCACTATACTTCCGCTATCATTCTCACCATCTCCTCCATCGTCAGAGTCTATTACCTGTAAGAAGTCATCACCTGTATTTTGCTCCCCTCTCTCTCTCTCCCGCCCGCTTAGTTACATATGAGGATCTTAATCTCAAAATGCATGAAGTTTACAATTGAAAGTAGGATATGTTAATGCTATACACGTATCCTAGTGTCCATCCAACTCGTCAGGTGTTCATGATGCTCATGTGATATGTATGCAAGTGTTCCTTTTCTTGTGAGTATACTGAGCCATGTGATCCAACAGTTCACCTAGCTTTGTCTTATTACACAGAATTCGTTCCTAAAGTGAGACCATCATACTTTTATCGTTTAAATATAGAGATTAATCTTTGCTTCTATTCTTATGTTTAGGTCACTTTAACATTTCGACCTTCGTTCATTTGTACCTATTCATTTCCCGACATATGTCTCGGATTTTCAATTCGTATTGTATAAATATCCGAAGAGTTGCGGGTTTACTTTTCTGGACCTTAGATTAATTGTCTACATGCTTTGTTGGGTGCTTATTTCTTCATACTGCAATTTCATTTACCTGTATGTTTTCTTTTATGCTTCAATTAGCTATTTTAGAAATGGCACGAATGAGCCATCCATGTGCGATCACTTAGCATTAGGATTCACGTTGCACGAAAATGTAAAAGATTGTTTGATCACCTTTGATAACAACCCAACTCATAGGTACCGAAAGGGCGCTAACAAACATCTTTAGCATAACCCAAGTCCCTGAACTCAAGAAATCTCTAGTTCCGTGGAAATCAAGGGAGGTGACCTAATCCTTGATTGGGTTTCTAGATGCCCCCAACAAAGAGGCTACGAACGGCTCATAGATAATGTTTCTAGGTTTTCTAAAAACTTAAAATGAACCCCTATCATGCTAGGTATAAGTTTGGGACTGCATTCATAATTAATGAACCGAGCATGGCCCACCGACTAGACGTCGCTTTTGAAGCCGTCACTATACTTCCGCTATCATTCTCACCATCTCCTCCATCGTCAGAGTCTATTACCTGTAAGAAGTCATCACCTGTATTTTGCTCCTCTCTCTCTCTCTCCCGCCCGCTTAGTTACATATGAGGATCTTAATCTCAAAATGCATGAAGTTTACAATTGAAAGTAGGATATGTTTATGCTATACACGTATCCTAGTGTCCATCCAACTCGTCAGGTGTTCATGATGCTCATGTGATAAGTATGCAAGTGTTCCTTTTCATGTGAGTATATTGAGCCATGTGATCCAACAGTTCACCTAGCTTTGTCTTATTACACAGAATTCGTTCCTAAAGTGAGACCATCACACTTTTTATTGGTTAGATATAGAGATTAATCTTTGCTTCTATTCTTATGTTTAGGTCACTTTAACATTCCGACCTTCGTTCATTTGTACCTATTCATTTCCCGACATATGTCTGGGATTTTCAATTCGTATTGTATAAATACCCGATGAGTTGTGGGTTTACTTTTCTGGACCTTAGATTAATTGTCTACATGCTTTGTTGGGTGCTTATTTCTTCGTACTGCAATTTCATTTACCTGTATGTTTTCTTTTATGCTTCAATTAGCTATTTTAAAAATGGCACGAATGAGCCATCCATGTGCGATCACTTAGCATTAGGATTCACGTTGCACGAAAATGTAAAAGATTGTTTGATCACCTTTGATAACAACCCAACTCATAGGTGCCGAAAGGGCGCTAACAAACATCTTTAGCATAACCCAAGTCCCCGAACTCAAGAAATCTCTAGTTCCGTGGAAATCAAGGGAGGTGACCTAATCCTTGATTGGGTTTCTAGATGCCCCCCAACAAAGAGGCTACGAGCGGCTCATAGATAATGTTTTTAGGTTGTCTAAAAACTTAAAATGAACCCCTATCATGCTAGGTACAAGTTTGGGACCCGCTTTCATAATTAATGAACTGAGCATGGCCCACTGACTAGACGTCGCTTTTGAAGCCGTCTCTTTTGAGGACGCTTGCTTGGATTGTTTTACAAGCAAATACTCCTAAATCTACCTGTTAAAGGAATATCTTCTCACTTCAAATGGTAGGTCACAATGCATCCCAATAGATGTTATTCTTGTTATGGGAGTATAAATATCAAAGTAGTTTAATCCTTTCTTTGTGTAAACTTTTTGGTAATAAGACGTGCTTTATACTTATCAATGAAACCATTAGCTTTACACTACTTTTTCAAGATCCATTTACATCCAATTGGTTTATTTCTCGATAAAAGATTAACAAATTCCCAATTGTTATTACTTAGGATAGAATTAATGATTTTTCTAGAGCTAGTCAGTATCCACTTGCCTATCATAAACAAAAGAGAAATGCTTATAGGAGTATTCTTAATCTATGGTAAGATTAGCCTGTTCTAGAAACAAATAATAAATAATTAATAATTATTATGGGGTCCACTCTTTCAAAAGTCTATGGCTCACAACACGCCAGTGATGCATTACTCTCATAATGGCAAATATATATATATGCTAACAAAGCCCTTAACAAAGTTAAATGAATGATTCAAGTTGCATTATTCCTCATCGAGCGTTATGTACTGTCATGTAAACACAATCCCAAAAATTTTCCTCCATAACTCTCACAAAAATTTGAAAATATTCCATAATGTCCACACCAACTTTTATTCCCTCCTTTTTCCTTTGTTTCCTTAGTGTCCTAAGCACACTCTTACAACATTATTCATTCAATAATATACTTTATAAGCCAGAAAGTGTGGGCGTCCACGTCCCCTTATCTTTAAAGGCAACGGGTGTCATTCATGCAATTTCCACCCTACTGGATCCCACAGATAGCGGAGAAGCATTATATAAGGTCCAACAACTACGAGAGCAATGCCTGTGCTGAGACTCAGAGAGAGAGAGAGAGAGAGAGAGAGAGAGAGAGAGAGAGAGAGAGAGAGAGGAGTGGTGGTGACGAAGTGAATCATGGCCTCTAAACCAGGACTCCTTACTGATTGGCCATGGAAGCCTCTTGGAAGCTTCAAGGTGTGAACTCCTCTCTCTCTCTCTCTCTCTCTCTCTCTCTCTCTCTCTCTCTCATGCATGCATGCCGAAGAAAAACATGCGCACTTCGGCAACCCTTTGCATACTTACTTGGGCTTATTGTCAAGGTTTATGCAAACAAAGTGCGTCAATATAGATCTGCTAATACACGATCCGATGCTTCACTAGCTCCTCGTTATTAAGAGGCTAAGACTCATTATCATCGGTTAAGATTTTTTTTTTTCTCCAAAATGCTTATTGTCTTCAGTGGCCAGCGCCTAGGGATATTTAATCACGCTTGTGTCACCTCATGGGAATACTTTAATTTAAACCCTAACTGATTATAATCAAGTCAATCATAATCATTGATCACATAGATCCAACGCGAATCATACAAAGCTTGATTTCATGCATGATCGACGACTATAACTGTATCCATTTCATAGATCTCATCCAGGCAGGAATATTTTCTCAGCTCATGGCCAAACATAGTACTACATTGGGCTCTGCGTGTTTGATAATGTGAGGTAACAAAAGAACATGGGTCGTGGTTATCAACAACCATGTACTCAAATCTATCTCGCCCATGCTCGTCCGGTGGTTGAGCAGAATAGGCGACGTGGCACATGTCTCTAGGATGCTAGAATATATAAGCAATAAGCAATTGGTCGATATTGCAAGCTATGTGGGAGGCACATACTCAAAAGATAGGGCAACAAATTCTTCTTATAAGGCAACTTTCTTGAAAACATCAAGGCAACTTCCTAGGATCAATCGTTTTTTTTTTTTTTTCCTTTTTTTTTTTTTTGGTTACAAATCCTGGGATCATTCGTTATCACCCCTTTATTGTGCACTAAAGCGGTCGTGTCTCGCATCTCATTTTCAATTAATGACAACTCTTCTATCCCCTATCTGTGTGCAGTACCTGGTGTTGGCTCCTTGGGTGGTCCACAGCACTTACGTCTTTGTCAACAGTAATGGAAGAGAGAGGGACATATCCACGTTCCTGATATTTCCGTTTCTGTTATGGAGGATGGTCCACAGCCAAATTTGGATAACTCTGTCTCGGTACCGCAACGCCAGAGGGAATGGCAGGATCGTTGACAAGGGCATTGAATTTGAGCAGGTCGACCGAGAAAGAGACTGGTCAGTCCCTTCATCCCTCATTACCATCTTGTTTTCCATCCCCAACAGCATATTTTATCTTTTTTGCTCAACAGGGATCAGAAAGATCATTAAAGATCGTTTTCTTTTATGTGCAACCCCATTTTTGGAATTTCTTCAACCATAACAAGAGTTTATCAAGTTGATAATATCAACAAAAAGAGAAAAATGAAAAGGGCCCCTAACTTTAATACATGGATAGAGAAGTTTTTGTGCTTGCATGTCTCATCACAGATAATTAGCTGAAATTTATACATTAAGAGTTTGTGGCTTTTATTTTTTACTTTTTTATTCCATTCCTTGCAGCGTGCCTAAGCATTTATTTATTTTTATTATTTTATTATTTTTAAGTACGTAAAACATTCACAATTTTTAGATATCAACTCACAGATTCACATAGAGTATTTACGTAACTTTTCTAGATTTAAATAATACCGTAAATTTTGAAGGGACAATAAGATATCTGATATTTTTTGCTTTTCATGAATGGGTAGGTTGTGGTGGTTGTTGAATATAATTAGTTACTCATTTATAGGAAAAGTTACAATTTTTTGCATCATTTAACATATGGATTTAACAGACTAGTCGTAATATAAGGAGCATTAATATCTCGTAATCATATCATCACATAGCTACCATGATCCTATAATTAAGGAATGGAATCGAACATACACATAAAAAAATTATTACAGCCTATCCGTGTGTTTTTCTTCAATTAAGCCTTGTTATTTCATGGAATGAACTAATATAGTAATTGTTAAACATTTCCTATTTTCTTGTTTAATTTGTTAAAACATTGTGTAGGGACGACCAAATACTGTTCAATGGATTAATCTTCTACATCGGAGCAATGACACTTGCCGGAGGTTCTCGCCTGTCGATATGGAGATCTGACGGTGTAATAACCACAGCTTTGCTTCATATGGGGCCGGTGGAGTTCCTCTACTACTGGCTTCACAGGGCACTTCACCATCACTATCTCTACTCCCGCTATCATTCTCACCATCACTCCTCCGTCGTCACTGAGCCTATTACCTGTAAGAAGTCATCACCTCTCTCTTTCTCTCTCTTGTTTCGTTAAATATGAGCATCTTAATCTCAAAATGCATGAAGTTTACAATAGAAAGTAGGAGATGCCCATGTCATATGTGTATCCTAGTGTCGATCCAACTCTTTGGGTGTTTATGATGTTCATGTGATATGTATGCAAGTTTCCTTTTCTTGTAGGTATCATGAGCCATGTGGTAAAGCAGTTCACCTAGCTTTATCTTATTACACAGAACTCGTTCCTAAAGTGAGACCGTCATACTTTTATTGATTAAATATAGAGATTAATCTTTGCTTCTATTCTTATGTTTAGGAACTTATGACAACAGATCTTTCGCACCTATAGTACTCTTTGTTCTTGTCCAAGTGGTAGGAGGATCTCTGTCATAATGTGAACGCATTCTCTTTGCCAGCCCTAATTTTCAGATCATGAAAATGTGCATTTTACACTGTATTCAATCAGACATTAAGATAAACCTCTCCTGCAAATCTTAATTACTCCCTCTTTTCTTCGGCTGCCCACCAACTGTGCTCTCCACCGTCACAACATTCAATATCCACTCCACCTTATCTTTCTCTAAAATAGTCCACATCGACAATTCTTAAAAGCTAAGTCATGTCAGTAGAATCCGTCATAGGAACGCCTCAAGGACGATCGGTCGCACGTTTAAAAATGTAAGAGAACGATTTTGAACATAAAAAAAATAAGGAAAAAAAAAGAATTAGTTGGACGATTGTGAATTTCCAGTAAAAATAGAGGGACTTATTGGTGATATTGTTCCAAATACATTTAACTTCATATGATTTTTGCAACTTGTTTTCTCTTCTTGGAATTATGCACCCTACTTGTAGAAAACCAAAAAAAAGAAAAAGAAAAAAAAAAGAACTCGTTGATTTGGATAATGCTGGATGCACTGAATTCTTTTACTAAAACGTGTTCATTAGCCGATGCGTCAAATTTTGTTTGCAATGTAAATTATCGCGATCCATCCACTTAACGATCGACTTTTTAAAACAACCTATACAAATAACTTTGACACACTCTTGCTGTACGTTTTTTAGGTAAGAAGTCGTACTATCTCTTGCATCATAATCAAACCGAATGTGCAATATGTTCTCTAAGTTCAATTGTACAGACCAATGAGTCGCTGAATGAAATTTTTTGTTGGTTGCAGCTGTGATTCATCCATTTGCGGAGCACTTGGCGTACTTTGTACTGTTTGCAATGCCTCAATACACAACGGTGTGGATGGGGACGGCATCGATCATGTCAATCACTGGCTATGTGACATTTATCGACCTAATGAACAACATGGGGCACTGCAATTTCGAGCTCATTCCTAAGTGGATCTTCTCATACTTTCCCCCTCTCAAGTACCTTATGTACACCCCCTCGTAAGTCTTCTCCCTCTCGCTCTCTGAACCACGGTAATCAATCATCGGTGAGTATATTAAGATTGGTTTGCAAAGCTAGTGAACACACTTATGTGACAGAAATCATTACTGAATGTTGAATATAACCTCATTGACAGTTGACCACATCATTCAATAAACTAATTTTATATTTCAGTCTTAACCTAGATCGTATTGTGCAATCTAATAGATAACTTCTTGGAAGTAAATGCGTAACTTAAGTTCCTATTAAGTGTTCGATATGCTGTCACTCCATACTTCCAAAAAACGAGTGTCAATGGAAAAATTATCGAGTCATTATTGCTAGGAGCAAAAGAAAATTATGGATGCAAGCGTGTTAAGACACTTATATCGAGTAACTAATTTAAAAAATATCATATTTTCCAATACAATAATTGTTGTCGCGAAGTGGGTCATCGACAGCTCGACAATCGAAACATTCCTTTTAAGGAGTGTGAGGAAAGGGACATGGACATGATCATGTGTCCGAATGAATATTTGGGGACAGAAGAAGTTTTAAGAGGGCCTGCAATAAATTGGGTAGTGGTCTTAGGACAATAGTAGTTATCACGGTAGGTTGGCGATTTATGTTTGGGTAGGTGGAATAGATTCATGTTGCTTTGAAGAACATATCGATGTTCTTGGGTTACGTGGTACTTGGAATATTTCTCGTTTTTTGGAGGCGTGGAGGGGAGATTGCAAAAAGGAAGAAAAGGTAGGTGAGAAATTCAATTATCTTGTTCTGGAGGGGCCCAAGGAAAAATTTGAGGGAGTGGAAAAGAAATGAGCCCACCATCGTTCTTATCAAGAACATAAATTAGGAACCCTTTATAGAGAACATAAATTAGGAACCCTTTATAGAATATCAAAATTGGACAAAGGAAAATTAAATCAACAAAGAATCGGTAACTTGTGCTCTAAACAGCTCCATGGAATCATTTTCTTCAACAATTTTATTTTCACATCACATTTCTCACCTCTCATTTTTTTCCATTTAAACATAGTGTCAACGCCCATCTATCTTATTTATTTTACAATAAACTCTTGTGTGCACGCATTTTGAAAATTTTACAATTCAAATTTGAACTTTCTTAAGATGCAAAATTTGACATTTAAATTTAAATGTAGCTTTCCTATAATTTAAATAGCTTAAAAAATTGAACCAGAGGCACTTTTTGCTTTTTACTTTCACTGAAATGAACATTTTTTGTAAGGGGGATTAAATATAAACATCTATTACTTATATAATACAGGTCATAGTTTATTCCCTCTTAAATTGGATAAAGCCATTTAAAGATACGATCGCTTCAATCCAAATCGTACCGACTGATTGATTGATCTGATCAAGCCAAGCTCTTGACCGTCATGTGGCTACTTGTTTGGTTCTTATTTCAGCGACTTCACTCACATGGACTGGTCCTTATTTCAGCAACACTGTCACTATATCTCAAGGATAGATAGTGTCATGTGCAAGGATGGTGGATCAATTTGTTAGTGAGGAGAAATTCGAGAATAATCAAGTTTGAAACTGGAGGACGTGCAATCTAATGAAATCAATCACATTTTTTGTAATCTATATGTAAAATCAAATTGAATCTTATTGAGAAATATATGGACATAAATTTTTTTCACATGGCTATTAGCTCTGTTTATACAGCAAAAGAGTTGATAGGACATACTTGGAAAGAACCATGCAAATAATCTTTTGGCTTATTGATGATATTACTCATCACATCATTCTAATTTTCCAGGTTTCACTCATTGCATCACACACAGGTCCGGACTAACTACTCCCTGTTCATGCCATTTTATGACTACATCTATGGAACAATGGATAAGTCCTCTGATAAACTTCATGAGATTTCGCTTGAGCGAGAGGTGGAAGTGCCCGATGTCGTGCATCTAACCCATCTTACGACTCCCCGGTCGATCTATCATCTACGGGTGGGATTCGCGTCTCTCGCATCCTGGCCCGACCAATCATCAAGATGGTATCTATGGTTGATTTGGCCCGTGACTCTATGGTCCATGATGGTTACTTGGATCTATGGGCGCACTTTTGTGGTTGAGCGGCATCTCTTCAGTAAACTCAAATTACAAACTTGGGTAATTCCAAAGTATAGACTTCAAGTAAGATTTTATTTTATCTATCCGCCCGGTTGGTTTTTGTTTCGTATGAAAGAGTTTTTGGTGCTCTAATTTTGGACATTTTCTCATCTGCATTAATCGTTCTTTGATCTTCTTTCTAGTACTTCATGCAATGGCAAAAGGAGTCCATCAATGGTCTGATTGAGAAAGCCATTATGCAGGCAGAGGAAAAGGGGACCAAGGTTTTGTGCTTGGGTCTCTTGAACCAGGCAAGCATCTTATGACATTATAATTTCCATCTCATGAAATAATAAATTTCATCATGATAGGTTCATGATGGACACTTTTGCAAGACAAAGTCTATATGCTCATAAAAGTTATTAGGGTTTGACAAAATTATTCTTTAATACTTAAAAGAGGGAGTGGGAGCATTCGGAAGCTTAACTTATACTCTGATATAATGTTGGCAATGAATAGTTTCAAAAGGTTGACATTATATTAACTGAAGATGATCTCACGAATTTTCATTATTCAAAGAAGGGACAACTAAAAGCAAGTCTCAAAACTTGGCGTTTGTTGTCTGGACACTCTTCCTCTGCGTGGGTGCTTCCTTGATGGCTCTTCACTTTTGTCGTTGGTGGATGCGGGTGTAGATTGTGGTTAATCCAGCCTTCTATGGCCTCCCGTTGCTTTCCTTTTCCTTTCGCCAAAAAAAAAAAAAGAACATTATTCAAAGAAGGGACATTCTTACTACCAAAAAAAAAAGAAAAAAAAAGCAAGTCCCAAAACTTATTACGGTAATAGACTTTTAAATCCTTAAAATTTCATTTCTTAAAATTAAATCCTAAAATTTGTTAGAACCGTCCATTTTAGTCCTATCATTGGCTCCGTTAAGTTTTAGCGGACAGAAAACTGTGGCACTATTTATTAACGGCCCACATTAGACTAGAAAACTAATACAAAAATCATGTTTCATTTTCGCCTGCTTAAAAAATTGACGAATCTAAAAGAAAGGACTCTAATGCAATGAATTTGAAACTTTTAGGACTTAAAAACACAAAACAAAAGTTTTAAGATTCGAATAATTAGGATTTCTGCTGTCACTGTCCTTTCGAACCATGCTCGTATACTCAAAACTTGGTATTTGCAGGGAGAGGAGCTGAATGGATATGGCGGGATGTATGTGGGGAGACATCCTCAGCTCAAAGTGAGAGTTGTGGATGGGAGTGGGTTAGCAGTGGCTGTGGTGGTCAATAGCATTCCTAAAGGAACTGTCCAAGTCCTCTTCAGAGGGAGGCTCACTAAGGTGGCCTATGCCATTGCTCTTGCTTTGTGCCAAAGGGGAATCCAGGTAAATAAGGCCCTGTTTGTTAACGTTCTTTATTTCTGTTTAAGAACAAAATTTATTTGGAACAGAAACAAGAAACAAAAAAACGTGTTTCTTGTTTCTGAACAATTTTTAAAAACAAATTTTTCTTCTCTTTTTTCTTCTTTTTTTTTTTCTTTTCTTTTTCTTTTTTCTTTGGCCGGTCGCTGGCCTTGGCCATGGTCGACGACTGGCCATCGAGGGCCAACGACCTTGCCGGAGCGTTGCCGGCCCCCAACAAGGCCAAGTGTCGCCGGTCCCTAGAGAGGCTCGGCCTCACCTTGGCTAGGCGAGCTCGAGCTCGCCCGGATCCGGCGAGCCCGAGCTCGCCCAACCACCGGCAAGGCTCACCGGCCTAGCGGTGGCCCGGCGAGCCTCGCCGTGGGGGCGGGCCGTCGACCCTCGTCGGCCGGTCGCGCCATGGCCGAGGCCGGCGACCGGCCAAAAGAAGAAAAAAAGAAAAAGAAAGAAAAAAATGAAAAATAAAATGAAAATATTAAAATATTAAAATAAACAAAAAAGAAGTAATTCTCAAAACGTGCAGCTCCCCAAAAATTTTTATTCAAAAAGTAATTATCTCATTTTTATAGGAGTCGGGGCAAAAAATGCATCTTATTTTTGTGAGTAGAGTAGCATTCAAGCGAAATTAGAAACATGTTCGATTCCCATATGAAATATAGGGTTCGAAAAGGTTTAAATTTAGATTCTCCTGATAGGATAATTTGTCAGACTATTCTAAAATTTTAATTTGTTAGATTATGAGGTGGTTTAATACATAAATATATTGATATTATCTTCATTATAAGGACTTCCTATTTAACAAAAAAAGGAAAGAAAATTCATATCCTCAACTAACTAAGAAAATGACACCGGATTCTCAGTAGCAAAGTACATAAACGATTGTATAAATTAAGAAAATTCCACTTGATTCTCAGCAGCAAAGTATAGCTTTCTGATCGGCAAAAAGATTATATCTTCAATAGCAGAATAGACATAGTATCGACATTAGTTACAACACACATACGAAAAGTTTTATCAATTTTCAATCAAAACGTGTGATTCTTCCATCTACGTGTGAACATTGTCAATTTTCAGCATAATGGAGATAGCATGAAATTGGCCACCTTACAACAAATTTGTTAATTCAAGTCCTATAAACAAAAAAGAGGATAAGAGGGCTGTTCTTGGCATCATTTACTTATTGTCTTTCTGATTTGGCTCGCTACCTTTGACTACTCTTCTTAAATAATGATATAAAACTTATATTAGGTGGCTGCACTGCATGAGTATGAGTACAAGATGCTGAAGAAATCATTCAATCACAAGTGCGAAAGTAATATGCTTCTCCAAAGTGGCCGCGCGCCAAAGGTAAATGAATCATGCCCTTAGTCGCAAATGACTTCAAATATCAATGTGCATAGACTTTTAAGATTCAACGTGTTCATTTCTGGGTTTTATTTGGATTCTTAGTAAGAATTTGAACCCCAACCTAATTGCTATTACATCTGTCGATATGATGCCACAAGAACTAATTATCGCAAGTTGATGATCACGGTAATATACATGAACGAGTACTAACGATCAGTAAATTTTTAGATATGGGTAGTTGGAGATGACGTAACGGAAGAAGATCAGTTAAAAGCACCAAAAGGGACGCTATTCATACCCTACTCGCAATTCCCTCCCAAAAAGTTGCGAGGCGACTGCTTCTACTGCCACACACCAGCCATGGTCGCTCCTCCGTCGCTTGAGAATATGCATTCTTGTGAGGTATGATATGGCGTATAATTACCATTTCAGTAGTCTCTATTTATTCTGTTGAAGGGAGTGTGCTCTGATAATTTTTGCAGGGAAGAAAACATGTGCTTTTATTACAAAATACAAAACTTGCCATACTAATATTCATAGTAAACTCATAATGTAAGAAGATCGATTCTACCAGCTAGTTAAGACCAGTGACGTGTCATTGCTACTTTGGCCGAACCACAATCCTTACATCCATGTAGCCGTTTGGATTTGCAGATTTCTTGTGTGCTGAATACATACAGCGACCTAGTATAAATCTCCTTACTGTCGTTGTAATACTGCAGAACTGGTTGCCACGAAGAGTGATGAGCGCATGGCGGGTCGCAGGGATACTCCATGCAGCAGAAGGGTGGAAGGAGAATGAGTGTGGCTACTCCATCACCGACATCGACAAAGTATGGCAAGCTAGTCTACAGCATGGCTTTCAACCTCTTGGCATCCCTGCTCATGTTACACAAGAGCTGAGTTAAGATCTATCTCGATTTACAAAAAGCATGGGCATAAAGCATGGACATCTGTGATAACATGCAACGCACAATACAATAGCCTCTAGGATGACTTATCTAAAATTATGACTCACACCCTATTTATGAGGTTTTCTATTTGGATAGGATCCGTGATCTGTTTAACACAATCCATTTATATATTTATCGCCAAAGACTTCTACAGAATTACGTATTTTGTGTTATTATTAAGTTACAATAAAACATCTTTGTTGTGTAGCAATGAAATTCCTCAAGAATTTAGTTAATTGTCATTACTAGATATAGCGTTCATAAAATCCGTAATTTAATAAATTCGAATTAAATTTACTGATTTCTTAAGAAACGTACTCAAAGTAAATTTCTTGACTTTTTGCTTACTTGATCCATCTTTCTAATAAAAATTCTTAGAACTTGTCCCACCAGCATAGAATTGCCCCTCTTTGTGGTATGGACAAAAGGTAAATAAATAAATAATTACACATTTTCTTCAACCACTGTTCAAGTTCATTTTCAGCATCTCCCTTTGTAAAGAGAAGGCAATTTGTGCAGTAGCAGTTCAAGATGCTCTCTTTATTTGGTTCTCCTTCTATTAGCATATTCACGCCTTTCATTCGCTTTCAATGTGCTCTCCTATTTTATTATGCCTCTTGTCACGACCTACCTTCGGGGGAAGGGAATAGGTTTAGGGTATTGCTCAAGGGATAAGCCTATACCCATGATTAGGCGCGGATTCTCCCAAGCCCATAACTCGCATAACGTTGGAATATTTTTAAGAATTTTGCAAAAAAAGTCACTGCTAGCCTATTGGGATTGACTAGAAACCAAGTGAGGCACGGGAGTATGCCACACTTCCTATGCAACTAGAAAATCTAGGGTCGAGAACTTGATTATACTAATTGACCCATTAGTGCCCTTTCGGTACCTAATCTTGTTCATTTTAGAAAAAAAAAGATTTTTGTCAAGCAGTTTGGATTGATTTTATACCTATCCACTAACATGCGAGATGATCATGCGGGTATCAACTATTAAAATAACAGTTAGCAATCAAGGAAAGCGTTTAAATAAATTGCATGGGAGATCAAATATTTAACATTAAGGAAAAGATAAATGTTAATCTTAACTGGATTAAAAGGATCAAAACAGTAAAAGCATGCAAACAAGAGTAATTGTCTTTGAAGACCAATGAAGCCCTAAGAGCTTACTCAATTTCTTAGCACACTTTAGATTTAAGAAACTTTCATTTAAAAAAAAAAAAAAAAAGAAGAAAAAGCTCGAAAAGTTTGTTTTTAAAAATTTTCAAATGAAATTCTGAATTTTCTAATTTTTCAGAATTTTTTTATATTTTTAATGATTTTTTTTTACTTAGTCTTTTTCCCTGCACCTTCTGCTCAACGGTCCCTCCCGAAGCCACTTTTTGCCATTTTATAGTTTTCTATTTTTTTTTTTGTTTTGTTTTGCTTTTCTCCTTTTTCTTTTTTTCTCTTTTCTTTTCTTTACTTTTCCCTTTTTGTCTTCTTCTTCTTCGTGCATCCCCTCTGCACGCCCGAAGTTATCCAAACCCACTAAAGCCAAAGCAAACCCAAACCCATTAAACCCATCTAACCCAACCGATCAAGACTCGATGGAGCTCAAAACTCCATAGACCATATTAAACCCATCATCCAACATGACTCTTCTAACAATCCACACCAAAGTATGATTTCTAAAACAAAGCCCGCGCTAACCTACAGCAACGCCCTTTTCGATTTGACCAAAATAAAGCCCAACACCATCTCCTATTGGCCTCTTTACTCAGCCTCACGCGGTCTTCTTGCTCCTGTTATTGCAGAACAAAAAAAAAAAGCCGAAGATTGAATGTGAACTCCGGGCAATCAAAGGGCTGATAACACCTCCAAACTCCAACATAACCGAGACTACATCACCACCCGACCATCATCTATTCTCACTTATGAACATGCCAACATTTACCACACAAAGGCCAAAGACACCGAACAAGATTCGACAAAGGGGAAAAGCACATCGAACCACAGCATGCGTTGAGGTTAGTAAAAGATCACCATTAAGCAAAACCTATCACTACACATTTCAGCTACTAAAAATCAGAGGAAAATAGGTGTGACCTTGGTTCAAACATTTTGTCAAATAAATGGTCTGCAGTAGTTCTGAAAAACCCAACACGCACACGGACTAACAAAAAGAACAAGTCTCGGTTTCTTGGCTTGGCCAAACCAGGGTGAGGCACCAAAAGATTTGAGGAGTGAGCGTTTGGTCGTGGGGGTCCTTGTTGGATGCTAATTGCACAACCCCAAGATCTCCATAACTAGAACAAGAGCCTGCATAATTGAGTAGAAAGATTAACGCACTTGTTTTGTGATCCATTGTTTTTTAAAGCGGAAGCAGAAAAGGGATTATCCACGCATCAAGGGGATTACCCACGCATCAAGTCCTTCTCCTCTATTGCCCTCTATATCACTGACTCAATGAGGCGGCCCTCCTCACGTTTAGCGTTAGATAAATGCTCCTTAGATGAGGATACATGTGGGAATTAGGGTTAGAGGATAGACTTGAGCACTATTTATAGAGTTTCCAACCAGGCCCCCTCATCACGGGCCAGCCTCAACTCGACCCATACTAGCCAGCCCCATATTAGACTAATTAAGAAACCTTTTATCTCACCTTAGACCAACCATATTTTACAATAACCATAAAAACAGTAAATTACAATATCAATTAATATAGTCCACATTTGAAATTGTACTGTATGTGCGCACATTAATCCAAAGATAATTCTTAATAGTTAATCATATCCCATAAAGTCTCAAACACCGAATCATTGCGGTAACTGCATGTATACACACAGAGCCTTCCATGGTCACGAATGTTCTCAACTTTATTGATATGGATTTAATATGATAGTGTGACAAATGGATAACATCTCTTACAGAGAGATCCCATTTGTCAATCACAATTCTCTTACCTTTGGCGTCACAAAAACTTGTGCCATTAGAGAATGCTTTATGGTTCCAATGAACTCACATATGTCTCGTCCTTATAGTTAACATTTCTTTATGTATAATAAGACATATGCATAAGGCTAATAACCGAATGCCCCTAGCCTTCACTCAAGGTTTATACAATCCCTTGAGACTTTATCAATATGTATTCAACATAATAATAACACATTCAAAATATTTCATTGAATGCAAAAGTTGATACATATCAAACCGTTACTAAATGTAACGAACACAGATGAAACTTTTATCAGAGTAAAGCCAAAATAACTCCCACTAAACAACAGCATCTCATGATGCTCCTAGGCCCATGTTAATGACATGTCACTCAAATACACATAGGCGTAGGCCTTTAATTAATGGATCTGCAACCATATCATCTGTGGAAATATGTTATATTATTACGTCACATTTCTGTACCATTTCTTTATGGTCAAAAATTTTGACCGTCATATATTTAGACCCCTTGAAACCTCTGTAGCTAATAAAAATACTACAAATTTGTTGTCTCATTACAACCGTATGGGTCAATCCATAAAGTTAAAAATGGTCAACTTCTTAATGAGGTTCCGGAGCCTAATAGCCCAAGTAACAATCTAAAAAAATGTTACAAACTCTGCTTCCATAGTATAAGATGACATAGAACTTTATTTACTGCACTTCCTGCTAACATAAATATATATATATTCCGTTATTGATATTATGTCATCCTAATAGCCAGCAAAGTTTATATCTAAATATCCTACTAGCTACAAGAATTGAACATGTCTGTAAATTAGCATATAATCTCTTATCATATTTAAGTACCTTAAAACCTTCTTGGCAGCAATGCAGTGATCGTGTCCTGAATTTGATTAATGTCTGCCTAGAAGCCCCGTCGCAAAGACGATATTTAGTCTAGTGCAAATTTGAGCATACATTATACTTTTAAGTGCACTGACACAAGGTATACCATTTAATTAGATTTTCTCAATATCTAAATAAGGACAATGTGATAGATTTAGTCCATTACCCTTAACAACAGGAGCAATTCCTGGCTTACAATGATGTATATTGAATAATTCCAAAATACGATTAACAAATGTCCTCTGAGAAAATCTAATAATGTGAGAAAAAACAATCCTTACGAATCTCAGTGCAAAGAAGAGATGCCTCAAGGTCACTACTTATAAACAAAATATCATGTACAAAGAGTATGGGAAAATTAAATTTCCTCCCACTGACCTTGCAGTATATATGAAATTACTTTGTTTGCAATTGAACAAAATAACAACACTATAAAACTTTGATAATATTATCTGGAAACTTGCTTAAAACCATTAATAAGACTTTTCAGTCTACACACAAGTTTACTTGAATCTGCTACAAAATCCTCCAGTTGCACTATATAGATTTTGTATATATTTATTTGGCGTAACTCCATATAAAAAATAAACTGTTAATGTCACGTTCACTCTGAAAGAATCTTTAAAAAATACTAAAAATAAATAATTATTTCTTCACTATTAATTAACCACCTCTCTTTCAGAGTGAAAATTTTAGTTACCAATTTGGCTTTAAATTCCACAATCTTTCTTTGAAATCCTTGTAGTTTTGTACGCCAATTTGCAACTAATGAACTTGTGATCTTTAGGCAAGTCAGTAAGTTTCCAAACACTATGATGTTTCATAGATTGTATATCGCATTTTATGGCATCTAATCACACACTTGATTAAGGATAAAAAAAACAACATTTATTTATGTCACTAAATCAACCATGTAGTGGATATTGCAATCATGCTCTCACAAATAGACTATATAGTTTAATGGAATAACTTATCGTCTTTTCCTAACAAATCGCCCGAGTAAAGTTACAACCACTTCATTCTATACTTGAGAGATTTGAAAAAATTTCATCATAAACTATATCAATAATAGTACCTTAAATCTCAACAAGTTTAGTCTATAGTATAGGAGATTCCATAATTGTCTGTACCACAATTATCTGTATAGGCAAAGACAAAGACACGGTGATTTTCCATCGTACTATTATCCTTAATAGTCTGAGAGCAACTATTATCTACAATTACGTTGAACTGTAGAAACTTTACAGTATGTGATTCCATAATACTTGTACTTTCTTTAGGGTCATAAAATTAATACCCCTTTTAACAATCTGGGTAAGATACAAACTAATTCTGAATGGATCTAAATTCCAACGCACTTAATATTGGATTAGATAACCCCACTTCTGCATGACACCTCTAAATTTCATATGATTCAAGTAATTTATGTCCAGTCTATAACTCAAAAGAAGTTTATGAAACAACTTTTGTATATGAAAATGCTGCTTTCAAAATATCAGTCCACAGAAAACCGAATAAATTAGTCTTACTAATCATACTCATCACCATGTTCAATATGGTGCATTTATGCCTTTTGGCCAAATCTTTTTGTCAGAATTTTCAAACATAGTAATTAAGTTATCACCCCATAATCTATCAAGTATTTGACAAATGACCCTTTAAGCTATTTCGCATTGTCATACTTGCCAAAATACTCACGGCCACTATTAAGCCTGACAACCTTTTAAGACTAATTGTAATTGTTTTATTCTTTATCTCGGTCATTTTCCTTAAATAGAAAACTTTTGGAAACAACATTTTAACCATATATGAGATGTATATGTCATTAGGACTTAAACACAATTTTTGCAGATGTGTCCTAAATTCGATATTAGACAAGACATAATTACAAGCCACTAAGGCTTCCATCATCTTATAGCAGTGCAGTCGACAGGCAAACCACTTTTCAAGTGTTTCAGAATGGAACGCTTCATGGACAATAAACAAATTCTATTGCTCTTTTTTCAAGCAACAAATCATATGCCCACAACTTAAAATTTCAAGCAATAAAAAACCTTAATAATAATGGAGTTATTAATTACAGAAAAGGTGACTGAAAAACAAGCAATATATATAATTAACATCATGTGAGCACCGTGTAACTTAACATACAAGTACACATCCAGAGAGTTACATGTATAATCATATAATCACATTTAAGCAGAATACATGACATACAGTTGTACACTCCCTACATGATAGCGATTATGAGAATATATTCCAATTTTCGTGAATTCATCACCTTTGGGCATATGAATCACTAGGATCAGTCACTTCTCCACCATACCATCATGTATCCCTCCATGAACTAATACACAATCACCTTATTTGGGAGTATGACCACGCATTATACCAGGGGATATCCCAATTAGCATACGAGACCGAAATTTTTCAAACCCAATCAAGCGTGCCACTTTGGCAATCACTACTCAATTAAATCCTTGAAACTCTCTCATACTAGGGATATAAACTTTACTTCTCACATACACCATATACATGTGATTTTAAATTTAGTGATAGGGGTAGTAAATCACTAAAATTACATATCATGCTAATTACATTGCTTTATTCATTAATAAAAATTAATCATACACACACACATATATATAACGAACCTGAAAGACAGATTCCAATGAAATCATCGATCACAGTAACACGAGAAACTTCTCATAATAGAGAAGAAAGCATCTCTTATGCACCCCGATTACAGATTACTAGAACAACATAAAAAGAATGATGATCTAGAAGATCTCTCACAAATTAACATCAATAGTAATACAGGGTACACCAGATCGAAAAAACCTGACAACCGATCCACTATCGCTCATGAATTTCATAAGGCAAACATGACTCCAAGGCCAATGGCTGATATATTAGCCAATTTTAAGTAACAAATATCATTGCATCAACCAATGGCCTATAAATTGAGTCAAACCACAAAACCAAATATCTAAACTATAATAGTAGATACCATTGCTCTGCGTAAATATTGTCATACTTCTTAACTATAAAAAATGTTCAACTCGATGGACATTAACAAGTGACCAGATGAGTTTAGGTACAATATGCAGTAAGTTAACTGACATGTATTACCCACTTTCAGCAGATGTATTAATTAGTACAATTAATTTGGTCACAAGTTCTTAAGACGTCCATCATTCAAAAGTTACCAGCATGTAAAGGAGTATGTATGAGCAACAAAAGTTTCATGACTTTTACTATTTCTCATCATCTTAATACATAATTCAAGTACTATCTCATAATGGTTGTATCTCATTAAGCTAACTTCAGTTCACAATAAATTTTAATTTTTATTAATGAATCACATCATTATAATGTTTATGTGATAACATACCTGTGACCCAACACTTGTATTTCCAAAATCACAGAAAATACAAGAAAAATACGCAAAAATACACAAAAAATACACGTATTTAGGGCTTTGTATGTATTTTCACATCCATAAAATCATCAAACATATAAAATAAATACACCATGAGATAGAGCATGAATCCAACGCCACCAATCACGCGTCGAACGGAGACTCCACGCGCCCACACGCGTAGCCGGAGTGCGAGGTGCGTGGAGCCACGCACTAGTGTCAAGAGACCAGTCAAAACCAGTCCGACCGGTCGCGGTCCGACCGGTTCCCGGCTCGACCGTCCGGTCCAGCCGCTCGGTCTGACTAGTTGACCGGTCCGATCAACAGTTGACCGGGTCGGGGTTGGTCATTGGGTCGAGTCGAGTCCTCGGGTCGGGTCGGGTCCGGGTTACTGACGTCATCGTGACGTCAACACCCACGTGCTTCGCACGCGCGAGCCGCGTGCCCGCGCGTGGGAGCGCGTGAGGGCACGTGACTGTGCATGGGGCAAGTGCTCGACGCCTAGGCGGCGCGTGGCCCCCGGCAACACGCCGCCCACGGTTTTGCTCGTCTCGTTGAGCCCAGTCCGAATTTGTGATTTAATTTTATTTTTATTGAACAAAACATCACGAAAATCACAAATTATGGCAAAAACCTTATGCGTTTGAGTTCTAGGGTTATGGTTGCTCTGATACCACATGTTTGACGCAAATTACGCAACCCTAAGATCTCCATAACTAGAACAAGAACATGCACAATTGAGTAGAAAGATTAACGCACATGTTTTGGGATCCATCGTTCTTTAAAGCGGAAGCAGAAAAGGGATTATCCACGCATCAAGGGGATTACCCATGCATCAAGTCCTTCTCCTCTATTACCCTCCGTATCACTGGCTCAATGAGGCGGCCCCCCTTACGTTTAGTGTTAGGTAAACGCTCCTTAGGTGAGGTTACATGTGAGAATTAGGGTTATAGGAGAGACTTGAGCACTATTTATAGAGTTTCCAACTAGGCCCCCTCATTACGGGCTAGGCTCAACTCGGCCCACACTAACCAGCCCTATATTAGACTAATTAAGAAATCTTCTATCTCACTTTAGACCAACCCTATTTTACAGTAACTGTAAAAACAGTAAATTACAATATCAATTAATATAGTCCACATTAGGAAAACTCTTATAGTCCTTACCAGCTCGGAGACGGTGGCGGGAAGGCGAGCTCAAGATGAATCAAGCAATGGCCGACCCCCCTCCCACGATGTTTCCGAGGCGAGATCCTCGGGAGAAGGGAAATTCGTACCAGAAAAATGAAACTCACCGGAGGTTTGGATACAAGGGTGACCAGGTCAAGACGATGAGGATAACGACCGGGGTCGTTGAACAAAACTCAGGCACGCCAATCGACCCGAGAACTCCTTGCTTTTAGTCGCTCTCTTCTTTACCGAGAACAACACCACGAAGCAAGGGAAGCTGCGGCTTTTTGGTTCTGGCTAGGAGGCGCAAACCTCGCGTCGGGGGTGGCTAAGCGACGCTCGGCTAAGGTGGATTCTAGGTCTCCTTCTTCCCAGTCACTCTCCATTTCTCCCCCTCTCTGTTCTCCCCCTTCTCCCCTGCGGTCATGTTCCCTTTTCAGTTCTCTCTTCGTGTTCTCTCCTCCTCTCTCGATCTGTGTCCTCGTTCTCTGTGTTCTGCACCCCCCTTTTTCTTTTGCAAGTCCTCCAAGCTTTTCAAGGCCAATGGCAGGTGTGCCTGGCTCCTGCCTTGCCAGCCAGTCGACCAGCCCGGTCCCCGACCCGCGGATCACGCTGGAGCTACTCCCCCTATCCTTCTGCTCTCTCTGTCGCTTTGCAGGTCTGCGCGAAGACCAACCAGGGGGAGGAAGGATGGGCGCGGGCTGAACCGAAGGAGAAAAGAGGCTAGGCCGGGCCTAGCGCGAGGGAAAAAGAAAAGGAAGGGGGTAGGCCGGACAAGGCTGGATCGGGCCCGACCCGACCGTTTTTTTTAATTAATTAATTATTATTTTTGTGACTAATTCTTAACCTTTAATGTTATTAAGTCTCAAGTAAAATGACAAAATTTAGGTGTCAATACCTCTGTTAGTAGGTCTCCATGTGAGATATTGTGCAAAGTACAAAGTCCATCCAACTATTGCACTCGCATCAATTAGATTTATTAGATTGAGCCAACTAAATTTTAAAAATATGCGAGACCCACATTATATGCTAGTAAAAACAATAAGTTCTACGGGGAAAATTGTCCAAAAATGCTTAAATCTATCATACGGCTAGCAATTCAGTTTTGAACCTTTTTTAATTTGACCAAAGTAGTCCTATATCTATTGATCATTTTCTAATGCAGTCTATTAGACCAATTTAAGTCAAGAAATGCTAACATGTCAGTCCAGTTGGTGCCGCAGTCTCAGTTAATACCGGCAGTTCTATGTAGCATAACCAATAGCCAACATTAAAAAACATGAATCAAACCAATATCGTTTTGCTTTTTTTTATTAAAAACCTAATTTTTACCTTTTCTTTTCTTTTCCACTTTACTATTCATCTTCTTTTACACGTCATTATATATCACTATTGGCTGGTGGTGGTTGCACATATAATAGAATTGAATAGATGAATTTTCTACACACAATCACTTTTTAGAGAAAGTTCTTCACCTGATAGTGCTCAGATTTGTCGTATAACGTGCAAAGTAAATTATGCTAGTTAACGACGGAGAGCAACGATAACATGTCAATTGCAACATATAGCAATTATATATCATACAAGAAACATATGTCGATGTTGTTAATGTCCAATTCAAACTATTAAATGGATAACTAGTTAACCACGATACAGAACCACACAACCAACGAATATCAAGCAATAATCTTTCAATTTTATTTGCATGAGAGATGTACATGCACGCACTTGCGAACTTTGAGTTGTCACTTGTCTTTGACTATATATTATGACTCATTTGCGATTGACTTACATGTGTTTGAGGTTTGGGGTGCACTACAATAGTACGTGATTTTGGTCCCTTGGGTGGTTCATGCGACATACCAATTCAATGCGAAAGAGCCCAGCGGGAAGGACTTGGGCTACTTCCTCATATTCCCTTTTCTTCTAGGGAGGATGGTTCACAATCAGATCTGGATCTCTCTCTCTCTCTCTCTCTCAAGCACGAAGATCATTCTTGGATTTTCTGTTAAATAAAACAATGCGTTAAGAAATGTTGCTCCAACGGAAATTAATAGGCGAACAAGACTTCATATGAACAGTAGCCAGTCAAACCCCATATCTGGAATGTGCGTTTAAATGAGCGGGACCCTTGGCAATTTAAGCAACATCTTCTTGACCAATAGCACAGCATAATCAAGGAAACAATGATTAAGGGCCATCAACGACATTATTGTACAGATTCACCGGGAAAAGAAAAATCAATCATAGTTTAGTCAATTCTTACTCATTCTTTGGACAAAATTTATTTTTTCTTTCACTGTAAAGACGACCAGATATTGCTTAGTGGGACTCTATTTTATGTGAGTCACAAGACAATCCCAAAAGCCTCTCATTTGTCACTTTGGAAAATAGATGGTGTCATCATCACCGTCCTAATTCATGTGGAATTCCTCTATCACTGTCTTCACCGAGCCCTACACCATCATTTTCTCTACTCTCGCTTTCACTCCCACCAGCATTGCTTCATTGTCACTATCTCATGTAAGTTATGCCTTATGAAACACCAACACTTTTCGAGAGCCTCCATGTTGTATCGGACACTTTGACACGTGTCGAACACTTTCTGACACTCAGTCAACACGTGTTAGAAAATCCGACACCTAGTCAACTCTCACGATACTCTCCAACGCTCAAGTTGAGAATTCTAACCTGCGAGTTTGGAATTCTGACACATACATGATTAATTATAAAAATTTTGAATAAATAAAGGTCAAAGTGTAAATATGTAAAAAATAAAAAAATATTAAAGGGAGAAAAAAGAAAAATCTAGCTTTCTCTTCTCTTCCGACTCTTACTTCCTATGACACACAATTCACCCTCCAAATTTGTTTTTTTTTCTCTTTTTTTCTGACACACTCTAACACATGAGTCAAAATATGGATTGCTTTTTTTTTTTTCTCCAAATTATGGATTATTGGCGCGGAATTGAATTTGTCAAATTGAAACAATAAATGACATTAACAAATTGTGGATTAATGTTTTTAATATAAATTCATCCTAGGCTCTTTTTATTATTTATTTGTTTGTTAATTTGAATCAAATTAATTTGATTCAAATAATCATAAAAATGATCATTTATCCTGTATATATAAAAATATACATTTAATATACAATGTCTCAATATATTGAAATGTTCTATTTTTTGAGAAACGACATGTCAGCATGTCGTGTGGTGTGATGTCGCAAGTCGCGTGTCGATATTGATATTACTTAGGTTATGTCGCATGTCGCATAATAGAAAGACTGCTGAACCATGACGACTCTATCTCTGAATGTGTTATCGTGTCTTTTATAATGAAAACGAGTCAATACTCCTAGACCAATGATCAGCTGCAATTTCTATTTACACAAGTTAAATATATTGAGATGAAATAAAAAGTCTGGTTGGATCGGGCTTTGTGTCGGACTTCTTTTAATAAAGTCGGACAACTACTTATCATGTAGGAGTATAGGCACGCACATGGTACTTAGTAGGGACCAAATGACTCATTGTAATAAGATAGCCAACATAGTCGGTTTTGCATTTAAGCAACTATAGCTTTTAATGTTTACATTTTGATTTCATGATATTGTTAGGCAAACTTTGATTTTTTTACCTTTTTTTATTTTTCTTTATATTTCTTTTTAGCCATAATGCATCCATTCGTGGAACACATAGCATACATAGTGCTACTTGCGATACTTTTGTACATGACGGCAATCACGAGAACTACTTCAATTGCATCCATCACTTGCTACATCACGTACATTGATTTCATGAACAATATGGGTCACTGCAACTTCGGGCTCATTCCCCACTGGCTCTTCACCATCTTTCCACCTCTCAAGTACTTAAAGGACTCTCCATCATAAGTCTACAATACGTAATTCAATTTCATTATATATATCCCTATTGTTTTCACACTGTTAGAAGCATGAAAAGGAAAGCCTCTACGGAATCATTTAACTGATGGTGAATAAATTTATTTATAAAAAGCACAATTCACAAAAATAATATTTATAAGGGAAAATCAAACTAAGGATAAAAATATATAAAGCATTTAATACTAGATCATTGAAAGGAGCTTGGGAACTCGAACATATGCTTTTCGCAATATCAATTAACGTAATGAAATAAAGCTATTGTTATAGCGCAGGCTGGATGCACACGTCCTAAGGCTATTCCTGCCATTAAATTTAATGGGTATGGCTTTTCACTCGTCCGATGGCTTCTATGTAGAAATCAGCCTAATACCATAAAAAAACTTCCAACTTTAACCCTTATCCCGATTCTACCTACTTTAGGTACAGTCACAATTCTATTTTAAACTTTTTTTTTCTCTTAAAAAAAACCCTCAATTTTAGGTTATGCCTCAATTCTACCCTAATTCTTTTTTTCCATTAAAAATCCCCAACTTTAGGTCTTATCCCAATTTTACCCTTTAATTTGTATAGTCTCACAAAAAACCACAAACCCCATTAACCCTCTGTCCAAAATTTCTTGTTGACAATCGAGAGATGGAAAACTCTCAAGTATGAGCTGTTCGAGTGTCCTAATTGCGAGCTCTCTTATTGCGAGAGATGAAATATTTGCAAGCACTAGAGATTGACGATCGAGTGCAAAATCCAAAGGGCAATTTTGACGGAGGATTAATAGAAGCAGATTTGAGACTCATGTAAAAGTTACTGATATTTAATGAGACAGAAAAATAGAGTAAAATTGAAATTGGAAGTAAAATTGGGATTCTTTTATGAGATAAAAATAAAGTTTAGGATTTTCACAGGACAAGAAAAAGTTTAGAATTAGTACTGTATCTAAAGTTGGGGATTTTGTATGGGACAAAAAAACGTTTAGGTTAAAATTAAGATAGGATCTAAAATCGAAGGTTTTTACAAGACAAGAGGTAGAATTGAGACCATAGTTAAAGTCAGAATTTTTTAGGGTATTAAGTCCGTAGATATCTATACTTAATGGCTCAAATAAATTCATCAAACGATTTCTTCGATGTAAGTACCTTTTTTATATTATTTACATGGAAAGTAGGACAATTATCAAGTTATAAAGTGAGAAGAAGTCTCTTGTAAGATATGTAAGGCCTTACAGGCACAAAAATAATTTCAAATTAAGGAAATAAGATCCCTCCCTTTAAAGGGGCAGTTGACGTTGCCCTCTTATTATTGGTCCAGATTTTTTTATGTTAAATATCAGGCCTTGTCAATCATTAGGTTCAACGACGAAGTATACGAATTATGCTCCGTGGGAGATAATGAACTAAAACTCCATTTATTTTGTAAAGAATGAATAATTTGGAAAAATTTTTTTAAAAAAATTGATTAACTATACTGCTTGAAATAATTAGTTAATGAAAAATAATTTTATTATTGATAATAAAATATTTCTAAATGTTTTTGTGGACTTTATTTATTCATTTTTATAAGATATAAATAATTATTTTTAGAAAAATATTTTTCAAATTATTCATTCTCCGTTAGATAAACAAAGCCTATGGAACCGCGGGAGTGAATGCGTGAATTAGAGAAAATTTTTTACTTAAGGTAGACCGATTTTTCATAAAATAAAAATATATATTCTTTTAATGTTTTTAATAAATATTTTCAAAATTGAACCCTTGTATTTAAGTGCATTTAAAGTGTATTCTTATGACACTAGTTCTCGTGGCAAATGGACTTTTAGTTAGAAATTACTTGTGAGTCATAACATTTCGATAGGTTCCATTCATTGCACCACACCCAACTCCAAACAAACTACAATCTTTTCATGTCGATCTACAACTGCATATACAGATCGGTGGACCGGTCAACAAACGCCACATACGAGACATCCCTTCGAAGATCAGAAGATTCACCAGATGTGGTGCATTTGACGCACCTGACAATACCGTAGTCTATCTATCATCTACCGCTGGGATTCGCCTCCCTCGTGTCTCGGCCTCACTCACCCAAGTGGTACCTATGGATGATGTGGCCAGTCACGCTCACCTCCGCATTGTGGACTGGATCTACGGCCACTCTTTCGACTTGGAGAGGAACAGCTTCAAAAAACTCGAGTTGCAATCCTGGGTGATTCCAAGATACAATGTCCAAGAGCTCAGAGAAAGAGATTGTTATGTTTTCACACTTTGGTGTTTACTTTTCCTTTGTTCCTGGTGTATGAAATTTAATTATTTTCTTTTCTGCCGTATTGTTTACCTTATGATTGGGAAAATGTCATGGTGGGTCACCAACCTAATCCCACCTAGGGGATGGCCAGCCCGTTTGTCCCAAAGGGCGGGACTCGGACGCCCGCCCTGGGTGGGGGGCCGAGGGGGTGGTTGGGGGTGCACTCCATCCCGGCATTCCTTGCTTTTCCGCACCTCTCGCATGTCACATGGGAAATTATTGGCTGACTCAACAATTTGACTGGAAATGGTTAAGTTGTTCGACGGTTTAATATTTACCTTATTTTTAATTACTCGATTGGATCTTATGTATGATAAAACACAGGATCATAATTCGACGGATTTCTTGTCAGGCAAGCGGTATTTGGGCCCATAAGATGCTCAAAAACGGCGTGAGATAGCTTCAGTTCGAAATTGAGTCCATTACATCACAGCACTATATTAAGTCATCTTGTCCATATCTGAACCAAACCTGATGAAGAGAAAGAGGGCGTTTAGGCGTCGAGGGATGATAGTGAGCAATGTTGTCGGCAGCAGTGAGGTGGTCTGAGGCGGCGGGAACGGTGGTAGGGGATGGTGGTGGTAGACTTGGGTTGTGGTGTTGGCTCTGTCGGTGTTGTGGGGCTAGAGTCTCTTGGGGATTTCTTCACTAGATGGCCTTTTAGTCGTTCTAGCCAGGCTGAGGTATGAGATATGTATTTTAAAAAGTAGACCTAATGTTTTTAGCGAAGGGTGAAAATTCACGTATTTTTTTCCCTAATATTCTTGTCATACTAATTTAAATAGGGATAATAACCAAATAAGCCATAAACCCATTGTACATATATTGTATCAGTCATAAAATTTTTAATTCGTCTAATTTAATTTTAAATCTTTGACGATTTACTTACTGATTCTTTCTGAGTATCATGGACCCTAATGTTTTCCTCCCACTAATTCAAACGTGTTGGTCGTAACAAGTGTCCCCACCTACCTACTTCAACAACCCAATACATGGCAAGGTAACGATTAGCTGGACTTGGAAACATAGATAAAGAAATCGATGTACATGGGCAAAGGAACGTCCAACTACAACAAATTGGGTCACCGAACGCAATTTCAAGGCATTAAAATACGATGTTGGATCTGTTTTTCCGGACGCTGGTCGTCTAAACAACAAAAGGGACATCGCCAAACAAGAACAACTACATGGTTAGTGGTGCAGTAGCGCGTGACATCGTACTTTAGTCTCTTAATGGTACTGATGAATTTGCTGTTGTTGGATGCTGATTTGGGCCCTCCGGATTGTGCATGAACTTTTTTTTTGGTGAAAATGTGCATGAACTTCATCTTCACAAAATAGATGAAACCTATCGGCTTTGGAAGAAAATAAATAGGACACGAAGAGTGACAATACCTTGGAAATTACACGAGAAATTGGTAGATTAATGCAAAAACTCGAAGAAGTATTTAAGGAAATTAACAGAGGTCTCATGAAAGAGGTCTTGTTTTTTATTTTCATTACCCAACTGTACCGTCACATGACAAGTCTGCAAATTTTCACCAGATTTGATCTAATATAATATAAGATTTACCTACCCATGAAAACCAAGTGTATCCACTGAAGTCGTGGGGACAAATTATTTTTCTAAATAGGAATTGCTTCATTTTTTAACTAATTTAAGTGAGGTTGATAATTTTTTTTTGTATTTTCATAATTAATTTTTTAATGTGAGCAACGAAGTCGTGAATTGCTATTCACCAACAATGAACAACTTGGGCACGGCACTGAATCCGTTTGAGGTTACTTGTGTCGCTCGTTAATTGGAACTTGGAAACATTGTGCGAACGGCATTGTTAGTCACATGAAGAAAAGATGTGGACCGGAACTCACGTTAGTGCTAAACGGAAGGACAAGTCATCTAACTATCCCCGCTTACGTCGTGCAAATTACTTATTCTATCAAGAATTTAGTGCTTGAGGGTCAGAAAAAGAAGAAAGGATCGGTAGATAAACTGTTTTGTGCACGGAAAAAAAAATTCGAAGTCATTCGTAATTTTGCAAAATGAATTGTGTCCTCACTTTTCTTTTATATCGATAGGATGTTTGTTAGTTTTTTGACATCTGATTATTTCTCATATGATATCACGCGTGCCTCTTAAACACTGATAATATTATGCTCCTGAGAATGGCTTCAAGAGAATGCACAAGTGTGTTGATTCGAATTCAGACCTAAGTAAGAAAGATGAATACGCCTACTATCCCCGCAGTTCTCGGGATTTAAAATAATTTTATTGTTAGCCAAAGAGAAAAATGTCATAAAAATAGTTGATGCTGATAGGAGTGTCGTCGAATGCGAGGTAGAAAGGGGCATCTGACTTGCCAACCCTCTTTAACAAAATTTTAAGAACAAGGACTCGGATGCCGGGGGAAGAAGGCGACGTACTAGCTTTATTCCACGCATCTTTCTCTTATGTTTAAAGCACTCTATATACTTCATACCATAGAATATAAACACAGAACAGGAGCATCCGATCATGTTCGATGATAAAGGTTAAAAGCACGTAGATATGAGAATTTGTCAGGCTATTTGAGTGCATTCGTTTCAAGTACGAAATCAAACTTACCAGGGTTCGCAAAAATAGATTAGAGATCATGTGCAAAAGATAAATGACAGAATGGAAAAACTTCACTCGAATAAAAATTAAAATTGTTTCATCTACCTATATCGCAATGCCCATGCAAACGACGGGATCGCTTGTTAACGACAACATAGAAAATGGAAATTCATCTATAATCTTAGCTCAAGAGATTATTTGACAAATTATGTATCTAAGCGATTCGATTGATAACTCTCAAATGCTCATGTGCTCTGGATGGAACTCGGCCCATCCATCCGACCCCTCAACAGAAACAAACATATTTTCCGAAAGCCAAAAGCCAATAGCAGAAGCAAAAGTACTCTCACCTCCTTTACCAATAATACGGTTTACTGAAACAAAGCTGATCTCAGTAGCAAATTGAACCATGCCAAAAATAATTTAAATGGGGAGAAATCAAATTAGTGACAATACTAAATCATTTTCGGCATAATCAACGTTTAGTTAAGCCATGTCGCCTACCGAGAATTCTCACCCGGAACCACTACTCCCTTCCCAAAAATGCTCTGCGAGAACAACAGGAAACCGAGGATCACGCCACTGCTCGGCCCATGTCCGCCCTCATGATGCGGAGGACTGACCCCGACGACGTGGCTCCGGCAGAGAGGACATGTGGGGCGGCGCTTGAACCACACGTCGATGCACTCAGCGTGGAAGCAGTGGCCGCATCCCTGCAAATTCCGGTAGCGCTCACCGGTGGCGACTTCATGCAGACATACCGTGCAGTACGGAGGAGCTTGATGTCTCCGGCAAAGAGTGAGAGCCGGAGGGTACTGGCTCCATCGGAACGTGTTGGCGCAGAGACGGACGAGGAAGGCGATGACAGTCACGACGGCTGATGTGGCTTTGTCAAGAACCGTCCTCGCTGTAGCATTGAGCTTGGGAATGCTCGCCATGTAAATTCTCTCTCTCTCTCTCTCTCTCTCTCTCTCTCTCTCTCTCTCTCTAACTTTAAGGGGATTAGGTTGGCGTTTTCTATGCTTGCAAGCGTATATAGTGGATTCCTCTCAACGCACTCTACTCTTTGGATGACGAAAATATACAGCTAAATCTCAACAACACCATGGACCATTTTGACGTGAAGTCATGAGCAATTATTATAAGTGTGTTTGTTTTACATAATAAATTAAATCTAGACCATTAAATATAATGAGTTTTATCACATCTAACAGTCGAGATTAAATTTAACATGTGTACCCGATTCATGAAATATTTTCTTGTTAAGTCATAAATCCATTAGCCTTTGTTTTTTTTTTTCCCCATTTTCACAATGGCTTCGAAGGCTTAATTGGACAAGCGATACCATGCTAGCAAGTGAGACGGTACATACTTTCCGTTTGTCATAATGTACCAATTTGTGATTTTTCGTAATATTAATTTAATTTAACGGAAATTAACAAAGGGCAATTTTTTACAAATGTACCATTTTAGGGTTTTGGTGGTAAAAAATTAATTGGGGTAAATTTGTCATAAATGTACAAGTTTGGATTTTTTGTGGTCAAAATATTAATTTGAGGTATATTTGTCACGATTGTATCAATTTAGGATTTTTTGTTGCTTTAACCCTTTTTTGTTTGGGCTGTGGTTGATATTCTCTTGATATTTGATGTAATTACCAAATAGTAGGGAGCTATCCAACTTACAATGACATTAAACAAAATGATGATCAAGAAGAAAGGATTTGAGAATCTGGATCTTCATAATGCATTGAATTCTCTACACCTTCCTTTCCCCTGTTGTATTTCCCTCTCTTTCTCACTCAAGCCAATAAGCTGAGAATGTGTGATCTGAATGTATATGGATGCACATATTTCCATTGTTGTTCCTAATTTACTGGAAGTTACCTGAATAGGCTGGCTTTCATTGTCCGAAACACAGAACGTGGCAGACTTGCTAACAGAACCTTCTAGTATTATACTATTAGGAACTTAGAAGTAAAGTCATTCGCAATGCGAAGTCATGCAAGAAAAACCCTTAATTGAAATTTTTCTTCGCAAAGATGAATGATGGTGACATGTGTGCACTTAGATATTCCTACTATGATAGTGCATACATATCATACTCAAGAAGGGTGCTTGCTAAATGAGACCTTTCTTCTGACAGCGTCTGCAATAAAACTCCGTAAAAATTTCTGTGCATGACAAAATCCCCTATCTACTTCCTCCTGGCAGCAATCTATCGTTGTCTGCGCTTTCCTTATTTTAGATTCCTTTGTTAGAGGTCTAACGTGAAATCTGTCATTCTCTACATGATGCTTCCTTGAAGCCAGCATGTTTAGGTCTTTTTGTTTCATCTATAACCGGCAATATGAAAGCAATATTCATTTAAAAATATAGCGTGAGCGTTCTGCTGGAACAGTGAATGGAATATTAAGGGTCCCTATCTTTGTATGGTTTATTATATCACTATATTGTACCTGGCTTCTACTAAGTATATGCAGTTGATTGCTCTGCATTTGTTCTGCTATTACATTTATTCATGTTGTTGCATGAGTAGTTGGGCCTAGTGGCATGACCCAGCTTCTGTAGACTGGAAAGTTGGACACACTCTACACTGGCCAAATTTAAAGAGAAGAAACACTAGAATAATTAGAAGAATCTTCTATAAGAGGGAGTTCTCTTTGTGATCCGTTTGTGTGTGTGTGCAGTTTTTTATAATAAAATACAAATCATCGAGCTCCTATCTGAGATGCAGGCTAAAGATTTAAATCTTGCCAAATCATCAGCTGAAGAGGTCGGTGTCAAGTGCCCAATGACATTCCAAGCACAAGACATGTAAGTACTTTGTCCATTTGTGCTGATTCTCAGAATTTCATTGTTCTTGACTTCATTTCACCATTTCCTCCTTTAAAAAGATGTTAAGATGAGTACTTTTTTTGGGCATGGTTGGATTCGCTCCTTTTTAATTTATCTCGTTAAAATGTAACTACGGTGTTAAAGTAAGCAGCCTAACATACAGATTAACAAGTTGACTAGTCTTTGAGATGACAAATTTCACCATTGCCAGAAAATAATGAAGAGGAAAGCATTCTCATGTTGTGTCTCAAGGCAAACTTTAAGTCTTAGGATTGTTTTTCAAAACAACTGCCAAATTGTATAATTTTCTATATGTTTGATTACTGTTGCTCGTGATGATTATTTTCAGATAAAATACTGTTTTCTCAATATGACTTGTTTCTCTAGATACTCGGGGCTATGCAAAGATGGACACGAAAGCAAGGACTTTTCTTGCGTTTTCCGCCACTATTATTCCGGTATCGATGAGCATAAGGGTAATTAGTGAAGACTCCTAATTGCAATATCAATGCTCAAAATGCTGAGAGCCTGAGACTTTTTATTTTGTCTTTTAGCATCTACAGGGTTTTTCAGACTGTTAGCTTTCAGCTTGATGATTCAAACATGTATGCCCAAGAAAGCTTTCCTTTTTTTCTCCACTTTTTCTGTTTGTTCCAGTATAAATCGGCAAAGTGTTTATGTACTATAGTCTCCTTAAGCAGTTTCACATTATGGTCCAATGGTTTTGGCCTTTGTTTATTCAAAAGCACCTGGCAGTTCAGTAATATTGGAGCCCTCTTTGTGACCGATAGTTGACAGGACTTTAAAGCTGATTTGCTTCTGTGTATCAAACTTGTGGCTTCATTCTGGTCACTCTCTTTAAATTTTATCAAACCTTAAATTTCTCTCCAGTTCATTTGCAGATGTGAACATGATAAAAATTTATTATGCTTGACAGTTTGATCACATTGCAGACGTGCTTAAAAGGAATGATACGTCCATTGATTTAAATGCATTTCTTCTGTAGATCTTAATGCAGTTCAGAGGAACATTGCAATCTGGGTAGAACTCTCACTACATTGATAGACTCGTATATAGAATAAGAAAAGTTTCTTGAGCTATCCTCCTTTCCTTCTTCTCTAAAGGTTAAAAGGTAGTGTTATTCTTGATGAACTTTGGCCCCGGAGAAATGTGCTGCGCCGTAGTTATTGTTGGACACAAAATTGCGTAACCCCAAGATCTCCATAACTAGAACAAGAACATGCATAATTGAGTAGAAAGATTAACGCACCTGTTTTGGGATCCATCGAACATAAAGCGGAAGCAGGAAAAATGGATTACCCACATATCAAGGGGATCCACGCATCAAGTCATTCTCCTCTATTGCTCTCCATATTACTGGCTCAATGAGGCGGCCCCCTCACATTTAGCGTTAGGTAAACGCCCCTTAGGTGAGGATATAGGTGAGAAATTAGGGTTAGAGGAGAGACTTGAGCACTCTTTATAGAGTTTCCAGCCAGTCCCCCTCATTACGGACCAGGCTTAACTCGACCCACACTAGCCAGCCCATATTAGACTAATTAAGAAATCTTATATCTCACATTAGACCAGCCCTATTTTACGGTAGCCGTAAAAACAGTAAATTACAATAACAATTAATGTAGTCCACATTAGAAAAACTCTTACATTCTCCCACTTGAACTATATTAATTGAAATCGTATCTTATGTGAGCACATTGGTCCAGAGATAATTCTTAATAGTCAATCATATCCCATAAAGTCTTAAACACCGAATCATGGTGGTAACTGCATGTATACACAGAGCCTTCCATGGTCACGAATGCTCTTAACTTTATTGACATGGATTCAATATGGTAGTGTGTCAAATGGATAACATCTCTCATAGAGAGATCCCATTTGTCAGTCACCATTCTCTTACCTTAGGTGTCACAAAAACTTGTGCCACTAGAGAATGCTTTATGGTTCCAATGAACCCACATATGTCTTGTCCTTATGGTTAACCTTTATTTATGTATCACAAGACATATGCACAAGGCTAATAACCGGATGTCCGGATGCCCCTAGCCTTCACTCAAGGTTTATACAATTCATTGAGACTTTATCAATATGTATTCAACACAATAACAACACATTCAAAAATATTTTATTGAATCCAAAAGTTGATACATATCAAACCGTTACAAAGTGTAACAAACACAGATGAAACATTTATCAGAGTAAAGCCAAAATAGCTCCCACTAAACAACAGCATCTTATGATGCTTCTAGGCCCATGCTAACGACATGTCGCTCAAATGCACACGGGCGTAGGCCTTTAATTAGTGGATCTGCAACTACATCATCTGTGAAAATATGTTATATTAAAACGTCACATTTCTGTACCGTTTGCTTTTGATCAAAAAATTTTGACCACCATATATTTAGACCCCTTGAGACCTCTGTAGTAAATAATACTACAAATTTGTAAAGATTAACGCCCCTGTTTTAGGATCCATCGAACATAAAACGGAAGCAGGAAAAAGGGATTACCCACATATCAAGGGGATCCACGCATCAAGTCATTCTCCTCTATTGCCCTCCGTATCACTGGCTCAATGAGGCGGCCCCCTCACGTTTAGCGTTAGGTAAACGCCCCTTAGGTGAGAATATATGTGACAAATTAGGGTTAGAGGAGAGACTTGAGCACTATTTATAGAGTTTCTAGCCAGTCCCCCTCATTACGGGCCAGGCTCAACTCGGCCCACACTAGCCAGCCCATATTAGACTAATTAAGAAACCTTCTATCTCATATTAGACCAGCCATATTTTACGGTAGCCGTAAAAACAGTAAATTACAATAACAATTAACGTAGTCCACATTAGGAAAACTCTTACAGTTATTTCTTTTGGCAGAATGCTTACACCTTAATTTAGAAAGCTTGAGCATTTGAAATCTTTAAAATGTTATTTAATCTGAATTTATCAGACAGACAAAAACTAACCTATTGTTTCCTTTTCCAGTCCCTTCCCTTGTAGTTCTCGTCAATTTTTTCCAACTGATCAAACGATCTCTTTAGCACCGCATTAAACACAACCAATAATGGACGCTATTTGTATTGTGACAGCCTCAATTGTATCTCGACGTAGCATGTGCTTTAATTATTTCTACTTGTAACTGACTTTCATTTGAAAGTGTAACACGAGCTGCAAAGAAGAATCTACGTAAAATCGTGTAAGAAATAACAATAAGGTAAAAAAAAAAGTTTATGAAATTTGACCAATCATATTCGAATGAATATAAACTCAAAAGAGAATTCAAGATAAAAAAAAAAAGTTTGGAATTATAGCCAATTGATTGAAAATAGAATTGGACTGAATTAGTTGATTTAGGGTGGTTTCCATTGGAGCAGTCCGATTCTTGATTTTTGGTGCCTTGTGCGAAACAAGACCGAATTGGATCAATGGGCCGCATCGACGGAACTGCCTGATTCCCAACTTATCTTGTCATGCATTCAAGAAAGGTAAGTACTGTAAAATACAAAAATAGTTCGCTTGAATGAATTATGAACATGAGTTTCCGTCATCTGTAGTCATGTATTCAAGAAGTGTTTTGCAAGCCTCACTTGATGCTTTGTGTTTCTCATCAAGAGTAAGACAAACCCTCTTTAGAGATGACTCAACCTATCTATTCTAATGGGCTTGGTGTTAGCACATGTCCTCTTTACACAAGGCTGTTTATTATTTGTCTATGTTCTCTTCATGTGGTAACCTTTTGATTGTTGGTTTCTTATATCAAGATTATCCCAAGCTATAATCCTGTAAACTAATCCTTTTGAAATATCATTATAAATGTTGTAAAATATTGCATTGCGAATATATAATAGAGAAGAGATTGAGAAGAGAAAGCAAGTGAACACTAGAAATAGTAGAGAAAGCAAGATGTTTCACTGTATTGTGATTCTGTTGTTATTGTTCTATTGTACATCAAAACTAAACTCCTATTTATAGGAGAACAATAATGTACTTATCATTAATATCAATGTATCGAATGATACATGTACTGGATAAAGGAGATGAACGTTCATTGTATAGGGAGATGTACTTAGAAAATATGATACAAATGTACCATAATAAGTACATTAGATAATATGAATATAATGAATATTCATTCATGTATCTCATTCATTCATGTATTTCATAACACTCCCCCATGAATATTCATTGTATCCATTATGAATTGTGCATCGAATGATACTGCCTCATTAAAAACCTTAAGCCGGAAAAACCCAGTGGGATAAAAACCGGATAAAAGGGAAAAAGAGTGCAGAGCACAAATGTTATGATCTCTCCCTTTTATGGATGCATTAATTGCCTCATTAAAAACTTTAAGCCGGAAAACCCTGTGGGAAAAACCAGACAAAAAGAAAAAAGAGTGCAATGCGTATATAGCCACTACTGGGGCTAATCATTCTTGCATCTTATGAACTCGCTACATATCAATGCTGCAATGCATAGTTCATAATATCTCCCCCTCAATTGAGCCATATAGCCACTTCTGGGGCTAATCAATCTTGTATCTTGTGAACTCGCCGCATACCAATGCCATATACTAATTTCTCAAAACTTGATGTTAGCAATGATTTGGTAAAAAGATCTGCAAGATTATTTATGGATCGAATCTGTTTAACATCAATTTGTCGACTTTCTTGGAGTTCATGAGTATAGAAAAATTTCGGCGAGATATGCTTGGTCCTATCACCTTTGATATATCCTCCCCGACTTGTGCAACACAAGCAGCATTATCTTCATAAATTATAGTGGGAGAATTTGTAACCGGTATTAAGCAACAAGAATTATGAATATGTGTTATAACGGATCTTAACCAAACACACTCTCTTCCAGCTTCATATAAAGCAATAATCTCGAGTGGTTAGAAGATGTAGCTACTAGCGATTGCTTCGTAGAACGCTAAGAAATAGCGGTGCCGTTATAACAAAATAAATACCCGGTTTGAGAGCAAGCCTTATGTGGATCGGATCTATATCCAAGCATCAGCATATCTAACTAAACCAGAGTTAGTGGAATCCTTGGAATAATATAATCCCAAATCTATAGTTCTTCGGAGATAACAGAAAATATGTTTAACTCCATTCCAATGTCTCCGAGTTGGCTCGGAACTAAAATGTGCTAAATAAATTTACCGCAAAAGCGATATCTGGTCTCGTACATTGTGCCAAGTACATCAAAGCCCCAATTGCATTGAAATATGGTACTTCAGGACCAAGTATCTCTTCATTTGATTCTCTAGGATGAAATGGGTCCTTTTGGGGATCTAGAGACCTTACAACCATAGGGGTGCTCAATGGGTGAGCTTTGTCCATATTGAAACGTTTAAGCAATCTTTCAACGTATGCTGATTGATGGACGATTATTCCATTTGCTTTATGCTCAAGCTCTAGACCAAGACAAAGTTTGGTTTTACCCAAATCTTTAACTTCAAACTCCCTTTTCAAATACTCAGCAGTTTCAGCTAACTCTTTCGGAGTTCCAATTAAATTTATATCGTCGACATAAACTGCTATAATAGCAAATCCGGTTTCGATTTCTTAATAAACACGCATGGGCAGATAGGATCATTCTTGTACCTTTCCTTAATTAGGTACTCACTTAGGCATTGATACCACATGCGACCAGATTGCTTTAACCCGTACAAGGATCTTTGCAATTTTATTGAGAATAAATTGCGGGGAGTGCATGCTTCAGGCATTTTGAATCCCTCAAGAATTTTCATATAAATATCAGAGTCTAATGAGCCATATAGATATGCCGTCACAACGTCCATAAGACGCATTTCCAATCTTTCAAAGATTGCTAGGCTAATAAGAAAACGAAATGTAATCATATCCATCACAGGTGAATATGTCTCATTATAATCAATCCCCAGTCTCTGAGAGAATCCTTGGGCAACGAGTCGGGCTTTATACCTGATAATCTCGTTTTTCTCATTTCGTTTTCGGATAAATACCTATTTATATCCAACGGGCTTTACATTATCGGCGATACGAGTTACAGGTCCAAAAACCTCTCGTTTAATTAGGGAAGCTAATTCAGCCTTAATTGCTTCCTCCCACTTAGGCCAATCTTGCCTTTGACGGCATTCAATAATAGATTGCGGCTCACAATCATCATCCATAATTTTATAAGCAATTGATGATGCAAAAGCATCATCAATGATGATTTCATTTCGATCCCAAATTTCATTACTATATGTAATGGAATTCTCGATATTCCCGAGGCTAGTGTTCCTTTCATGGGTTTGCGCCTCTTCAGGGGCAATAAGCTCTTCAGGAGCAAGCACAACGCCAAGCTCTTCTGGAGCAGATTCCTGATTCTTTCCCCTTCATTTTCGAGGAACAGTATTTTTTGATCCTATCGATCTACCACACTTCAAGTGCGGGGGATTTTGATCCATTTTAGCCTGTCTTTCGGGAACAGCTATCCTAGCTGGAACATTTGCAGCTGGAATATGATAATAGTGCAAATAAATGTGCAAATGCGTCATTGCGCGAAGATAATAGGCAAACATGAGACTAGCTACAGGATGTGTCCATTAATACCATAAAATATCGAAATGGTCCACTTGGTGGTTGTATTGGTCCATAAATATCATCCTGAATTCTTTGCAAGAATAAAGATGATTCAAGATTAACCTTTGTTATAGAAGGTTTGATAATGAGTTTTCTTTGTAAGCAAGCCTCACAATTATAATATTTGGACAACAATACATTTATATCCTTTAAAGGGTGCCCTTTTGTATTTTGAATTATCCTACGCATCATTGAAGCGCCAGGATGACCAAGGCGATCATGCCACAGTCCAAACTGATCAGGACTTACCAATCTCCAGGATGTGGTGGTGTAGGTTTCAACAGCCTTAATCATGACACAATACAAACCCACAGAAGAAGCTTCTAGCTTCTCATGGATGGTCTTCAGGCCCATCTTATAAGAGGAAATGCCAATATATTCCTTATCTTGCTTATAAATAGTCTCAATATGGTACGCATTACGGCGTACATCTTTGAAACTGAGCAAATTCCTTTTTGATCTAATGCTAAAAAACGCATTCTCAATATGCAGGATTGTGCCATTTGGCAAAATAATTGTGGCATTCCCAAAACCATCAATAATCAGAATAGGACCTGATATTGTATAGATTTGTGCCTTACACAATGTCATACTCGAGAAAAAGTGTCTATTACGAAATATAGTATGTGTTGTTGCACTATCAAGCAAACAAACATCTTCATTTTTCTCGGTATTTTCCATTTGCATTTATATTGACAACTTCAGGTGTCAAGTATCATAAAAGTTGCATATTAGTTATATAGTCGAATAAAATTTCAAAAATAAATATTATATAAGGTTCATAAGCATTTCATAAAGAACAATCAAAAGTAAAACATTTCAAGCGAAAACAATGTAAAATTCGAAGTTCATCCACCAATCGATGCCTCATCAAAGTAATCGAGGTCCTCAAAGAAATCGAGACATCCAAGGATGCATTTGCTACTTCGGGAGCAAGAGAAGTCCCACCAACGGAGATATTGTTGGCCTCAACAGTGGTTATGGCAGTAGGATTAATTTCAATGGCATGAGATTCAACACGCTTGCCCATATTCTTGAAAGATGCCTAGTATAAATCAACAAAATGTTTTGGCGTACGATAGGTACGTGACCAATGCCCAGTCATGCCACAACGATGACAAATACTTTCATTGATCACCTTCTTTGGCTTCTTTTCTTTGCCATGATTTAGGCCAAAGTTTGATTTCCTAGGGCGGTTAAATTTCTTGCCATCCCTTCTAGAATTATGTTCTTGCCTGCACTTATAGCCCTTAAAATGGCCAGTATTTTTCTCAAAGTTAGCATGTGCTTCAGGCAATGCTTTTGAGCCAGCAGGTCTAAGATCATGATTTTTGAGCAGTAATTCATTGGTTTGCTCAGCAGTAAGAAGCACAGAAATTAATTCAGAATATGTGGCAAACTGACGTTGCCGGTATTGCTGTTGCAATACAATATTCGAAGCATGAAAGGTGGAGAAAGTTTTCTCAAGCAATTCCACATCAGCAAGTTTGATACCGCATAACTCAAGCCGAGAAACAATATCAAATAAAGCGGAATTATAATCGACACGATTTAAAATATTGCAGTCGAGATTTTGACAGTCATATTGTGCTTGAGGGAGGATAACAGTTTTGGTATGATCATACCTATCCTTCAACCTCCTTCACAAGATATGAGGGTCTCGAACGGATAAATATTGAGTCTGCAGGCTCTCATGCAAATGACGGCGAATAAAAATCAGCGCATTTGTTTTATCCTTTTCATTTGAGGTTCCATCCTCTGTAATTGTATTAACGAGACCTTGCCCTTGGAGGTGCATTTCCATATCAAGGCACCAGGATAGATAATTCTTTCCACTCACTTCTAGGATGTGGAATTTGGGCTTCTCAATATTTGCCATAATCCTTGCAAAAATAAATCCTTAAATTAATTAAAAGGATTTCCAAATATCCACCGCTACTTCAGGAGCAAAAGGATACTTTTAGATTTGAAATTTTGGCTTCGGGCCAATAAAAATAAAAATGAAGAATTTATAGAAGAAGATGAAGTATAAGTTGATTAATAAAGAGAATACCAACCTTGCAAAAAATTACTTACTCAATTGGTAGATCTTCGTGCATGCAGAAATTACTTACTCAGTCAGTAGATCCGCGTGCTGATAACGTGTTGTAAAATATAGTATTGCGAATATATAATAGAGAAGAAATTGAGAAGAGAAAGCAAGTGAACACTAGAAATAGTAGAGAAAGCAAGATGTTTCACTGTATTGTGATTCTGTTGTTATTGTTCTATTGTACATCAAAACTAAACTCCTATTTATAGGAGAACAAGAATGTACTTATCATTAATATCAATGTATCGAATAATACATGTACTGGATAAAGGAGATGAACGTTCATTGTATAGGGAGATGTACTTAGAAAATATGATACAAATGTACCATAATAAGTACATTAAATAAGATGAATATAATGAATATTCATTCATGTATCTCATTCATTCATGTATTTCATAACAATAAATATGCTATCGATTCATTTATTGATGACACATTTTGATTCCCACTTGTATAAATTCTTTGACATTGTTATGCTTTAATTTTTCAAAAATGATATCTAGAGATGCCATGCACTTTGTATTATTTTGTAACTCTTATGGTAATAAAAAAGAATCACCATGTACCATTATGAATTCGGACATTGACAGAAAGATCTATCAGGCTGTTATTTTAGCTGATAACATACTGAGCCTAAATAAAATTCACAAAATAAGTGGATTTACCACTAAATGAACCCAACTATTTTTTCTATCAATTCTTGGAACTCTGAAAACTAGGGAATTTCGATCATCTCTCGATCAAAGAAAGATGGATCTTCCACTCAGATTACACAGAATAACAACCGACTAGGTCAATCGCCATTTCACACACTTATAAATTCAAATTAACTTTGCCTTCGGTTTCTTCTCTCGTCCCTGCGAGAATTCTTTGAAACGCAATATCGGAGCAAACGCACGGTTGAATGGCGCACTTTCCTACTTTAATAATGCTAGGCCCTCAGAAGAAAGGCCTTTCGGTGGGCCCACATCCTACAGAGCAATGCCACACCCTTGTCTTTTACTCCCTAAATGGGCTGACAAATAGGCCATCTACTGGGGTTCAAGCGGTCCATCACGACTCATTTGTCATTCCTCCATGTTAATATTTCAAAAAAAATTGTTTAATCATGTAAATGAAATGGCGCAATGAGTATTTAGACCTACCAATTTTTATTTTTTATTTTTAATTTCGTCGAACCAACCACTCTTGGAAAAAAATAACTTTTATAGAGGCAACGAGAGAAAATTGACTACATAAACCTGATGAGCATATTTTATTTTTTAATCATTTTTACAAGGTGCCCTATCAAAAATTTAGCCACCATATATATATATATATACAAAATCTTGCTCAATGAAATGAATTTCAGTCGAAAACTTTACCATATGATGCCTGTTCCAATTCCAATTTAATGGGTTCTCTGTCACCGTCCAATCATCAATCCACTCCGCCCAATCCCTAGGTTCTCTCTCATATTACATACACAAATCTTTGACTAGCATTTTGATTTGGCTGTCATCTCAAGGTCAATGCCAATGATGGTGATGGTGCGGGAGATGTGGAGGACAGAAACCCTTATTCAAACGGGCTCTTCCGATAAGTTATCTTTCCAAATCCAATTGCAACAATTGTGTCAAGGCTTCTCGAAACTCAAGGCTTACTATAGTTGTAAGTTTAGGACTCATAATGGATAAGCAATCATTAAATTAAGTTTTTCCTTATTCAATTGGCTTAAAGTCGGATTTTGAACCGGCATAGCTTATATTATATTATGTGTGGAGAATCATTTAAGCTTGAAGCGAAATTGGAATGGTTGGCGCTTCTTTCTTGACAAGTTTTAATTTTGAAAAATTCAAATCTTTCATATGAGCTTCTAAAGGATTTTTAGTCGAACTTTTTCTGCTCGGATTCTGTAACTGCGGGTAACATATGACCGTCAATAAGTTCATGAGCACTCTGTTTTGGAGTACCCTTTGACTTACTTTGAATGATTGAAATGAAATGCTTCCCAGTGCTTTGCTGATCATAAGAATGTTGCTTCTTTTTAGTTGTGCCATTTTTGAGTCATAAATTGCACTATTGTTTGGAGCATGTTTGACCCAGATTATTTTTGAGTCAAGATCAGACCTCTCTCTCTCTCTCCCTCTCCCTCTCCCTCTCCCTCTCCCTCTCTCTTAGTTGTCAGCTGTGTATGCTCTTTGGCATAGAAAGCTTGGCAATATCAACATGAGTCAACATCACAAACCAAGGTTTTATGCTACTTCAGTAATCTAGGAAAAAGCACATTAACTTTCTGTCAACTCAACTAATTTTTTTTCCCCTGATGTTTCACAAGCAGGAAAAAAAACAACATGGCTAAAATCCAACTATACCTTTGACTCATAGAACCTCGCTCTCCCTCTCCCTCTCCCTCTCCCTCTCTCTCTCTCTCTCTTAGTTGTCAGCTGTGTATGCTCTTTGGCATAGAAAGCTTGGCGATATCAGCATGAACCAAACACGTGGGGAAAATGTTTACATCACAAACCAAGGTTTTATGCTGCTTCAGTAATCTAGGAAAAAGCACATTAACTTTCTATCAACTCAACTAATTTTTTTTCCCTTGATGTTTCACAAGCAGGAAAAAAAACAACAACATGGCTAAAATCCAACTATACCTTTGACTCATAGAACCTTGCTCTCCCTCTCCCTCTCCCTCTCCCTCTCCCTCTCTCTCTCTCTCTCTCTCTCTCTCTTAGTTGTCAGCTGTGTATGCTCTTTGGCATAGAAAGCTTGGCGATATCAGCATGAACCAAACACGTGGGGAAAATGTTTACATCACAAACCAAGGTTTTATGCTGCTTCAGTAATCTAAGAAAAAGCACATTAACTTTCTGTCAACTCAACTAATTTTTTTTCCCCTGATGTTTCACAAGCAGGAAAAAAAACAACATGGCTAAAATCCAACTATACCTTTGACTCATAGAACCTCTCTCTCTCTCTCATGAACCAAACGCATGGGGAAAATGTTTACATCACAAACCAAGGTTTTATGCTGCTTCAGTAATCTAGGAAAAAGCACATTAACTTTCTGTCAACTCGACTAATTTTCTTTTCCCCTGATTTTCACGAGCAGGAAAAAAAACAACAACATGGCTAAAATCCAACCTATACCTTTGACTCATAGAAACTCAAGCCACCCTCAGTGAATATACAGGCGATACACGAGGGTGCGTAAGATTTTCTCACCGTTGCGGAAATTTCCAAAGACACTACCAATCTCATTTATGGATGCCATAGAGAAACCAGAGTGATCTGTCATTTGATGGGACTCGTGGACCTATTCCAGTATCATGAAAATCTGTCTGCAGCAAAAATAGTCAGTGCAACATGAAATATCCGAGATGCGTTCATAATTAGACAGCCATCCATCGTGTGGAAAAGAAAGAGTGCCCATAAATTAAAGAGAGCATCACTTGTATGTGGGAGTACCCCTCTTACTCGACTGTAGTTATACCTCCTATCATATTACAGCATAAGAACCGCTTTTTCCGTGGCTACACAGTAGTGCTACCAGGCTGTAAAGCATCCTGCATTCTGGATCTAGCAGATGACATTATGCTTCCTAGATCCTCATGACCATTATCTGATGCTTTTTTATCACGATGTCCATTTTGAGATTTGAGCTTTGGTGAGAAGATTAAATCGCCATTGCCGTCTTCCTCTCACTGTTCATCATAAGAGGACCGCTTTCTTAACTTCTTTCTGCAAGGTGACCCAGATATACCAAAACTATCTTCACCAGGATCACTTATGTTCCCAGCAGCACTAGGCTCTGCGTCCTTCTCATCAAATAAAAGCAACCTATTACTGTTGTTTGATCGTGAATTTAGAATTCTTTCACTTGGAGATTTCATTATAGAAGGAATAGCAGATTCCCACACACCATACTTGCCCGTGGTATCAACGACAGCCAAGGCATTGCCAATGGGCTTTTATGACATGCAACATATCCTATCATCAAATTTCTGGCTGTCGATGTCCTGCTTCTAATCAAACATCCCAAATTAAAACCTGCCTGTCCAAACAAGATGTTGCCATGTGTTTACCATTCGGTGACCATGACAAGTAACAAATAAATTCTTTAGACCAGGGACAGCTAAAGTTTATCCCTCAACAGTAATGTCAAAATGTGAGGTAAGAATGCATCTGCAACACGGCAAGCATGACTTCTACCCTAAATCGCTATCCCAAAAATAACAAAAAAGAAGCACTTCCACAGTGTGCGTGATCGAACACAATTCCCATTATTCACTCATGCAAAAGATGCAAACGATGCATTTGAACAACCCGTTTTTCATATGCAATACGTCAAAACCAATCGAAGTGGCCTGAACATTCAACGAAAACAGAAACAAGCTTCAAGAAACCTATTCCTCGCACCCGCTCAGTTGACGATGCATCTTCTCCGAATCATCCGTAAGCTCCGGAACGTCGGGCCCTTCGAACCCTCCCCCCGGACTCCACGATGCAATCGGAGTTCCGCCGATCGGTCTTGATCGCGAGCTCGGCAGAGTAATTGGTCAATTCGAAGAAAAGCCTGAATTCCGGGGATCCCCAAGTACGCCTGCTCGCGGAAAACAAAAGAAAACGCGCCCGGAATTTAAACAAAGGCAAGCTCCGACAGAATCGAAGGTGCGCAAACCGACCTCGCCGGCGACCGCCTCCTTCCTGGAACTGAACTCCGAGCCCTTGTCGATGCGGTTCCCGCAGGCGTCGCACCAGACGCTCATCGGAAGCATGATCCGGACCTTAGTCGGCCGATCCCTGGACCTGGGAACCGGCATTCTCGAAATGGTCGTGATCCGGCCAGATCGGCGGCGGCCGGCGACACATGCTCACCGGAGGACGGCTGCAGGGAACGGCGGTCGAAATCCGGCGGGATCTTTCTCCCATATCTCCTTCTCCATCTCCTCTCAACGAGGAACGGGCTATGGCGGTGGCGAAAACTGTTAGGACGGTGGCCGTCTTTCCATGACTCAAACTTGGAGTTACAGACTGGGCCCCGTTCGATTCTTTGTGGGCCCGGCCCCGAAAGGTTAGGCCTAATTTAAAAAAAAAAACAATTTTTTAAAAGTAATTATGACAAATTGTACTTAATAACAAAAATTGATTCAAGTGAGGAAGGGGATACTTAATTGTCGTTAAGTCATAAAGTGTCGATGACTATTAGAATTTGGCCAATTATCTTGCTAAAAATACCTCGAGATAATAAATTTGTGTGCGATGAGAAATTAATAGTATCCGGTGATCAGGCTTTAGTTTATTTCCTCAAACAACTACTCAATTTTATTATTATTATCATTATCATGTGGACTTAAATTTGTGAACACTTGCTTAAATTCTCACCATTTACCTTCAACTTCGTGGAATGATATCGGGTTTGTATTATGAATTTGATAAAATAAAATTAAATAAAATCAAATAGATGCACTCGTGTTAAATACAAGAGTAAAAGAGCGATAAATTATATGAGGTTATTTCAATTTGATTAATTTTGCACATATAAATCAATTGTTCAACAATCATGTTTTCTTGGAGCTCTGGCAGAAATTCTACTTTTGATATTATTTTACGACTAATTTAACTCTCAGAATGATTGTGAAAGAAAGCAAGGAAGGGAAGGAAGAATGAGGAAAGATATGGGAATATGTTATATATTTTCTTTTATGTATTCATTCGATGGACAATGTTCTACAATTATAGCATTATACATGTATGAGAAAAGGAAATAAAGCATATTACAAAATTAATTTCAATATTAGATTGATATTGATTGATCTAGCATGTCAATCTAAATCTTAAGGAATATTGTATAATTCGCACATATCTTCCAACAGACGGTTTGGAGAACAACAAAGTATAGCAAATCAATTAAAAGTGGGGACACTAACAAGTAACGCTTAGAAGCAAATTCATTATTTGGACATTTGATAAAGTCTAAGTTTCGACTGTCTCATTTACATTTAAGTGCTCACCACATTCAAGACGACCCAAGTTTCAAAATTAGTTCCCTTTTAGCAGCTAATCAATCAAACGAGCAACGAACCATCTACAAGATTCACGATATCGAAACGAAGAGCTAGATAATAACTATTCACAAAGATGCTAAAACGGAAGCATCGGCTAGTAGATACCATGTAACCTACCAAGCAACAGCCAGAAATGCATCTAACTGGAATGCTCTGATCAATCATTGTCGTTTCCACACATAATTATCAGATAAACGTCCCGATGCCGCCCAGAACTCATGATCATCACCCTCAAGCAGCAATGCACCCAAAGCCATCTTCTCCGGCAATTGCCTCGTAGAAAGAATAGGTCAAGAGAGAGAACTCACGAAATTATCAGAAATCCAAATTGCAAAAAGTCACGCCAAGAATTGGATTTATAGAGGAAATCTGGGTCGACTTAGGGTTTCAGATCACAACTTTCAGCGATACCGGCATAGGTGTTCGCTTGCCACGGTGCCGAGTGCAAAGCTTTCTGGTCAGAAACCCGGGCTGAATCAGCCGCTGCATAACAAAAAGTCTCACTCGAAGCATGTACAGAATATCTGAATGCATCTTCTTCAAGCCCTAAATTCTGGCCCTTAATCATCCATGGAAAGCAAGGGGCGTATGCAATCTACCAAGTAGAAGCAAACTGCTAGCTGGTAAAAATAGGGTTAATGCCATGAAAAACCCTAAATTGGAACACGTGTGGTAAATTTACGTTCGTTAGTTTTCATTAAATTTATCCAATTGTTTAGTTTAATGATATATGATAGTTGATAGGTATACTAATTTGGGTATTTATACTTCATTTATCACAAGTGTATTAGCTATGATTTTTCGCGGCATTAATCCAATTTAACGGAAATTAACAAAGAGGAAAAATTTCACAAATGTTAATTTTAGATAAATTTGTCATAGATGTACCGGTTTGGGGTTTTATTGTAAAAAAATTACTTTGAGCTAAATTTGTAATATGTGTACTAATTTGGAGTTTTTTGTGACATTAATCTAAAATATTAAGGAGATTTTAGGCAAAAACCAAATTTTTACACCATCATAATTGACTAGAAATCCTATGAATATCTTTGGAGTAAGCTAAAATGAGACAATGTTTGGCTGAAATGAACAGTCAAAATGAGACAATGTTTGGCTGAAAATGACTTCCAGGAAATGTTTTCCGGATTTTGTGGTGTTCGTTTCACGGAAAATTGAACAGTCAATAGAGCATTTTGAGAAAACTTCAAAGAAAAGAGGATGAAAACAGATCAACACTATGTGTTCACTTTTGATGCCTTATTAGCGGCTTAGAAATTTTTGTACTGTCCAAATAGACAGAACTCGGTGTTCCACTAGAAGTTCTCCGATCTGGTGAAGCGAACGCCGGAGACAAACTTCGTCCTCCGGTGAGAATCGAAGTTCTGGGCAATCTTTTGTTGCTTTAGTGGTTTCTTGTGTTCTCAGTGAACCATCACTCTTCGCGGCGATTGTGTATGGAATGGGCGGCAACACTGATTTACTCGGCCCTGTCTCTGACTTGTATATGTTGCACTTTGCGCGAGTTTGCATTAAACTGTTTTGAATAGAAACGAAAGGAATCCTCTCGTTTTCTACAATAAATTTTCACGGGTATGAGAAATGATAGTGTTGTGCAACGTTCTCACAGGTTTTTTCTTCCTTATGCGGTTGTGTTTTCTTGAATTTCAGGGGTAACTGCATACAATGTAATTGAACGAAATGTCTATAACAAATCTATGACTAGTTGAAACGTGCAAATTGTGAAATATCATTTGAAAATATCATGTTTTAATGCACAAAAGATCCAACAGCCTTTTCAAGTAATGAAATGAAAATTTGAATTGATCTCGTATTCTTAATTTTGGCATTGCTACTCAATTAGGATAATCTGCAATCTTTGGGGTTAATTTTTGGTGCAAACAGAATTACAACTATTGACTTCATGTCCACTCAAGTTTTAGGATCTTATTACGCTATTTAAAAGTATTAGAACTCAATTACACTTTCATAGAAAATTTTAGAACTTTTAATGCACTTATCCCAAATTATTAAGTAGTCTAGAAATGATTCTTGGCTTTTCATCAAGCACGTTATTGGAGATAGAAGATCTATCTTTTATGTGGCATGATGAATGGCATCCCCTGGCCCTCTGCTCAAGTCTATGATTCTGGTTTGCATTCTCAATCGGGAATAGCTAATATTATATTAGATTCATGCTGGTTTTAGACTCCAGCTAGATTAGAGGCTTTTAGTGCGCAGATTCAAGTTAGAATTTGTGACATAGCCCAATTATTTTGTTGCTGATAGGGTCATTTGAAGTTAACTATTTGTAGATGCTTCAAGGCTGGGAGTCCATGGAATGCTTTAAGAGTTAACGATTGAGAGTGCCTTGGCATTAACTCGTTTGGTTCAACCCGTGTATACCAGGGCAGTGATTTATTACAAGGTTTGCTATGCACTTTAGGTTGGCGACTAATCATGGATATAGATGTATGTGAACCAAACTTTCGCCACGTGGAGACTATCTTTGTTGTGGTGAGACTATGATCGTGGCATCAAGTGGTGAGATTATATTCGGTAAGATCTATCAAATTCAACAATTCAACGACAATGATGTATCAGAAACATTTCAAGATCATTCGGGGTTAATATCTTTCTTATAATTCTTGAAGTATTAAAATACATATTAAAAGGGATTATATAAGTTTTATATCCGAAATTTATCTGAACATTTAACCATTAAATAAAAGTCTATTGATATTACCAAGCAAATCAATTTTGGTAAGTCATTTTTTTATCTTAAGCATTATTTTTGGATATCCAATAAGGATATGAACATAGAACAGTAGGAGCATCCAACCGTGTCCAATGATAAAGGTTAAAGTACATGAATATGAGAATTTGTTAGGTTATTTGAGCGCATTTGAGGGAAGTACGAAATCAAACTTACCCGGGTTCAAAAATATGGATTAAAGATTACATGCAAATGATAAATGACAAATAGAAAAACTTCACTTGAATAAAAGTTAATATTTTTTCATTTACCTACAATGCAGCTCCCATGCCCACAGGGGATCGCTGGTCAATGACAAACATGGAAACTCAAATTAAGATGAAAATTCATCTATAATCTTAGTTCAGGAGATTATTTAACATATTTTCCAAAAGCCAAAGGCCAATAACATGAGCAAAAGTTGCCTCATTACCTCCTTTACCAGTGATACAGTTTACCGAAACAAAGCTGATCTCAGCGCCAAATTGAACTGTGCCAAAAATAATTTAAATGGGAGAAATTAAATTAGTGAATATTATAAATCATTCTCGACAGAATCAACGTTTAGTCAAGCCACGTCGCCTTCCGGAAATTCTCACCCGGAACCACGACTCCCTTACCAAAAATGCTCAGCGAGAACGACAGGAAAACGAGGATCACACCATTGCTCCACCCATGGCAGAACTTGTTATCATATTTCCCCCAAATGGCAAGAATCATCAAATCCCATTAGACCGCGTCGTATACTTCCTTTTTAAGAACCAAATGGACGAGTTCGGTTTTGTTTTTTTGTTTTGAAAAAGGGAAGACCCCTCTTTCGGAGAAGGGAGTGCAGGCTGTCAAGCTTCAATGGAACATGTAGCTTTCGGTTTTGATATAGGTTGGCGTTGGCATTTGACTGATAATATCAGCCGGGAATATCAATGGCGTCGGCTCTAGCAGGGGATGATCTGGCTAGATCCATGAGCAGCCAGCAGAGCTGGGCCTTCACGAGCCTCCGGGAGGTGAGTAATGCCGTGCCGGAAGTGTTTGCACAGAGCGGGAGGCAGGACGATGAGGAGGAGCTCTGGTGGGCGGCCACTGAGCGGCTGCCGACGTATGACTGCCTCCGAAAAGGCATGCTGAAGGAAGTACTCGACACTGGGAGGGGGGTCCAGCATGAAGTGGATGTGACCAACCTCGGAATTCAGGACAAGAAGCAGTTGATGGAGAGCGTGCTTAAGGTTGCAGAAGAAGACAATGAGGAGTTCCTGAGGAGACTGAGAGACAGGACTGATAGGTCAGCGAATTGTTTTTTCGGGTTGATCATATATAAAATTTATTTAACGTTGTTCTTTTTGTGTTCTGGCATTGATTTTATTTTATTTTATTTTATTTTTTTTTTTTTTTTGGGGGGGGTGGTTGGTATCGAGTGCAGGGTCGGGATGGAAATTCCGAAGATCGAAATCCGGTATGAGCATTTATCTGTGGAAGGAGATGCGTACATGGGAAGCAGAGCCCTCCCTACCCTTCTCAATGCCACTCTGAACACAATAGAGGTAATCTGTTTAATCAATTTTCAAGTTCAAATTATGTGAATTCATGATCTGGTGGTAGCTGTTGGAGCTGGCAATGATTTTGTATACAGATGGTTTCTGGAACATATGAAGTTAACCTTGCGTATTTGTTCCTGATAGTTTAGCATCTCTAGGATGAGTTTTTACTTTCGAATGGGATGAGTTTTTACTTTCGGACTGACCTGACTATTTCGTTTGCCTGGATTACTGCTGTAGTCATCATCTGACTAGAAATATTTGAATTTATTGATTACTCTTTCCCTTCCTGTGTGTGGCAACAGAGTGTTCTTGGACTTATTCGCCTAGCCCCATCAAAGAAGAGAAAAATCCAGATACTTAAGGATGTGAACGGATTAGTCAGGCCTTCAAGGTATTTTCATGCATTTACCAGCATTACAGAGTCCTTTTTGGACGCATTGAACTGACAATTGGAAAAGCAAAACATTTTAAATGGTATCATGGGGACATTAACTTGTCAAATATGCCTCCAGTTTGCACTAACTAGAATACCAAATTCTGTATTCTTTTCTCATTCTGTCTGTAGGCAAAGTATTTTATGTTTTGGCTCATTCTTTTGTCATGTTTGAATTTCAATGCGGATCAATCCTCAATTGATGCTGCTAATTTCAGGATGACCCTACTTTTGGGTCCACCCGGAGCTGGGAAGACAACATTGTTGCTGGCCACTGCTGGGAAACTTGACAGCGATCTGAGGGTGCCAATCCTGATTTCTGTCTCATATAATTAGTGTAGGATTCCAACAAATATTCTGCTTTTTGTGACATCCATTTGTTTAAACTTTTGACAGGTAACTGGAAGAATCACCTACTGTGGTCACGAGCTAAATGAGTTCATTCCTCGGAGGACATGTGCTTATATCAGCCAACATGATCTTCACTATGGAGAAATGACAGTTAGAGAGACGTTGGACTTCTCGGGTCGCTGTTTGGGTGTAGGGACAAGGTATGAGATGCTTGCAGAACTCTCCAGGCGAGAGAGGGAAGCCGGAATCAAATCGGATCCCGAAATCGACGCTTTTATGAGGGCCACAGCTGTGTCGGGTCAAGAGACAAGCTTGGTCACTGATTATGTACTCAAGGTTGGTTTTCTCAAGTCTCTTTTTATGGTTGATTCCTTGGTAGGAGTTGCTTCATGGAAACCAACCTCCCAAGTTACACATTGCAGATTCTTGGATTGGACATATGTGCAGACATTATGGTTGGAGATGAGATGCAAAGGGGCATTTCAGGTGGACAGAAAAAGCGTGTTACGACCGGTATGTCCTTGGAGCTTCTGCTCCATTTAATAGAATAGTTCTCCATTTGTCAAGTTTCTTTAGGACTTGTTAATCTAAGTTGGTGATTAATAAACTTTGAGGTTCATATTAGCTTATGATATGACAACTGCTAAAATTTGGGATTCTGCTAGTGTTACATTGCTCGTGCTCCTCATTGCACCATTCTCCACACTAAAGTCTTCTTGTTTGATCTGTTGCAGGAGAGATGTTAGTAGGACCAGCAAAGGCTCTTTTCATGGATGAAATATCCACAGGGTTGGACAGTTCCACTGCTTTTCAAATTTGCAAATTCATGAGGCAGATGGTTCATATAATGGATGTCACCATGATCATCTCACTGCTTCAGCCAGCACCCGAGACTTACCATCTCTTCGATGACGTTATCCTTCTCTCGGAGGGTCAAGTCGTCTACCAAGGTCCACAAGAGAACGTCCTCGAGTTTCTTGAGCACATGGGATTCAAGTGCCCTGAAAGGAAAGGAGTTGCCGACTTCTTGCAAGAAGTGACATCTAAAAAAGATCAAGAACAGTATTGGTTCAAGAATAACCAACCTTACCGATATGTTTCTGTAGATGATTTCGTGTATGGGTTCAAATCTTTTCACATTGGCCAACAGCTCTCATCTGATCTTAGCGTTCCTTATGACAAATATAGAACTCACCCAGCTGCACTAGTCAAAGAGAAATATGGGATTTCAAATATGGAGCTGTTCAAGGCATGCTTTGCTAGAGAATGGCTACTAATGAACGAAACTCCTTTGTTTACATATTCAAGACCACCCAGATCACTATCATGTCGCTTATTACTATGACAGTGTTCCTTAGGACTGAGATGCCAGTAGGGACTCTGGAAGATGGAGAAAAATTTTTTGGAGTACTTTTCTTCAGCTTGATCAATGTCATGTTCAATGGAAATGCAGAACTTGCAATGACCGTTTTAAGGCTTCCTGTGTTCTATAAGCAGAGAGATTTCTTGTTTTACCCCGCTTGGGCTTTTGGCTTGCCTATTTGGGTACTCCGAATTCCATTGTCATTCATGGAATCGGGGATATGGATCATCTTAACATACTACACCATCGGTTTCGCTCCTGCTGCCAGCAGGTACGTGAGAATTTGCTATTGGGTTTTCCATAGATATCTTAAGCTAATGTTTCTCGGGGTATTTACTCATAATATTTGCGCACTGTGCTTTATAAGAAGGAAAAGTCTAGGAAACTAATCAATCTTATTCTTATCAGGTTCTTCAAGCAATTCTTGGCATTCTTCAGCATCCATCAGATGGCACTGTCCCTCTTTCGGCTCGTTGCTGCACTTGGGCAAACTCTGGTTGTTGCAAATACCCTGGGACTCTTCACTTTGCTACTGATTTTCGTTCTTGGAGGATTTATTATTGCCAAAAGTAAGTACAACTTACCTCATACTTTTGCTAACCATGTCTATTTATTGACTAAAGCATTTGTTTCCAGGCTGCTCATAGATTCTTGGGTGCCGTTAAATCGATTCTGCCAGTTTTTTTGTGCCTACATTAATGTTTATTTTAATGGGGACATGTTATTCTTCCTTGCATTTACAGACGACATCAAGCCATGGATGATATGGGGATATTACATTTCTCCTTTGATGTATGGGCAAAATGCTTTAGTGATAAATGAATTCCTCGACAAAAGATGGAGCAAGGTAAAATCTATTTATTCTTTCACCAATCAGTTGTCCTTCATGATACGCAGGTAATGCATTATTGAAACCTGATTGCCATCATGCAAGCTGCAGCCTAACTTGGATCCGAGAATTAATGAGCCCACGGTCGGGAGAATGCTTTTGCAGTCTCGAGGCTTCTTTGTGCAAGAGTATTGGTATTGGATCTGCATTGGAGCACTGTTTGGGTTTTCACTCCTCTTCAACATCTTCTTTATTGCAGCATTGACTTGGTTAAATCGTAAGTTGGCTAAATTAGCATATCAGCTCCTATACACGAGTGATGTAATAGTGTTGACACTCCCTGCATGAAATTGTTTGCAGCTTTGAAAGATACAAAAGCAGTTGTCTTGGATGAAGAGGCAGATAAGAAGAAAAACAAATCATTGTCTTCTCAACTTGCGAAAGAAGGTTTGCACATTCTCAAAATTCATCAGTTGCTCAATGCTTTTCTTCTTTAGGCTACTTTAGATGATAAACTCGCTAAGACTCTAGTCATGATCGTATAGCTGATGGAGCAATTTTCTCAAGAAAACTAAGATCAAGGAATTTCTATAATTGACTTCCAAAATAAGTTGCCTGATCAGTTGTCAAGAAAAAGAGTTGCCCGATCTCTGACATATGTCATGAAATCCCAGGAATTGATATGCAAGTCAGAAGTTCTTCAGTAATCTTTGGCACTTCGGAGAATATACAGAGACGAGGGATGGTTCTGCCATTCCAACCCCTTTCTCTCGCATTCAACCATGTGAACTACTATGTGGATATGCCTGCCGTGAGTACCTTCCTCCTAAAGAGTCTATTCTTATCTTGGAAGCAGTAACTTCTTCCTAAATGTAACCATGAGCTTGTGCGAATCTTTAGTACTACATATGATCATTCATTGTTGTTTTTTTCTTTTGTCCAGCGTTACTCTTGTCCAATTTCACTTAACCTGCAATTGTGATGGACCGAACTTCCTGTTCTTGTCATCACAAGGCAAAGAGTAGTGATAATAACTACTATTTTAATGATATTAGGAAATGAAGAGTCGAGGACTAGAGGAAGACCATCTCCAATTGTTGAGAGATGTCAGCGGCGCTTTCAGACCCGGGGTACTCACAGCACTGGTTGGGGTTAGTGGTGCTGGAAAGACAACCCTCATGGATGTGCTAGCCGGAAGGAAGACAGGTGGTTACATAGAAGGAAGTATCAGCATCTCTGGATACCCTAAAAACCAATCTACGTTTGCTCGGGTCAGCAGTTACTGTGAACAGAATGACATTCACTCGCCTAATGTCACTGTCTACGAATCCCTCCTATACTCAGCCTGGCTTCGACTTTCTTCCGACATTAAGACTAAAACCCGTAAGGTAGGGATATTTGTCTCTTGAGATGCCCCACTTTTGTTAGGGCCTAGTTCACATTCTCTCGTGGAAAAAACTTAAATCAGATGGTTTAGTAATCTTTCTATTTTGGTCTTGTGCTTCTAATTTCGTAACAGATGTTTGTGGAAGAAGTTATGGAGTTAGTCGAGCTCAACCCGATCAGGGACACCCTTGTTGGGCTTCCTGCTGTTGATGGCCTTTCAACTGAGCAAAGAAAGAGACTGACAATAGCTGTAGAGTTGGTGGCTAATCCATCTATTATCTTCATGGATGAACCAACCTCCGGCCTCGATGCTAGAGCAGCTGCCATCGTGATGCGTACAGTGAGGAACACAGTAGATACAGGGAGGACTGTTGTTTGCACGATTCACCAGCCGAGCATCAGCATTTTTGAGGCATTTGATGAGGTTTGGTTGCTAATCCTTCGAGGTTATTATCTTTGTTGTTGGAAATGCCTTGCTCTTGAGTAATTGACTCAAAAATGTTCCTATTGCAGTTGCTATTGATGAAAAGAGGGGGGCGGGTCATTTACGCTGGACCTCTTGGTCGCCATTCCCACAAGCTCATAGAATATTTTGAGGTTAGCTTTTTCTGTTTCCTAAATACCTAGCGTCTACCTGGTCGCCTCTTTCCCTCAGAATCTTCAGGTAATTCTTGAATTCTGGTAAATATGTGTATTACACCAGGCTGTCCCAGGGGTTCCGAAGATCAGGAATGCTTACAATCCGGCCACGTGGATGCTGGAAGTGAGTGCTCCGGCAGTTGAGGCTCAGCTCCATATCAACTTTGCTGACATTTATGCAAACTCTGATCTCGATAAGTAAGTTTCTTAAGGATCCAAGTTTCAAATGCGTCATTGAAATAATTTGCTCATAAAGGCCAATGTCAATTTAACAATTTTGTTTTCTTTGAATCATTTTCAGGAGGAACCAAGAACTGATCAAAGAGCTTAGTACACCAGCTCCGGGCTCCAAAGATCTCTACTTCCCAACCGAGCACTCGCAACCTTTCCTCACACAATGCAAGGCTTGTGTTTGGAAACAGCACTGGTCTTACTGGAGAAATCCTCAGTACAATGCCATTCGGTTCTTCATGACCATAATCGTTGGCATTTTGTTCGGTCTGATATTCTGGAATAAAGGAGAACAGACGTAAGTTCCGATTTCTTTCATCTTATGTGTTTTGCTGAGTAAACTCTTCAAAGTGACCAAACAGAAATAGATTCCACATCATTAGATGTTAGAAATGCCAGTCATTCATGATATCTGCATATTCAGACTTTGACTAAGATTAATCTCTTGACAGCACCAAGCAACAAGACCTGATGAGTCTTTTGGGAGCCATGTATGCAGCTGTGCTGTTCCTTGGGGCCCGAAATGCTTATGCTGTGCAGTCCATTGTTGCCATTGAGAGGACGGTCTTCTACCGTGAACGAGCAGCTGGAATGTACTCTCCTCTGCCATATGCATTTGCTCAGGTATGAACACAGTAATTTAGCAAGGTCGAGTCCTCCTTGAAGCATAAGAGGATATAAGAAAACACCTACCACCCCAATGATATGAAGGGTGAACAGTATAAAATGATTTTTTGCAGGTGGCCATTGAGACAATTTACGTGGCTATTCAGACATTTGTCTACAGTCTTCTCCTTTACTCAATGATCGGGTTTGAATGGAAGGCTGGGAAGCTCTTGTGGTTCTACTACTACATGCTGATGTGCTTCATCTACTTCATGATGTCTGGGATGATGGTTGTAGCATTGACGCCGGGCCACCAGATCGCTGCCATTGTGATGTCCTTCTTCCTGAGCTTCTGGAACTTGTTCTCTGGCTTCGTTATCCCTAGGCCGGTATGTCTGCTTTCACTCAGTAACTTGGTGCATTACATATGTCCTGAAGGCATTTTCAGTAGCTCACTTCCAATAAGTTCTAGCTTGTCAATTTATGAACGGCATTTTTGGACAAAACATATTTCTTCTTGGTCTTAATGGCATGACCCTGTCAAAGGACAGCAGCTTTCGGATTAAAACATCACAATCTGAAGCTCAGTCCACATTTCAAGCTTCTTGCTGTGCACTAGATTCTTCGGCACATGGAAAAAGAAACATTAGAGTTCAGCATCATCAGCAACATGAGAACCGTGTGTTGATCCTTTTGTTTCATTTCGATGGATACAGCAAATTCCTATATGGTGGAGGTGGTATTACTGGGCTTCACCAGTGGCGTGGACGCTGTACGGTCTCGTCACCTCCCAAGTGGGCGACAAGAATGGCAATCTCGAAATACCAGGAGCTGGCGACATGCCATTGAAGCAGTTCCTTAAACAAGAACTGGGCTTCGACTACGACTTCCTCCCTGCTGTCGTGGTTGCTCACATCGGCTGGGTCCTGGTCTTCTTCTTTGTCTACGCTTGCGCCATCAAGTTCCTCAGTTTCCAGAGGAGATAAACTCTGAGGGTGAAGCTGCTGAAGGAGAGAACGATTGAGAGTGCCTTGGCATTAACTCGTTTGGTTCAACCCGTGTATACCAGGGCGGCGATTTATTACAAGGTTTGCCATGCACTTTAGAAGCATGGATATAGATGTATGTTGTGGCGAACCAAAGTTTCACTACGTGGAGACAATCTTTGGTGTGGTGAGACTATGATCGTGGCATCATGTGATGAGATTATATTCGGTAACATCTGCCAAATTCAACAATTCAAAGACAATGCCGTATTAGAAACTTTGCAAGATTATTCGGGATTAATATCGTTCTTATAAATCTTGAGGTATAAAAAATACATATTAAAAGGGATTATATAAGTTTTATATCCGAAATTTATCTGAACATTTAACCAGTAAATAAAAGTCCATTGATATTACCAAGCAAATCAATTTTGGTAAGTCATTTTTGTCACGTCTTGAACCTCGAGCGCGCGTACAACCCTTGGTGGTCGATAGAATTTTGCGACGTTCCCAGGACTTGTCACTGACCCTTTTTATTTTATTGCACATGCGGAAACGAATTAACTAATCCCCTAACAACGACATACATGGGATAGAAAAGCAGGACAACCAATTTCAAATCAAATATACTTTTATAAACACTTCAAGCTTATACAGAAGGTCTATGTCATAAAGAACTACTGAGCCACTTATGCTCCTAACCCTTCCGCTTCAAGCTCCTGGCCCTTCACCCTAGGGACCTGAAAATAGTTATTTAATAGCCAATGAAATATAAATCTCAATGAGTTCCACCCTAAGCCCCGGTTAGTACACCAACTCAACTCAGGGCATCTATTCCATCACAAGCAACAACCAACATTCGATTCGCATACAACCTTACTAGGTATGCCATACCCTGCACATTATAATTCAGAACGATACACGCAATGCACATGGTCATTAAATGATACATTTCATCAATTACATATGAGTCACATCACAATCGATCTCACTTGGCCATTGCCAAACCCTGCATGTTATCAATTCATACGTGCGTGCCATAAATAATGTGCTTAACTCATGTATGACCGAAATCACAGATGCCATGATTCTCATGCATTCTTGCACATTATCACAGTTTAGAAACACAATGCATATACTTAATGCATACAACAATTGAAACGCCTTATCCACTCAATTAATCACAGGGGTCTCAACCCAATCAACTCAAACAATCATGCGTTCCACTTGTTAATTAAGCCACTCAAGGCACTGCCGAACTGTCCTTATGGCATAGCTAGGCGTTGTCTCACCACCATTGAGGACGGCATCATCTATATCTTAATAGACGGCTTCCTCGAAGGGGTGTAGGTCTAGAATTTACTACAACCCAAGTCACCTACTCTTTAGTTCGGTGTCTTCTGGCGTAGCTAGGCTTCGTCTCACCACCATTGAGCATGACGACATCTATATCTTAATAGACGGCTTCCCCGAAGGAGTGTAGGTCCAGAATCTACTGCAACCCGCTACCCTAATGCATGGATAATTTGAAAGTGGGATTTAGTAACGTCCAGCTTAAAAGCTCGAGACGGTTTCTCTTTAACCAACATACGACCAATCAATCTCGCCTAGGATACCGTGCATTGCACTCAAATGTCTCTATTAAAATGGTGATCCTGACCTATTTTCTTCATATTAAAAACATTTGAGAAAATAGGCGTGTGTGAGTACACGGTCAATTCGAACCTTGAAAAGTTATACTCTTCCTTTTTGAAATCCCACGGTTTGATATAGTCATTAAAACCACTTTCGGTGTTAAAACCCAACACCCGGGGTTTTATGAATAAATACAAAATTTTCCAATTACCACATAATTGCACAATCATCACTCAATTCATGCGGATGCCATGCATTTTCATATCCATTTACTTCATAAAATCAACACATATGAATTTTATGCATTTTTCGCATTCTGGATGAACAGTGCATGTGAACAGTGCTCGGTGAACAGTACTCGTGAACAGTGCACGTGAACAATATTTTGTGAATAGTGTCGCATGAACAGTAATTTCCAGAATTTAATAAACCATAAATTAAATTCAGAAATCATTAAAACAATAATTAACTTTAAGGAAATCAATCAACTAAAATAAACAAACAATTAATTAAGCAAAACAAGCTTAATTAAACAAATAAGCACAATTAAGCAAATAAATCAAGATTAAGCTAAATTAATCTAATCCATCCATCTAAACACCTGTCTTAAGGCTAATAAAACTTAATTAAATCTCCTAAACTATAATTAAATCTAACTAAACAAACCCTAAGCAAGTTTAGGCACTAATTGAAGGATTAGGAGCTAAACTCACCCGTTAAGCGGGCCGGAGGCACCAACGCGACGGCGAAAATGAAGGCTTCGCACTGGGACCTCAACAACGATGATCTAAGGTGGTCCCAAGCTCAACACAGCAACCACAGCTCGGACTCCCACTGAAACACTGAAAAACAACCCTGTCGGAGGAGAAACTGAGTTGAACGGCTTGGCCGAGAGCGAGGAGGGTGGCCGGCAACCGGCGGCACCAGGGGGTCTTGGGGTCTTTCTAGAGGTTGGGATGGGCAAAGGAAGGACCGGAATGGGAGAAAAATGGAGAAAAACGCGAAACAGTGCAGGCTGCAGGCGGACCGACGGACTGGCGACCGGCGGCTTGTGACGGACGTATAGGATGGCCAGTAGCTTTGTTCGGGACAAAATTGGGCTCGTTGGCACATTCTGTCTCTTCCGGTCACGGTGATAGGTGGCTCGTTGGCTAATTCATCCGGGAAGACCACTTTTGACTCGATTCATCACCGAAGGGTCAGCTGGAGCAGAAACTGGAGAAGAGGAAAACGAGGAGAGAGAGAGCTCCGTTGAGGGAGAGCCAAATGAGGGGAGAGAGAGAGTGAAGTGAGGGCTGAAAGCACCCCTCATTAAGGCCATTCAATGGCCACTTCAAGTCCCCTATCACGCCCCGATCCTCAGGCACGTGCACATCCCTTACCTTTGGTCGATTTTAAAATGCGATATCCCACGACTATGGATGCATTTGGGAGTGGCATTTGGAAGCCACTTTGAACCCCCAAAGCTCCTTGGGCTAATTGTTGGGTGTTTGGTAAAAATTCTCAAGGCCCATTTGGGGAATGCCAAGCCTTCCCAAGGTTGAAAGCCCAAGGCAGGTGGGGGGTTGCCTTGGGCTTTCAGCCTTCTCGGCATGCTGAGAGCTGAGTTTAAAATAAAAAAATTTCTTCCCAAATTGTCCTCGTTGATTTTTCGTTTTTCCCTTTTTACCCTGACTGTTCATCTTCTTCTTCTTTCTTCTTCGTGAGCGGTTGCCGACTAAGGGCACGCAGTCGCCGGAGACCGTCATGCCCGCCACGCCGTGCCACGACCTCCGCCGCCGCGCGACCCTTCGGCGGCGGGTCGCGTGACCCTGCTTGAGAGGTCGCCGAGGAGGTCGTGACCGCGACCCATTTGGTCGCAGATCTGGTCGACAGCCGCGACCTTCGCGCTGCGACCAGATGGGTCGCCGGCCGCGACCTTCGCGGAGGTCACGACGCAGATCTGGTAGCGACCAGATCTGCGTCACCAACCATGCTTTAGGCGACCTCTGCGGAGGTCGCGACCTTCGCGCAACCCATCCGGTCGCGACCTTCGCGCCGCTACCGGATGGGTCGCCGACCGCGACCTTCGCGGAGGTCGTGACGCAGATCCGGTAGCGACCGGATCTGCGCCGCCGCCATGCTTCGGGCGACCTCCGCGGAGGTCGTGACCTTCGCGTGACCCATCGGTTGTAGATTTGGTCGCGACCAGATGTGGTCGCCGGCCTTCGACCTCCGTGCGCGACCAAATGGGTCCCCGGCAACCTCCGCGGCGCGGTGGGTCGCGTGATGGCGCGACGAGGGTCACCGCGACCCTCGCCGGATCGCCTACCCTTGGCTGGCGGTGACCAGTGAAGTCGTTGGCCGGCGGTAACCGGCGAAGCCTTGGCTGGCCAACGTTCCTTTTTTTTTTTTAATAATAAAAAGCCTTTTGCATTTTTAATTCATCCAAACACTATTTTGCACAAAATATTTCACAATGCACTTTCACAAGTAAATTTACCAAACACACTTTGCATTTTGAAAAACACCCTTAACTCAAAGACCTTTACATTTTCTCAAGGGCTTTTCCCAAAAGTCTTCCCAAACACACTCTATGTATCACCGACCCTTTCATTTATATATGCATATGCGGAAGCAGTTGTCAATCCCCAGACAATAAAACAATGGGATAGAAAAGCATGCCATAAATTTGAACCAGAAAACCACACCATTATGTACATATACAAGCCAGTTTAGAAACAAGGTCTACAAATAGAAGTGAGGTTCAGGTCCACGTCCTCCTCTTCATTATCCTCCACACTCCCACTGGAGCCTTCAGCAGACTGCCCTGGACTTTCGAGATCTTCAAAATCCAAGTCTACTGAATCTAGGGACCTGAAATGGTTATTCAATAACCAATGAGACTACGTCTCAGCAAGTTCTACCCCCTAAGACCCGATTAGTAAACCAATACACCTTAGGATTGCCTATGCACAACATGAGTCAGAGGACTTACCTTGGCCTCAGATTCCACCTGCATATTAGCACAAATCAAATAGGCACCCAAGCAATCACATCACTGATCGAAGCATCAATCAAATCGACCTAGTCGATTACACGCCAACAAGACCACTCACGGTTATTTCCATTCAATCAATCAATTCACAACATCAAATCAAAGTAAAGATCAATCGACCTAATCGATTACATATCATCAAGACCATTTCCGGTCATTTCAACTATTTCAACTCAATTCCCAAATATAAATCACGGTCCTTAGGACACAACTTATTTATAGGTGGTAATCACAGCCCCACCAAGCAACTTTCGACATTTAATGACTTTATAGCCCCCCTCGACCATTTCAAGATTCAATGGCTTTACGGTCTCATTCAACCCTTTCGAAATTCAATGGCTTTACGGTCTCATTCAACCCTTTCGAAATTCAATGGCTTTACGATCCCACTCAACTCTTTCAAGATTCAATAGCTTTACGGTCCCACTCGACCCTTTCGAAATTAAATGGTTTTACGGTCCCACTCGACCATTTCAAGATTCAATGGCTTTACGGTCCCACTCGACCCTTTCCAGATTTAATGGCTTTACGGTTCCACTCGCCCCTTTCAAGATCTGATGGATTTACGGTCCCACCCGACCCTTTTTACGATGCCATACTCTGTCACCGAGCCACGTGCATTCTCCAGGAAGACATACTGAGTCTCCGAGCCACATGCATTTTCTAAGGCTACCTTTTTGCCAAGGTGACATATCCAATCACCGAGCCACGTGTCATTCCCAGGTGACATTCCAATTCACCGGGCCACATGCATTCTCCAGGTGATTTACCAACTCACTTTCGATACTGACAACTGATACCCTACCAATCCTCAATCACATAGCCCAAAATTGCCTTATTTGAGAATATAACTTAAAAATGCACCATTAAATCAATTCGACACGAATTAAAACTCAAATAAATAAACGGACTGCTCCACGATAATCAACACGAAATTCCGGTCACCGGCCATCCCGGTTGAATTTCCGGAAAATAAATAATTAAATAATTAATTTCGAAAATTAAATAAATAAACACAATAATTCCAATTTAGCACCATATAAAGCTCAATTAAATAAACGGACTACGTCACGATCATCAACATAAAATCCCGGTCACTGGCCATCCCACTTGAATTTCCGGAAAATAAATAATTAAATAATTAATTTCGAAAATTAATATTTAATTCCTAAAAATTCCAATTAGGCCCGAATTGCCTAATTAACACCCGATAAGGATCGGGAAAAATCCTAAGAAGCATCCAATAAATACTATAGGCAATTCTCTAGTTAATTACACAAGTAATCTAACTAATATGCAATGCAATTTACTAATAATCACTAATCCATTCTAATCTAACAACCTAATTACACTTAATTAACATTAATCAACCTTTAAGTATAATTAGAAAACTAATAAGGCATTAGTGAGTAAAACTCACTCAAAACGACAGGATCGATGCAAGGATTGACTTTCCTCAAAGTGGGCCGAGCATCCAAGCTCGGGAAGACGGCCAAAACGGGCCAAAACCCCACTGTCGGATAAGTACACTAATGGTGCTATAAGTTGTGTACGGCGCTCACTTTGGTGCCAAAATTTTCCGTCGGATCATTTAAGTGCCAAAAAATTTGAAAACGCTCACTTTGGTGCCAACGCCGATCCGATCGGCCGAAAATCTCACGTGGCCTTTTTTTTATTAATTTCTTATGGTGATGTGGCTCGCCGGAGTTTCCATCGGATCACTTAGGCCTTCAAACGACGTCGTTTTAGCATCCTAACACCAAAATGACGCCGTTTTGTGTCTTTCCCCCAAATTCAAAACCTAAATCCCCAAATGACACCGTTTTGTGTCATCTTCTTCCCCGAGCACATTCATCTTCTTCCCCAAACAAATCCAGCAACACCAATAGCGTCGAACCAACAACACCAGCAGCGCAGAACCAGCAACACCAGTGATTTTTGAAAAAAGAAACCACGCATTCGTCTCCGCCCTCCCCCAGTAATTTTTCCCCATTTTCAATCACCTTATCAACCTTTCAAATCCCCAAATCTCAGCCCTTCCACCGCCTTTTTTCAAGAAATATCGTTGGGTGTAGAGGAAACGCGAGCTCGAAGAATCTCCAGAAGCACGAGCGATCCGGCCAATGGTAGCCGCGAAGATCTGGAACGCCACAGAGGTTGTCGGCGAAGCCAGCTACTACGAAGGCGGCGGCTGTGGCCCCGCCATCCCCTCCTTCGCCCTCATCGTCGACACCTCCCTCTCTCTCGGGATTTTCTATTCGTTTTTTTTTTCTTTTGTCTTGCTGTGGCAAGCAACTACAATGGAGGTCGAGGGATGGCGGCTGAGCAACGGTGGCCTAGGGACGGCGGCCAAGTGACGGTGGCCGAGGGATGGCGGTTGAGCGACGGTGTGACGAAACCCTAAATCCCCAAACCCTAATTTCAATCTTCAAATAAACTTATAAAAAAAAAAAACGGCGTCATTTTTGTGAGCTATCCATGTAGGACGGCAAAACAACGTCATTTTCTTAAGGAAGACGGAAAACGAAGTCGTTTAAAAGGCTTCTCAATTATTATTTTTTAAATATAAAAGCCACGTAATCATTTTGGCTGGAATCTGTCGTCGGTGGCACCAAAATGATCGTTTTTCCTCCGATTTGGCACTTAAGTGATCCGGTGGAAACTTTTGGCATCAAAGTGAGCGCCGTACACAACTTATGGCACCATTAGTGTACTTATGCCCCCCACTGTCATACCCATTTTTTGCCTTCTCTATTCACTGCTGGTTGGGGGCGGATCCGGCATCAATTGAGGCGGCCAAGGGCGGCTAGGGCAAGGCAAAGCTCTGGCGGCTGAGGTGGCGGCGCATGTCGGCCGGAGCGGCTGAGCCGCAGCCTGGGCTAGCCAAACGGAGCTGGACAGCAGCTTTGGAACAGCGAGCTGGGCAAGAGGGCGGTCAAGGCGCGTGGCCAACAGTGGCGCGCGAGAACGGCTAGCACGGCGACGAACGGCGGAGGGCGGTGGCGTCTCGTGCGGTCGCTGGCTGCTCTGGCGTCCACCCCAGATCTGCTGGGGTGTTGAACATCACCAATGAGAAGAAGAAGAAGTTGACGCCAGCAGAAAGGGGGAGGAAGACGGAGGGTGTGTGGGTAGTCGCGGAGTTGCAACGGCGTGCGGTGTGAGGCGGTGGCGACAACCTTGGCTCCGGCTTCATTGGTTCTTTAGCTTGCTGGGTTTCGAAGAATAAGAAGATGGATGGAGGAAGGAGAAGCCGCAACGGGAGAGAAAAATGGGGAAAATGGGAACCGGTTTCTCCCTCTTTCTCACGGCCCACCACTAGCTGTCTTCCACCCTTCATTTTGTGGACAAAAATGGCCCTTCTAGAAGCATTTAGGTAGGCCAAAGTGTGGGGTATATGTGGCATACGAATTTGTAAGCAAAATAGCACAAATTGGACCACAATCCTTCTTCAAACAATTTAATCCGGCCTTTGAAAATTCAACCGTCAAGTTTTTGGTCGAACTAGATTTCTTCCTCTCCAACATAACCCACTTGTATCCCAATTTCACAATAAAAACGGTCCTCTGCACATTCCGATTAAAAACGGCCCTACCTCAACTTTTTCCCAAAAGGTCTCGGTTGTCAGAAAAACATTTTGAGACTGAGTTGACGTTTCTAAAATTTATTGTAACAAGACAGAATCTTCAATTTTGAAATTGGATTTAGATTTGCAGTTAATTTCACTCGGGCGCGTTTTTAGTGTGATCTAAGCTACTAAGTAGTTTTCAAAACTTTTTAGGACAAATGATCAGTGGTCGATTTTATTCGAGCCACGATGAACCCACTCGACACATTGGCGACTCTCGATTTTTTTGAAAATCTCGAAAATTCAAATATGGACACATGGTATCAAAACGACAGTAAACTCAAATTAGTGCCAATCGACGAGAGTTTTCCAATTTAATGGAGTCACCCACGATTGGTCTTTCATCTCAGTCGAACCGACCTATCTTTGACTTTAAATCGATTTTTAATTGTGCCATAATGATCTCTAAAAATAAGTATGGTCGAGAAATCGATTTCTGGTCGAATTCTCAAGTCTATCTGCCTTAAAGTCCTTAATAGCTTACTTAGTCAGTCTAGTTATCTCGTGAGTGGGCAATTCAGAGAAAAACATTATAGTCGCGTCGATGAAATGCCCAATTTATCTAATCGAAATCAGAACCCGAAAATCTGGATGTCACATCCCCATGCCCTTGACCCCACCTTCTCTCTCTTCCTTTGTCCTTATCCACACACTTGGGGGCAAAATAGTCATTTCACCTTGCACCAATTTACCAATCTGTCCTTGGGCTGAAATTGGTGGATGGGTCTAAGGATTGGGCTTGGCCATGAATAGGAGTGGGCTTGGGAATTGGTTGGGCTTGAAATGGCTAAGAATTGGCCCATGGGCTTTGAAAGATGAATAGTTGGTTTGGGCCCAATGGGCTAATTTGATTTCTTTGGGCCCATTATAGTGGCTCTCCCACTTAGGGCCTAGGGCCCATACTGGCTTGGCCCAGCCCACGTCCTCACCGGCTTGCTTCCTCGGTCCGAAAATCCCTTTTCCAATTGTTTGGCTTAATTGGCTCTGTCAACTGTTTAATGTAGTTTCATCCAAAATCTGTCTTCGGCATCCCCGATAATTCGAAGTCCAATCTTAAGTTCTCTTGCCATGTCAATTTCACCCAATGCCATTCCGGTTACAACTCAAACTGATGGACGGCTCCGAGGATTCACACGTAACCGACTCATGCTAAACCACATTCAAGACATCTCGATGCATGGAACGTCATTGATTGCATGAAATTATGGATGATAGATTTTATTTTAAAGTACACGATCATTGAGGATCGACATAGGGTCGTTCGTGGATTCGATAACGGTAAACAGAATCACCCGTCATTCCATTATGTTCTATCCACGAATCGACTTCTAGTCGTCCTTAGAATCGGCCTGCCTATCTACAGGATCATCCTCACGCAAGTCTCACAATCAAGTCGTTTTCCCAAGTCGAGTCCTTTAGTTGTACGAGTTCTGTCCTCATTAGCCTTTCCCCTCAAGGTCAGTATCTCATGAGTGATCAATTCCAAGTGAGATCAACCACTAATGCATTGACGAAATTCACATTCATTCATCTCTTATAGGGCTTGAATTTCAGGATGTCATAATTTTCTTATCTTAAGCATTGTTTTTGGATATCCAATAAGGATATGAACATAGAACAGTAGGAGCATCCAACCCTTTCCGATGATAAAGGTTAAAGTACGTGAATATGAGAATTTGTTAGGTTATTTGAGAGCATTTGAGGGAAGTGCGAAATCAAACTTACCCGGCTTAAAAAATATGGATTAAAGATTACGTGCAAAAGATAAATGACAAATAGAAAAACTTAACTTGAATAAAAGTTAATATTTTTTCATTTACCTACAATGCAACTCCCGTGTCCACAGGGGATCGCTGGTCAATGACAAACATGGAAACTCAAATGAAGATGAAAATTGATCTATAATGTTAGTTCAGGAGATTATATAACATATTTTCCAAAAGCCAAGGCCAATAACATGAGCAAAAGTTGCCTCATTACCTCCTTTTACCAGTAATACAGTTTACCGAAACAAAGCTGATCTCAGTGCCAAATTGAACCGTGCCAAAAATAATTTAAATGGGAGAAATTAAATTAGTGACAATTATAAATCATTTTCGACGGAAACAACGTTTAGTCAAGCCACGCCGCCTACCAAGAATTCTCACCGGAACCACAAATCCCTTCCCAAAAATGCTCTGCGAGAACGATAGGAAACCGAGGATCATGCCATTGCTTCGCCCATGTCCGCCCTCGTGATGTGGAGGACTGATCCCGGCGACGCGGCTTCGACAGACAGGTCGATGCACTCGGCATGGAAGCAGTGGCTGCATCCCCGCAGATTTCCTTCAGCAACGTCGTGCAGACATACCGCACAGTACAGAGGAGGTTGGTGTCTCCGGCGAAGAGTGAGAGCTGGAGGGTGCTGGCTCCATCGGAACGCGTTGGCGCAGGGACGGACGAGGAAGACGACGACAGTCGCAACGGCAGCCATCCTCGCTAGGCCCTCAGAAGAAAGGCCTTTCGGTGGGCCCACATCCGACAGAGCAATGCCACACCATTGTCTTTTACTCCCTAAATGGGCTGCAAAATAGGCCCATCTAGTGGGCTCAAGCGGTCCATCACGACTCATTAGTCATTCCTGCACGTTAATATTTCAAAAAAAAAAATTGTTTAATCATGAAAATGAAATGGCGCAATGAGTATTTAGAACTGCCAATTTTTTTTTTTTTCAATTTCGTAGAACCAACCACTCTTGGAAGATCATAACTTATATAGAGACAAGGAGAGAAAATTGACTACACAAGCCTCATGAGCATATTTTATTTTTTAATCATTTTTACAAGGTATACTATCAAAATTTTAGCCACCATGTATATATACGAAATCTTGCTCAATGAAATGAATTTCAGTCGGAAACTTTACGATATGATGCCTGTTCCAATTCCAATTTAATGGGTTCTCTCTCACCGTCCAATTGTCAATCCACTCCGCCCAATCCCTAGGTTCTCTCATATTATATACACAAATCTTTGACTAGCGTTTTGAATAGGCTGTCATCTCAAGATCAATGTCAATGACGGTGATGGTGTGGGAGATGTGGAGGACAGAAACCCTTATTCAAACGAGCTCTTCCGATGAGTAATCTTCCCAAATCCAATTGCAACTACTATGTCAGGGCTTCTCGAAACTCAAGGCTTACTATAGTTGTAAGTTTAGGACTCATAATGGACAAGCAATCGTTAAATTAAGGGGCTGTTTGGCAACGTGTCAAATAGTGACTGAATCTGAATTTTTGTTTCCGGAAGTAGATTTGGAACAGAATCAAGAATAAAAAAAAAAAATTGATTCTTGTTCCGAGAACAAATCTAAGAATCAAAACCAACTATTCTTTTTCCATTTTCTCTTCTTCTTCTTCATCGACTGCCATCCTGTGGTTACCATCCGCCGCCGGTCGTTGGCAACCGGTCCGGCGAGCTCATGGGACCAGGGCGAGGTTTGGTGAGCTCGCCGATGGCCAGGTGGGCCTCATCGGGGTTGGGCGAGGCTTGCCCAACTCGCGGGTGGCCAGGTGGGCCTTGCTGGGGCTAGGCAAGGCTCGCCCAGCCTCGCCAGTGGCCGGGCGAGCCTCGTCCGGCCGCCTCGGCGAGGCCGGCCTGGCCATTGGCAAGGTTGGGCGAGGGCTGGGCGAGCCTGCCCCTGTCGATGAGGCTCGGCCGACGAGGGCTGGCCTCGCCAAGGGCTGGCCTCGCCAAGGGCTGGCGATGCTCCGATGAGGTCGCTGGCCCTCGTCTAACCGGTCGCCGGTCTAGCGACCGGCCTGAAGAAGAAGAAGAATAAGAGAAAAAAGAAAAAAGAGAAAAGAAAAAAAAAAGAAAAAAAGGAAAAAAAGAAAAGAATAAAGGAAAAAGTATAAAAATTATTTAAAAATTAAAAGAAATTGATTTGGAATAGAATTAATGAGTACGATACCAAACGCAATTTTATTCCGGAATCAGAAATTTGGGACAGTTATCAAACGGCTTAAAATGTTTAAAATCTATTCCCGGGAACATAATAAAAAAAATCATTTCTGATCAAAATCTACTTCTAGGAGCAGAATCGTTACCAAACGCGCCCTAAGTTTTTCCTTATTCAATTGGCTTAAAGTCGGATTTTGAACCGGCCTAGCTTATATTATATTATGTGTGGAGAATCATTTCAGCTTGAAGCGAAATTGGAATGGTTGGCGCTTCTTTCTTGACAAGTTTTAATTTTGAAAAATTCAAATCTTTCATATGAGCTTCTAAAGGATTTTTAGTTGAACTTTTTATGCTCGGATTCTATAACTGTGGGTAACATATGACCGTCGATAAGTTCATGAGCACTCAATTTTGGAGTACCCTTTGACTTAGTTTGAATGATTGAAATGACATGCTTTCCAGTGCTTTGCTGATCATAAGAATGTTGCTTCTTTTCAGTTGTGCCATTTTTGAGTTATAAATTGCACAATTCTTTGGAGCATGTTTGACCCAGAGTACTTTGAGTCAAGATCAGACCTCTCTCTCTCTCACAGTTGTCAGCTGTGTATGCTATATTTCAGCCATGAGAACGATCTTTGGCACAGAAAACTTGGCGATATTAGCATGAACCAAACACATGGGGAAAATGTTTACATCACAAACCAAGTTTTTATGTTGCTTTATAGAAACTCAACAGCCCTTCTTCACTGGAGTTAAACCACATTAATGCTGAGCATCTTGCGGTGAAGAGTCGGTTTTGATTTCTTGCTGCTTTCCACAACTCATTGAAAATTGAAATGAAGTTAACAGATTAATACTAGCTTGTGCATAATCAGCTATCAAGCACCATCGAGTGGAAATGGTGAATTTATTGAGGCACAAACATGAGGATTCAGTACCTGATCACCAGAAGTAAGACCATCAGAAGCACGAGTGACAACTGCAAAAGCTCATTCTTGAAGCCTGCTGCAGTGACCACAGGCCCATCAAGTGAGACCATGTGTTTCTATAATACAGGGCAGAGAATCAGAGATTGAGTGCAGATCTTGAATGAATTGGCTCAGCTAGCATGAACATGCACAGAGACAAATGAAGGCAAGAATTGCTGTCACTGCACCTTCTCCATTATGTTCTGTTAGTTAAAGCATCTATTCACCAATGGTAACCCTACCCCAGTAACTTGATATGTGGCGCCACTTGTTATGGTGAAACAGAGGATATTAATTACTACCGATAAAACGGGAGAGAAATGCTTCTATGTTCTTGTTGATGAGTACTAGTTGATTTAAGATTCCAAGATAAGCATGGACAGTAATAAAATAAAGATGCTATGAATCGTATAGGACCACCATTCCCAAGGCAGAATGCAGAAACTTCGTCTCTATTTTTGTGCGACAAACCTGCAAGCCACCCTCACCATTAGGTGACCATGACAAGTAACATATAGATTGCAAATGATCACCTCACAAAGAAAATATTTGCCAGCTGTGTCTCCGTCGCACATTACCACATCATTATTTAGACCAGGGACACCTAAAGTTTATCCCTCAACAGTAATGTCAAAATGTGAGGTAAGAATGCATCTGCAACACGGCAAGCATGACTTCTACCCTAAATCGCTATGCCAAAAATAACAAAAAAGAAGCACTTCCACAGTGTGCGTGATCGAACACAATTCCCATTATTCCCTCATGCAAAAGATGCAAACGATGCATTTGAACAGCCCGTTTTTCATATGCAATACGTCAAAACCAATCGAAGTGGCCTGAACATTAAACGAAACAGAAACAAGCTTCAAGAAACCTATTCCTCGCACCCGCTCAGTTGACGATGCATCTTCTCCGAATCATCCGTAAGCTCCGGAACGTGGGGGCCTTCGAACCCTCCCCCTCCCCCCCGGCGACTCCACAATGCAATCGGAGTTCCGCCAATCGGTCTTGATCGCGAGCTCGGCAGAGCAATTGGTCAATTCGAAGAAAAGCCTGAATTCCGGGGATCCTCAAATACGCCTGCTCGCGGAAAACAAAAGAGAACGCGCCCGGAATTTAAACAAAGGCAAGCTCTGACATACACGAAAGACACAATCGAAGGTGCGCAAACCAACCTCGCCGGCGACCGCCTCCTTCCTGGAACTGAACTCGGACCCCTTGTCCATGCGGTTTCTGCAGGCGTCGCACCGGATACTCATCGGAAGCATTATCCAGACCTTAGTCGGCCGATCCCTGGACCTCGGAACCGGCATTCTCGAAATGGTCATGATCCGGCCAGATCGGCGGCGGCCGGCGACACATGCTCGCCAGGGGACGGCTGCGGGGATCGGCGGTCGAAATCCGGCGGGATCTTTCTCCCATTTCTCGTCTTCTTCTTCTTCTTCTCCTTCTCCATCTCCTCTCAACGAGGAACGGACTATGGCGGTGGCAAAAACTGTTAGGACGGTGGCCGTCTTTCCATGACTCAAACTTGGAGTTACAGACTGGGCCCCGTTCGATTCTTTGTGGGCCCGGCCCCGAAAGGTTAGGCCTAATTTAAAAAAAAAATTTTAAAAGTAATTTTGACAAATTGTACTTAATAACAAAATTTGATTCAAGTGAGGAAGGGGATACTTAATTGTCATTAAGTCATAAAGTGTCGATGACTATTAGAATTTAGCCAATTATCTTGCTAAAAATACCTCGAGATAATAAATTCATGTATGATGAGAAATTAATAGTATCCGGTGATCAGGCTTTAGTTTATTTCCTCAAACAACTATTCGATTTTATTATTATCATCATTATCATAGGGACTTAAATTTGTGAACACTTGCTTAAATTCTCACCATTTACCTTCAACTTCGTGGAATGATATCGGGTTTGTATTATGAATTCGATAAAATGAAATTAAATAAAATCAAATTAGGTAATTAAATCAAATAGATGCAGTCGTGTTAAATACAAGACTAAAAGAGCGATAAATTATATGAGGTTATTTCAATTTGATTAATTTTGCACATATAAATGCATTGTTCAACAATCATGTTTTCTTGGAGCTCTGGCAGAAATTATGCTTTTGATATTATTTTACGACTAATTTAACTCTCAGAACGATGGTGAAAGAAAGCAAGGAAGGGAAGGAAGAATGAGGAAAGATATGGGAATATGTTATATATTTTCATTTATGTATTCATTCGATGTACAATGTTCTACAATTATAGCATCATACATATACAAGAAAAGGAAATAAAGTATATTACAAAATTAATTTCAATATTAGATTGATATTGATTGATCTGGCATATCAATCTAAATCCTAAGGAATATTGTATAACTCGCACATATCTTCCAACAGATAGTTTGGAGAACAACAAAATATAGCAAATCAACTAAAAGTCGGGACACTAACAAGTAACGCTTAGAAGCAAATTCATTATTTGGACATTTGATAAAGTCTAAGTTTCGATCGTCTCATTTACATTTAAGTGCTCACCACATTCAAGACGACCCAAGTTTCAAAATTAGTTCCCTTTTAGCAGCTAATTAATCAAACGAGCAACGAACCATCTACAGTATTCACGATATCGAAACGAAGAGCTAGATAATAACTATTCACAAAGATGCTAAAACGGAAGCATCGGCTAGTAGATACCATGTAACCTACCAAGCAACAGCCAGAAATGCATCTAACTGGAATGCTCTGATCAATCATTGTCGTTTCCACACATAATTATCAGATAAACGTCCCGATGCGGCCCAGAACTCATGATCATCACCCTCAAGCAGCAATGCACCCAAAGCCATCTTCTCCGGCAATTGCCTCGTATAAAGAATAGGTCAAGAGAGAGAACTCACGAAATTATCAGAAATCCAAATTGCAAAAAGTCACGCCAAGAATTGGATTTATAGAGGAAATCTGGGTCGACTTAGGGTTTCAGATCACAACTTTCAGCGATACCGGCATAGGTGTTCGCTTGCCACAGTGCCGAGTGCAAAGCTTTCCGGTCAGAAACCGGGCTGAATCAGCCGCTGCATAACAAAAAGTCGCACTCCCAGCATGTACAGAATATCTGAATGCATCTTCTTCAAGCCCTAAATTCTGGCCCTTAATCATCCATGGAAAGCAAGGGGCGTATGCAATCTACCAAGTAGAAGCAAACCGCTAGCTGGTAGAAACTAAATTGGAACACGTGTGATAAATTTACGTCCGTTAGTTTTCATTAAATTTTTTCATCCAATTGTTTAGTTTAATGATATATAATAGTTGACGGGTATACCAATTTGGGTATTTATACTCCATTTATCACAAGTGTATTGGCTATGATTTTTCGCGGCATTGATCCGATTTAACGGAAATTAACAAAGAGGAAAAATTTCACAAATGTTAATTTGAGATAAATTTGTCACAGATGTACCGTTTTTGGATTTTGTCATAAAAAAATTACTTTGAGCTAAATTTGTAATATGTGTACTAATTTGGAGTTTTTTGTGAAATTAATCTAAAAATTAAGGAGATTTTAGGCAAAAACCAAATTTTTACACCATCATAATTGACTAGAAATCCTATGAATATCTTTGGAGTAAGCTAAAATGAGACAATGTTTGGCTGAAATGAACAGTTAATAGAGGGCAGAAGAACAGCCCAAGTGCCAAAACTTGGCATGGAGGGACACTTAAGTGCCAAAATTTCGGAAAGATACACTTAAGGGCCAGTTTTGGAGTAAAGTGGAACACTTAAGTACCACTTTGGCCAAAATCTGACCAAATTGCTGACGTGGCAATTTTCCGGCGAGTTGGGTGCAAAATGGCGTCTTTTTGCTTGCTAACGTGGCGAGAAAATACAAAAACGACGTCGTTTTGTGTCGATGTGTAAATAATTAATATAAAAATTAATTAAATTAAATTTAAACTTAATTTTATTTAAAACATTTTAAAAATTAAAAAACTTAAAATAAAAGAACTTAAAATTGAAAAACCTAAAAATAAAGAACTTAAAATTGAAAAACCTAAAAAAAAAAAAAAATTAAAATTAAAAAACCTAAAAATTAAAAAACTTATAATTAAAAAACCTAAAAATTAAAAAACCTATAAAATTTATAATTAAAAAACCTAAAAAATAAAAAACTTATAATTAAAAAACCTAAAAATTAAAAACTTATAATTAAAAAACCTAAAAAATAAAAAAACTTATAACTAAAAAACCTAAAAAATAAAAATCTTATAATTAAAAAACCTAAAAAAAAAAAAAAAGGGGGTGGGGGAAGTCGAAGGGGGCGGGCGGCCGAGGGCCGAGCCCTTTGCTGCTTGGGAAGGGCCGGTGACAATGGAGGGGGAGGGTCGGCTAGGGTCGTTGGCCCCCAACCGACCGGTGGCGAGGGCCGCGAGCCCTCGCCGGATCGCAGCGAGGGCCGCAACCCTTGCCTTAGATCCGGGCGAGGGCTCACGGGCCCCACGCCTTCCCGCCGTCGCTAGGAAGGGCCGGCGACGGTGGGGAGAGCATTGGCCGAGGTCGCCGAGCCCGGTCGAGGGGCCGGCGACGCGGACCAACCGGCGGCAAGGGCCCGCGAGCCTCGCCTAGATCTAGGGCGAGGGTTGCGGCCCTCACTACGATTTGGCGAGGGCTCGCGGCCCTCGCCACCGATCGGCCAGGGGCCGACAACCTTGGCCGACTCTCTCCCCTCTTGCTGGCCCTTCTCGGCGGCGGTGGTGAGGGCTCGGCCCTCAACCGCCCCTTCGACTCGCCACCTTTTTTTTTTTTTTTTTTTTTTTTTTTTTTTTTTTTTTTTATTTTATTTTTAAATTTTTAGGTTTTTTAATTATAACTTTTTTTATTCTTTAGGTTTTTAATTATAATTTTTTAGGTTTTTAAAGTTTTTAATTTTTTAGGTTTTTTAATTATAAGATTTTTATTTTTAGGTTTTTTAATTATAAGATTTTTATTTTTTTAGGTTTTTCAATTTAAAGGTTTTTATTTTTAGGTTTTTCAATTTTAAGTTTTTTAGTTTTTAGGTTTTTTAATTTTAAGTTTTTTATTTTTTAGGTTTTTTAATTATAATTTTTTTAATTTTTAGGTTTTTAATTATAAGTTTTTTATTTTTTAGGTTTTTTTTTAAAGGTTTTTCAATTTTAAGTTTTTTAGTTTTTAGGTTGTTTAATTTTAAGTTTTTTACTTTTTAGATTTTTTAATTATAAGTTTTTTTTTTTTTTTAGCTTTTTTAATTATAAGTTTTATTTTATTTTTTAGGTTTTTTTTTTAAGTTTTTTAATTTTTAGGTTTTTAATTTTAGGTTTTTTAATTTTTAATTTTTAGAATATTTTAAATAAAAGTAAGTTTAAATTTAATTTAATTAATTTTTATATTAATTATTTACACATCGACACAAAATGTTATCGTTTTTGCATTTTTCGCCACATCCGAGCAAAACGACGCCATTTTGCAGCTAACTTGCCGAAAAATTGCCACGTTAGCAATTTGGCTAGATTTTGGCCGGAGTGGCACAGTGTTCACTTTACTCCGAAATTGGCACTTAAGTGTATATTTCCAAAGTTTTGACATTTAAGTGTCCATTCGTGCCAAGCAAGTTTTTAAGACTCAGTGTCCCAAACTCGTCAATAGAGCAATTGGGACACAAAGGATGAAAACAGATCAATACTGTGTGTTCACTTTTGATGCCTTATTAGCGGCTTAGAAATTTTTGTACTGTCCAAACAGACAGAACTCGGTGTTCCGCTAGAAGTTCTCCGATCTGGTGAAGCGAACGCCAGAGACAAACTTCGTCCTCCGGTGAGAATCGAAGTTCTGGGCAATCTTTTGTTGCTTTAGTGGTTTCTTGTGTTCTCAGTGAACCATCACTCTTCGCGGCGATTGTGTATGGAATGGGCGGCAACACTGATTTACTTGGCCCTGTCTCTGACTTGTATATGTTGCACTTTGCGCGAGTTTGCATTAAACTGTTTTGAATAGAAACGAAAGGAATCCTCTCGTTCTCTACAATAATTTTTCACGGGTCTGAGAAATGATAGTGTTGTGCAACGTTCTCACAGGTTTTTTCTTCCTTATGCGGTTGTGTTTTCTTGGATTTCAGGGGTAACTGCATACAATGTAATTGAACGAAATGTCTATAACAAATCTATGACTAGTTGAAACGTGCAAATTGTGAAATATCATTTGAAAATATCATGTTTTAATGCACAAAAGATCCAACAGCCTTTTCAAGTAATGAAATGAAAATTTGAATTGATATCGTATTCCTAATTTTGGCATTGCTACTCAATTATGATAATCTGCAATCTTTCTTGCTAGATGGATATCATCCCTTTTGTTTTCTGGATCCATTGATGACTCATCGCAATGATTTTTTTTTTTTTTTTTTTTTTGCATGAATTACGAGAATGGTTCAGTTCGGAAATGCAAATATAAATGTTTGAAATTATAAGAAAAGCCTAGCGAAAATAATGTAATTTGTGGGAACTCTCAGTTTGCAAGGGGAGGCACAAGTTGAGAGAAATATCCTTTCTGGCTTTGCAAGAGGAAGGAGATTGAAAAGATGTGGTTTGTATTGCATGGAGATACGAAGCTAACAAATATGATATCTGTATTATGTTTCATGTCGGGAAATTTGAGTTTGCGATCGTGAACAAATATGATATCTAATTTCTAGGTTTAAATGTTGGAATGAACAAGTAAACTAAATTCTTGAATTGAGTTTCTACTTACATACAAATTCGGTTTTGCTTTTGCTGTTTTGGAGGAAAAAAAATGAATTGTTTTCTTCGGGGCCAAGTTCAAGAAAGAATAGAAAATTAAAATTTTGTATAGAAAGGAGATAGGAAGCTAACGATTCATATAAAATTAATTTGTCTAAAAAATGGTGTTACAAAATACTCATACTTACTTAATGGAGTTGAAGGCTAATTTGACTATTTAATGTAAAAAAAAATATATATATATATATATATTTAATTAAAACAGGTGTGAAAATGGCAGCAGGCTATAAAATATGCTGAAAAAGGAGCGATTAACACTTTCAACCGTCAAGCAAATTAACACGTCCAGCCAATTATATGGGTGCTAGAAATGTTCTTATCTAAAATAAATACTCCTTCAATTCCGTTCCTAGTTTGAACCATCTAAAGCATGCTACGATCGATACGATTTGAAAACTAAATCATAAGTATTACGATATAAAAACAAACTATTATATCGGATCAGACAATTTTCCCATATGAAATTCACCCGAACATTTTCCAATTTTCTAATTTACAAAAGGGGAACAAAATTGACGGGATGAAACTACAACCAGGTATTATTACTGGAGATTCATGAGTTCATATCGAAAAAAAATATTATTTTTTTAAGCACTAAATAAAAGTTTATTGATATTAGTGAGGAAATCAATTTTTTGTAAGTCATTTTCTCATTATTTTCCGAAGACGAATGAGGATTTATAAGATATCTTTGTAAAGTAAATTATTTACTAGGTTGTTACCCTTACCCCAACCACAAATTAGTGGGAAAAGAGGAGTGCAAGAAGAAATTGGATGGGGTATTTGTGTCCAGAGGAGTCGCGAGGTTTTTGGGCGTTCAGCATGCAATCCACGGGTTTATAGACATTTAGTCTTGATTTCCCTTTTTTTATTTATGTATTTGCAATTTTGATTTTATTTTTAATGATTGCGAGCTATTTATTTCCATGGCAAGATCTAAGTAGTGTTGAGTGGGTGATTCACTCTCTAGTTTATAATTGTCTCTCTAGTTTAGAATCGTTAGACAAGGGAGTACAATTTTCAAAAGAGTAGAGAAGAAGAAAATAAGTACAGACTTATAACAACTAAAAGGATTTTACACGCTTCACTTGATGTTTATTGCCATACTTCATGGGTAAATATTCTTTTTTTCTTTCTGCAATTTTTATTTGTACCTCTGTTGACACCTAAATTTTGGCTACCCGTTTAGTCATTTATCGCATTAGAAATTAGGGATTAATTTTAACCCCTAAAAAAATATTAATTAATTAATTAATTGCATAGCATTTAGTTGTAGGTGCACTTATTTTTTATTTGCATTTACTGGACCGGTGGTGGATGGGTCGAATTAGTGGTTTTGGGTTTTAAATTAACAGGCTGGACTAAGCCCATGAAGAATACCAATTGGCCCGAGCCCGTCTTCTGAAATTGAGATTTGAAATGAAGATTTTTGAAATTTAAGAAAATCGGGTTGCAATCTTATCTTTAAAAATCAGTAGAAGATATTCGAGAGATAAGGAAGAGGATTTTTGGTGATCGAGAGGTTATAGGCGATCTTCGTATATTGAAAAAACGAGATTAAATATTCGATGAAGATCACCTACTTTTACCTATAAAAGCAACATGTACGGAGAGTGTTAGGGGGGCTTTTTCTAAGGGGTTCTCTTCGTCGAAAAAGAAAAAAAATCAAGTGAAAAGAGAGAAAGAGGTTTCGGTTCTTTTGGAAAGGAAAGGAAGAGAAGTGTGAGAGAAGAGAGGGAAGAGAAAGTGACGTGAGAGAGACAGGTGAGAGAGAGAAAGGAAAAAGTAAAAGGAGAGAAGTGAGTTTGAGGGGGAAGCGTAAAGGCCGAAACAGTAAGGGTGATTTGACCTTTACTGTTCATCATCTTCCCTAAATTCGCTGCACTCGCCTCGCTGTTCACCCGACCGACGAAGGCACCGGCCCTCTACGACGCCAACAGCCATCCCTCCGCCTTGCTTATTCGCCGCACCAACGTCGCGGGCAAGTCAAAGCCCACCGCTCGACATCCGCTTCGCTGCCGAGGCCTTTGCCGCTCGATCGACCCGCGCGCTTACTCCCCGACGTCACCGGCACCGCAGCCGCTCAACCGCCCGTCTGCGCCCCCCGCTTCGCCTCACCGCGTGAGGCCCGCCGTCGCCCACAAGCTCGTGACACCGGCACCGCCGACCCAGCTCTTCCGCGAGCACGGCCTTGCGAAGCTCGTCGGCCGGTCACCGAGTTTCTGTGCCCCGCTGCCGGAGCTTCGCCGACGCCGATCCGCCCAAACGCTGGTCTGCTCGATCCGCAACTCCCCGCAGCAGCTCAACCTAGCGCCGTCGTGTTCTCACCCGCGAGCCCGCGTCCCCCGCACCGACGTTGTTGCTGCTCCGTCCGAGCCCGATCCAGCTTCGGAGTCCTCGCCCGTGGCCCACTTTGTCCAGATCCCGCTCACTCGACGTCCCGCTGTCCGAGCCCGACTGTTCGCGCCACTCCCGCTCGCACGTTCGTTGCCAGCAACGCCCGTGACGACTGTTGTTCCTCGCCGGACCACCGCCGAGCTGGTCCGCCCGCACGCCGGTTGCTACCCTTTCGCTGAAGCTTCGAACGTCGGCGACCATCACCTCCGGTTACCCACCACGAAATTGCCGAATCGTGGGTGAAAAAACAAAAAAATAAAAAGAGAGGAAAGATTAGGTAGTTTTTCTTTTCCTTTATTTTATCTTTTTTAATATTCTGTTTTAGTGAATTTGTTCCTTTAGAATATGATTGGTATTCCAACACGAATTAGCCCCTTAAATTAGGGATTGACAGTCCGATTTTCACGCCCGAAATCCGACTCGCAATCCCTTACAAAATCGACAATCCAATCTCAAGCCCGAGATTCGATTCGCGATTTAATTTTAAAATTGGTCAACCCGATCTCATGCGTGAGATATGGTTCGCCAATTTTTAGATATCAATATTGTCTTGCTTGATTTGATGTCGTATGTTTAGATCAATTTTATTTTCATAAGAGAAAAAAAGAATAAAAAAATTCGAATTAGGGTTAAGTTTGTTTTAGAATATTCCTAGTCTTAGGTTAAAATCGCAATCTTATTTCAAATTTTTAAATAAGAAAATCAAAAATAAATCTGAATAAGGATTAGGTTTGTTTTTATTATCTTGCATATTTAGGATTGCAATCTTATTTCGAATTTTTAAATAAAAAAATCCAAAAAAGAAAGTGCATTCATTTAGGTTGTTAGTTTTTTTTTTGAATTGCATGTTTAATTATGTGTTAGTTTTAATTTCGAATTTCTTAAAGAAAAACACACAAAAAAATCATTGTGCATATTAGATTAGAATTGCATGTTTCATTTTAAATTTAGATCATCTTTTTTAGATAAATTGCATTTTAGATTTAGATAATGTCTTAGTTTAAATTAGGATTTAATATGACTTAATCCCTAGTTTAAATTAGATAGAATCTTAATCTAGCTAGATCATTTCAAATTTCATAAAATTTGTCGTAGGATAAATTAGTTGCAATTTCTAGGATAGATTGCATTTTTTAATAAAAAATGTCATTTGCATGTCATATAGAATTAGGTTCATGAAATACACGTCATTTTAGTGATTATTGTTAGGTTCATTTCTAATTAGAAATTGTCCGTCATTAGATTAGGTCATTTAATAAATGTCACGTGACATATAGCTCGCATATTAAATCGTATGTCGCATGTCATTTTAGTTAAAATAATTTTGTACGTCATCACATTGCATCACACGTCATTAGAATTAAGTCATTATGGTTAATTTAGATTGCATATTTAATTATTGCATGTTCATTAAAAAAATCATTGCATTTCTATTCATTCATATAGTTTAGGACATGTTGCCATGCCATATCATTTCATATTAGATTAAAAGCATTGCATTGCATATGGATTATAGTCTCGTTAAAAAGTGAAAGCGAAAATTGAGTGATTGCTTGTTAATTAGAAACCATAACTAGGGTTGTTGATGTGGATTTTAATTTAACACTGCAGATGCTTTCGTTACTTTGAGGTAAGTCCTGCATTATTTAATTGCTTTCTTGGGTGTTAAATTGGTGGTTTGCGCACCTGCATGAACACCTCACATGTTAGGAAAATAGACTTAAAATCAATTTAAGCTGCCTGCAAAAGCATTTTTCAAAATAAAAGAAATGGTACCGAAAGGGCGTTAGAGAAATCTAGCGTAATCAAGTCCCCGTACCCAAATCTCTGGTTCGTAGGAGTAAAGTGAATCTCCCATTACTTTACTTGGGTTTCTAATCGACCCACAAAAAATAGATTAGTGGCGACTCCTAGAAAAAATATATTTGCATGTTAAAAACTTGAACCCAATGTCGCAAATTGGTATGGGCTTGGGAGAGCCCGAGTTAAGTCTAGGCTTAACAATCCATTAGCCAAACCCTAGGTGGTTCACACCTCGAAAATTTGGTCGCGACAACCTCATACACCTAAATTTGCAATGGTGTGTGTCTGTGTTACGGATTTAATTCGCTAACCTATTTTTCCCCAAAATTGTTTCTCTAGAAATTAGTGTTGACTGAAATAGTGAAAAAAATTTCATCAAAGGTTGATCTTTGGTTTTTTCGTAAAATGGGTTCAACAGTGATTTGATTAGGAATGGAATTATGTAATAAGGATGAAGAACGATAAATTTAGATATAAAAGATTGCAAAGGATAGGAATCTGAAACAAATTAATATTGATAAACTAAAAGAGCACACAAGGAATTTGTGCTCGTTGGTGATGGTCATCCCACTCATGGTAATTACACTCTACCTTTTATACTATAAGCAATTAATATTCTACTTATGGTTACAACTGCAATTTCACAATTTTAGGCTCCATGGTTGCATATCACCCTTATGCATATGTTACAACTTAAGTTTCACATGGCTCAACCATCAATCCGTATTTCCTCTACAATCGACATCTTCATTTTGTCTCCTTTCTTTGTTTCCTTGTTTCGAAGTCAAAGCTGTATATCGACGGGCACATGTTCTGGTTATTGATAATATTGCTTATGGTCATCAGTGGCTACTTCATCATTGATAACTTACCAATCACCACATCTATTGTCACCTCTACATCCACTCAAATTGACTTCATGTCGACTACAAAGAGTTGGGTTAATTTTTGGTGCAAACAGAATTACCAATCTGTTGTCTTTGACTGCGTTGATTTTTGGGTTAAGTTTTGAGGTTGCTTGAGTCTTTTGCGATTGACGATGGTCATGTATTTTTATAGCAATCTTTCAAACTCCAGATGCTCTTGTTCCGTAAGGACGTGTGGACATGGATGCGGAATTACCATTCTTTTGTTTGACTCAAAAGTATCATTGAAAACTCGATTGGAGCTTGTTTCCGATAATTTTGAGATCTTATTCTGCACTCTGCATCTGGAGTTCTGTCACAACTCACTTGACATGGACATAACGACTCAAACCCAAATTAGAAACCTCCTGAAAGACACCTAGAAGAAGCACAAATACTCATGCTCAGGCCTAACGTGTGATATCATTCCTAAACTTTTAATTTATTTAATGTTGTCCTTGAACTTTAGCCTAACGTGCAATGTTGTCCCCGAATTTTAATTTATTTAATGTAGTTTCTGAACTTTTAACTTATTTAATGCAACATGCAATTTATCAAGAGGATGTTCCCCAAATTGCAAGGTACATATAATCCAATCAATGCAAAACCACTAGTATATTAAAAGTCTACACTTGAGGAGTCGAATTGATTTTACTCTTTGGTAAACAGAAGTCGAAAGTACAGCATCCATACAATTGCCTCCTTTGTTAAGCAGAAGCTGGGTTTCATTGGATATAGATTGTCCAAATGAGCATTCACAGTCTCCAACATCACTTATTATACTGATTAGATCAATTTTAATACACTTGGCATTGCTCAGAAATAGAAAAACAGTCCACATATTTGGGCTGTTGTTTAGGATACAGTATGATGGTTCGCTGATATTCTAGCATAGATTTTCGGCAAGCAGCAACTCCTTCGGGTCGAGATATAGGTTAAAGTGGAAGCCCTTTCCTTCTGTTTTCTGTGATAGATCTGACTTATGAGCATCAACAGAAAGAGGAAGGACAAAAGGATCGAGGCAAAAGCAGAGAGCTAAAGCTCTATGTGTCATAGTATTTTATTTTATGCCCCCCTCTAATTGATGACAGTGCGCTTGCTGGTTGTACCATTGACTCGCATTCTTATTTTACCATTTAGACTGGGCACTGCCGAATGGCCAAACTTCTAAAGAAGATGACATGACTGAGGTTTTTGGAGCGGTAGTCTGGAGAAAGAGTGATTTGCATGTGATTAGTGATTACAACCCCCTCACAATCCTGATCATTCCTAATAAAGATGGCTCATGGGTAGGGGCAATAACTATGCTTTGTCACTATTCTCTTGCCATGGATTATTTCGTTTTTCATATGGTGTCCCAACTAAAGTTGTTTCGACATTTTTAGATTTTCAATGAAACAAGTTTTTTTCCAAATAACTTTACCCAATTTTTTTTTTCCAAATAAGGCCTAACAGCATGGAGTCTAGGCTGCATAAGTTTTTAAACAGGTGGCAGCAATCTTACTTAAGTTTACATGGTGTTGGAACCTAATTTTGCATCTTTCATATCCCATTTAATATTTCATATCGCTTAATGGTGCAAGAGTCAAATGTGTTATTGCCTGAAACTCTGAGGGTGAAGCTGCTGAAGGAGAGAACTACTCATTGAATGCTTATCTTGGGCTCAATTGTCACACTTCAAATCCTATAGGAATTGGGGAAATGATATGACCATCCTTCTCTCCACCTACAAGATGCAACCTCAAATTCAAATCAATATATCAAAATTTTTATAATCCAACAAAACGTATGTATACATCTCCAACGCATACCTAAAATTCAACTACCAAAAGTTTCTCACTATCAACACTCTTATCCTACTTGATGCTAACTAAGGTACTTGCAAAATATGATAAGATGAAAGGAATAGGTAACTATAGCCCAATAAGTAAATCTCTTCTAACTGAATTGAACATTCACCATGCATCTTTATAAAATAATACATCTCTACTATAGATGTAAAATATAAAAAAGAGATAATATCCTTCCAACTAACCTTTTCATGTATAAAAATCAATAACAATGTCAACTCACAATAACAAACAACCATCAATGGTACATTCCATTAGTCAATCTCAATCAAGTCAAACATCAATAGTCCATCCATTGACTAATCTAATGTTCGACATCTAACTATGATTACGTTTAATGCGGTGACAAAGGTGACAAAGTTTAGCCCTCTTGATTAGGTCTACCACCTACCAACTAGCAATTCGACCCAAAAGGACATCTTGACAATAGAATGCATACTCCCCCCCCTCAATAGGTTCTCATCAGAGTGAAATAAGTAATATCAACCAATATCTTTCTCTAACAACCCACCATCAATAGTAGAAAGCCATTTCATAAATTGGTTTTATAAACCGAGTCACATAACCTTACACAATTCCATTTATTAAATAGAATGCATTTCATAAAATATTTTGCAACCAATACGAATAACTTTTGGCAATTCCCTTCACAAAACATTTGATCAAAACATTCACAAACTGGCATGCCCGATCCTCGGGCGTGTGCCCATCCCGGCTTGGTCAATTAAATAGCGACGTCCCATGACGTATCGTCCTACCCATTCACTTAATATACGCATGCGGAAGCACATAAATAATCCCCAAACAATAAAACGATGTGATAGGAAAGTAGGGCCAATTTTTCAGAAAATACTTTTTATAAACACACAATAAGGTTTACAAAAGGATCGTCTCCCAACAAAAGAGAATTGTCCTCCAACTAACTAGCGAGACAAGATCACCGATTCTTCGGGCTTCACCTCTTAAACTCCAGGGCTTCCAATCCTTTACCAACATTGTCTAAGGACTTGAAAATGGTTATACAATAATCAATGAAATAATATTTCAGCGGGTTCTACCCCCTAAGACCCGATTAGGAAGCCAATACGCTATAAGGGCTGCCTAAGCATAACACGGGTCAAAGGACTTACCTTGGCCTCAGTCTCCTTCTTGCAAGTCAATACAATTGATATTTCCTTCCAATCAATTCAATTAGATCGATCTATCGATCAATCGACCTAGTCGATTCCATATCAACGAGATCATTACTTGGTCAAAACAATACTATCTATGAGTCTGATCCAAATCCAAGACTGCTCACCCTAGGTGATAAATATAGATAGTAGGTTGCCCCAAAGGCGAATAAATAGCATACTGTTCATTCTCTAAGATAACATATCAAGTCATTGAGCTAGTATTGCATACCGTCTTTTCTCTAAGATGACATATAGAGTCATCGAGCTGGTATAATATATCTTCCTTTCTCCAAGATGACATATAGAGTCACCGAGCCGATATTGCATACCGTCCTTTCTCTAAGATGACATATAAAGTTATCGAGCCGGTATAATATAACGTCCTATCTCCAAGATGACATATAGAGTCACCGAGCCGATATACCATTATTTTTCTGATCGTACAATCAATTTACCATTTTTATCATACCCGATAAAAATACACGTGTGTGGGTACACAGCCAGTTTTAGCCAAAATACAAGATTTTCACTTTTAAACCTCCCACTATTTTCAGTAGTCCCAAAATAGATTTTCGGCGTTGTAGACCGACGCTCGGTAATTCTCCAATTAATTACCAAAATGATCCAATTTAGGAATAAAATCCTAAAATCACAATTAAATCGATTCAGCACAAATTAGAGCTCAAATAAATAAACGAACCACACCACAAAAATTAGCATAAAATTCCGGTCATCGACTATCCCGGTCTAATTTTCGGAAAATAAATAATTAAATGCAAATAAATCAAACTTAGGCCCGTAATGCCTAATTGGATGCCGAAACGGATTTGGAAAAATTCCGAGGTTCATTAAATAAATACTAGAATGTGTTTACTCGCTAATTGTACTAACTAACCACCTAACATGCATCGGCAAATAACTAAATTCACTAATCTAATCTAATCTAACCACCTAATCCATCTTAGCCTAAACTAATCAACCCCTAAACGTGATTAACCTACTAAGCGAGGATTAGTGAGTTAAATTCACTTGTTTTGCGATCCGATTGGCTCAAATCGTCGAGGACGCAACGGGGCTCGATTCTCTCCAAAGCGGGCCTAACTTTTGGGGTTGGGAACAACCTCAAAACAGGCCAAACCCTTGCTGGAAAACCTACTAACTTAGCTTCTATTCTTGGCTGCAAAATAGAGGAAACGAGGCTGGATTGGCGAGGCAAGGATAGCGGTGGATCGGCGGAGGCAGCAGCGGCTTAGAGGAGCAGTTCCGGGCTTCAACGGCGGTCTGAGGTGGCTCACGGCGGCCTGAGCTACTCAGGACAGCCCCTGGAACTCGAGACAGGGCTGCTGAGGCGAGGATGATAGCGGGGCTAGGCGGAGCGTGTGCGCGAGCGATCGTGGCGTCGTGGACAGCAAACGGCGACGGGCGGCTCACGGCGGGGGACGGCTGGCTCGGACAGCTTCTTTGCTTTTGCTGGGGTTTGAAAAGCTCCAAGGGAGAGAGAGGGAAGGCTAGCCGGCTGGTAAGGGAGAGAGGAAGAGGTTGAGGGAACAAAGAGGACCACTTGGCCTTGTTTTCTCCTTATTTGTCCCTTGAGACCAAGTCCAACTTGTCCAACAAGCTTGGCTGTCTTCCATGGCCCAAATTCAGCCACCAATGCTCCATTCTAGAAGCTTGAGTTGGTCCATAAGTCATGGTGGTGGGGGGCATACGAATTTGGTTGATTTTTCCTTCCAATTGGATATTCGTTCTTACTTGATTCAACACAATTCGGCCTCAATAAATTCAATCGACACCTCATCGACCTAATTGGTATTTTTCCTCACCAATTGATCCCACTTGCTTCCTAATTTCACAGTCAAAAGTGGTCCCTGACTTTTTTCTGGACAAAAACGACCTATGACAACTTTTTCCCAAAAAGTCTCGGTTTGTTGAAAAATCTTCGAAGGCTGAGTCTACGTTCCTAAAATGACATGTGACATAACAGAACTTTCAATTTCTAAAATCGGATTCAAATTCGCAGTTAATTTCACTCTAGCACGTTTTTAGCGTGACCTAGGCTATCGAGTAGTTTTCAGAACTTTTTAGTGCAAATGACTTATAGTCGATTTTCTTCAAAACACAATGAACCCCTTCAACACATTAGCGACTCTCGGTTGTCGTGAAAATCTTGAGGTTTCAAATATGGACACAAGGTACCAAAACGATAGAAAAATCAAACTAGTGCTGGTCGATGAGAATTTTGCAATTTAGTAGGATTACCCACATTTAACCACTCATCTCAGTCGAACTGACTTATCTCTGATCTCTAATCAATTTATGTTTGTGCCGTAATGATTTCAGCAAATGAACATGGTCAAGCAGTCGATTCCTAGTTGAATCCTTAAGTCTATTTGCCTTAAAATCCTTAATGGCTTCCATAGGTAGTCTAGTTATCTCATGAGTGATCAACTCTGAGAATAGCACTATAGGCATGTCAAAAAAATGCCCGATTTATTCAATTGAAAGTAGAATCGAAAATCTAGGATGTCACAACTTTTCCCCTCTTATAAAAATTTCATTCTCGAAATTTAAAACTTACAATACTTAAGCAAAAAGGTGGGGGTACAAACGCCTTATCGACTCTTCAGTCTCCTAAGTTGCTCATTCGATACCGTGGTGTTGCCAGACCACTTTGACCATCGGGATGGTTTTTGTATGATGAACTTGCTCTTTTCTGTCCACAATCTGAATCGGGCTTTCAACGTATGACACTTAGTCATCCACATCCAATAACTTGAAATTAAGCACATGGGTCGGGTCAGGCTTATACTTCCTTAACATCGACACGTTAAAGACATCGTGCACTTGCGCCAATCTTGGTGGCAACGCAAGATGATACGCCAAAGTCCCGATTCTCTCAAGAATCTTAAACGGACCTACGTACCTTGAACTTAGTTTTCATTTCTTGCCAAAGCGTGAAGTTCCCCTCATTGGTGACAACTTTAGAAAAACGTGATCACCAACTTGGAATTCCAAAAGCCTTCGATGCTTATCTGCGTAGCTTTTCTGATGACTTTGAGTGATCTTTAATATGTTTCTGATTACTACCATGGCATCCACTGATTGCTAAACTAACTTTGGGCCTGTAATATTTCTTTCTCTAACTTCATCCCAACATACCGGTGTTCTGCACGCTCAGCCATACAATGCTTCAAATGGAGCCATCTGGATGCTCTACTGATAACTGTTGTTGTAAGCGAATTCCACGAGATGAAGTTGTTCCTCCCAACTTCCTTTGAAATCCAGTACATAAGCTCTCAGCATATCCTCTAGGGTTTGAATTGTCCTCTCAAACTTACCATCCATCTGAGGATGATATGTCGTACTATACTGAAGTTTTGTACCTAAAGCACCTTGCAAGCTCTTTCAAAAAGTGGTGATAAACCTTGTGTCTCGATATGAAGTTATCGTAACCGGCACTCCATGCAGTCAAACTATTTGGCGCGAACGTACAACTCAGTGTGCCTATCGAAGTCAAGATCCTTTTGCACTGCAATAAAGTAAGCTGACTTTGTCAACCGGTTGACTATTACCCAAATAGAATCGTTACCACTCTGATTCCTTGGTAACCTGGTCATGAAGTCCATCGTGATATGTTCCCATTTCACTTTGGGATCTCAAGAGGTTGCAAAAGTCCTCTTAGCTTGCAATGCTGAGCCTTAACCTATTGACACATCAAACACTTGGCGACATGCCTGGTGATGTTCGCCTTCATACCCGACCACCAATAGTGTTGACACAGGTTTTGATACATCTTGGTACTTCTGAGATGAATGCTATAACTACTACGATGAACTTTTGATAAAATATATTCTCTAAGCTTCTCATCGTTAGGTACAACTAATCGTCCTTGGAACTTTAGTGTTCTATCATCAGAAACCTGAAAGTCAACTTTCCTTTCTTTGATATCCTCTTGTAAAATTTTCTAAACATCAGGGTTTGTCAGCTAGAGTAGTTTAATCCTAATTTGCACATTCGGCTTAATTCTAAGGGTAGCCATAAGATTCAAAAGGTGGCCTACCTCAAATTTGAACACCGAATCTCGAGCTCACTCGATTAGATTCCACTCTTTAACCAACAAGTGAGCAATTGACGACTTTCGGCTCAAAGCGTCGACGACCTTATTCGCTTTTCCTGGGTGATATAGAATATCACAATCATAGTCTTTCAGCAATTCCATCCATCGGCGCTGTCTCATATTCAACTCATTCTGAGAGAATAGGTACTTGAGACTTTGATGGTTCGTGAAGATCTAAAATTTTTCCCCACACAAGTATTGCCTCCAAATCTTCAAAGCGAATATGATGGCTGCCAACTCTAAGTCATGCGTCGGATAGTTCAGTTCATGAGGTCTCAACTGGCGGGAGGCGTATGCAACAACCTTACTATATTGCATCAGCATGCAACCCAGTCCCCTGAACGATGCATCACTATAGATTTGGTATCCTCCAGGACCAGATGGAATCGTCAGCACAGGTGCGGTAGTCAGCTTTTGCTTCAGCTCTTGGAAACTACACTCGCACTTGTCTGACTAGACAAATTTCTCGTCTTTCTTCAGGAGTCTTGTCAAAGGCGACGCCAAAGCTGAAAATCCCTCCACAAACCGTCTGTAGTAGCCTGCCAAACCCATAAAACTTTGGATCTCTGTCACGGTAGTTGGTCTCGGCCAGTTAATAATGGCTTCAATCTTGCTCGGGTACATAGAGATTCCTACTTAAATCATGTGGCTTAAAAACGCAACACGAGTCAGCCAAAATTCGCATTTGCTAAACTTAGCATACAACTTATGAATCCTTAAGGTCTGGCGCACTAATCTCAAATGATCCTCATGCTCTTCAGCACTCCTCAAATACACCAGAATATCGTCGATGAACACGATTACAAACTGATCCAGATATTTCTTAAATACTTGGTTCATCAAATCCATAAAAGTAGCTAGAGCATTTGTCAACCCGAATGGCATCACAGTGAACTCGTAATGACCATACCGAGTACGAAATGCTGACTTTGGAATGTCTTCTTTCCTGATCCTCAGCTGATGATATCCTATTTTCAAGTCGATTTTTGAAAATATTGACGCTCCTAGTAACTGATCAAACAAGTCATCAATTCTCGGGAGTGGATACTTGTTCTTGATCGTTACCTGATTGAGTTGACGATAGTCGATGCACAAACGCAACGAACCATCTTTCTTCTTAACAAATAGAACCGGTGCTCTCCAAGGTGATGCATTGGGACATATAAATCCTTTGTCCAATAACTCTTGCATCTGCATCTTTAGTTTTTTCAACTCTGATAGTGCCATCCGGTAAGGAGCCTTAGAGATTGGCTCTGTCCCGGGGGCTTAACTCAATCACAAATTTAATTTCCCTCTCTAGCGGCAATCCTGGCAATTCCTTCGGGAATACATTTGGAAATTCTTGCACAATTGAAATATCCTCAATCTTTAGCTCCTTAACTGTTGTATCCCACGATAGTTGCCAGGTAATCTTGACAACCCTCGTATAACAAACGGGTTGCCTCTTGCGACGAGATTAGGGAAATCGAGGGTCCTCCTCGGTTCCCTACAAACTTGAAGCTCTCGCCCTTTAATGGGTAAAACTGAATCGACTTGCGATATCAATCCATTTTAGCTTGTTGCTTGGTGAGCCAATCCATGCCAATTATCAAGTCAAAGTCATACATGGCTAGGACTAATATATCTATTTTCCTTTCTTGCTTACAAATCTCTAACTTGCAACCAGAACAACCCAAAACAGATAACACCTTATCCTTCAATGGTGTAGATATGCTAACAACAGATTCTGGTAATTCAGGATTTATTCCAATCAACTTAACATACTGCTTGGCAATAAAGGAATGGGTTGCTCCCGGATCGATTAAGGCATAAGCAGGATTGTTGTTCAATGAAACCATACCTGTGATCACGTTAGGCGCGGCCTCTGCCTGACTTTGAGTAATGGCATACACCGTGCCTTGAATAGGGGGTCTGAGCTGTCCATCTTGCAGTGCATTTTGAGGCGCATACCCTATAATCTGTCCAATCGGTGGCGGCGGCGACAATTGTGATTGTCCTCTTGGCATTCTAGGACAATCTCTAGCCATGAGACCCTGCTGGCCACATTCAAAATAGGCGCCCGTCCTTCGAGGGCACTGGTTCGGTCCATGTCGCCTTCCACAAGCACGACACAATTCATTCCCGTTTGGCCCTGACTTGCCAACTCCACCCTTCCTATTGGGTGGGATCTGAAATCTTCCTTCGACCATGGGCCTCTTCCCATGTCGGATTGCATCTTTATTGGAATTAAATATTGACCTAGACGTGGCGGCTCTCTCATTCTGATCTCTCTTGATCATTTGGGCCCTCTCGTATAGGTCAATGTAACTTCTCAGATTCAGCAAAATTAATGTACTCCTCAAGTCCGGCCTAAATCCGTCTCTGAACCTTCTCAGTCGGTTCATTGGATTCTCAATTAGTTCAGGAGCATATTGCGATAGATTGGCGAACTTCGCCTCATATTGGTCGACAGTTAGGGAGCCTTGGCGAAGACGCTGAAACTCTGTCATTTTTATCTCTCTGGCAGTCTCTGAAAAGTATTTACCATTAAAAGCCTCAAGGAAGGCGTTCCACTCCGGGACGACACCTTCTGGGAACACTGCTCCTTGAGTGGTTCTCCACCAAGTATTTGCAACTCCCTCCAATTGGTAAGTTGCAAGGACTACCTTTTCAGTTTCATTGCACATCAATAATGCAAAAGCCTTCTCCAATTTTTGGATCCATAAAGCAGCAGTTTCGGGGTCTCCTGCCCCAGTGCACTGAGGTGGATTCAACTTCAAAAATTGTTCCACCAGCTTGTGAATCAGTCTCCCAGTGACTACGATTCTTGGCAAACCTTCAACGGGTGCGGTGGCAGGTGCAACGACAGGTGCGGCCTCAGCAGCGATGGCAACAGCAGTAGTAACGGCGGCTTGAGCGATGGCTGCAACGGCGGCGGTGAAAGTAGCAGCTTGATCCTGGGCCTGCTGCCCCATAAACTCTTTCATGGCATCTAAGGCCTGGTTGATCCTTATGGTACCTTGCTCACCTAGGGTTGCTACCCTAGCACCCACGAGAGGTGGTGCTACTCCACTGGTGCTAGCTTATGCTGGCGCCCTACCTCTGACTCCTCGGGTACCAACCCTAGTTGGTATACTACCTCGAGTTGCAGGCCTTACAGTTCTCTTACTCAAAGTTCTCTGCGCTTGCTCGCTCATGGTTCAGTCTTTTACTGACACCTGTCTTCCAAATCCAAACTGGATTAGAAGATGAACGATCCACATGCAACAACCACCTAACATGCATCAGCAAATAACTAAATTCACTAATCTAATATAATCTAACCACCTTAGCCTAAACTAATCAACCCATAAGCATGATTAACCTACTAAGCGAGGATTAGTGAGTTAAACTCACTTGTTTTGCGATCTGATTGGCTCAAATTGTCGGGGACGCAACGGGGCTCAAACTAGTGCCGGTCAATGAGAATTTTGCAATTTAGTGGGATCACCCACATTTAACCACTCATCTCAGTCAAACTGACCTATCTCTGATTTCTAATCAATTTATGTCTGTGCAGTAATGATCTCGGCAGATGAACACGGTTGAGCAGCCGATTCCAGGTTGAATCCTCAAGTTTGCCTTAAAATCCTTAATGGCTTCCTTAGATAGTCTAGTTATCTCACGAGTGATCAGCTATGAGAATAACACTATAGGCGTGTCGATGAAATGCTCGATTTATTCAATTGAAAGCATAATCGAAAATCTAGGATGTCACACAAACAAACCTTTCAAATGATCTCAAATAAGGCTTTCCAATGCCTTTTCATGCAACTAAAAATGTACTAAAAAGTTTGATCCAATTTATGCAGAAAAACATGCTTTTTTATAACTCATATTATATTCAATTTCTACCATTTTCAAGAGATGAATTTGTAAATTCATAGAAGATATAGTATCATTCACCTAGAAAAGCTGAAAACCAACTTACATTGGTTACTCGAGCCAACACACTCATATTCCAATCATTTAATTGAAAAATGACATAAAAATCGAGTAATACACTACTCTAATGAACAACTCGACTATTGATACTTATTCATTGATAAAACGACATTTACTCACTAACGAAGAAACTCATTTATAACAATTGTTCATCTTTCTTTGTTACGAGTATTGTCTGCTACACGTAACTCGAATGCAAAATTCCAATCCAGTCGTATTTCACAATCGATTTTCATCAATCCTCATAACTCCACAATGCCATTATCTACTATTTCCATATAAATCTAAAGCTCAATAGTTCTTACTTCAATTTTCACATAATTCTAAATTTAAGACCTAATTTAAAAAATTATTTCGATTAAACGAAAGATAGAGTTGAATATTTACCGGGTGTTGCAATTCTCAGTTGATTCGGTTTGTCGAAACGTCCAAGGCTTGTACGTACAAAACTCTCTCTCTCTTCTCAACGATTTATTTTCCCTGTATTCAGGGACGAGCTTCATTTTCCTCTTTCTTTTATTTTCTTTTCTTGCGGTCTCTCTCTCCTTTATGTTTCCAAGTACAGAACTTTTCTCCCTCGCAAATTCTCTCAATTTCAAGAAAGCAAGATATACTCCACTACTCATCTTAATTGGACACCCTTCTTTAGCGGTGGACTCATGGAAGTTTGAATAGTCAAACTCCACTTGTCAAACATGGGCCACTCTAGCAAGCCACCTGTGCTATGCTTTTTGACTCAGCAAAAATAAAGCATCAGCAAATAATTCATCTAAAGATACGTCCCTGAAGTCTCATGTCACTCTACTCATTACTTCCTTATCCATAAGAGCTTATTCAACAATTAATCTCATTTCTTAACACAATATCAAACAACATTAATTTTAACATTTCACTAAAAATTTGGTTGTCACATCAATTGCACTTGTTTTAATTTGGTCAAATCATTTATTGATTCCCATTATTATACTTGAGAGACTTCGAGAGACTTTATAAGACTTCCGTGCTACCATCACTTTCTTAGAAAGAAAACTTTTGCTTATTTTGCCACCAAAAAAAAGTTGTTTTTGGCTAACAATTTGACTTAGAGCATACAGAAATGGAGTCATTAACACACGAAGAGGATTAAACATTGATCAATCCCTACTAAATAGAGTCATCAAGTCACGTGGCTGCCTACTTTTAGGCTAGACAGCAGTTTCCTATTGTTGATTCGCACTAAATGGCCCTGCCTAGGTTCCTTAGTGGAATTTCCTTTCTTCTTTCTCCCCGGGCGCTATATATAGCACTTCATCGACACAGAGCATATTTAAAAAATTGCACGTTCATTTACTGCTGGGAAGATTAGGATGATGAGTCCTTGAAGTTACGATTTGACAAGTTCCTTTGGATGCCTTTTTCTGTTCTTATACATCTGGCTGTTGTATTGATAAACTTTCCAGTTATGAATGAGGGTGGAAATAATGCTTTGATTCAGCCACGTAGGCAAGAGCTGCAATGCAGTTGCACCACCCGGCATGTGATCTTGACTTTGGTAATCTTAACTGAGCAAGTAATCATATTATTGACAGGTTTTAAGATTTTCCTTTTCAACAAGTTCTCATGACGAAATTCTGATTTTAAATTGATAGTCATTTGTTTCCTACGTTTTTTCTTTTTCTTTTTTTCTCGTTTCTTGGCTTTCTGCCTTTCTAATAAATCCCGTTTCATATAAAATAAAACACGCATTGGCATGGGCTCTGCTCATCCCTTATTTTTCATACAAGGAATAATAAACTCAATGGATTTTCAAATGCAAATTAATTGCTAGCTATCCTATATAATCCAAGCTTTACAATTACGTAGATGTAGCGGAACTTTTTATTCAATAGATAAAGTCAAACTTTCCACTCTAAACGTTAGTTGATGATAATATAATTTAGATAGATAAATTAATGGCTCACTCCGTTTGCGCTTCTTTTTCAGGACTGGAAAACCATCTTACATAGACAAGCTCAAAGTCCATGAAAATACTCCACTAACATCATCGACCATGAAATGAGTCTCAAACCTAAACTTGAGCTGGCAGCCATAAATTGTTTGCAACGGCAATATGGGGAATAGAACCCGTGTTGCACTCGTAAAAGAAGAAATTGGATGTGACATCTTGATTTTCAACTCTGGTTTTGACTAAATGAAATGAGCTTTTCATCGACGTGCCTATAGTCTTTTTCTCTGAGCTGATCACTCACAAGATAACTAATCTATTAGGTAAAGTCGTTAAGGAATATAAACACGACTGATTCGAGAATTCGATCAGAAATCGACTACTCAACCGTGCTAATCTGCAAGGGTCAATACGACACCATTAAAATCGATTAGAGAACGGAGATAGGTCGGTTCAACAGAGGCATGTAATTAAAGTGTGGGTGATTTCACCTGATTGCAAAATTCTTGTCGAACGGCACTAAACCGGTGAGTTTACTTGCTAAACTCTACTCGACCGTCGCCGTGAACTCATCGGCTCGCTAATCCAGTGAGTTTACTTGCTAAACTCTACTTAGGGAGTTAATTATGCTTAGAGGAGGATTAGTTTAGACTAAGATTATGTTAGGAGGATTAGTTAGTGTAATTAGTGATTTAATTAGTTAATTAGGCTAATTAGGTGGTTAGATTAGTTTAGTTAGGGGTTAATTAGATCGTGTAATTTAATTAGCTTAGTACATTATTTATTTAAGCCCAATTAGGTGGTTAGATTAGTGTATATAGCTTAATTATTGTTTTATTTAATCAATTATTTATTTCCAAAAATTATATCGGGATAGTCGGTCATCAGAATTTTGTGCTAATTGTCATGGTGTAATTAGTTTATGCAATTGGATGTTGATTGGTGATTTTTTGAGCTATTATTCCAAAATTATGGATTTTTGGTATTTAATTAGAAAAATACCGGGTATTGGATTTTGATACCGAAAATGTTTTTAAGTACTATATAAAGTCATGAGATTTTTAAAAGTGAGAATATCACATTTTATGGCTCAAGCTGACCGTAAACTTACACATGATTATTTTACCGGGTGTTTTTAATATGAAGAAAATAAGCTAAGTACATTATTTAAATTGAGATATTTGAGTGCAAAGCACAATGTCCTTGGTGGGATTTGATATGCATGGAATCGTTATTGGAACCTGTCACGAGTTTTTATGCCGGACGATGCTCCTTCGAGAATGCCCCATGTCAACGGATGCCGGTCGCAGTAGAGGTTGGGCCGATGCTCCTTCAGGAATGTCATCTAGATGTAGATGTTGCCGTACTCAATGGTGCAAGATGACGCCCAGCTATGCTGGAAAACCGCTGACTGTTGAGTCGGCCATGGCCATTGGGTCATAATCAATTAGGACGCATGAATGACTGAAATAGATGCGCCTAATTATAGGACAAAATTATGTGGCACGGAATGAGATGTGTCATAACGATTTGATCTTATAATTGGGACCCCTGTATTTGATTGATTTGAAAGTGAGGCATTCCAGTTATTGATTGCATCTACTGCATTTATAAATGTTATATGAGTCGTACTGACGTGCTGGGAGGTGTTGAGGCAAGATAAGTCTTCTGTGATGTGTGATTAGATTGCCTCTAGGCGTATTTCCTTCCTAGTCGAGATTTAAGGTGTGAACTCGTTGAGATATTGTCTCACCCCATCGTGGGTTTCATTTTTACAAGTCCTTAAATGGAAATCCGTCAAGTTCGTTTTGGACAGCCGTAGGGGTATAACGAGCAAAGTACCGTCTTCCCTATCCCTGGGAGTCCTTGCACCCGTGAACTCGTTGTGACCACAATCTTGGTTGATGAGAGCCTACCTCAGTTGGTGTCACGCCCCGATCCTTGAGTACATGCCCATCCCTCGGTGGTCGATCTAAATTGCGAAGTCTCAGGACGCGTTGCCGATCCATTTATTTTAATGTGCATGCGGAAGCGTATAAATAAATCCTCAAATAGCACAAAGATGAGATAGAAAAGCAGGACCACAATTGCACAACCACAACACACCTTTATACATGGCTGACTAGTTTATTTATAATACTAGTCTATAGAAAAAAGTCTACAAACGCAAAAAGTCTACAAGTCCTTTAGGCGTTCGAACCCCCAGCTGAAAACCCCGAGCTCTCATGGGAACTTGGGTCTACCACTGCACCACTAAGAGGGTCAGTTGTACCCTCACCAAAAGTGATTTCTAACACCGACACAGGGATCTCAGAATCCTGTAAGGGACCTTCTCTAGGTCCATTTCACCTACGACGATACCACGCTTTGAATTGATGGGGTACCCTCAGAGGTAAACCCTCATCGACCCAGACAATGGTCCTTACGAGTTCATAGACCCAGGCTCCTTAGCCCCTAGGAAGAGGAATCTGGGTGACCTGTTCGGTGACCCTCTTGGGCTAGCCAAAACGCTCTGGAGGAACCGCCATCTAAGGACTTGAAAAAGGTTGAGCCCACGATGGGGTGAGACAATATCTCAGCAAGTTCACCCCCTAAACTCCGACTAGGAAGGAAATACGCCTAAAGGTAGTCTATGCACACACAAGATAGATGACTTACCTTGCCTTAGTTCTTTCCTGCAAGTCAGTACAATTCATATACTCAATTAATCAATTCAATTCAAATCATCGATCCATCGATCCACTCAGTTAATCAACTCAATTCGACACAATCAATATGATTCGTACCATCTATCAATCAATACCATCTATAAATTCGATACCATCTATCAATTCATTTGATATGATCACTGCTCACACAAGCTAAAATAGATGGTCATAGCTCTCACAAGTTGATAAACGATCATTACTCACACAAGCTGATATAGTATAATACTACTCTCACAAGCTGACATATCAATGCACACATAGGCTGATATAGTATACTGCTCTTACAAGCTGACATGTTTAATAATGCTCACAAAAGCTGATGTAGAATAATGCTCCCACAAGCTGTCGAATTACCGTGTTAAAAATACTCGATAAAAATAATTGTGTGTGGGTACATGGTCGGCCTGAGCCAAAAATGCAATATCTTTCTTTTAGAAAAGCCCACTATTTATATGGTCCACAAAGACATTTTCGGCGTTAAAAACTGACGCCCGGTATTTTCTAATTAAAATACCGAAATTCCACAATTTTGGAATAAATATCCAAAATTACAATTTCCACTCAATTTGCACAAATTAGCACTCAATTAAATAAGCCAAGCACATCATTGCAATCGGCATGAAATTCCGGTCACCAGTTATCCTGGTATAATTTCCAGAAAATAATAAATAATTAAATAAATACCAAAAATAATTAAATAAATGCAATTAATTACAAAAAATAGAAACTTTGGACGGAAATGCCTAATTAAACACCAAAATGGGCCCAGAAAATTTCTGAACCAACCTAGATAAATAGCACAACTTATCTAGTCTCTAATTAAGCCGTTCTAACCACCTAACATGCAAAATCGAATAATTAAATCACTAATCCGTTTTAACTAACCACCTAAACCATACTTAGCCTAAACTAATCAACCCTAAGCATCATTAACTCCCTAAGCAGGGTTTAGCAAGTAAAATCATTGGTTTAGCGATTCGGTGAGTCCATGACGACGGCGATGCGGAGACAGGCGACAAACCTCCTAGCGGCAACACCAAACGGGGTTGGGACGGGCTTGAAAACGGGCCTTGAAGCTCAAAGAACCTTGCTAGGCTTCGAATCTACTCAAGGCCAAAGGAGGGTTGCACGGGGCTTGGCTTGGGTCGAAACAAGCTAGGCGGGCAGATTGGGCAGGGGCGACGGTGGCTATTGGACGACGGCCAAGGGAGCTCTGGCGGCAACTAGGGAGGCTCAAACATGGGCTGGGCTCGCGGGACAGTGAGCTGGAGGTAGAACGAGCGGCAAACGGGTGCGGGCTGGCATGCGACTTGCAGCGGCGTGCGGTGGCGGCAAGAGGTCCGACGAGCATGCGATGGGCTAGAGGGAAGCTTGGCTGGTTTCTCTGCAAAATTTGGAGCTTCAAAACACCTCTAATGAAGAAAGCAAGTCCGTTGAAGAAGAAGAAGTGGCTGAAGGCTTGGAGGGATCGAATGGCCACAAAAGTCTTACATTCTCATCTCTTTGTCCCTGACAAGGCCCCACCTCAATTGGCTATCTTCCTCAGCCAATTTGGTGCACAAAAATCTCCTTAGAACCAATCCGAAGTGGTCCAAAAGGTTGAGGAAACCATTGCCTACGAATTTGAACACATTTTCCCCAAATTAAGTTCAAATCCTCTCCAATTGGACCTAATTTGGGGTCCATAAATACCACTAAGGTGCCCACACTTTAATTCACATTTTTCCTCGCTAATTGAACCAACTTAAATCCAAAAAACGCGATAAAAAATGGTCATTTGATTTTTCCGGTCAAAAACGACCCTATTTTGAATTTTCGCCAAAAATCTCGGTTTGCAGAAAAATCTTCGGAGGATGAGTTGACGTTTCTAAAATGAGTCGCAACATGACATAATTTTCAATTTCTAAAATCGGGTTCAAATTCGTGGTTAATTTCAATCTGGCACGATTTTAACGTGACATAGCCTACCAGGTAGCTTTTAGAAATTTATAGTGCAATTGACCCATGGTCAATTATTTTCGAGCCACCATGTACATCTTCGACACATTGACGACTCTCAGTTGTCGTGAAAATCTCGAGGTTTCAAATACGGACATAGGGTACCAAAACGATAGAAAAATCAGTTTAGTACCGATCGACTGATATTTTACAATCAGGTGGAATCACCCATACTATGATCACACATCTTAGTCGAATTGACCTATCTCTAATCTCTGGTCATTTTTTAACTGTGTCGTTTTGACCCTTGCAGATTAGCACAGTCGAGTAATCGATTCCTGATCGAATTCTCAAGTTTATTGTGTTAAAATCCGTTAACGGCTTCACCAGATAGACTAATTATCCCATGAATGATCAGCTTAGAGAATAGAACTATAGGCGCATGATGAAAAGCCCGATTCATTCAATTGAAAATAGAATTGGAAATTTAGGATCTTACAATTGGTATTTCATCGATTCAAGGCGTGGTTTCATCACGGGCCTAATGAGGTACATAAAGGCCCCGTGGATGGTTTCAACGGACCCGCCGTTGAGGGTGAGGGTGAGGGTGAGGAGGTACTCGACCTGTTGTGGACGCCGATATTATAGCTAATATTGAGGCGAACCAATTACTAAAGGATGAGCAAGAGCCCGAAGTTGAGGAAGTAGCTAACCCGTTAGACATCGACATTCTTGACGGTGTCATAGTGGACCTAGATCCCAAGTAGGAGGGTCCGGGGTAAGGTTAGCTAGGTAGTCCTTTTTGGGGCCTTGACTTTTGTATATAACTTTGTAGGTTGACCTGGATGTTTATAAAAGTGTGGTTTGTTTTACATGGTTGTCCTGCTTTTCTATCACATGTTGATTGTTGTCTGGGGATTGTTTCTTTTGCTTAGGTATGTGCATGAATCATTTGAGTCAGAGACGCATCCTGGGAACGTCGCAATTTGATTGACCACCGAGGGATGTGCGCGCGCTCGAGGTTCGAGGTGTGACATCCTCGCCCAAAGTGGTATCAGAGCTAGTTAGTGTTTGGAGTGATAAGGTGCGATGGGTTATGGGATAGTTAGTAGGAAATGTCTTTTTCTTATGCTGATGCATGTGATTGATAGCTGATTGGTAGATTATTTTGTGTGATCACTCAATTCTAATTCTGTGTGGAATTGGAAAACGGGTTCCATAAGGATCTTGCAGTATGAGTGATAAGGAAGTAGAGGACTCCTAGGAAGAGGAACGGTTACATCCATCACTTGGGGTAGGACGCCAACTTGGGTTGGTGCCTGAGGTAAGGCGTAGGCTCAAGCTAGTGCCAGTGGGATAGCATCACCGCAGGTCGGTGCTGGTGTAGCAAAACCTAGCAATCCGAGAATCGATGGGATCATACAGGTGCTAGAAACGCTAGGGAACGTGGTAGGGTAGCAGGCCCAAAATCAAGCCATTGCCGCCACCGCTACAGCCGCTGTCGCTGCAGTCGCCACTACTACTGCCAATGCCACCGTTGATGCCTCTTCTGTTGTCGCAGCTGCTGCCGCACCTACCGAGGTTCCACCGGGAACGTGATTGCTAAGAGGCCGATGCACAAGCTTGTCGAGCAATTTCTAAAGTTGAACCCGCTGAGATCCACATGTGTAGGAGATCCTGAGGCTGCAACCCTCTGGATCCAAGACTTGGAGAAAGCATTTGCTGTGACATCCTAATTTTTAGGTTCTATTTTCGATTGGATAAGCTAGGCTTTGCATCGACGCGCCTATAGTTCTTTTCCCTAAGTTGGCCAGTCATAAGATAACGAGCCTATTAGGTGAAGCCGTTAAGGGATTTTAATGCAATAGACTTGAGAATTCGACTAGGAATCGACTACTCAACCGTGCTATTCTACAAGGGTTATTACGGTATTGTCAAAATCAATAAGAGATAAGGGATAGGTTGATTTGACTGAGATATGTGATCAAAGTATGGGTGATTCCATCTTATTACAAAATTCTAGTTGATCGGCACTAGACCGATTTTTCTATCGTTTTGGGTACCTTGTGTCCATATTTGAAACCTTGAGATTTTCATGATAACCAAGAGTTGCCAATGTGTCGGAAATGTACATTGTGACTCGAAATAAATTGATCACAGGTCAATTGCACCAAAAATTTCGGAAAGCTACCCAGTGGGTTAGGTCACGCTAAAATCGTGCTAGATTGAAATTAACTGTGAATTTGAATTCGATTTCAGAAATTAGACCGTCGATTCTTCCTCCGAAGATTTTTCTGCAAACCGAGATTTTTGGCAGAAATACAAAATAGGGTTGTTTTTGTCCAGAAAATTCAGAAGACCATTTTTTATCGCATTTTTGGGATGCAAGTTGGTTCTATTGACGAGGAAAAATGTCAATTTGGTTGGGGACATCTTAGTTGGATTTATGGGGGCCGAATTGAATCAATTCAAGAGGAAATTGAAGTGGATTTGGGGGAAAATGCTTCAAAATTCGTAGCCCCTTGGTCCCCAACCTTTTGGACCACTTCAATGACTTCCTAAGGAAGCTAATGGTCTACAAATGGATGAGGATAGAGTTGAAGACAAGTGGGGCCAAAGCAATGAGCATTTGGAAGATATTTGGGCTTAGAGGGACCTTCCAAAGAGTAGCTGGCTTCATCTTCCTCTTCAGAGCTGCTTTCCCCATTGTTAGACCCTTAGAGAGTTCCAAAGTTGTAGAAAAACTAGAGGAGAGTCCCCCTTTGGCCGTTGCACACCATCGGACCCCCTTGCTCCCGCCCTATTGCTATCACGCCGCCCGTGAGCTCCGCACTCCAGCCTGTTCGTTCGCGTTCATTTCACATCATTATGCCATCCCTCGAGCCTCCTTTGGCCACATCGAACTTAGCCGGAGCCCCGTCATCGCCGTCCAACCACCATCAAGCATCACCGTCCACCGTTGCAGCCCGTCCACTTGTTCCGTGCCGTTTCCAGCCTAAGCCAGCCTCCATTCCAGCCCCTTGGCCTTTCGACCAGAAGTCGAAGCTAGCAGGTCACCGTGGGCTTCGAGGCCCATTTAGGACCGCTTTTGGGCCTCGTGAGGTGTTGCCACTTCGGAGTTTGTCGCCCGTCTCCGCGATGCTGTCGTCGTGAACTCATCAAATTTCAAAACCAGTGAGTTTACTCACTAATCTCTACTTAGGAGTTAATTATGCTTAAGGGTTGATTAGTTTAGGCTAAGTATGGTTTAGGTGGTTAGTTAGATTGGATTAGCAATTTAATTATTCATTATTACATGTTAGGTGGTTAGACCGGCTTAATTAGCAAGTAGATAGGTTGTATTATTTATTTAGATAGGTTCGGAAATTTTCTGGATCCATTTCGGTATTTAATTAGGCTCTTTTCCGGCCTAAGTTTGCATTTATGGCATTTAAATATATTTATTTAATTAATTTCGGTATTTATTTAATTATTTATTGTTTTTCAAAAATTATAACGGGATAGCCGGTGACTAGAATTTTGTGCTGATTACAATGATGTGCTTGGTTTATTTAATTGAATGCTAATTTGTGTTGTTTGAGTGAGAATTGTAATTTTGGAAATTTATCCTAAAATTGAGTAATTTAAGTATTTAATTGGGAAACACTGGGCGTCGGTTTATAACGCCAAAAATATCTTTGTGGACTATATTAAATTGTGTGATTTTTAGAAAGGAAAATATTGTACTTTGGCATAGGCCGACCATGTACCCACACATGATTATTTTATCGGGTGTTACAAAAACGGAGTATCGCACAGCTTTGGTGAGCATTATAAGTATCGCACAGCTTTGGTGAGCAATATAAATCTATAGCAGCTTCGATGAGCATTATTATATATCTATCAGCTTTAGTGAGTTATACCATTTATTATCAACTTAGGGTGAGCAATGCTTGAATTGATCAAATTTTATGGATGGTATTGATGGTATGGAGTCGAGTGGATCGATTGATCGATGATTTGATTGAATTGAAGTAACTGGTTGAGTATTGAATCATACTGACTTGCAGGAAGGAACTGAGGCAAAGGTAAGTCCTCTATCTTGAGTGTGCATAGGTAACCTATAGGCATATTTCCTTCCTAGTTGGAGTTTAGGAGGTGGACTAGCTAAGACGTTGTCTCACCCTATCGTGGGCTCATCATTTTCAGGTTCTTAGATGACGAATCCTCCTGAACATTTTGGCCGTCCCATGAGGGTTACCGAGGCGGGTTTCTAGTTACCCCAACCTAGGAAGTTTTTGGGTCTATGAACTTGTAGTGACTACTGTCTGGGTTAAAGAGACTCCACGTCATGTGTTACCTCATTGGTTCAAAGCGTGGTTATGCTACGGACCCAATGGCTTCAGGGTGGGCCCCTTTAGGGCTTTTGATATCCCCGCTATGGTAATTAATGCTGCTCTGGATGAAGATCCAGTTGATCCTCCCAATGGCGTGGTGGAGAACCCGACGTCCCGCTTGGCTCTTGTGGAGATTGAAGAATCAGTAAACAAGTTTAATTAGCTGGTCACAGGATAGCTCGTTTTGAGGATCGACCTTTTGTAGGCTTTTGTGAATATAAGCTAGCTCTATAAATGACTTAGTCTACTTTGTATAAAGGTGTGTTGTGGTTTTCAAAATTGTGGCCCTACTTTTCTATTCCATCTTTGTGTTGTCAGGGGATTTATTTATTCGCTTCCACATATGCATTAAAATTGAATAGGTCAATGACGGGTCCTAGGACGTCGCAAATTTAATCGACCACCGAGGGATGGGCATATGCTCGAGAATCGGGGCGTGACATTTGCACTGCTGAGGTGCATCGAGGAAGAGAAGGTTGTCCTTGTAATATATCAATTGTAGGGCAATGCAAGTACTTGGTGGAGAGCCACCAGATGGAGAGTGATCCCAGAAGGCGTTGTTCCAGTATGGAATGCCTTCCTTGAAGCTTTTAATGGCAAGTACTTTTCTGACAGTGTCAGGGAACAGAAGATGGAGGAATTCCAACGCCTTTGTCAGGATCTAATGTCAGTAGACCAGTACGAAGCAAAATTTGCTGAGTTGTCACAGTACGCCCCCAAGCTGATCGAGGATCCGACAGACAGAGCTAGGAGGTTTAGGAATGGCCTTCGACCGGAGTTGAAAGACCCGATGATACCGCTCAACCTGAAGGATTATGATGACTTGTATGAGCGGGCCTAGCTAATAGAAAGGAACCTGAGCGAACAAGCCGCGACATTTAGGTCGTGTTTTGGGTTGAATAGGGATGGAAATCGGTTTGTGAAGAAGCCGATGACAGGAGGAAGGTACCCTGTTCCACCCAGCAAGAAAGGTGGGATAGAAAGTTAGTGCTGAGCCAAAATGGAGTATGTCGTTTTTGTGGGAGACGACATGGATCAGCTCTGTGCCGTTCTATGACGGGTGCTTGTTATGGGTGTGGCCAGTAGGGTCACCAAGTCAAAGACTGTCCCAGAAGGTCGATGGGATCGCAGCTACCGTTGTTGCCATCGATGGGTCAGAACATAGTGCTTTAGACTCTGTGAAATCATGGACCGTACGCCAAATTCAGTAAGTGCAAGTTTTGGTTGACTCATGTGGCATTCCTAGGTCATGTGATTTCAGGTGAAGGGATTTCAGTGGACCCAGCTAAGATTGAGGCAATGATCAATTAGCCAAGACCGACGACAGTGATAGAGATCAGAAGCTTTTTGGGGTTGGCAGGTTATTACAGACAGTCCGTGGAGGGATTTTTAGCAATAGCCATGCCGATGATGCGACTGCTGAAGAAGGAAGAGAAGTTTGTGTTGACAAATAAGTGCGAGTGTAGTTTCCAAGAGCTTAAGCAGAAGCTGACTACCACACCAGTGCTGACCATTCCATCTGGTCCTGGAGGATATGAGATCTATAGTGATGCGTCATTTAGAGGACTGGGTTGCGTATTAATGTAACATGGCAGATTCATTGCATATGCGTCTCGTTAGTTGAGGCCTCATGAGTTGCATTACCTGACACATGACTTAGAAAGCATCCATTATCTTTGTTCTGAAGATTTGGAGACATTACTTGTGTGGAGAAAAATTCCATATCTTTACAGACCATCAAAGTCTCAAGTACTTATTCTCTTAGAAGGAGTTGAATATAAGACATCGTCATTGGATGGAACTTCTTAAGGACTATGATTGCAACATCCTGTATCATCCTAGAAAGGTTAACAAGGTCGCAGATGCATTGAGTCAGAAGTCTTCAATTGCACAGATGGTGATTAAGGAGTGGATCCTACTCGAAGGAGCTTGAGATTTGGTTTTCAAATTTGAGGTAGGCCACCTTTCAAATCTTATGGCTACCCTCAGAATTGAACCGGAAGTGCAGATCAGAATCAAGACGCTGCAGTTGATAGATCCAGAGATCTAGAGATCCAGAAGATTGTGCAAGAAGATACGGAAAAGAGAAATGCTAATTTTCAAATTTATGAGGATGGAACACTGAGGTTTTGTGGACGATTGTGTGTACCTGACGATACAGAGCTTAAAGAGGAGATCTTATCAGAAGCTCATCGTAGTAGTTACAGCATTCATCCAGGCGGTATGAAGATGTATCAGAATCTGCGTCGACACTATTGGTGGACCGGTATGAAGGCGGATATTGCCAAGCATGTCGCTAAGTGTCTGACATGCTAGCAAGTGAAAGCCCAGCATTGTAAACCGAGAGGACTTTTGCAATCTCTCGAGATTCTCGAGTGGAAGTGGGAACACATCACAATGGACTTTGTGATGGGCTTACCGAGGAGTCAGAGGGGTAATGATTCTATATGAGTTGTGGTTGACAAATTAACGAAGTCGGCTCACTTTATCACCATACGAAAGGACTTTGCATTGGACAGATATGCAGAATTGTACATGTGTTAGATAGTTCGTTTGCATGGAGTGCCAGTGACGATTACATCCAACCGAGACCCGAAGTTCAGAGCTGTCTTTCAAAAAAGTTTACAAACTATTTTGGGAACAAAGCTGCAGTACAGTATGGTCTATCATCCACAAACGGATGGCCAGTTTGAGAAGACAATTCTAACCCTCGAGGACATGCTGCGAGCTTGTGTATTATACTCAAGGGAAGCTAGGAGGAATAGCTTCATCTAGTTGAGTTTGCCTACAACAACAACTACCAGTAGAGTATTCAGATGGCACCATTTGAAGCGTTGTATGGTAGAGTATGCAGAACTCCAATTTGTTGGGATGAAGTTGGAGAGCGGAAGATCACTAGCCAAAAATTAGTCCAACAGTTAGTGGATGCAGTTGCAGTTCTCCGGGAAAGACTGAAGACCGCTCAGAGTCATCAAAAAAGCTATGCAGATAAGTGTCGAAGACGATTGGAATTCCAAGTTGGTGAACACGTCTTCCTGAAGGTGTCACCGATGAGGGGTACTTTGCGCTTCGGCAAGAAAGGGAAGTTGAGCCCTAGGTACGTCGATCCCTTTGAGATTCTGGAGAGAATAGGGACTCTGGTGTATCGTCTTGTATTGCCGCCGAGACTGATGCAAGTGCATAACGTCTTCCACGTGTTGATATTGAGAAAGTATGAGCTTAATCTGACCCACGTGTTGAATTTTGAAGAGTTAGACGTGGACGACAAAGTGTCGTACGTGGAAAGACCAGTTCATATTGTGGATCGCAAAGAATAGGTTCTACGTACCAAGACGATCTCGTTAGTCCAAGTGGTCTAGCAACACCACGGGACAGAAAGAGCAACCTAGGAAAGTGAAGACTCAATGAGACAATAATACCCCCACCTTTTTGTTTAAGAATAGTAATGGTTTAAATTTCAAGGACGAAATTTTTATAAGAGAAGAAGAGTTGTGACATCCTGATTTTCAACTCTCCTTTCGACTAAATGAAATGAGCTTTTCATCGACGTGCCTATAATCTTTTTCTCTTAGTTGATCACTCATGAGATAACTAATCTATCAGGTGAAGCCGTTAAGGAATATAAACGCGACTGATTCAAGAATTCGATCAGAAATCGACTACGCGACCGTGCTTATTTGCAAGGGCCAATACAACACCGTTAAAATCGATTAGAGACCGAAAATAGATCGGTTCAATAGACGCACGTAATCAAAGTGTGGGTGATTCCACCCGATTGCAAAATTCTTGTCGAACGGCATTGAATCGATTTTTCTGTCGTTTTTGTACCATGTGTCCATAATTGAAACCTTGAGATTTTTTACGATAACCGAAAGTCGTCAATGTGTTGAAAAATGTACAATATGGATTGAAAATAATCGACCACAGGTCAATTGCGCTAAAAATTCCTAAACTTACCTAGTAGGTTAGGTCACACTAAAATCGTGTCTGGTTGAAATTAACCATGAAATTGAACCCGGTTTCAGGAATCAAAAGTTCTAGCGTGTCACGATTTATTTTAGGAACATTGACTCATCCTTTGAAGAATTTTAGACAAGTTCGAATTTTTGGCAAAAAATCGAAATTGGACGATTTAAAACCGGGAAATTCGGAGGGCCGTTTTTGTGTGAAATTTTGGCCTCCAAGTTGGATCAAATGGTGATGGGAATGCAAGGATTTGGTGTAGGCTCCTACCTTGGCATTATTGGCCATTGAATTGAGGTTGATTGGATTGAATTGGAAGCCAATTGAAGGTGAAATGCTGAAATTTGTAGGCCATTGGGGGCTGTAAAATTTTAGCATCATCTTGGCTTGCTTAGGAAGTTTGGAAAGGGAAAGTTGGCTGTGGATGAGGCTGAAGGCTGGTGGGGCCATCACTCAAGTGTTTGGGATATTTGTGGGGACTTTGGTGGCCTCTTGTTCCCTCTTCAACCTACAACAGCTCCTTCCTCTTCTTCTTCAACAATTCCTCTCCATTGTTGCTGAAACAAGAGTAGATCAGCAAGCCTTCACCGCCAAGCCTCACGCCAGCTCGCCCAAGAGCCCACACACCCTCTGACTGCCGTACGTCGTCTTGGTCATTCGTCGAGCCAGCCGCTGCATCGCTTGCGTCTGAGCTCCTTGTGCCCTAGCCTAATTGCTCGAGCTGCCGTCACAAAGTCCCTGAGCCGCTGTCGCTGGTCCTCGACCCACCATCCCACCTTCGCCTGTCCGCCTAGCCCCACTGTTGCTGCCTAGCCCGTTCTCGCGCCATCCTAGCTCCCTCGACCAGCCCATTCAGGCCTAAACAAAACTGAAGTTCCAGCTTAGAACTAAAGCTTCGTGGGCCTTTTCCGAACCCTTCTGGACCTCCCTTGGCATCACTCTAGGCTCAAGTCTCGCTTGCCTCCGTGTCGCCGTCGCCGTGAACTCATCGGCTCGCTAATTTCGTGAGTTTACTTGCTAAACTCTACTTAGGGAGTTAATTATGCTTAAGGAGGATTAGTTTAGACTAATATTGGGTTATGAGGATTAGTTAGTGTAATTAGTTATTTAATTAGTTAATTAGGCTAATTAGGTGGTTAGATTAGTTTAGTTAGGGGTTAATTAGATTGTGTAATTCAATTAGCTTAGTACATTATTTATTTAAGCCCAATTAGGTGGTTAGATTAGTGTATATAGCTTAATTAGTGTTTTATTTAATTATTTTGTAATTTATTTATTTATTTATGAAAATTATACCGGGATAGCCGGTCGTCAGAATTTCATGCTGATTGTCGTGGTGTAATTAGTTTATGCAATTGAATGTTGATTGGTGATTTTTGAGCTATTATTCCAAAATTATGGATTTTTGGTATTTAATTAGAAAAATATCGGGTGTTGGGTTTTAACACCGAAAATGTTTTTAAGTACTATATAAAGTCATGAGATTTTAAAAGTGAGAATATCGCATTTTATGGCTCAAGCTGACTGTGTGCCCACACACGATTATTTTACCGATTGTTTTTAATATGAAGAAAATAGGCCAAGTACATTATTTAAATCGAGACATTTGAGTGTAAAGCACGATGTCCTTTGTCGGGATTGGATATACATGGAATCGTTATTGGAACCCGTCACGAGCTTTTATGCTGGACGATGCTCCTTCGGGAATGCCCATGTCAACGGATGGTGATCGCAGTGGAGGCTGAGCCGATACTCCTTTGGGAATGCCGTCTAGATGTAGACGTTGAAAGTGCTAGTATGAACACCTAGATGGGGGTGAATAGGTGTGAAGACAATTTTCACACAATTTTCGCGAAGAGCAGTAAGAATATTTTGCTTTTGAAATTGAGTCTGATGATCAGTAGACTTTAAAAGAGTTTAGATTTTAACTACAAATTGAAGTACGAATAAAGTAAAAGAGTTTAGGGACGAGAAAAGGAACACAGAATTTATAGTGGTTTGGTTTAGATCAAGGCTATGTTCACTCTCTCACGCTAACGGCCTTCTGGCTGGTTGCCACTAAGAATCAAAAGAGTTTACAATCTTGTGATCTTGACTTCACAGTGAAGAGTCTCTACTGCTCTCACAAGGTCTCTCTTTGAGTCTCTTTGAGTCTCTCTCTTTTGAATACAAATATGAGCTCAGTGTAAAGAATAACAAGTAAGTGGGAAGTTTAAGACTTTGGGATTCTTCTTTCACGCACACTATCGAACAACTAGAGAGGCCTCCTTAAATACTCATTCATGCCTTCTCGATCGTTAGCACTTTCCAAAGGAATTCTTCCAATCAACCCGTTGAACAGAATCAATCAAGAAGATATCGAGCCATTTGAAAATTGTGATGAAAGCCCATCAATCTTGTTCGTCCATATAATCAGGATCTTGGTTTCCATAAGTAGATTCTTTCCAAATTAACTTGCTATCCGAAAAGATTTGATGTATCTAAATTGGTTCCAATAAAGATAATCAATCTCGTAGCTGATATTTCCAACCAGAAGGCCATATATAACCTGTACGAACCGAACCCTTGAAGAAGAAAGATAATCCCTCATCTGGATAAGTCTTCATTCTTCACTTGCGTTCAGTTTGGAGTTTGTCAGAGTGGGCATACTTCTGTTGTAAGATAGACTTTGACACAAAATTTTGACAATCTTTAGAATAGACTTTGGATAAGTTTTGTCAGCTTCAAAACAACATAGAAGTTTTCTCTAACAATCTCATCATTTTTTATGGTGACAAAATTTATCTGCAGATTTAAGGAACTATATCCTGCAAAACAACACTTTAGCGGTACATGATAACTTCTAAAAACAGACTGTTGAGGACCTAGATAATGTCGATTCTGCAACCACAAAAAACTCGTTAATCTTGAAAATTTAAGCAAGATTCAATCATCCAAATCCATAATCACATCCACAAAAGATTAACTACAGAATATAAACAAACAAGTTCAGTCCAAACAAGTTTCAAAGTTCAAATCTACAAATAAATAGTTCAAAGTTCTAGTTCAAAGAAATTTGCACTCATTCTCCCCATTTTTGTCAATAGCAAAAAGAAAGAGAATTTCAAAATGATAGACAAAGATGAAATCAATCAGGTTTTTCTGGGGCTCGAACAAGTCGGAAATCCTCAAGCGAATGCACTGCCTCTTCCACTTTGTTTATTGCCTGGGACGTCTACTGATTCAAAGTCTCAACTTTAGCATCAAGAGACTGTACCTTGACATGAAGTCCATCGAGAGAGTTTGTGGAAGACTGTAGGGCGGTGTAGAGCTTCTAAATCTCGTACTCCATGGCATATTGCTAAGCTTTTACCTCCAAAAGGAGCTCAACCAACCTTGCATAGTTGGGATCAAATTCAGTTTGAACACTGGCTTCAGCGAAGTTAGTTTGAGGAGTATCAAGAGATGGAGGAACATCGACTTGAATATGAGCTTCTTGTTGCCTTTCCTGATTGGGAGTCTCTTTTTCAATCTCAGTCTCAGGAAAGTGAGATGCAAAGACTTCTTCTGGATCTACAGGAGATCTACTAATGCCATCACTAGTAGTAGGAATTTTCTCAAGATCCTCCCTGATTTATTGCCTTCAGGTTGAGATGAGACTTCTCCTTCTATAGCATTTTCTTTCTCAGCATCGGATCCTTTTCCTTGTAGATTTTCTTCGTCTTCGGAAGCAGTATCTCCTCTTTCTTCTTCAGAAACTCCTTTCTCAGTCTCATTTGAAAGTGGTATAGCACCACTTGCTCTATCTGAGTCTTCATCGTCATTTTCCTTCTCCGTGGATCTTCCAGGCTCAACTTTTTCTTCGTGCTCTTCTTCTTCTTCTTCTTCTTCTTCTTCTTCTTCTTCTGGTTCTAGTTCTGGTTCTGCTTCCTCTGTTTCCTCAAAATCAATAGCTTCTTGAAGGTTCCTCAATGCAAGAGCAAAGATCGTCAGGTCATCCTCTTCTTCTTCATCTATCAATAGGACATGCCTCTTCTACTTCTTTAAAGTTGCTTAGGCAACACTCTTCCCTTTTCTTTTCTTTGGAGAAGTCGACTCTACCTTAGTTCTGCCGGTTGACTCTTTCTTCAAATGCTCAATCACCTTTGTTAGATCCTTCATCCTCATCTTTGAAATCATATTCAGTCCTATCACCACAGGACTAATGGTTCTTGTGCAGAACGGATAAGGGAATTGGATCTTGAAATGGTGAAACAACTTGGTGATCAAAGCCGCATAAGGCAACTGCCCTTTTTCCTTCATAACTGTCTTGTACATGTGCAAGAAAATGGTCTGGGGCAAAGAAAAAGGAATGCCATTGCAGATGGCCCACATGATCTTTGCTTCGAATTTGGACACATCAGTCTTGGAGGCTGCCTTTGGTCTGATGCAATTGATCACAATTTTGTGCAATAGAACGCTGGATGCTGGCAGTCGAGAGTAAGTGATACTCCCAGTAGGCATCATGTCCTTCACCAAGGAATGCGTTGCTTGACCGATTGAGATTTGGATTGATTGAAAGCCATTTTTTTCTACTCCCAAAATGTCAATGAGAGTATCAACGTCCACAATAAAAGCTTTATCACAGACAGTAAACTGAATGTGAGTCTGGTCAAAAAAAGACAGATTGGAGTAAAAATAAGCAGCCAACTCAGGATAGGCCACCGTAGTCTCAGCACAGAACTTTTCAAGTTGAAGCGCAACCAACTTTGCCCTTAAATCAATGTTGATAGAGTCTAGGAAATCGAAATCTATTGTACGAGGGTTTATCACCCCTCTCTTCAACATTTGGGTATAAACCCTTTTGTGCTCCTTAGAACGAAATTTGAATAAATCCTCTCTTCAACATCTGGGTATAAACCCCTCTCTCTAGGAACATCAGCAGCCACTCCCATTCTTGGTTAGAAATTTGAATGAATCCGCTCATCATCATCCTTGTTTTTAGGATGCTCAAAACTAAATCTAGGGTCAAAAGGAAAATAAAGAAAAAGCTTTGTTTGTCGAACCTATTGGCATTATACCCAAATGTTCAATCGCTCTTAAGAACACAGTCTCGTTTCTATGCCCATGTCCTCTTAGAAAATCAGTGACAAAAGTCATGGGAGAACCACCCTGCTTCAAATAATTGTAATGCTTATAAAGAACCTGGGGTGTTAAAGTCCTTAGAGGAATTGCGTCTCGCTCGACTTCCTCTTCCATGGGTTGCACGGAGGATTCTATGGAGAGTGCTACGGAAAGTCGTCTTCCATAAGATCGAAATGCACTGGTCTTTCTGGCATGCTTCGAGGACCTTGACTAGCAATCCAAGAGGATTTCCTTTGGAATGACATCGATGGAGACTTTGAAGATTTCGAAGACATGTTCGAGTGAAAAGGATGGAAACTTGCAGAAGGGTTTTGAGAGTAAGAGCATGAGTGAGAGAGAATCGGTATTCTAGGGTTTTGAAAAGATGTGATCGAAAGAAATACTAGAAAGTGTTTTAAAGAAAATGAAACGTCACAACAAAAGGGGGTATACGTAACGTCATAAGAATGAAAAATGTCTTTTCAAAACTAATTTTAAAAAGGTAATTGCTAAAATTCAAATTCCAAAAATTACTAATAAAATAGTAATAAAACAGGCAAGTGACGATCCGATTAATCATACCAAAAATAAAATACCTGGATTCGTGAGATTTTCAACTGCAGTAGCTTCTTGAAGTTCTGAGTCTGACCAACTTCAGACTTTAGTCAATAGGAGAAATAATATTCAGCTTATTACGAATAGACTCAAATAGGCTTTTCTCTAGAGGCTTCGTGAAGATGTTTGCCAATTGATTCTTTGACACAATAAATTGAACCAAAATCTCGCCATTTTGGACATGATCCCTTATAAAATGATGTTTAATCTCTATATGTTTAGCCCTTGAATGAAGAATTGGATTTTTGGTGAGATTAATAGCACTTGTGTTGTCGCATCTGATCTCGATGAAGCATCTTCTATTCCAAAGTCTCTTAGGGCGCGCATGACAACCATTCTGTTCCAGAAATAGTTTCTGGAACAGAAATAGATTTTTCTATTTCTATTTCTAGAAGAGTTTCTAAGCAAAAATAACCGTTTGATAACGACATAAAATTTCTACTCTAAAAATATAAATTCGTTTGATAACGACACAAAATTTCTTCCTTTCAGACGGTGGCGGATTTAGCGTGGCGGTGGTGGTGGGCGCCGCGACCGGATGGCGGCGGCGGCGGCGGCGCTATCGGCGGCAACGGCAACGGATGAAGGACCGGTTAACGAATAATGAGAAAATTTTTTATTTCTCATTTCTATTTCAAAAATAGAGAAGTAGAAAATTTTTACTTCTAATTTATATTCCAAACCTATTTCTAGAATAGAAATCTATTCCAGAAATAGAAAAACGGAATAAGTTTATCAAACGGATTTCTATTCCAGAAATAGGTCTAGGATAGAAAATTTGTTTCTGGAACAGAAATAGGCAGTTATCATGCACCCCTTAGTTGTTGTCTTATCCATAGAATTTGAGAACAACAGCTCCCAAGAGTAACATACTCTGCTTTTTCTATTGAAAGAGCTACAATACTCTATTTCCTTGAGAACCAAGATACCAGCATATTTTCCAACAGTTGACAAGTACCAGATGTGCTCTTCCTGTTGATTCTACAATTGGCTAGATCAACATCATAATAACCAAGAAGAGTAAAGTCTCATTCTTTTAGATACCATAGACCCAGCTTTGGACAAGTTGCAACATATTTAATGATACGTTTTACAGCACTTATATGAGATTCCCTTGGATCAGACTGAAATCTTGCACAAATGCACACACTGAATAGAATATCAAGTCTAGAAGCAGTAAGGTAGAGAAGAGAACCGAACATGCTTATGTATAGCTTCTGATCTACTTTCTTCCCTTCTTCATCCTTGTCTAGTTTTGAAGAACTTGACATAGGTGTCTCTGTCCTCTTGCAATTCTCCAATCCAAATTTCTTGATGAGATCTTTGGCATACTTCTCCTGGTGAATGAATATACCTTTCTTCGATTGTCTGACTTGCAATCCCAGAAAGAAAGTTAACTCACCCATCATGCTCATTTCGAATTCATCCTGCATAGATCTCAAAAATTTCTTGCAAAGACTTTCGTTAGGAGAACCAAAGATAATATCATCTACATAAATTTGTACCAGTAGAAAATATTTTCCTTCTTTCTTTATGAACAAAGTAGTATCAACTTTCCCTTTTTCAAAATTGTTTTGAGTTAGAAACTTACTTAACCTTTCATACCAGGCTTGAGGTGCTTGCTTCAATCCATACAAGGCATTTTTCAGTCTATAGATTGAGTCTGGCTTTCTTGGATCTTCAAATCCTAGTGGTTATTCCACATAGACTTCTTCTTATATGAACCCATTCAGGAATGCACTTTTGACATCCATCCGGAATAACTTGAATTTTTTAAAACAAGCAAAAGCAAGTAATAATCTAATTGCTTCTAACCTCGCTACTGGTGCATAGGTCTCGTCATAGTCTATCCTTCTTCCTGTGTATATTCTTTTGCCATGAGTCTTGCTTTGTTTCTGATCACTTTTCCTTTCTCATTCATTTTGTTCCTGAAAACCCATTTCGTTCCAATCAAATATTTGCCTTTGGGTTTTGGAATCAGCTCCCATACATCGTTGATGCTGAATTGTCTGAGTTCTTCATGAATAGCTTCTATCCAGCTTTCATCAAACAAGGCTTCGTCTACTCCTTTTGGTTCTATCTCAGAAACAAGTGCTAGAGCACTGGACTCTTCTCTTCCTTTGGATTCGGTGTGAATTCTTTCATCAATGTCACAAATGATGAGTTCTTTGGAATGACTTGACTTGTGCTTCTAGTTGCTGCTTGGTTTGAAGGTCTATTGATCCCCTGCTTCGGTTGAATCTTCTCAATCTGCTTGTTATTGTTCTCCAAAAGTTTGAACCTCTTCGGGGGAAATAGACTTTGTTAAGTCTGGAACAGGTTTGGACTCTTCTAATCGAGTCTAATCTGGTTGATTCTGCACATACTCTTGAAATTTGATATTCATAGATTCTTCCACGGATTGAGTCTTCTTGATAAAGACCATGTAGGTTTTACTTGAAGTCGAATAGCCAAGGAAGATTCCTTCGTCTGATTTTTCCTCGAACTTTCCAGATCGATCATTCGCATTCTTCATAATAAAACATTTATAGCCAAAGACATGAAAATAGGAAACAATAGGCTTCTTTCCTCTATATACTTCATAAGGAGTTTTCTCTAGAATATGTCTCAAGAATACTCTGTTGATAATATAGCAAGCAGTAGAAACTAATCATGCCCAAAATCGACAGGATATTTTGCTCTCTATCAAGAGAGTTCTGGCCATCTCCTGTAAGGATTTGTTTTTTCTTTCCTCAACCTCATTTTGTTCTAGAGTGTATTGAGAAGAAAAAACATGCTGAAAACCAAATTCATCACAGAACTTCACAAAGTCTTGATTTTCAAACTCACTTCCATGGTTAGTTCGTATGCTAGAAATAGCATAACCCTTTTCATTCTGAACCTTCTTGGCAAACTTCGAGAAATAGGAGAAGGTTTCAGACTTACTTGCCAGAAAGTATACCCAAGTAAAATGAGAATAATCATCACGATTACTAGACAATATTTCTTTCCACCAATACTTTGAGTTCTGGTTGGTCCAAAAAGATCCATATGAAGAAGCTGCAATGCTTGATTAGTAGAAACTTGATTTACAGGTTTAAAGAAACTTCTAACCTGTTTTCCCAAAACACGGGGAGTGCATAATTCAAATTTCTGATAAGCCATAATAGGAGGTCCTCAAACCAGCTTCTTAGAAGAAATTTTAGCGATTTGCTTCATATTAACATGACCAAGCTTCTGATGCCAGAGACTTGCTTCATCTTGAATAGAAATAAGACACTGAGAACTTTCTGGGTTTACGTCCAAAAGGTATATGTTACCATGCCTTCACCTAGTAAAAGATTGAGAGAATTCTTGACTCGTTCCACAACAAATGCCTTTTATTCTGAAACCAGTATCACGAAGTTGACTTATGCTTAGTATATTGTAGTTCAAACCTTCCACCAAGGAAACATTGTTGATAGTCAGGTTTCCAATCTTCACAGTTACACATCCTACAATTTTCCCTTTTCTATTTCCTCCAAGGGAAACTTTTCCTCCATTCATTCTAACAAGCTTTATAAAACAACTTGAGTCTCCTGTCATATTCCTTGAACAACCACTATCCAAATATCATTTGATCTTTCTTTTAATAGTGACTTGTTATTAAAAGAAAAACTCAAACTTTCTTTGGTACCTAGATTTTCTTGGGTCTAAGAGAGTTAGTATTAAAGACGATCTTTGCCCATTCCTTCTTAACTGGTCTCCAAATCTTGAGACATTCTTTCTCGAAATGTTCTGAACTGTTACACTTCAAACATCTGAGTGCACTTCGGCCAACGGGTTTTACAAAAACTTTTTGAAAGTGATTTTTATAAAATGCCCTTGCAGGTCTTTGTTTAATTCTCTCTTTTACTTTCGGAAACTCAATTAATGGAATAGTTTCTGAAGTCATACCCAAACCAGATTTGTTAAAGTAGGGTATTTGAGCTAAAAGAATTTTCTCCAGTTTTTTAGATCCTTTTGAAAATCTTTTTGTAATATTTGAAATATCTCTTTTCAAAATAGCATTTTCCTTTGAAAGAGAGTAATAATTTTCTTTCAAATTATCAAAAATTGCATTCAAACTTTCAAACTTATCTTTCCAAAAAACGCCTGAGCTTAGAATTCTCTCTTTTTAGTTCGGAAATCCTTTTAAGAGATGATTTAATACTGAGGCAAAGTTCATCTATATATTTAGAAACTTTAACAGGAATTTTTGAGTTGCTAACCTCAATTTCTTTGTCTGAGTCTGAATTAGAGTTTGTTTCTAATTCTGAGTCTGATTCTGAATGAGCCATCAGACATATGTTGGCATATTCTTCTTCACTCTTCTCACACTTGGTGTCACTCCAAGTTTCATCTTTGAAAGCCTTCTTGTACTTCTAAGTTTTTCATTTCCTCTTCTTCAACAGTGGACAGTTTGGTCTGATATGCCCATTTTTCTTGCATTCGAAGCATATTACATCTTTGATGGTTTCATTATCCTCCGTTGGTCTCTTCTGAAAGTTTTGCGTGCTCTGCTTCTTCCAGTTGAATCTTCTTCCCTTTCTATTCAGTTTTATGAATTTCTTAATCATAAATGCTAGCTCCTCATCATCCATATCATCATCTGAATCTGTATCATCAGAATCAATGTTAGACTTTAAAGCAATTGACTTCTTACCTTTAGGATATTCTTCATCATTTATCTGCTCCACTTCGTATGACTGAAACGTTCCTATCAGTTCGTCAACTAATAGAGGCATGATCCTCTGAGTTTCTATAATTGAAGTCTTCACATGATTCCAATCTTTCGAAAGCCCACGTAGCAGTTTGTTGACTTTCATTGGTCCTAAGATTGGCTGACCTTGATAAGCTAGACCATTTACAATCTCTGTAAAATGATTGAACATATCAGTAATGGATTCTCCAGGTTTCATTCTGAAGGCTTCATATTGTCTGAGCAAAATGTTTATTTTGGTTTCCTTCACACGATCAGTTCCTTCGTAGGTAACATGTAATCTGTCCCAAACTCTTTTGCTGTTTCACAAGAAGAAATTCGATTATACTCAGTGGGAGATAAGGCACAGTATAAAGAGTAGATTGCTTTCGCGTCAAGAGCTCGTCTCTTGGTAATTTCAGCTCGTGTCATTTCGTCAGCATCAATAACTTATTTCCCTCGGTCTGAAGCGGATGTTGTTTTAGGGTTGTTTCCTTTTTCTACCACATCCCACTCTAGAGGATCTCTGGATTTGAGAAATGTCTTCTTCTTGTTCTTCCACACATTGTACTCATTTCCATCAAAGTAAAGGGGTCTGGTGTTGCTCTGACCTTCAACCAAACCTAGAGCCAAAATACTAATCATAGAGGATCTTTAGCTTAGAAGTAAAACACTTCAAAAAGTAAGCACACAGGCTCTGATACCAATTGAAAGTGCTAGTATGAACACCTAGACGAGGGTGAATAGGTGTGAAGACAATTTTCGCAAAGAGCAATAAGAATATTTTGCTTTTGAAACTGAGTCTAATGATCAATAGACTTTAAAAGAGTTTAGATTTTAACTACAGATTGAAGTAAGAATAAAGTAAAAGAGTTTAGGGATGAGAAAAGGAACACATAATTTATAGTAGTTCAGCTTAGATCAAGCCTACGTCCACTCTCCCACGCCGACAGCCTTCTAGTTAGTTTCCACTAAGAATCAAAAGAGAATTTACAATCTTGTGATCTCGACTTTACAGTGAAGAGTCTCTACTGCTCTCACAAGGTCTCTCTTTGAGTCTCTCTCTTTTAAATACAAATATGAGCTTAGTGTAAATAATAACAAGTAAGTGGGAAGCTTCAGACTTTGGAATTCTTCTTTCACGCACACTATCGAACAACTAGAGAGACCTCCTTAAATACTCCATGCCTTCTCGACCGTTGGCACTTTCCAAAGGAATTCTTCCAATCAACTCGATGGACAGAATCAATCAAGGAGATCTTGAGCCGTTTGAAGATTGTGATGAAAGCTCGTCAATCCTGTTCGTCCATATAATTAGGATCTTGGTTTCCATAAGTAGATTCTTTCCAAATTAACTTGCTATCCGAAAAGATTTGATGTATCTAAATTGATTCCAATAAAGATAATCAATCTCGTAGCTGATATTTCCAACCAGAAAGCCATATATAACCTGTACGAACTGAACCCTTGAAGGAAGAAAGATAATCCCTCATCTGGATAAGTCTTCATTCTTCACTTGCGTTCAGTCTGGAGTTTGTCAGAGTGGGCAGACTTCTATTGTAAGATAGCCTTTGACACAAAAGTCTGGCAATCTTCAGAATAGACTTTGGATAAGTTTTGTCAGCTTCAAAACAAAGGAGTTTTCTCTAACAACGTTGCCATGCTCGATGGTGCGAGACGACGCTCGGCTATGCCGAAAGACCGTTGACTATTGAGTTGGCCGTGGCCGTTGGGTTTTAATCAATTGGGATGCATGAATGATTGAAATAGACACGCCTGATTATGGGACAAAATTGTGTGGCACGGAATGAAACGTGCCATAAGGATTTGGCCTTATAATCAGGACCCCTGTATTTGATTGATTTGAAAGTGAGGCTGTCTAGTTATTGATTGCATCTACTGCATTTATAAATGTTATATGAGTCGTACTGACGTGCAGGGAAGTGCTGAGGCGAGGTAAGTCTTCTATGATGTGTGATAAGACTACCTCTAGGCGTATTTCCTTCTTAATTGGGGTTTAGGGCATGAACTTGCTGAGACATTGTCTCACCCCATTGTAGGTTTCATTTTTATAAGTCCCTAGATGGAAGTCCGTCTAGTTTGTTTTGGGCAGCCGTGAGGGTATAGCGAGTAGAGTACCGTCTTCCCTGTCCCCGGGAATTGTTGGACCCGTGAGCTCATTGTGACCTCGATCTTGGTTGATAAGGGCCTACTTGGTACCTCATCAATTCAAGGTGTGGTTTCATCACGGGCCTAACGGGGAAAGAGAAGGCCCCGTGGATGGTTTCAAAGCACCCATTATTAAGAGTGAGGGTGAGGAGGTACTCAACCCCATTGTGGACACCAATATTATAGCTAATATCGAGGTGAACCAATTGCCAAAGGATGAGCGAGAGCCTGAAGTTGAGGAAGTAGCTGACCCGCTAGACATCGACATACTTGAAAGTGTTGTAGTGGACCCGGATCCTAAGTAGGAGGGTTCGGGGTAGGGTTAGCTAGATAGTCCTTTCCGGGGCCTTGACTTTTGTATATAACTTTGCAGGCTGACCTGAATGTTATAAAAGTGTGGTTTGTTTTATATGATTATCCTGCTTTTCTATCCCATGTTGATTGTTGTTTGAGGACTGTTTCTTTCGCTTCTGCATGTGTATGAATCATTTGGGTTGGCGAAGTGTCCTGGGAACATCGCAATTTGATCGACCACCGAGAGATGTGCGCATGCTCGAGGTTCGGGGCGTGACAGAAGATAGGTAATTACATAGAAGGAAGTATTAGCATCTTTGGATACCCTAAAAACCAATCTACGTTTGCTCAGGTCAGCAGCTACTGTGAACAAAGTGACATTCACTCACCTAATGTCACTGTCTACGAATCCCTCCTATACTCAGCCTGGCTTCGTCTTTCTTCCAACATTAAGACTAAAACCTGCAAGGTAGGGAATATTTGTCTCTTGAGACGCCCCACTTTTGTTAGGGCCAAGTTCACATTCTCTCGTGGAAAAACTTAAATCAGATGGTTTAGTAATCTTTCTATTTTGGTCTTGTGCTTCTAATTTCGTAACAGATGTGTGTGGAAGAAGTTATGGAGTTAGTCGAGCTCAACCTGATTAGGGATACCCTTGTTGGGCTTCCTGCTGTTGATGGCCTTTCAACTGCGCAAAGAAAGAGGCTGACAATAGTTGTAGAGTTGGTGGCTAATCCATCTATTATCTTCATAGACGAACCAACCTCTGGCCTCGATGCTAGAGCAGCTGCCATCGTGATGCGTGTAGTGAGGAACACAGTAGATACATGGAGGACTGTTGTTTGCACGATTCACTAGCCAAGCATCGGCATTTTTGAGGCATTTGATGAGGTTTGGTCGCTAATCCTTCGATGTTATTATCTTTGTTGTTTAAAATGCCTTGCTCTTGAGTAATTGACTCAGATATGTTCCTATTGATGAAAAGAGGCGGGCGGGTCATTTATGCTGGACCTCTTGGTCGCCATTCCCACAAGCTCATAGAATATTTTGAGGTGAGCTTTTTCTGTTTCCTAAATACCTAGCGTCTACCTGGTCGCCTCTTTCCCTCAGAATCTTCAGGTAATTCTTGAATTCTGGTAAATATGCGTATTACACCAGGCTGTCCCAGGGGTTCTGGAGATCAGGAATGGTTATAATCCAGCCACATGGATGCTGGAAGTGAGTGCTCCGGCAGTCGAGGCTCAACTCCATATCGACTTTGCTGACATTTATGCAAACTCTGATCTCGATAAGTAAGTTTCTTAAGGATCCAAGTTTCAAATGCGTCATTGAAATAATTTGCTCATAAAGGCCAATGTCAATTTAACAATTTTGTTTTCTTCGAATCATTTTCAGGAGGAACCAAGAACTGATCAAAGAGCTTAGTACCCCAGCTCCGGGCTCCAAAGATCTCTACTTCCCGACTGAGCACTCGCAACCTTTCCTCACACAATGCAAGGCTTGTGTTTGGAAACATCACTGGTCTTACTGGAGAAATCCTCAGTACAATGCCAGTCGGTTCTTCATGACCATAATCGTTGGCATTTTGTTCAGTTTGATATTCTGGAATAAAGGAGACCAGACATAAGTTCTGATTTCTTTCATCTTATGTGTTTTGCTGAGTAAACTCTTCAAAGTGACCAAACAGAAATGAATTCCACATCATTAGATGTTAGAAATGCAAGTCATTCATGATATCTGCATATTCAGACTTTGGCTAAGATTAATTTCTTGACAGCACCAAGCAACAAGACTTGATGAGTCTTTTGGGAGCCATGTATGCAGCTGTGCTGTTCCTTGGGCCCGAAATGCTTCCGCTGTGCAGTCTGTTGTTTGCATTGAGAGGACGGTCTTCTACCGTGAACGAGCGGCTGGAATGTACTCTCCTCTGCCATACGCATTTGCAAAAGTATGAACACAGTAATTTAGCAAGGTCGAGTCCTCTTTGAAGCATAAAAGGATATAAGAAAACAATTACCACCCCAATGATATGAAGACTGAATAGTATAAAATGATTTTTTGCAGGTGGCCATTGAGACAATTTACGTGGCTATTTAGACATTTGTCTATAGTCTTCTTCTTTACTCAATGATCGGGTTTGAATGGAAGGCTAGGAAGTTCTTGTGGTTCTACTACTACATGCTGATGTGCTTCATCTACTTCATGATGTCTGGGATGATGGTTGTAGCATTGACGCCAGGCCACCAGATCGCTGCCATTGTGATGTCCTTCTTCCTGAGCTTCTGGAACTTGTTTGGTAAAAAGAATAGAAATGCGTTTGGTAAAAATTTATAAATTTTTGTATTTATTTGTTTTTTCTTCATACTCACCGACCGCCGACCATTGCCCACCGCCGCACGACCGCCACCCGACCACCACACGACCGCCGCACGACCGCTGCACGACCGCCGACCGTCGCTGCCGACCACCACCATAGGACCGCCGCCCATAGCTCATCGGCCATCGCCCCTTCCCACGGCTGGTGGGCTGTGGGCGGCAATCCTGTGGCGTTCGGCAGCGATGGTCGGCGGTCGTGCGGCGGTCGTGTGGCGGTCGTGCGGCGATCGGGCAGCGGTTGTGCGGCGGTCGTGTAGTGGTTAGGCAGTGGTCATGTGGCGGCGAGCGACGGTCGGCGGTCCGTGAGTAAGAAGAAAAAAGAAATAAATACAAAAATTTATAAATTTTTACCAAACACATTTCCATTCTTTTTCTATTCCAATAATAGAAATTGTGTATAATTATCAAACACTTTATTTTACTCAGAAATTGTTCTCGGAATAGAAATAGAAAATAATGAGTTTCATCATATCTAACAGTCGAGATTAAATTTAAGATGTGTACCCAGTGCATGAAATGCGTTCTCATTAAATCATAAATCCATTAGCTTTTTTTTTCTTTTTCTGTTTTCACGATAGTATAAAAGACTTAATTGGACATGTGATATTATACTAGCAAGTGAGACGGTATATTCATCATGTCCAATGAGGAATGTTTTATGCTTCCTTAGTCTAGACTATGATCAAAATGATGCCACAAATTGTCACCGAATATTTGAAGGTGACCCATTTACTTGACTGCCAACTCACACTCCGCCACCTTATTTACTTTTTCAAGTTTTGTATATCGGTCTTAGTGGGCCTAGCATTGCTCAACACTGAATACATCCACGAGGAGGAATTTTAGGGGCGTTCAAATCACCTAATCTCAATTCACTCAAATTAATCAAAGCACAATGTTTTCGTCGAATGCTTAAGCCCTGCTCAAAGCATAATTAGTCAAGCCTGATTTGAGATAAACCGTATTTAAGAATTTTTTTTTAAATAAAGAAAAAGAAAAAAGAAAATAAGTATATGATAGTTTCCTGTCCTGCCCACCAAGTTCGCCTGGCAGAGGCGGAAAGGCCATCGTGAAGCTTCGTCTCCTGCTCTTGGGGGAGGTTACTACAATCAAGGATCCTAGGAGTAGCCCCTGGGATCAAGTTGGGAGGCATTCGACACGTTCGGGAACCCGCGTTAAAGCAGAGCCTTTTATCATATTTCCCCCAAATGGCAAGAATCATCAATCCCATTAGACCACATCGTATACTACCTTTTTAAGAACGAAAGGGACGATTTCGGTTTTGTCTGTTTATTTTGAAAAAGAAAAGACTCCTCTTTCGGAGAAGGGAGTGCAAGCTATCAAGCTTCAATGAACATGCAGTTTTCGCTTGAATCATAGATAGCGAAAGAAAGATCCATCTTTACAAACAAGCAAAGATGATATTGTTTGTGCCTCTGTGATTCACTTGGCCATTTGTCCATTGGTCGGTTAGGCAACCCAGGCGATTCCCTGGTTTTACATGGTGAGCTTTTCATGATTCGTCTATGGCGGGAAGGCCATAGTGAAGCTTCGTCTCCTGCTCCTGGGGGAGGTTACAAGTAACCACGGCTAAAGCTTCCGTAACGCAAGCAACCGGCCGCTCGCCTCTGCGCTGCCTCTGTCCTTGTCTAGATCTTCATTGTCTCTTTGTCCTCGATGCGGATCCTTCCCGCCTCCTGCTTCAGTGCCATCCCTCCATGACCTCCATTTGAGGCAGACCGAAATGCGTGGTCAAGGAACAAGCCCAAGAAAGGGAAAGCCACTTTGCTGATCAAGAGGGATAGAGTACGTCCGTCGACTGCTCTGAGTCTGTTCACATATGATATCTCTCTTTCTGTTTTTCTTGAAGAATGTTTAGCTGGAAAAGTTTACAATTTATGCTTTGGGAGTTTTGTTGTGACATCCTGATTTTTCAACCCTATTTTCGATGAAATGAAATGGGCTTTTCATTGACGCGCCTACAGTCTTTTTCTTTGAGCTGATCACTCATGAGATAACTAATCTATTAGGTGAAGCCATTAAGGAATACAAACGCGACTGACTTGAGAATTCGATCAGAAATCAACCACTGACCGTGCTAATTTGCAAGGGTCAAAACGGCATCGTCAAAATCGATTAGAGACTGGAGATAGGTCGATTCGACAAAGGCATGTAATTAAAATGTGGGTGATTGCACTTGATTGCAAAATTTGCTGCCGCCCAAGCTCTGCCCGCAACTCCAGCAGCTTGACCGACGTCCCGTGCCTACTCGTGTCGCACCCTGGCCGTTGTCGTAGCTCCGCTTGAGTCGCTCTAGCTACCAGCCATCGCCACCTGACCATCCCCGCTGCCGTCCGCCATCCGCCAGCCCATCCTAGCCCTTCGGTCCAGCCCTTTCAGCCCTTAACATAATCGAAACTCACAGTTGGGCCGTGAGCTTTGTGGCCTATTTCCGACCCTTTCCGGACCTCCTCGGGTGTCGTCGTAGGCTCGAGTCTCGCTCGCCTTCGCGCTGCCATCGTAGTGAACTCATTAGCTCACAAATCCGATGAGTTTACTTGCTAAACCTTGTTTAAGGGATTAATTATGCTTAAAAGAGGATTAGCTTAGCTTAAGATTGGTTTATGTGATTAGATTAGTGTAATTAGTGATTTAGTTAGTTAATTAGGCTTATTAGGTGGTTAGATTAGTTTACTTAGGGGTTAATTAGATTGTGTGATTTATTTAGCTTAGTGCATTATTTATTTAGGTCCAATTAAATGGTTAGATTAAGGTATCTGGCTCAATTAGGCATTTATCTAATTATTTTGCATTTATTTAATTAATTTTGTAATTTATTTAATTATTTAATATTTTCCGGAAATTATACCGGGATAGCCGGTCATCAGAATTTCGTGTTGATTGCCATGGTATAATTAGTTTGTGCAATTGATTGTTAGATTGTGCAATTGAGTAATGATTGTTGATTTTCAGTTATTATTTCAAAATTATGAAATTTTGGAATTTAATTGGAAAATATTGGGTGTTGGGTTTTGACACAAAAAATGTTTTTAAATATTATATCAAATAGTGAGATTTTTAAAAGGAATGATATCACTTTTTATGGTTCGATCTGACCGTGTACCCACACACGATTATTTTACTAGGTGTTTTTAATACAAAGAAAATATGCCAAGTTCATTATTTAAATTAAGGCATTTGAGTACAAAGCACAATGTCCTTGGCTAGAATTGGATGGTCGTGTGATGATTATGAGAACCCGTCCCTGATATGTGTCGGGTGGACGTTGCTCCTATATGGAAATGCCCTTAACAATGGATGCCGGATCGCGGTAGAGCCGAACTGATACTCCTTCAGGAATGCCGTCTAGGGGTAGACGTTGCCATGCTTGATGGGGTGAGTTGATACCCGATTATGCCAGAAGACCGCCAAACGTTGAGTAGGCCATGCCCGTGGGGCCATAATTAATTGGAACGTGTGTTTGAGTGAGATAACTGCACCTGATTATGGGACAAAATTGTGTGGCACATAATGGGACGTGTCATAACGATTTGACCTTATAATCAAGATCCATGTGATTGATTGATTTGAAAGTGAGGTGTTCCAATTATTGATTGCATCTACTGGATATACATGTGTTATATGAGCTGGACTAACATGCAGGGAGGTGCTGAAGCGAGATAAGTCTTTTGTGATGTGTGATTATATTGCTTCTAGGTGTATTACCTTCCTAATCGGGGTTTAAATAATGAACTTGCTAAAACATTGTCTCACCCCGTCGTGGTTTAAATCTTTACAGGTCCTTAGATGGAGGTGCGCCACGTCCGTTTTGGGTGGCCACGAGAGGTGGAGACGCACCTTACCATCTTCCCTGACTAGACCCGTGAGCTCATGGTTACTACTATTTGGGTTGATGAGGGCCTACCTCAGTTGGTACCTCATCGATTCAAGGTGTAGTTTCATCGCGGGCCCAATGGTGTCCGGGAGGGCCCCTTGGATGGCTTCGATGGACTTGCCGTCGATGACGAGTATTTTGAGCTTGACCTTGTGCATGATGCCGATATCATAGCCGATATTGGGCTAGACCAGTTGCTAGAGAGTGAGGAGCCTGCAGATGAGGTAGCTGACCCTCTAGATCTCGACATCCCGGATGGTGTCATAATAGATCCAGATCCCAAGTAGTTAAGGTCCGAGGTAGGGTTAGCCTAGCCGCTCTTTTGATTTTTGGCCTCTGTATATAAACTCGTTATGTTTATAAAGTGTGACTTTTGTGAATTGATTGTCATGCTTTTCTATCCGAAGTTGGTTCTTGTCTGAGGATTGTTTATTTCGCTTCCGCTTGTTCATGAATTGATTGGGTCAGCGATGCGTCCTAGGAACGTTGCAATTAAGTCGACCAACAAGGGATATGCGCGCGCTCAAGATTTGGGGTGTGACATTTGTTGCTTCAAATTTATTGATCATCTGTCTCTGTGTTCATGAATTGCAATGTTTTTTGAGAAATGAGTATTTGCTGGCTTCTCTTCTTGTGGATCAAATGAAATATGAGGAATGGATGTTGTCTCTTTAGAGAATTACGCACTTTCGTCGTGAATTGCCAGCTAATTAGTTCTGCTTATCAAATGATATGATTTGTATTGTGGAATTTGATCCCTTTTCAAATTGAATTTTCTGCTGAATTTAGTAGTTGGCTGATCTTCCACGGTTTAGATTTTTCTTTGGCTCAACTATTTAATCCGAGTGCTTTGCCTATGAGGAAGAAAGATGATTCTTGATTAGAGCGACAGCCAAGTTCACTTCCATGGTTGTGAAATTGTCATGACAAAACAAGAGATATGAGCCCGGCAGAATTACCCTACTAGTCATTAGAAAAATGCCCACTTGAAATTTTGTTGTGGAAGGATTAGAAGAAAGAGCTTCTTTAACTCATTTCATGGTTTGTTGGTTTTGTTCAATCTAGATGAGCTTATGATTTATGATGTTTTCATCGTATGTCTTGCTTCTTTTTTCCTTTTTGATCTATAATTTTGTCGTTGGATAGTTGTAAAAAATCTGAAAGGGCTAGTAATAACACAGAGGGGGTGAATAGGTGTAATAAAAATTCTCGCAAGATTCAGAAGTAATTATTGCTTGTAGAAAAATCACAGACGAATTCAGACTTCAACAGTTTTAAACTTAAACAGATAAACAAGGCTACTAATCAAAGTAAAGGAGTTGACTGAAGAGAATAAGAACACAAAGTTTATAGTAGTTCGGCTTAGATCAAGCCTATGTGCACTCTCCCGAGCTAACAGCCTATTGGCTGGATTTCACTAGGAATTCAAAAGAGATTTTATAGTCTTGCGCTCTCGACTTCGCAGTGAAAAATCTCTACTAGTCTCTCACAAAGTCTCACTATGAGTTCTTCTCTTTTGTATACAATTTGAGCTCAGTGAGTGAAATAACAAGGAACTAGGAAGCTTCAGACTTTAAAATTTTTCTTTCACGCACTCTATCGATCAACTTGAGATTCCTTCATGCCTTCATAACCGTTGGCATTTTCCAAAGGAATTCTTCCAATCTACCCATTGGACAGAATCAATCAAGGAGATCTCGAGTCATTTGAAGATTGTGATGAAAGCCCATCAATCTTGTTTGCCCATACAATCAAGATCTTAGTTTCCATAAGTAGAACCTTCCAAGTTTACTTGCCTTCCAAAAAATTTGATTATCGGAATCGATTCCAATAAGGATAATCAATCATATATGTGCTATATCCAGCCATAAGATCATCCATAAACTATACAAATTGAATCATTGAAGAAATAAAGATAATCCTCGCATCTTGACAAGTCTTCATTCTTCAATTTGGAAACTATTAGTGCGGGCAGACTTTGAACCTAAAGTCTGGCGGCCTTCAGACTTTGACGCTAGAGTCCGGAAGTCTTCAGACTAGACTTTCAAGAAATGTTTTGTCAACTTCAAAACAGTAAATGAGTTTTTTCCAACAATCTCCCCATTTTTGATGGTGACAAAACTTTCCTGCACATTTAAGAACTTTTGACCTGCAAAACAACTCTTAGGCAATACATAATATCTTTATAAAATTAAGTTGATTATACCTGAATAGCATTGATTTTGCAACTACAGAAAACATGTTAATCCTGAAAAGATAAAACAATTAACTATCCAACCACAATTAGTATTACCAAAGTAAGTTATTGGAGACGTCAAAAAGTTCAACAAATCCAACAAAGTTCAACAATCAAAAGTCTAAACCAAAAAGGTAGCAATCTCAAAAAGATAATAAATCTGCACACATTCTCCCCATTTTTGTCAACAGCAAAAAGTGGAGAAGAATAAAAAGAGTTTGATAAATTCAGGGCTATTTAGGGATGCGAACGAGCTGGAAATCTCCCATCGACTGGACTGTTTCTTCCAGCTTTCGCAAAGACTCCTTCACCTCCTTAACATCTTCAGATTTGGCAGTCTCTTGAACTGTCTTTAGGATTTGAAGCTTAAGGTCTTGTACTTGATCATGAAGAGAGATGGAGGTAGCTTTCTATGCAGATTGAAGGTTCTGAATCTCACACTCCATGCCACATTGCTGAGCCTTTATCTCCATAAGAAGCTCGAGCAGTCTTTTAAAGTCTGTTGTAGTGTCTATTTAGTATTGGCTTTAGCACATTCAATTCGAGAAGTGTCTAAAGATGAGGGAACCTCAGGTTGAACATCCAGACTTGGAGATGATACCTCAATATTAGCTTCAGGAAAATGAGAGGCATAGACATCCTCTAGATCTGCTGGAGATTTGCTCACATCATCACTTATAAAAACAAGTGAAGAAGTACATCTTTTTTCAATAGCTCCCCTTGTCTCCATGCCTACAGGTGGAGAAAATAATTATTTTTCTTGTTCTTGCTTATCATTAGCACTCAAGTGATGTTCTGTTTCTTTTCCATCTCCTGCAGATCCACTTCGAGTCTTCTTAGAATCCTCTAACAAAGATATTGCAAATGTTAGTTCAAAAGAGTCATCTTGACCCTCTTCTTCTTTTGCTTCCCTTACTTCTTTTTCTTCTTTTCTTGCTCTTCTCTCTTCCTTTGCTCTTCTTTCTTCACTTCCTTCTCTTCTTCTCTCTTCTCTTCTTTCACTACTCTATTCTTTCTCTTCTCGTTCTCTTTCCTCTCTATTTTGCAAGCTGCTCAAAACTAACAAATCTCCGTAAATTTTTCAAGGCAAATGCGGAGAATGTGAGATCATCCACTTCTTCTTCGTCCTGTGAGATAAGGGCTCTCCTTTTCTTGATAGGTGCAGTCATTGGCTCTTTGCCTTTCCTTTTCTTCATGGCAAAGTCTTGTTTTGTTTTGGTTGGGGACTTCTCCTTCAAGTGCTCCAATGCTTTATTTAGCTCCTTCAGTCTCATTTTGAAACCATCCTCAGTCCTATCACCATAGGAGCAATGGTTCTGACATAAAGAGATGCTGGAGACTGAATGTGAAAGTGTCGAAACAATATAGTAACCAGCGCAAAGTAGGGAAGTTGTCCCTTGTCCTTCACAACAGTCCTGTACATGTGCATTAGGATTGTGTGTGGCAACAAGAATTTCATGCCATTGTTGATGGCAAACATCAACTTTGCCTCAGAGCGAGATATATTTGTCTTGGAGGTTGACTTGGGTCGGATGCAATTGATTACAACCTTATGCAACACAATATTGGAGGCAGACATTCTGGAATATGAAATTCCTCCTTCAGCAAGTCTGTCCCGAACAAGAGACAATGTTGCATGACCAACATACACGTTTATTGGTTGGAAATTCCCTCTTTCCACACCAATGATATCTGCCAATGTGTCCACATCCACCACAAAGTCTTTCTATCTCACCGTAAAACAGAATCTATTCGCGTCTAAAAGGATAGATTCGAATAGAAGTAAGCAGTTAATTCAGCATAAGCATCAGAAGTCTCATAACAGAATCTTTCAACTTGAAGGAGAGTAAACTTCTACCTCAGATTCACCTTCAAGGAATCCAGGAAATCAAAATCAACAGTTCGAGGGTTCATCACCCCTCTTTTCAGCAATTTCTAGTAAGTCTTTTTGTGGTCTTTAGAACGAAACAAGTTTGTTCCTTCACCACGTACACTAGCTGCAACGCCCATCCTAGGCTGAAAATTCTCATACATTCTCTCATCGTCATCTTTCACCTTAGGCTAATTAAAAGAACCAAACCGCAAATCACTTGGAAAGTTAGCAAACGTTCTATCTGCCAAACCTTCAAGCGTAATGCCTAATCTTTCCATGTGTCAAAAACAGAGTCTCATTTTTATAACCTTTTTCTCGCAGAAATTCATCAATGAAAGTCATGGCACTACCACCTTGCTTCAACTGATTGTAGAGTTTAAAGAAAAATTGGGGTTTCAGCGTTCTTACGGGTTCAACATCTTCCACAATTTCTTCTTTTGCTTGTTGGCGGGGAGGATCTTGAGTCCCATGCTGATGCTATTGAGAATGTTGTTGTTGTTGCTGTTGAGGAGAGTCTTCTTCTTCAGTTAAATCAAAGTGAGTAGGACCCTCTGGCATGTGCTGTGGTCCCCTATTAGCGATCCGAGATGATTTCCTCTAGGAAGACATTTTTGCAATCGAGAAAGATTGTGATGAAAGCCCATCAATCCTGTTCGCCCATACAATTAGGATCTTGGTTTCCATAAGTAGAACCTTCTAAGTTTACTTGCCTTCCAAAAGATTTGATTATCGGAATTGATTCCAATAAGGATAATCAATCATATGGGTGCTATATCCAGCCATAAGATCATCCATAAACCATACGAATTGAATCATTGAAGAAATAAAGATAATCATCGCATCTGGACAAGTCTTCATTCTTCAGTCTTGAAACTGTCAGTGCGGGCAGACTTTGAACCTAAAGTCTAGCGGTCTTCAAACTTTGACGCTAGAGTCTGGAAGTCTTCAGACTAGACTTTCTGGAAATGTTTTGTCAATTTCAAAACAGTAAAGGAGTTTTGTCCAACAAAATCAAGTGATGATTTTTATAAGAAGTTGGACTCATGAGTTCGGTTTTTAAGTTTCTATTTCTGAAATATTCAGAGCTCTTTCTCATGATTTATGATGAGATCAACCAACCGATACCTTGGCACCTGGTATAAGTCCGAATTGTGGAGCTCAAGTCATGTTCATATAGTTGCTTTTATCGAAGTTCTCACAAGCATTCTGTCATTGTTCCTTCATCTCGCTTGCCCTGGTTAATTTACATCTTTTAAATGCCAGACTAGGTCAAGGAGATTCTTGGAAATTCTGAAACTTAGAGAAAACGAAAAGGAGTATGACCTGAATACAGCAATTTCCTTGCTGAAAGAGATGGCTAATAGCAAGTTTGTCGAAAGTGCTAAAGCCCATTTCTGGCTGAACATCGACCCTAAGTAAAATGATCAACAGCTGAGGGTGACTGTGAGTTCCTCTTGAATGTGATTAAGCAGGTTGATGTGGTCATCTCTGCCGTGGGGCCAGCGCAACTAGCAGACCAAGACAGGATTGTTGCTGCCATGAAAGCAGCCGGGAATATCAATGTCATGCTGTTTTTTAATAATTTCATCCAAGTTACTACTTTTGTTTAGCATTTGACTGATGATATAGGTTGGCGTTGGCATTTGACTGATGATATCAGCCGGGAATATCAATGGCATCGGTTCTAGCAGGGGATGATCTGACTAGATCCATGAGCAGCCAGCAGAGCTGGGCCTCCACGAGACTCCGGGAGGCAAGCAATGCCCTGCTGGAAGTGTTCGCACAGAGCAGGAGGCAGGACAATGAGGAGGAGCTCCGGTGGGCGGCCACTGAGCTGCTGCCGATGTATGACTGCCTCCAAAAAGGCATGCTGAAGGAAGTACTTGACACTGGGAGGGGGGTCCAGCATGAAGTGGATGTGACCCACCTCGGAATTCAGGACAAGAAGCAGTTGATGGAGAGCGTACTTAAGGTTGCAGAAGAAGACAATGAGGAGTTCCTGAGGAGACTGAGAGACAGGACTGATAGGTCAGCGAATTGTTTTTTCGGGTTGATCATATATCAAATTTATTTAATGTTGTTCTTTTTGTGTTCTGGCATTGATTTTCTTTTTTTTTTTTTTTTGGAGAGGGGGGGGGTTGGTATCGTGGAAATTCCGAAGATCGAAATCCGGTATGAGCATTTATCTGTGGAAGGAGATGCATACACGGGAAGCAGAGCCCTCCCTACCCTTCTCAATGCCACTCTGCACACAATAGAGGTAATCTGTTTAATCAATTTTCAAGTTCAAATTATGTGAATTCATGATCTGGTGGTAGCTGTTGGAGCTGGCAATGATTTTGTATACAGATGGTTTCTGGAATATATGAAGTTAACCTTGCGTATTTGTTCCTGATAGTTTAGCATCTCTAGGATGAGTTTTTACTTTCGAATGGGATGAGTTTTTACTTTCGGACTGAGCTGACTATTTCGTTTGCCTGGATTGCTGCTGTAGTCATCATCTGACTAGAAATATTTGAATTTATTGATTACTCTTTCCCTTCCTGTGTGTGGCAACAGAGTGTTCTTGGACTTATTCGCCTAGCCCCATCAAATAAGAGAAAAATCCAGATACTGAAGGATGTGAACGGATTAGTCAGGCCTTCAAGGTATTTTCATGCATTTACCAGCATTACAGAGTCCTTTTTGGACGCATTGAACTGACAATTGGAAAAGCAAAACATTTTAAATGGTATCATGGGGTCATTAACTTGTCGAATATGCCTCAAGTTTGCACTAACTAGAATACCAAATTCTGTATTCTTTTCTCATTCTGTCTTTAGGCAAAGTATTTTATGTTTTGGCTCATTCTTTTGTCATGTTTGAATTTCGATGCGGATCAATCCTCAATTGATGCTGCTAATTTCAGGATGACCCTACTTTTGGGTCCACCCGGAGCTGGGAAGACAACATTGTGGCTGGCCACTGCTGGGAAACTTGACAGCGATCTGAGGGTGCCAATCCTGATTTCTGTCTCATATAATTAGTGTAGGATTCCAACAAATATTATGCTTTTTGTGACATCCATTTGTTTAAACTTTTGACAGGTAACTGGAAGAATAACCTACTGTGGTCACGAGCTAAATGAGTTCGTTCCTCGGAGGACATGTGCTTATATCGGCCAACATGATCCTCACTATGGAGAAATGACAGTTGGAGGGATGTTGGACTTCTCGGGTCTCTGTTTGGGTGTAGGGACAAGGTATGAGATGCTTGCAGAACTCTCCAGGCGAGAGAGGGATGCCAGAATCAAACCAGATCCTGAAATCGATGCTTTTATGAGGGCCACAGCTGTGTCGGGTCAAGAGACAAGCTTGGTCACTGATTATGTACTCAAGGTTGGTTTTCTCAAGTCTCTTTTTATAGTTGATTCCTTGGTAGGAGTTGCTTCATGGAAACCAACCTCCCAAGTTACACATTGCAGATTCTTGTATTGGACATATGTGCAGACATTATGGTTGGAGATGAGATGCAAAGGGGCATTTCAGGTGGACAGAAAAAGCGTGTTACGACCGGTATGTCCTTGGAGCTTCTGCTCCATTTTATAGAATAGTTCTCTGTTTGTCAAGTTTCTTTAGGACTTGTTAATTTAAGTTGGTGATTAATAAACTTTGAGGTTCATATTAGCTTATGATATGACAACTGCTAAAATTTGGGATTCTGCTAGTGTTACATTGCTCGTGCTCCTCATTGCACCATTCTCGACACTAAAGTCTTCTTGTTTGATCTGTTGCAGGAGAGATGTTAGTAGGACCAGCAAAGGCTCTTTTCATGGATGAAATATCCACAGGGTTGGACAGTTCCACTGCTTTTCAAATTTGCAAATTCATGAGGCAGATGGTTCATATAATGGATGTCACCATGATCATCTCACTGCTTCAGCCAGCACCCAAGACTTACGATCTCTTCAATGACATTATCCTTCTCTCGGAGGGTCAAGTTGTCTACCAAGGTCCACAAGAGAACGTCCTCGAGTTTCTTGAGCACATGGGATTCAAGTGCCCTGAAAGGAAAGGAGTTGCCGATTTCTTGCAAGAAGTGACATCTAAAAAAGATCAAGAACAGTATTGGTTCAAGAATAACCAACCTTACCAATATGTTTCTGTAGATGATTTCGTGCATGGGTTCAAATCTTTTCACATTGGCCAACAGCTCTCATCTGATCTTAGTGTTCCTTATGACAAATCTAGAACTCACCCAGCTGCACTAGTCAAAGAGAAATATGGGATTTCAAATATGGAGCTGTTCAAGGCATGCTTTGCTAGAGAATGGCTACTAATGAAGCGAAACTCCTTTGTTTACATATTCAAGAACACCCAGATCGCTATCATGTCACTTATTACTATGACAGTGTTCCTTAGGACTGAGATACCAGTAGGGACTCTGGAAGATGGAGGGAAATTTTTTGGAGTACTTTTCTTCAGCTTGATCAATGTCATGTTCAATGGAATGGCAGAACTTGCAATGACCGTTTTCAGGCTTCCTGTGTTCTATAAGCAGAGAGATTTCTTGTTTTACCACGCTTGGGCTTTCGGCTTGCCTATTTGGGTACTCCGAATTCCATTGTCATTCATGGAATCGGGGATATGGATCATCTTAACATACTACACCATCGGTTTCGCTCCTGCTGCCAGCAGGTACGTGGGAATTTGCTATTGGGTTTTCCATAGATATCTGAAGCTAATGTTTCTCGGGGTATTTACTCATAATATTTGCGCACTGTGCTTTATAAGAAGGAAAAGTCTAGGAAACTAATCAATCTTACTCTTATCAGGTTCTTCAAGCAATTCTTGGCATTCTTCAGCATCCATCAGATGGCACTGTCCCTCTTTCGGCTCATTGCTGCACTTGTGCGAACTCTGGTTGTTGCAAATACCGTGGGACTCTTCACTTTGCTACTGATTTTCGTTCTTGGAGGATTATTATTGCCAAAAGTAAGTACAACTTACCTCATACTTTTGCCAACCATGTCTATTTGTCGACTAAAGCATTTGTTTCCGGGCTGCTCATAGATTCTTGGGTGCCATTAAATCGATTCTACCAGTTTTTTTGTGCCTACATTAATATTTAATTTAATGGGGACATGTTATTCTTCCTTGCATTTACAGACGACATCAAGCCATGGATGATATGGGGATATTACATTTCTCCTGTGATGTATGTTCAAAATGCTATAGTGATGAATGAATTCCTCGACAAAAGATGGAGCAAGGTAAAATCTATTTATTCTTTCACCAATCAGTTGTCCTTCATGATACGCAGGTAATGCATTATTGAAACCTGATTGCCATCATGCGAGCTGCAGCCTAACTTGGATCCGAGAATTAATGAGCCCACGGTCGGGAGAATGCTTTTGCAGTCTCGAGGTCGATATGGAGCTGAGCCTTGACTGCCCGAGCACTCACTTCCAGCATCCACGTGGCCGGATTGTAACCATTCCTGATCTTCGGAACCCCTGGGACAGCCTGGTGTAATACACATATTTACCGGAATTCAAGAATTACCTGAAGATTCTGAGGGAAAGAGGCGACCAGGTAGATGCTAGGTATTTAGGAAACAGAAAAGGCTCACCTTAAAATATTCTATGAGCTTGTGGGAATGGCGACCAAGAGGTCTAGCATAAATGACCCGCCCGCCTCTTTTCATCAATAGCAACTGCAATAGAAACATATTTGAGTCAATTACTCAAGAGCAAGGCATTTCAAACAACAAAAATAATAACATCGAAGGATTAGCGACCAAACCTCATCAAATGCCTCAAAAATGCCGATGCTCAGCGGGTGAATCGTGCAAACAACAACAGTCCTCCCTGAATCTACTGTGTTCCTCACTGTACGCATCGTGATGGCAGCTGCTCTAGCATCGAGGCCGGAGGTTGGTTCATCCATGAAGATAATAGATGGATTAGCCACCAACTCTACAGCTATTGTCAGCCTCTTTCTTTGCTCAGTTGAAAGGCCATCAACACCAGGAAGCCCAACAAAGGTGTCCCTGATCGGGTTGAGCTCGACTAACTCCATAACTTCTTCCACAAACATCTGTTACGAAATTAGAAGCACAAGACCAAAATAGAAAGATTACTAAAACATCTGATTTAATTTTTTCCACGAGAGAATGTGAACTAGACCCTAACAAAAGTGGGGGTCTCGAGAGACAAATATTCCCTACCTTGTGGGTTTTAGTCTTAATGTTGGAAGAAAGACGAAGCCAGGCTGAGTATAGGAGGGATTCGTAGACAGTGACATTAGGCGAGTGAATGTCATTCTGTTCACAGTAACTGCTGACCGGAGCAAACATAGATTGGTTTTTGGGGTATCCAGAGATGCTAATACTTCCTTCTATGTAACTACCTGTCTTCCTTCCGGCTAGCACATCCATGAGGGTTGTCTTTCCAGCACCACTAACCCTAACCAGTGCTGTGAGTACCCCAAGTCTGAAAGCGCCGCTGACATCTCTCAACAACTGGAGACGGTCTTCCTCTAGTCCTTGACTCTTCATTTCCTAATATCATGAAAATAGTAGTTATTATGACTACTATTTGCCTTGTGATGAAAAGAACAAGAAGTTCAGTCCATCACAATCGCAGGTTAAGTAAAATTGGACAAGAGTAACGTCAGACAAAAGAAAACATTGTTGGGGTTTCATGAATCATGTATAGATAAAATTAACAAAAAGAACACAGTGGAAACAAAAATGAATTATTTTATACATGATTCTCTGAAGGCGTTGTTCATGCGTTTTAATAAAAAATCTGAATATAAAATGAGAGTTAAACGAATTACCTCTCGAAGCGCGCTTCATACGAATTGGTTCGGATGATCTACAGTTCGAGCCTCACAAACGTTGGACCTCTAGTTCAGACACACCAACAATGGACGTCGAATGGAAGATAGAACTTTCGGATAATCACCACTATGATCGTGCTAGCAATCTCGTGGAGACAATCCGCCGTATCCTTAATGTTTTTAGTCACGGCCCGAATGAGAGAGAATCCCTCTTTTTCTCGCGTCTCAAAAACACAAGAACACACACACACTTTGCTCTATTTTCAGCAACCATCTCTTAACTCTCTTTCTGCGGCACTTTTTAAAAATCTCTTGAATCAGCAATGGTTGCTAATCGAGGGAGCAACCGTTGCTGATCCACACGCACGATCCCACGTCATGCACGATATTTTGTGCAAATCATGCATGCACGATGCTTATGCTTCGTGCATGATGCTTCATACATGAGCGGTCAACCGTTCATGCATGAAGCTTCCCAATTAAAAAAAAAAACACATTGATTAATTAATTAAATAAATGAATAAATAATTAATTAATCAATCCCCTTAAAGAAAAATAAAAAATAAAAGGACATAATCTTTATATGTACATTTGGGGTACATTAACATGTATCCACTTTGGGCATGTGTGTGCATCATATGCAAGTAGGCTCGTGACTATAATACAAATTAAATTAAATCTCATTTAATTTAATTTCAAATTGACTCAATTCGATTGCAGTAATTGCAAACACATTTGCAACAATATTTCTCTCTTGTTCCACACTATCCTAATTGTTTATGGTGTGACATCTCTAGGTTCATCACTAAGCTGGTAGTAACACTTTTACTAACACATTTGTACTCCCAAAAGAATTAATTGTCCCGATTAATCTTTAGATCCTACAAGCCATGATTGACATCTAGCAATATGTCATGGTTACCCAAATAGTGTGAATGCTTTAAGAACATAATGAACCTGTCAGTTTTGGTTACAATGTAATTCAATCCCTCTATCTTACTATGTCCCAATCAAACAAAGACCATGGAATATTTGTCAAGTCACCAATTCGATCATATGCACAAATCTAATTGATATGCATTTTATTCGAGACATAAACAATTTATTCTCGGTTACAACCCCAATCGAGGATTTCAATGCAATGTCATAATTAGATCGCATAGGACATCATTATTATATCTTGCATTTAACAATGAAATAGATTCCATATTGCGCACACGTGCAACTTCGTATATGAACAAACTATGACCATTAGGTATAAAGACGAATCAACGACCCGGCATTACATGCACCCGTGAACCATAGTTGTTCGACACACAAGTGAACACTGTGCCTTAGGTCTAAGGATTATTTACACAAGATCAAAGCATGAACAATTAGACATTGACCACGCTAAAAGCATCAATGTGCTAATCGTTCCATATGTGTCACGTTCAATGAACTTATCTAATACAAACACATGTGTTCTAACTCAGACATCATAATATCCAATGACATGTGACTCATCATTCCCTTAAGTATCCAATACTTAATGGCGAAGTTAAGAACACACGGTCTCAATAGGATTATAAATATCCACTCAATAATCCATTGACCAGGAACGGTTTAAAGATTCAGCTTAACTATGAACCCGTCACATATATTTTTGACGTCTCAAGAATAGGTCTAGTTGCAACCGATCTTATGGAATCATTCATAAATATAAAATAATTGGACAAATGAATAAATATGTCATTGCCATTAATTAAATAATAATAATGATAGTACAACTGAAATCCCTAATATGTAACTATTATATAATAGCTTTAGGGCATACATCTAACAATCTCCCACTTGCACTAAAGCCAACTTGTTTGGTACCTCAAACCCATTTTGTCAATATGCCTTTCAAAATAAGAATGAGGTAAGACCTTAGTGAAGGGATCTGCCACGTTTTCCGCTGAGGCAATTTTCTGCAAGGCAATATCACCTATCCCAACAATTTCTCTGATGAGATGGAAGCATCTCTCAATGTGCTTGGACTTTTGGTGAGACCTTGGTTCCTTAGCTTGAGCTATCGCCCCATTGTTGTCATAAAACAATGTAATCGGTTGCTCAATTGAAGGAACGACTCCAAGTTCAGAAATAAACTTATTCATCTAAGCAACTTCCTTTGCTACTTCAAAAGCGGCTACATACTCTGCCTCAGTGATGGAATTGGCAGTTATGCTTTGTTTTGAACTTTTCCAACTAACTACGCCACCATTGAATGTAAAGACAAAATCAGACATAAGCTTATAATCATTAGGATCCGATTGAAAATCGGAATCAGTATAAGATACAACTTTAAATTCTCATTCTCCAAATATCAAGAATAGATCCTTAGTCCTTCGCAAGTACTTAAGAATATTCTTGATTGCTATCCAGTGCTCTTCTCCTGGATCAAACTGATATCTGCTAGTAATACTTACAATATGTGCAATATCAGGTCTAGTACATAGCATAGCATACATTAGGCTTCCAATAGCAAATGCATATGGTATCTTTGCCATCTACTCTCTTTCTTCAGGAGTGTTGGGACACATCTCTTAGAAAGACGGATCCTTTGCCTAAAAAGCAATAATCCTCTTTTGGAACATTGCATGTTAAAACGTGTTAACACTTTGTCTATGTATGTAGACTGTGAGAGACCAATCAATCATCTTGATCTATCTCTATAGATCTTGATACCTAAAATGTAGGTTGCCTCTCCTAAATCTTTTATGGAGAATTTTTGTGACAAGAATAGTTTTATCGATGATATCATCGATACATCACTTCCAATCAAAAGTATATCATCAACATACAAAACTAGAAATGCAATTGCACTCCCACTGATCTTCTTGTATACACAAGGTTCATTCGAATATTTGATGAAGCCAAATGATTTGACTACTCCATCAAAACAGATATTCCAACTTCTGGAGGCTTGTTTGAGTCCATAAATAGATCTCTTAAACTTACACACCTTCCGTTTTTCACTATTGGATTCAAAACCTTGTGGTTGTTCCATATAGATGTCATCATCGAGAAAAGCATTTAGAAAAGCCGTTTTGACATCCATCTGAAATATCTCATAATCTAGTTGTGCAGCTATAGCCAACATAATCCAAATGGATTTTAGCATGGCCACAGGTGAGAAAATTTCGTCATAATCAATTCTTTCTTTCTGACAATATCCTTTCACCACCAGCCGTGCTTTGTAAGTTTCAATTTGACCTTCAACATTCATCTTCCTCTTGAAGATCCATTTATAGCCAATTGGTATAATACCATAAAGTAGATCAATTAGGTCCAAACTTCATTGGAATACATTGAATCCATTTTGGATTTCATGGCTTCTAGCCATTTACCATAATCGATGTCTGACATCGCCTCCTCATAGGTTTTAGGATCACCAGGTTGACCATTATCATTCATAATGAATAATGGTTCAATATGATCAACCGAGTGTCTATAACGAACAGGTGGGCGAAACGTTCTCGCACTTCTCCTAAGAGGTTGTGTATCAGAAGCTCCCACTGAATCAGCGATTGGTATATGAACTCGGTTGTTTGGTACTTCATTATTTTCTTCTTGTAAGATTATTTTCTGCCTAGCACCACCTTTTTGGACAAACTAATTCTCCAAAAAAGAAGCGTGTTTGCTCACCAAAATTCTTTGGTATGAATGAAAATAGAAATAATATCCAAAAGTTTCTTTTGGATATCCAATGAAGCGACTTTGTTCAGATCTTGCCTCCAATTTTTACATTTTCAGTTTTTTTATGAAAGATGGACAACCCCAAATCTTAATATGATTAAGACTAGGTTTCCTACTATGCCATATCTCATAGGGCATAGTTGATACAGATTTGGATGGCACTCTGTTCAGTGTATATACAGTTGTCTCAAAGGCATATCCCTAAAGGGATATTGGCAAATCGGTGTAACTCATCATAGATTACACCATATCTAATAAAGTACGATTTCTTCGTTCAAATACACCATTATGTTATGGAGTTCCAAGAGGTGTCCATTGTGATAAAATGCCATTCTCTTTAAGATAGTCCAAGAATTCAGTACTAAAGTATTCACCTCATTGATTTGATCGAAAAGCCTTAATACATTTTCCTATTTGTTTCTCAACTTCGGCCTTGAATTCCTTGAACTTTTCAAAGGATTCAGATTTATACCAAGCTTGAGAAGAAGAGGAGTTTAGAAAGCCATAGAGAGTTTTCACAAAACACTCACTTTACTTCAGGGGACTCTGCCCAACACATTACATCCTTCTCGCATTTTATAGGCAATAAGAGGTCATAAATAAACAAGGACCAGGCTCACGGGTCCTAAAACAAATAAAGGCGTTCGAAACTTTTAGTGGGGAATTATTCGCACGGTATGAACAATGACGGTGAACAATGATTTCCCTAGCCTACTGCTATAGTAAAAGTGAACAATAACTTGCTACAGTGATCTTGTACGGACAGTGGTCAGCAATCTCATCCGTCTTGAGTATTTTAGTCGTAGTCCGAGTCATCTGAGTTGTGACTTGCCACAAGCTGTTCTTCATATTTTTGCTCAAGTCCTTCAAGGTCATCTGGTGAGAGAATCTGGTTCAGCTGATATGATAAGGACAAAGGTCTTTGATCATAAGGGTCTTGGGAAAGGGACCTCTTCATTTAGCATATGGGTCTTGAGATGACTGTGAAGTATCATCTGTGTCTGCCATTTCATGCTCCTGTGATGATGCAACTTGTCTGAATTCCTCGAGTGCTTTCTTGGCTTCTAGTGCTAGGCTATAATGATCCCATGCGGTGGGTACATTATAATTCCATGCATCTTCAGGAATGGTTTTATTTTCTTGACATAAAATCCTTTGGAGTTCTCAGCATTAGTGCTCACAGCAACCAACAGGTCCTGGATAAGACTTGTGAATTCGAACTTATGCACTGTGGGGAATTGGTTTATAGGATGAGGTACCTATACTTAGGGAGTATTGATAATGTTGCCATTATTTGTGAGAAAAGCCTATGGTCTTCGAAAAAACAAAATAGTATGGATCTCAAGGTTTGATTGTGTGGTTCTCAATTCTTTTTGCAAGAGATATTTCCAGTGGGTGGGAGGATAAAACCAATTAAGGAAATCTAAGAGGTTTTTGTCACTCTCCTTTTCAATGTTTCCTCTGCCGAGTCCAAATATCCTGGTGAGGTTGGTAATGAATCTTATGGTTGAAATTTCAATAGCTATTAAGTACTTATTGGTTAAGTACCATGATAACCAGCAAAGTTGGTCGAGAAAATCATCTTTCTTCCAGATAAGAGGATGTATGCATGGATAGTCTACATTTAATCCAAAAGGATAAAGAATCGAACCTCCATTAAGTCTGAACAAATCTGTGTGGCATTGTCACATGAGTTTATCTAGATTTTCAGTGAGGCTGTCATTTTGGATTTGCTCAATGATTTCCTAGGGGTATCGCCAGCTTGGCCAGTCTTTGATCTTCTCAATCTTCTACTTTTCATTGTGATGAAGAGTATGGAAAGCATGCCTCATGATATACATGTTGATTTCTGTTGCTGGTGCTTTTGGTCTTGACAAGAAATCAACAAGCACATTCTTTTTCCCGGCAATATGTTTGGTTTCAAAAGAGAATTTTGAAAACCATTCAGCCCATCAAAGTAGTTGAGAGTTTGGAACCTGATTTTGTTTAAACTTGGTCATCTGAGGGAAAGATGCCATATCTAATTCTACCAGGAAGTGATGGCCAATGAGATGTAATTCAAACTTTTTATCCCATTTTTTACCGCCAAAATTTCTTTGAAAGTGGAATGATAATGCATTTCAACTTAGGAAAATTTTTCACTTTTGTAGGCACACAGATACCTCTTACCATCAATTTCTTCGAACAGGATGGTGGCCCAGTATTCATCACTAGCATCGGTCTGGAGAATTCTCTTCCCTGTTGATGGGATTTGTAATGGAGGAAGAGTCTGCATAATCTCCTTAAGTTTAGCGACTGCTTTAGTCTGAGATTTTCCCCAAGGTGGGGTTCTTTTTCAGCATTGATTGTAGTGGGATTAGCAGCTTTGCAAGGTTTGGAACAAAATCTCTGAGATAATTAATTATCCCAAGAAACTGCTGAACTTGCTTCGTTGTAAAATTCTCTTCAGGGAATTTCAACAATTCCTGAGTAATGTGTGATCCTGGATAGTATGTCCCTTTCTTAAGATGTATACCAAGAAATTCAATTTATGTCTAAGCGATGTTCATCTTTCTTTGGGAAAGCATGATTCCATGCTTTTTCACAATTTCGACGAACTGGTCAAGAAGTTGGTAGTGTGACTGCTCATCAAGATTGTAAAGCAGGATGTCGTCGATGTATACTGCTGCACTTGACAAGATTGGTTGAAAAATTCGATACATGGCATTTTGGAACAGGGATGGTGCCACTTTTAGACCAAAAGAAAGAACCTTCCATTGGAAATGCTAGTTTGGAATACAAAATCCTGTCTTGGGTCTATCTTCAGGATGGATGCCCAATTGCCAAAATCCGGCTTTGAGATCGAATTTGGAATAGATGTGGGCCTTGGATAGTCCAGCAAAAAGGGAGTTTCTGGAGGGTAAATGAAATTTATCATCTTGGAGAAAAAGGTTAAGAGGTTGGTAATTAATCACCAATCACATCTTTCATCTATTTTGCTTAGCACGCTTGTTGACATAAAAGGCTTCACAAGCCCATTGAGAATTGGAAGTTTTAATAAGGCCTTACCGCAACAATTCCGAGCATTCCTTTTGAGCTAAAACCAGGTAATCTGGATTCATTCCCATGTGACTCGCCTTGGTTGGATTGATATCTTCATTTTTCTTTAAAGGAAGGTGAACAAAGAACTCTGGATTTTTCCATAAAGGATGGAGACATTTCTGAGTGAACTCAGAATGAGATTCTGAACAAGATTCTAGTAATTTTTGCATGATCGGATCTAACAGACTCATTTGGATGGAAAAAAGTCTTTGAATATTGACAAATTCAGAGAATTGGTCCTTATACTTAAGACCTTTTTTCCAGGAATGATGCGAAGTTGAGCAATTTGTGTCATAATATCCCAACCAATGATCAAATCTTTGTTGGGAAGACTGGACTCAAAGATTTTTGTGGTTATGGAACATTGTGGGAAAAACTGGACAGTTATCGGAGTGGTTCTTATATTTGTTGAAAAAGTATCTCCCGAAGCAAAGTTGAAATATCGAACACAGGAAGTCCAATATTCTGAACTTTAGTGTCCAAGATTGAAGAACTTGTTCCAATGTCTATGAGAACAATGATAGTAATAGGCTTGGTAAACTTTGAAGTAAAGATTTTTATAGAAAAATGGGGACAATGAATTTGACTGGAAAATATATCAGGGTCTTGTTCCAAAGAAGTAAGGGATATATGAAAAATATCTTGAATCTCATTCGAATCAGTCTCACTAGGAGTTTGGTAGCAAGGAATGACACAAAGAGTTTGTTCAGATGGTTCTTCATCCGCAGAGAATAAAGATTTGATGTCATCATTTTCAAGAGAAAAACCAGTTTCATTCTTTATATGATGTATCAGATGATTCTGACCTTTTTTTGCTTGGGGAAAATTTTTAGCAAAATGTCATTTCTGATTGCAGATGAAGCATCGATTTGATTTTTTGTGGCCTGAACGATCTTTCCTTTTGCGTAGGTATCACCATTTCTTCTTCCTTCGGAAGTGCTTAAAGCCATGCTTGGATTTCTTTATCCAGAGCTTCTTGAAATGCTTCTTTTTCCTATAAGATTTGCCACAAGATCCATCACAGTCTTTCTTGGAGCATTTGATCTTTAGCTTATGGTGAGAACAGGCTGCATCAAGTTCTCTGTTATCATTGACATAAGTCCGGATCATCTGGCGTTTGATACATGATTCTTCAAGGCACAAATGGGTTTGTTGTTGGATTTCTCCTAATGTGTGACAGCGGAAGCAAAATTAAAACATCACCATCTCTCCCCCTACCAACCATGATACAAATACACACCACTAATCATCATAATTTTTATAGACAAGCCACGACACTTTATTTACATATATTTCAAGATGGGACTTATTTTGGGTCAGTACATCAAAAAGGAAAAGCTAGGACTCAGCCATGTCCAGCCTAAAACCTCAAAAAGAACCCTCGACCCTCTACATTGCATGTGTACAACCCCCATCATAAGTGTTGGCTAACTATCCAAAAAGAAACAGCCCCTACTCGTCACGCACAGGCCTCACACCCAGTCCGGTGCGTCAGGCGGCGGCGGTGGCAGCATCCCTCTCATCACCCCATCGCGGCGAATGTGGACAGAAACAAACTCTTAGACAATCGGGCCCCCAGCCAGGCCTATGTCGTACGAGACAAAACAGCGCACACATATGTAGGTGAGTCCAGGTACGGAAAGACAGCTGAACTCCTCACACTCTACCTCGACGTCGGACGGTAACCCATAAAATGCACCCCGCGTGACGGCAGGAAGCGACATATTGCTAATCTGAAATGTTGGTCCCCAAAGGGGTGAGTACAACCACTCAGCAGGTAAGGAATCCAATAACAACTCAATGCATCATGCAAATCATACATGCATTGCGGCGTTATTTACCTTGAAGCCATGCGCATACTATCATGCATCATCATATCAATTTATAACACATACATGTGTACCATCATCGTATCATACATGTCATCATCATCATGACATCATCACATCATACATGTCATCGTGCCATATCATATATCATCGTCATTATCATCATCATGCATCTCATATCATGAGTGATCATCATTATTTCTCATCACATATTCATCATCATCATCATCATCATGCATATCATATCATGGGTGATCATCATTATTTCACATCACATATCATCATCATCATCATCATGCATATCATCATGCATATCATATCATGGGTGATCATCATTATTTCACATCACATATCATCATCATCATCTTCATCATGCATATCATCATGCATATCATATCATGGTTTAATTTCCACTTTTAGCTTTCAATTTGATCACCACATCACCCATTCCTCAAATCATCAATTTCATCATCCCCTCGGGCAAAGACCTCCGAGGCTTCCGGCATTCGGCCTCCCGGGCCACCGGGCATCCGGCCCCCACATTCGGGCATCTCGCATCCCAAGCGGCATCACGAGGCATTCCCTTCGGGCGAGAAACCTCCGACGGGGCTTCCGGCATTTACACTCCTTGGCTGGGCATCCCGCACCCCAAATCCTGGCATCGCGAGGCATTCCCTTCGGGCAGAAACCTCCGAAAGGGCTTCCGACACCCCCACATTCCGGGCATCCTGAATCTCCCAGGGAAATCCGGCAATGCATCTCTATACATTCCGGCCTCATCCTCCACCACAACCACTTCCTCACTTATCATTATCCACATTTACCATTATTTTGATCTCAATTTAACATGGCATATGGCGTGACATCAAACAAGTCATACTTGGCATAGGATTCACACATACATCACAATTCAATGTCATACATATACCAAGACTTTATCATATGCATCTCGATTCAATGTCATACATATACCAAGACTTTATCATACATGCAACAAGATAAATTTAATGGTATTTATGGCCAATAAAATAATCTATTTTATTTTATCTTTTCTTTTCTTTTTATTTATTTATTTATTTAAATTCCAACTTTTGTCATTTCCATAAATTTAATATCAACAAATTCCCAAAATTATGAAAATTACAGCAAATATTAAACAAGCCAATAGGATGATAATTTCATACAAAATACATGGCCAAATAGCATTTCACAAAATTTCCCAATTTTCACAAAGCATCATATAATTTTCGGATGAAACCAGAATGCACGGTTTCCGAAGAAATTCGATTAAAGTATCCATATGGCCTCCAAAAATTACGAAATTTTACAGAGTTATAGCCAAGACATTTTCGTACAACTTTCATGAAGAACTCTAAGCCAGATTATTTTTATATTATTTTATACAGTCTCACGAAGCTTCTGGATCCATTACCGCATCGTCCAGTGTACACATCTCCGAAATATTGAGATTTCACCTACCTATTCTCTTTTCGTTTCCTCTGAAATTTGGATATGTTATACATTAAGATGTCCTCTACAAGTTTTATGAAGAGATCTAAGTCAAATAACCAGAGTATAGTCATCATTTATGTCAATGAAGTCTCGGGTATCTCGGAATACATCACCAGAATCATCGTCTTCAAGATCTAGTTGATTTACTAGGCTATACTTGTTCATTTCACTTCAAATTTGAGTATGTTGTAGTTTAAGATGTCTCCTACAACTTTCATGAAGAAATCGAAGCCAAAATCGGACTCTAAACACACATACAAGCTCAAACAACATTCTGACTCACATGATCCGAGCAAGAACAGTCACACCATTCACACACAACTCATCCATGCTTCGGTATTTCTCATCTAACACCCAAGAATTCAACATGCAAACAACATTCAAGCATGCAAGAGAAGCTAGAGGACTCCCACTTGCCTCTAGATCGGTCGGTCGACGGCGAACACGGCGGTGAACACGGCGGCACACGGCGGTTCCTCCTCCTCTCTCTCGGCCGCTCCCCCTCTCTCGCACGATCTCTCTCTCGCACAACTCTCTCTCTCTCTCTCTCCTTGGGCAAGCAAATGACCGGCCACCCTTCTCTCTCTCTTCCTCTTATATCCCCCCTAAAGCTCATCATTTGTAATGATTGCTTTGCCTTAACCATGGCCAATGCATGCCCTTCTTTGTGCCACTTGTTACAACACTTGCATGCATCATGGGCCTTGGAGTTGGGCTTTTATTGGGCCGGCGACAGCCCCTTTTAGTGGGCCTAATTGGGCCGACTAACTTGGCCCATCAAGGCTTGCCAATGGGCCTAAGGCCCATCCCAAAAATTAACTTTTTCCCCCCTTTTTTCATAATGCAATATCCTAAATCCTTCTTTGTTTGGTGAGAAAAGTTCTCTCTACCTATTGGGATAATTCTCTGGGGATAGAAGTCAGGAAGACGTGCTTCAAATTAGCATCAGCTCCAATTTGATAGAAGAGCTTAAGCATTTCACGATAATGCTTATCAAGTTGTTTTTTTCTGGAGAGAGTGGCATCTTCTTTCGAAAAATTCTCTTCTTTTAAGCTCCACTAGGTCAGCAGGTTTTCCCACAAAGAAATGATATAATAGGGTAATAGCATGACCAAAATCAGGTGAGAGTAAAAAGTAAAGTTGGTCTTGTTCTGACACAGATTGCCACAAATGTTTGAGGCTACTTGTAAACCTTGTGACAAAACCAAAAAGGACATCATACTTGTCCCGATTGGTAAGAGCTTGGGCATTTAACCAAGCATGAAATTCCTCAAGTCTTTCTGGCCATTTGTGATAGGGAATGTCATCAATGGAAAAAAAAAACTGTTTTGATGTAATAGACACAGGTTGGGAGGAATTATTTAACTGAAAAACCTCTGGTTCTGAGGGATTTGATTCCATATCCTGGTCTGGAGGATCAGCCATGAATATCGATGAAGTTACAGGCATAGAAGAAAAAGAATCAATGGTAAGGATTGAGAAGGATGATGAGGATGAAAGGGATACCAAATCTGATTCAGTATAAAAAATGTTTGGACAAGCTGGTTCTGTTGGAAATAAAATCTGATATGTCATAATAACAGGATCAGGCTGTGGAAGTGGAGTAACCGGATCAGGTTGTGGTTCCTGATTACACAAATCTCTTAAGAAAGATTCTAATGGATTCGACAGCATCATCTGATCTAGCTTTTCCCTTATAACAAGTGAGGTTCCTTCAGTCATCTTCTCTCTTCCCTTTTCTTTCCTTATTCGATCCAATTCTTTGAGATGATTTCGCATCTCAGTTACATCTTTCTTATCTTGTCTGACGGGAACATTTGTGAGAGCAGCAAAGATGGATGTCTAGGGTGGTGGAGGAGGAGGTTGCTCTACTCGCAAAGTGGTCAGAAATGGATTAAGTCTTCCTTCTTCAAGGATCTAGATTTGCCTTTTAGCTTTTCTATTTCCGCCTTGGAATTTTCAAGATAATGATACCCTAAATGTTGTCCGAATTCCAAGCATGAAGCCTATTTGGAAATCCGAAAGCAACTTCTTAGTGGTCTAATCATATCTTCGAAGATCTTGTTGCACATTCACAATCTTGGAATCAATTGCTTTGAACGCGTTGTTATGTGCTAAAAGAGTCTCCGATTGCCAATTTAAGATGGCTTCAGCAACAGGAGTTCTTTTCTGTCTTCCATGTTCGTCCACATCAGTAGGGGCGGGTATTTTCAGAACATGCCTATATCTGCTTTGTGGATCAATGAACTCTTCTAGAGCGGGGAATGAGAGCTTGGAACTTTCTCGAATAAGAGGGGGAAAGTTTGTTTCTTGGAACATGGCTATGGAAGAACTCAGTGGTGTTTCTACTGGGGTCTCAAGTGGGTAGGAATGTTTCTTTGCCCACTTTAAGATTGGCTTATAAAACGGGGAAAGAGCTGGTTTTTTCTGAGGAGGAGATGGAGGAGGTGATAGTGGTGGAATTGGTAAAGCTGAGGAGGAAGCAATGAACTTCAGTGGTGGAGTTGGTGCATATGAAACCATAAACTAGAATTTATCGCACTCACCAAGAGTATCAATGGAGGAATCTCCGTTCAAGTACCTTTGGTACATAGGGTCCTTTGGCTTCTTGTGCCTCTTTCGAGGTGGAGGTTTTGCAAATGGGTCTACCTCGTTGGGAGAATTTATACAATAAGAATATTGACAAAAAGGATCCAAAAAACAATGGCCATACAGGTCTTTGTAGTAATGGACAGGATGTCCATCACTTTTGAAGTATTTGACAAGCTTTTTTAGATCTGGCTCAGAGAATGATTCAGGAACACATGGTTCAATCATGAAGAGGGTCTGGAAGATAGAAGGGCTTTCTTCATTATCCTTGCCAAATTTGATGGAAACAGTTCCATCTTTCTTTCTGACAAATTCGAAGTCTAGAGACTGGAAGGGCTTGTTGTTCTGATGCAACTTTTCATAGTTGGTGATCCAAGTCTCTGGAAGGGGCTTGGCCAACTTTTCTTTCAGGATCTGTCTGGGAACATGAATGCATGATGCTTGGTCATTCTGCATGGAAATGAATATAACCATATTGTGATTGATCATCGGTGAAGGTAATGAAGTAATTGTAACCACCTCTAGCAATTTCATTAATTGGTCCACATACATCTGTATGTATTAATCCTAATATGTCAGCAGCTCGCACACTATGTCCCACAAAATGTGCTTTGGTCATTTTTCCTATAAGACATGCCTCACAAGTCGAGTATGACACAAAATTTGATGGATCAATATACCCATCATTACTCAACTTGTTAATTATGTCTTCTCCAATATGACCTAATCGGATATGCCAAACATACCTTTTATTTGGACTGTCTCTAGGGCGTTTATTAGTTATGGCATTTATATCAATTCTATTTTGCTTATTGACATCGGTAATCGCATTACTGGACATTGTAATGGTATAAAAATTATTGGTTAATAAGATAAAACCAACACATCTTCTATTATTATAAATAAAACATACATCATCAGCAAAAGAAAATTTATAATTCTCTTTATCCAAACGAGGTATAGAGATGATGTTCCTAACAACATTCTTATAATGCAAACAGTTCTTTAAAACCAATACATGTCCAGAAGGCAAACATAAACGAAAAGTCCCTATAGCTAACGTAGCAACTCTTGCTCCATTGGCAAATGTCAGAATAATCTCATTTTGCCCTAGCATCCTGCTTGTTTCCAGATTCTGCAAAGACATACAAATATATGAAGTTGCAGCAGAATCTAGAACCCATGAACTGGATTCAGTACTGTTGATACCTAAATTTCGATTAGGTTTTTAATTAGGCTTTAGCATTTATATTTTTCCTTCTTTTAAATAATAAAAACAAAACTAGAAAAACGAACAAAAAATAAATAAACAAACAAGAAAAACCAAAAAGAAATAGGAGAAGCAGCCAAAGGAGGGCTGGGCCTGCAAGCCCAGCCCTTCCTTCTCTCTCGCGCAGGCCCCGCAGGCCTGGCCCGCACGACCACCAGCCCCTTCTCCTTCTTCCCTTTATCTTCTTCCTCTACAAACCTGTAGCACCTACGATTGAAGAGAGGGTAGGTCAACGTCGGCCGGAAGTGACGGGTCTCGGGTGCCATCATTGCCGAGCACGAGAGAGCTTGGATGGGACGCCAGTTCAGCCGAGGGGGACTGGTCGGCATGCCGAAGGCCGGCGGTTGACGTTCTCCGTCGACCGGATCTCCCTCGCCTATAAATAGACGCCCGTAGTCGTCGGAAAAGGACACCCGAGAAAGGTCAAAGGCGCGCAAACTCCGACAACTTCCCACTAAAAGACTTTGGGGGAGGTCCAAGAGCGAACAAGCCTAGATCTGAACAGAGGTGGTCCCGGCGCCAAATTTGAGAGAAACCAAATGAGGTTTAGGCCTGAGCAAGTTCGGCTGGAGAAAGAGGCCGCTCCGGTGCAGATCTGAAAGAAATCATCCCCCGAGTCCTGCTGTGCCATGGTCACCACTGCTCCAACATCCGATGAGCCCGCTGGACTTCACCACCACTGCTGCCACCATTCGCTTCATCGCTTCCTAGTAAAAGGCGCTGCCTCGCCTTGCATCGACGGCCTATGCCGGAGCTCACTGCCGACGGGTTCGCGTGAGCACCGGACCGGGTTGTCTCCTCGATCCCTCATCACCGCCTCACCACCACTAGCTCGTGTCGACATCACCGTCTCCGTGCCAAGCCGCCATCGTTCATCGTCGCTGTCTCCGCCGGACGATGTAGGGGTAGGGTTCCACGAACTGGGTCACGGCTGCGAACCAAGTCAAAAGGCAGGTTGGGCGTGGGTTTGAACCCAGTAGGGTTTATGCCTGGGTTAGTTTTTTTCGCGTGGGCCGAGTAGTTTTTGGGCCGAAATTCTTTTAACAAAAGTGGGCCAAATTCGGCTTGGGTTGTTTTTAAAAAAAAATAAATCCAAGTCGGGCCCACAACGCGGGGATCGACCCAAGTCGCATTTTAATATTATATTATATTATAAATAATATTTTTAAAAAACTAAAAAAATAATTTATTTTCCAAAAAATCAAAAAATATAAAATATCCATATTTTCCCAAAAAAGCCAAAAAAAAGTCAGAAGAAGCCAAAAAAAATTATTTGTTTTTTTAGAAAAAGATCAAAAAATCCAAAAAAATGCTTTTATGTCCAAAAAATGAGAAAAAGACCAAAAAATGTTTTTCCTCCGCAAATGCATAGAAAATCTCTCAAAAATTCAAAAGCCTTAGGCTTTAAACAAGATTAGGTACCGAAATGGCAATAGTGATTAACTAGTGCAATCAAGTCCCCGATCCTAATTTCTCTGGTTGCGCAGGAGCGAGTATTTCTCTCGATACTTCGCTTGGGTTTCTAATCGACCAACCCCAAATTGATTAGTGGCGACTCCTTTTTAAATTAACTCACAAGTTAAAAATATTAAACCATTAAGTCGTGAATTGGTGGACTTGGGAAAGTCCGAGCTATGCTTAATAAACTTAGCTGAACCATTAGCCTCCGCAAGCGCCCGCCTCGATCGGGCGCCGAAAAAAGAGGTCGCGATAGCTTGGTGACTCCGCTGGGGACTTGAAGACTTAGGCCTTTTTTTATCTTGTTTAAATGCTTTGCTGACTTGGTTTTCTTTTTGTGCAGGTTAGTAGCTTTTTTTACTCCGTTAAAATAAAATGTCTTGTGATTATAAACTATTGTGCATGCTTTATTGTTTTAACACTACACATGGCACACACAACCCGACCGCCAGACCTAGGCTGCCATAGGATTTAGGATGGTGTTAAGAAAGATACGACTTCGAACACGAGACTGTGTTGTAGAGATTGCCTTTCTTTTCCCTGAATTTCTTTAGCTGAGGTTAAGGGGATGCATTGCCAACGCGAGACTGCAATAGGCGAACACCCTTTTAATTTCAACAAACCTTCTCAGGTAGAAATCGAGCCGCACTTTCCATGTGCATGTCCCTGTGCTTGCCACTTTTCTTTAAAAGCAAAGTGACTTCTTTATTACTCAGTTTTTTTTATGGCTCATGGCAAAATAGGTCGCTCATGTAACTCCCTTTTTATATGCGATGGGAAGAGTTGATATCCAGTTCATTCCTACCCCAAAAAAAAAGCTCCTTAGTTGGTGGAGTCAGTTGGATCAGCTTGGCCAAGAATGTGTCAAAGCAAGTATTGGTTATCTCCTCCCGTTGCTCCAAATCAATATCCACTCTGGGGTTATGCAAGCACTACCGCACTTCTGGTGCCCTGAAACATCCACCTTCATGTTCGGCAAATTTGAACTGACTCCGACTTTGGAAGAATATAGTCTCGCCATAGGAATACCCTTAGGAAAGGAACTTGCCAAGCCACCGATTGGCATTGACCCTGTGGTTATTCTATCGCATTTTTTGAAAAATCATTCGGTAAGAGAAATTGTTAAAGCCAACAACAATGCTTTCCCGCTATCATCTTTAACCGAATGTTTTGAAAAGCAATCAAAGACCCAAAAAACCAAGATCTTCCTCTTAGCATTTTTTGGATTCATTATCTTCCCCCACCGAAAGAATGCCATAAATCATTCAGTCACATGGGTGATAAATCAAGTCAATTTTGGAGTGGGATATGTGAACACGGTTTTAGCTTAAACGTTTTTATCCCTTAATCGTTTCAAAGAAAAAAAGAAAAAATCATGAGAGCTGCCCCAGAAATTTTACAAATGTGGTTCTTTTCCCATATTAAAGGATTTGGGCATCTCATGCAAATATTTGAAATCAACAACTTCAAACACCCTTTGCAAAAGTTTCAAAACTTGAAAAAATATTCTCCCAACGAGGAATACTCTCGATGGATTAACTTATTAAAGAATCTCGTCCCCAAGACATTCCTATGGTGAACTAAATGGGTTATTGCCGGAAAGGCGCGCTTCGCGCTTGATTATTACGACCCCATCCCATTGCTAGGCCTCTCTGGAGCCACCTCATATTATTCATATAGGGTGGCTCGTCAGTACAGGGCCCTCCAAGAAATCCCGCCACCGCTCAAACTAGGAGTGTTTCGAATCTCTTTCACCCATACAGGTTATGACTACTCGGAGGAGATCCGTATAATTCAGAATGCATGGAGTAGATGCCACACCGAAAAGATCCTCATACCTAGAAAGTTGAGCGGACAGGAAAAAATCCATCATGCGTCCACATTCTATATCCTTAACCATATAATTCCCGAGGAGCTACAGCCGATAATCCCCAATGTTGGTGATAAACTCACTCAACAAGGACGGATTGAGTCTCTTGAAGAAAATTTGGAGACAAGCAAAAAATGCATATCAAAGCTAGTTCAAAAGAACAAGCGGCTTCACAGGACTAAGACTTTCCATCGCATATAAAAAGCGGGCGACTTCGCTTTTTTGATATGAATATTTCTAATGTGAATATTTAGGGTTGTTCTGCCCCCGCTTGAAAAGCCCTTTATGGCGTTGTATAAATCTCCTATGTATAAATAAAAATGAGTCGACCCTTGCCATGGGCCAGCGTTCCACATATTTCCTTCGCTTACTTTCTCTCCATTTTGTGCAATGTAGGTAATTACAACATAGTCACATTCGCCAAATCCAAAAGCGAGAATGGCTGAAGAGGATGTACCAAGCCATGTCGAGATTATCGAAAGTGAAATGAAGCAAGTTTTCAACGTGCTTCAACAACTCTCAAAACATATGGATTCCATCCAAAGCAAACTGGCTCCCGCCCCGGCCTCAATCGAAGTGTTGCTACCACAATCATCCATCCGAGGTGAGCAAGGAAGAGATACCGATGACAGCATGCCCAAGTTGGAGGATGACCCGCACCAAATCACAGTTGAAAGAGCAAAGCCCAATGGTTTGTCTAAAACTAAACATGACAAACACCTCGAGAAACTTGAAAAGATGTTGAAACAACTGCAAGGCCTCCAAGATCCTACTCCAACAAACCTATCAGTTTATTCCAAAGTCAAAATGCCGGAAAAATTCAAAATGCCTGAGTTTGAAAAGTACAATGGCACGACTTGCCCAAGGGCTCATTTGCAAATGTACCTAGTTCGAATGACTCAGTACGTTAATAATGAACCTTTAATGATCCAGCTTTTCCAGTCAAGTTTAGTAGGCCCTGCCCTGAGGTGGTACATCACGAAGAACATAAACCTCCTCGAAGCATGGAGTGAAGTAAGTGAGGCATTCCTCAAGCAATACAAGTTTATAATGGAGATTACCCCTTCTCGTGAGGATCTCGAGCGCACAGAAAAGAAAAAGCATGAATCTTTCAAAGAATGTGCTATTAGATGGAGGAATCTAGCCGTCCAAATCAGTCTTGAACCAACTAATTTTGAACTAAGAAAAATGTTCATCAAAACCCTTCCCGACGAATACCGCAATCGAATGGTGACTATGATTACCGAATCATTCAATCAACTCATTCCAATAGGGGAGCAGATTGAGGTAGGGTTAAGGGATGGCTGGTTCACTGAGCCTGCACCCATCAGCAGAAGGCTCAACATGAAAAAAGACAAAGAACCCCCGGTAGATGTCAATGCGACCTACACCACAAGCATCGGTCACCTCCCGACCGTTCAGACAAGCATCGGTCAACCACAGACCACCAGTCGTCAGCCGCCCCAGCGCTACAACGGCAGAAGACAATTCACTCTGCTTCCTAGATCTCTATCACAGGTTTTGGCCATCCTCCGAAATAAGAGCCTCCTCTCAGCTGAGCCAAAGCGACCCAATACTAAAAACTTCTCTAACTATGACCCATCAAAAAAATGTGACTATCACATGGGAGAAATAGGCCACTCAACTGACGAATGTTTCATCCTTAAGCATCGAATCTAGAACTTGCTGGATACTAAGGCCTTCTCATTCCAAAGTACCAAATCGAATGTCCAAAGCAATCCGCTTCCCGATCACGCTGACAAAGTAAACGCGGTATTCAGTTCTGAGACCAGTCAAATCAGAAGTGTCAATGCACATACGATTGACATCTATCGAGGGCTGGTAGAAGCCGGGTATTATTCAGGCAATGAAATACCACCCTTAGCAGCAATGGAAGGAAGGGTATCAAGAATGATAGAGGTTGGAATAATTGTGTACGTTGGCCACACCGGCATGGTCTCTACTATCATCAATTGGGATGAAGAAGTTGCCGCGCTAAATGCAAAAAGGGAGAGGAAGGATTCCACCCCCACCTAAAGGCATCTTTGAAGGGAAAGGAGCCATAGCTCAAACGTCGATGGCAGGAGCGGCTATAGTCATTGAGGTCCCCCAGCCCTATAAATACGAAAGCAACAATGCAGTACCGTGGTCTTACGACCTCGATGTTGGCTTAGTCACGAGGATTGGGTGAACCTATGCTCAAGCCAATACGCAGCCTGCCAAGCCCGTCACTAACGAAGAAGCCAAGGAGTTTTTGGCTGTAGTTAAAGCCAGTGAATACAATGTGGTGGAACAATTGTAGAAATTGCCAGCACAGATCTCTCTACTAGAATTACTTTAGACATCTGTCAAGCACCAAAAATCCTTGATGAAGGTATTGAGTGAAGTACATGTCCCTAAAACCATTGAGCACGACAAACTCGAGGAGTTTGTCGGTACCATCCTTCTAAAAGATCAAATGACATTTTCTGACGAGGAGATCCCCGAAAAGGGTAGAGGACACAATAGGGCTCTCTACATATCGGTTAAGTACAACGCCTCCCATGTCGCTCAAGTACTAATTGACAATGGATCCGCTCTCAACATATGTCCACTAGCGACACTACGCCGTCTTAAAATAGAGGCATCCCAGATCCAGGCAGCCAAGACTTCTATTCGAGCATTCGATGGGACAAAGAAGGATACGATGGGTGAAATTGAGCCTGACGTACAAATAGGCCCAACCATATTCAAAATCTTGTTCCAAGTATTGGATATCTCCACTGCATTCAATTTCCTCTTAGGCCGCCCATGGATCCACGTTGCTGGAGCAATGCCCTCAAGCCTCCACCAAAATGTGAAGTTTGTGGTTGAGGGAAAATTGATCACAGTCCGCGGAGAAGAAGACCACCGCATCTACCACGAGATGGCCATCCCTTATGTAGAACCCGTTAGCAAAAATGGATCCAGCTATCAATCATTCGAACTAGTGTCTACCATTCATGGGACTAAGAGGACTCCACCCCTTATCCCCGAAATGTCAAGCGTTGCAATTATGGTAAGAAAAATCATGGTTGGATACGGTTTTACCCCAGGCTTGGGGCTCGGCAAAGGAAGCCAAGGCATTCGAGAGCCTATCAAGACCTCAAGGAGACCCCGTACCATCGGCTTAGGGTATCACAAAGGAAAAGAGCAGCACCGAGAGGGGAAAGCAAAAAAGAAGACGAGCCTTGTATACCCCATCCTTGAGGAAGGGGAAATATTCGGTACTCTGAAGAAATTTAGCCATGAAAGCCCAAAGTCGCCCATTTACTTGGGCATGAGCCGGGATAGCATAATTCAACCGGTGCTTACGAAGAAAGAAGCGCCAGATGACATGTCCACTATGTTTAGAGACATCTTCATAGGTGCCATTGAGGAAGAGCAACTGGAGGGAACATGCGATAACTTCTCATTCAGCCAGCTCCAACATCAAGTCAACGAACTAAGCGAGATTGTACACCACTTGATAGAAAGCTTCGCTCAAGCTGCCCGTGCATTCCTCTATTGTCATAATAGGGAGTCGGCATCCAAATAGATGAAGAGGACCCTACAGACACAACCTGGCAAGGGGCTCGACTCCCCCAGTCCTCAAACAACATGCGGTCATATTCGTCACTACCTAAATCAATGGCCATTATTTTCCCTATCCTCCTAGAACAAGGTATAATCTCTAGGGAACTAAGACGCCCTACTCCAGAATACTCCTTTGATTATGATCCATCTAAGTACTGTGGCTATCATTCAGGAGAGTGGGGACACTCACTAGATGACTGTACCATCCTGAAAGACAAGGTCCAGGATCTGCTGGATGTGGGGGTGTTCACGTTCCGCTCCCCGTGGCTGTGTTATGGCAGAGATGACCTTCTTGTGGTACCTAGCACCCGCACCATGTTCCCCGAATGTACTAAGGAGGTGCTTGAAGAAAAGGCAATCATGGATACCTTGGGTCAACTGAGTGGTAAATTCGATTACTATGTTAACTATTCAGTTCCCCAAAGCTTCTATGACAATCACCAGAGCATTATCCCTAATGGATGGAGAGGCATGGATAATCAAAAATTCACAAAGCTGGGAGCACAGGAAAGCGCGACTGGTGACTGGTATGAAGATTTCTTCGTGGGCGCCATCAACGAAGGACCGTAAGGGGGAATAGGTGCAGACCCGCTCGAGTAGAACCCTTTTCAATTCCCTTGCATATTCCCCTACGTGGGAACTTGTATATATTTCTTAAGTCTGGCTTGTTTTGTTTTCAACATCGGTTCCGCTTGAGGAGCTAACTTTTGAAATCACTCTTCCAAAATGTAAATCCACCTACTATTAAATAAAGTTGAAAACATTTTGAGGGCATAAGGAGACACACCAAATCGGCCCGTTGATGATATCCAGCCACGAAATGAAAGATGAAATCTGAGGCCCGGGTTTCCTCATGTTTCCTCGTCTTAGGCCTTCCAAAGAGATTCATCACATTTTTAAAAGAAAAATAAGCATACATATTATAAATATTATTCGTTTCATTTACCAATCTGCTTTATGATATAGGCATAATCTAGCGGCAGGCAAGGGAACAGGGACGGTCCAAACCAACACCGTAAGTAGCCATGATAGCAATTCCGATAACTCAGATGAGGATTCTGATGATTCCAATGATTCCGACGAAATTCAGCGGAATTGGGAGCGACACGAAGAAACAAGGCCCCCTACTGCTGAAAACATCGTCACCGTCAATTTGGGCACCACAGAGGGTCCAAGGGAGATAAAGATCGACGCAAACCTTCCTAAAGAAGAAGCTGCAAACTTAATTGCCCTCCTAAAGAGGTATCAAGACATATTCGCATGGTCATATGCCGATATGCCGAGCCTCGATCCAATGATCGTGGAGCATAGCTTGCCAACCAATCTTGATGTAGCCCCCAAGAAGCAATGGCTAAGAAGAACCAAGCCAGAGTTGGCAAAGAAGATTGAAGAATAGGTAATGAAGCTCCTAGAAGTGGGTTTCCTCGAAGTCTCACGTTACCTCAATTGGGTAGCAAACATTGTACCAATGAAGAAGAAGGATGGTCGAATTCGGGTTTGTGTTGACTATCGCGATCTAAACATGGCAAGCCCAAAGGATGATTTCTCGTTACCACACATAGACGTTCTCGTGGATAGCACTGTTGGTTTCAAACTATTCTCTTTCATGTATGGATTCTCGGGATACAACCAAATAAAAATGAAAAAGGAAGACAAGGAAAAAATGGCATTCATCACTCCATGGGGAACCTTTCACTACAAGGTTATGCCTTTTGGCCTGAAGAACGCTGGAGCAACTTACCAACGTGCCATGGTCACCCTCTTCCATGACATGATGCACAAAGAAATTGAAGTATACGTTGATGATATGATCGCCAAAACTAGGCTCGGAGAAGACCATGTGAAGACCTTGGAAAAGTTATTCAATCGACTTCGCCAGTTCAAGTTACGCTTGAACCCAGCAAAGTGTGTGTTCGGGCCAACTTTTGGCAAATTACTTGGGTTCATCGTAAGCTGTGAAGGGATAAAAGTGGACCCATAAAAAACTAAAACAATATTTGAGATGCCTCCTCCCTCAACCCTAAAAGAAGTCCGAAGCCTTCTAGGAAGATTGAATTATATTGCACAGTTCATATCCCAACTCTCCGAAACTGCGAAACCTTTCTTAAACTTCTCAGAAAGGACGAACAAATTACATAGGATGACAATTGCCAATTGGCATTTGAAAATCTAAAACAGTGCCTGATGAAACCCTCAGTTCTAGTACCCCCGACTCCAGGGCACCCTTTGATCCTCTACCTTACCATCAATAATGAATCCCTAGGCGCGATGTTGGCACAGAAAGGACCCCATGATGGCAAGGAGCGAGCCATTTACTATTTGAGTAAAAAGTTCACCATGTCAGAACAAAACTACTCAAAATCGAAAAAAAACATGCGCTGCATTGGTATGGGTGCTGCACAGGCTCCAGCAGTACACCTTGCATCACCAAACATTCCTTGTCACTGAGAATGACCCGATCAAGTACTTGCTCAATCGCTCGGCCTTAGTGGAAAAATTGGCCAAATGGCAAATCCTAATCTCAGAATTCGACATTCAGGCAATGTCACAAAAATCAGTTAAAGGACGGGTGATTGCTGATATGTTAGCCGATTGCCCTAGGAAGGTACACGAGGATAATCCCCGGATGACCGAATTTCAGTAGTAAATGAGGACACATGGACCATGTTTTTCGATGGAGCCGTAAACCTGTCAGGATCCGATATTGGGGCGGTTCTGATATCCCCAAGCAGGCAGCATTACCCTGTGGCTGCAAAATTGATGTTCCCATGCACCAACAACATAGCCGAATATGAAGCTTGCATCCTCGGTCTATAGGCGGCTATTGAAATGAAGGTGACAAAACTAAAAGTGTTCGGCGACTCCGCCTTAATTATCCTCTAGACTTTAGGCAAATGGAAGACGAGTGACGCCAAGCTTGTGCCTTATCATGATTACTTGGAAGAATTCCATGATGTCTCGTCTGAATACCTACCTAGAACACGTAATCAGTTTGCTGATGCGCTAGCAACGTTATCATCTATGTTGTGAGTAACATGAGGATTAGAAGTGGAGCCTTTGAAGATTGAAATCTTGGTGAGAAAGGCTCACTACATGGCTGTAACTGAAGAGCCCGATGGGAAGCCCTGGTATCATGATATCATGAAGTACGTCCAGAAGCAGAAGTTCCCTAAAGAAAGCACTCCTGCTGATCGAAAATACCTAATGAAAATGGCTTTGAAGTTTTTCGTCAGCAGTGAAAATTTGTACAAGAGATCCTATGACTCAATCTTGTTGAGATGTTGGATACGACTGAAGCCATACGAATAATGCAAGAAATGCACGAGGGAGTGTGTGGCCCTCACATGAACCAGCGCATGTTGGCCAAGAAAATAATGAGACTGGGTTATTACTGGCTCCCCTTAGAGAGCAACTATGCCTAGCATGTGCGAAGTTGTAATCGTTGTCAGATTCACGGGGACAAGATAAATGTCCTTCCAACCGAACTGCACCAGTTGTCTAAACCATGGCCCTTTTTAATGTGGGGCATCGATGTAATCGGCCCAATCAATCTGAAGGCATCAAACGGACATCGGTTCATCTTGGTCGCAATCGATTACTTCTCAAAATGGATTGAGGCCACATCTTATGCAAGCGTAACTGCACGAAACGTTATGAAGATCATCAGACGTGACATAATCGCCCATTACAGCGTGCCAGAAACTATCATCACCGACAACGGGTCAAACTTGAACAACAAATTGATTGATCAATTGTTTTCTGAGTTCAAAATCCAACATCTAAACTCGTCCCCTTACCGTCCACAAATGAATGGAGCTATGGAGGCCGCCAACAAGAACATCAAGAGAATCCTAGCTAAGACGGCTGAAAACTATCATGATTGGCATGAGAGGTTGCCCTTCGCACTAACGGCATATCAAACTTTGATTCGAACTTCCACTGGGGCAACCCCCTTTTCCCTAGTCTACGGCATGGAAGCAATCTTGCCCGTGGAAGTAGAAATCCCTTCCTCACGAATTCTATCCCAGGCGAGATTGTCCGAGGAAGAATAGACATAGCAGAGGCTCGAGCAACTGAATATGATCAACGAAAAACGACTGAAAGCCCTTTGTCATGGTCAATGTTACCATCAGAGGATGGCCCGGTCGTTCAAACAAAAGGTACGACCCAAGCACTTTAAGGTAAATGAGCTAGTCTTGAGAAAGATACTGCCAATCTTTCCAGAGCCCGGAGGCAAGTTCGCCCAAAATTACAAGGGTCCCTATGTGATAAGGAAAATACTCCCCGGAGGAGCCTTGATCCTAACTGAAATGGATGGACGAGAATTCTCCAAACCAGTCAATTCCGATGCTGTAAAAAAGTACTACACTTGAAAGATGTTCATTGTCTGGCTTTGCCGAGCATTTCTCTATCAGAATGAAAATGCCTATGCCCTTCTTATATATGAGTGACATTTTACACCATCATAAAAATAGGTTTGGTTCAATGAAGAATAATGAACTACGATCGCTAGCATTTAAGGGAGTGTCGGAATTTGGGCATCAAACTCAATGGAATGATTTGAGTAAATCAATACTATCCAAGTAGAAGTATAGGAATGACCCATGTCGAATTTTCCTAGCTTGGTGTAAAAGATGTCACCCAGGAACCAAAAGCCCCCTACACGCACCACCGACCCCTCGGCCTAGTGGAATGGGAAATGAAGCAATCCAGAGGCATCCGAGGATCACTTGGCCGCTAAAGATATGGATAACGAATCAAAAGAGATGTGTCAGATAAACTCTCGTCCCGAGTATCGCAAGAGCAAATCCTTTAAAGCTCAACCCACGTTTGATTTTGGCCCTACTAATCGATCTATTTTTTATATCTTCTCTTATGCAGGGGTAGAAAGCAGAGATACTCGATCAGATTCCTGACCACGGCTGAGCGTTTTTGTGTCGTCCCCCTATTGAATAGGGATAGCCCATCGACACCCATTTGTGAATAACCCTTTTGATGTTTAAAATTTAACATATTTGGAAACATCATTATGTTAGCCCCTAAAGCTGTCAATAGGGTTTTTTTTTTTTTGAGTCAAAACTATTCATTTGTTTTGAGAGTTCAAACTCCATCATACTTAAAAATGTTGCATGGCTTTTCCAAATGGATTTCGCATGATGATTTTGTCTGTCTAAATCACTGATTCCACTGAGGATTATCAAAATAGACAGCTGAATGGAAAATACAAGATTGATTGAGCATGCTGGATGAGGCGCGTCAGAATGATGACAGGTAAGCCATATTCTACACACAGTCCCCCATCTATACACTTGTGAGATGAGTGCAGAAGATTCCATGACTGCAGGGTAAAGAGTTCTCTCGCGAATGGTACGATAACCAGAGCAGTGAGAGGCGATTCGTTTCCCTACCAAGTTATCCGATGCTCACCCTTTTGAGCCCCACATACTGATAAAATTTATGTCCTACCCTCATCAAATAACCACCCTACACTGGGGCAAGTCGGAGGCAAATCAACATCGCAAGGTGAGAAAAGGGATAGAAATTTTCTTGCTCGCACTTGCATCAATCTTCGGGTGTCTTTATTGCAAATGAACACTCGCGTTAATTTAAGTGCCCTAGAATGACGAAGATCAATTCTTTCTCTACGCACTTATATTCATTGTACAACCCAATTGAGTCTGTAATTTTACCCTCACATGGAGGCAAAACATAAGTTGCTGCCATTCAAGCAGTATAACCTGAAGCACCGGCTGAAGATGAAGGCTCAATAGTCTAACAACGGTGTTTGCTTGAACTAGCCTAGATCAGTTCCTCAAGCAACAAGAATAAAAAAAACTAAAGGCATGAAAAAGCAGTGTACCTTGTAAAAGCAAGGTCAATGCCCTTGAATGAAAAATTAGAATAAAAACTAGGGGCATGAAAAAAGCAGTGTGCCTAGAAAAAGCAAGTTCAATGCCCCCTAGCCAAAAAATACAGTCAATTTAATTCCCAAGAGAAGTTGCTGCTGTGGTTTGATTGATAAAGCCTCCATCTAACAATGAGAAGAAAGACCGGTGACAAATGCCAAGGCAATCACCAATTCTCACCATTTTTACACATGAGTCAAGCTTATATTGCGTCACATTGTAAAGGTCTCTTCAAGACTAGGGGCACTTCAATTAACGTAGGATTTCATATGTACATAAGCATCGCGCGAAGAAGTACGAGCAAGATTACTCTATCTCTTTTTACAGGGTTCTTGACTTGTAAACCCGGAGATGATTGCGCAACATTTCGTCCATCGGCTTTGACCATGATGGTCCCCATGGATGAGCCAACAACCAAGCCTACATTACGGTCTCAACAAAGACCTCTCATATTGGTAATGTCGTACCGCTTGCGAGAATACTCGGACCCTTGCTGACATGATGATAGCGAGATAGTGTGGTCCTCATAAATCCTACATCAATGGTCAGGATAAAATAGCATTTTTTCATGAGAGTGAGCGGAAAGTTCTTTCATACTGAAAGTCCCTCATCTGGCATGCTCAAGACACCTATATTTTGAATAAAGGTCGTCTTTCAAAATCTTCTCCAATGGAAATCAGATGATGTAAAACTGACAAAATTATCATGCATGAATCTCATTTGAACTCATGAATTTACAACATATACAATCATGTGTGCATACTAGCAGACATACTCTCAGAGATCAGAGATATCGCCAAGTAGGCATATCCCTATCCCCATTTGTCTTTAGGTACCTACCACTGTCTAGGTACTCTCTTATCGACAATCGACTTGTTCAAGCTGTCTTCCGAGTTTGTACTTGTGATTATCCAGGTATCCTCCAAGAGTTTGTACTTGTGATCATCCAAGTACCCCTTCGATACTCGTGAATGTCCAGGTATCTTGCCAGAGTTTGTACTTGTGTTCATCCAGGTACCCCTTCAATACCTGCGAACATCTAGGTATCCTCCAAGAGTTTGTACTTGTGATCATCCAGGTACCCCTTCGATACCAGCGAACGTCCATGTATCCTCTAATAGTTTGTACTTGTGATCATCCAAGTACCCAATCGATACTTATGAATGTCTAGGTATCCTCCAAGAGTTTGTACTTGTGATCATCCAGGTACCCCTTTCAATACCTACGAACGTCCAGGTATCCTGCCAAAGTTTGTACTTGTGTTCATCCAGGTACCCCTTCGATACTTGTGAATGTCCAAGTATCCTCCAAGAGTTTGTACTTGTGATCATCCAAGTACCCAATCGATACTTGTGAATGTCCAGGTATCCTCCAAGATTTTATACTTGTGATCATCCAGGTACCCTTTCGATACCGGCAAACGTCCAGGTATCCTTGAAGAGTTTGTACTTGTGATCATCCAAGTACCCAATCGATACTTGTGAATGTCCAAGTATCCTCCAAGAGTTTGTACTTGTGATCATCCAGGTACCCCTTCGATACCTACAAACGTCCAAGTATCCTCCAAGAGTTTAGTACTTGTGATCATCCAAGTACTCCTTCGATACTTGTAAACGTCAAGGTATCTCCCAACAAATCAATTCCCTGAGAAGGGTCGGGTACCATTCGGTATCCTTGATGAGGATCAAGCACCAACAAGCAGATGCTCTGTGAAAGGACAGCGCATCCCCTCTCCCGAGAAAGGTCGAGTAAACAACTTATTGCTCTAACAGGTGACCAAAGAAAGGTTCGGGCCTTGGAGGAGCAACCTCCTCACGTCGTCAGGTAAGATAATACCCCAATACTTGCTAAACTCGAGATTCGCACCCTATCTCACTCGTGCCTGGTAAGTAACTACAGGTATCTTCTTATCTGTCTTCCTATATATAATACTATATTGCTCTTTCCTGCATGGGACAATAGGTCCTGAATAAAACATAACCCTACATAGACAAAATTTAGGTATCGGTTTGTCGTTGAATGCAACATCTGCAAGCTCACCTTCAAAGAAAGACAGCTGTTAACACCTAAATTTCGATTAGGTTTTTAATTAGGCTTTAGCTTCTATATTTTTGCTTCTTTTAAATAATAAAAAAAACGAACAAAAAATAAATAAACAAACAAGAAAAACCAAAAAGAAATAGGAGAAGCAGCCAAAAGAGGGCTGGGCCTGCAAGCCCAGCCCTTCCTTCTCTCTCGCATAGGCCTCGCAGGCTCGGCCCGTGCGACCCCTAGCCCCTTCTCCTTCTTCCCTTTGTCTTATTCCTCTGCAAACCTGCAGCACCTACGATTGAAGTGAGGGTAGGTCAACGTCGGCTTGAAGTGACGGGTCTTGGGCACCATCAATGCCGAGCACGAGAGAGCTCGGATGGGACGCCGGTTCAGCCGAGGGGGACCGATTGGCATGCCAAAGGCCGGCGGCTGAGGTTCTCCATCGACCGAATCTCCCTCACCTATAAATAGACGCCCGAAGCCGTCGGAAAAGGACACCCTAGAAAGGTCAAAGGTGCGCAAACTCCGACAGCTTCCCACCAAGAGACTTCGGGGGAGGTCCAAGACCAAGCGAGCCTAGATCTGAACGAAGGTGGTCCCGGCGCCAAATCTGAGAGAAACCAGAGGAGGTTTGGGCCTGAGCGAGTTCGGCCGGAGAAAGAGACCGCTCTGGTGCAGATCTGAAAGAAATCGTCCCCCGAGCCCTGCTGTGCCATGGTCACCATTGCTCCAACAACCGACGAGCCCACTAGACTTCACCACCGCTGCTGCCACCATTCGATTCATCGCTTCCTGGTAAGAAGGCACTGCCTCGCCTTGCACCGACAGCCTGTGCCGGAGCTCACGATCGACAGGTTCACGTGAGCATCGGACCGAGTTGTCTCCTCGATCCCTCATCACCACCTCACCACCACTAGCCCGTGCCGACATCACCGTCTCCGTGCCAAGCCGCCATCGCTCATCGTCGCTGTCTCCGTCGGACGATGTAGGGGTAGGGTTCCACGAACCGGGTCAAAAGGCGTGTCGAACGTGGGTTTGAACTGGGTAGGGTTTCCGCCTGGGTTGGTTTTTTTCGCGTGGGCTAAGTAGTTTTTGGGCCGAAATTCTTTTAATAAAAGTGGGCCAAATTCAGCTTGGGTTGCTTTAAAATTAAAAAAAAAAAAAAAAAAAAAATCTGAGTCAGGCCCGCAACGCGGGCCCTTCTAAGTCTGGGGCTCGCGGCCCGGGTTGGACCCAACCCGAGGATCGACCCGGGTCATATTTTAATATTATATTATATTATAATATAATATTTTTTAAAAAAATAAAAAATAATAATTTATTTTCCAAAAAATAAAAAAAATAGAAAATATCCATATTTTCCCAAAAAAAAAAAAAAAAAAAGTCAGAAAAAGCCAAAAAAATGATTTTTTTTTTTTAGAAAAAGATCAAAAAATCCAAAAAATGAGAAAAAGACCAAAAAATGTTTTCCTCCACAAATGCATGGAAAATCTCTCAAAAATCCAAAAGCCTTAGGGTTTAAACAAGATTAGGTACCGAAAGGGCATTAGTGATTAACTAGTGTAATCAAGTCCCCGATCCTAATTTCTCTCGGTTGCGTAGGAGCAATTATTTCTCCCGATACTTTGCTTGGGTTTCTAATCGACCCACCCCAAATCAATTAGTGGCGACTCCTTTTTAAATTAACTCACAGGTTAAAAATATTAAACCATTAAGTCGTGAATTGGTGGACCTGGGAGAGTCCGAGCTACGCTTAATAAACTTAGCCAAACCATTAGCTTCCATAAGCGCCCGCCCCGATCGGGCGCCAAAAAAAGAGGTCGCGACAAGTACTAACCATAAGATTAGTTTCAATAAGCATAGACACCATACCTTCATAAGGTTGGTCCTTGGGCTTGACCTTCAAGCTCGCGAGGTACTTCTTACAGTTCCTCCTCCAATGCCTCTTGACACCACAGTAATGACATTTCCCTTTATCAATCTTGGGTTTTGGTTACACAACAGGTTTGACAGGTCTCTTCCATTTCTTTTTCTTTAAAACAGTCTTACCCCTTGAAGAAGAAGCCTTAGCCATAGCCACTACATTTGGTTTCTTGTTGTGCATTTCATTCTCATAAACTATCAACATGCTATGTAACTCAGCGAGAGTTTTCTCCATCTTATGCATGTGAAAGTTTTGGACAAAACCAGAGAAGGAATTGGGTAAAGATTAGAAGATTAAATCCATAGCTAACTCTTTGTCCATAACGAGATTCAACCTAGCCAATTCTTCAATGTGCTGGATCATTTTCAAAGCGTGATCATTAACTGATGATCCTTCAGCCATCCTCATATGGTACAATGTCTTAGATATCTCACATCTAGAGGTTTGACCATTCTCATTAAAGTATTCATTTAAGTGCAAAATGATCGACCTAGCATCTTCCATAGATTCATACTTCTTCTGTAATTCATTATTCATCGAAGCAAGCATATATGACCTAACTTTTAAGTCATCGTTACGCCACTTATCATGAGTGACATGCTCTTCTTGGGTCCCACCCTCAAGAAAGGAGGTTGGCATCTTTTCATTAAGCACATACCCAATTTTTTTTGAATTGAGAACAATTCTCAAATTCCTCACCCAACAGTAAAATTGGGTCCAGTCAAACAATTCTTGTCAAGTATAGAAGCAAGTGGGTTTGTGGTCACTATTTTCAGAGTAATAATATATCTGTTGCAGAAAATAAATTGTTAGTCGTTGTATCTTTCAAAATAACAGAGCATAAGGGGAGGGAGTAGCAACCGAAGGTGCTCCCACCTGGCGTGGCAATGCTAGAGACGAGCAGTGGTGGGGGAGGACAGTGTTCGACGGCACGAGGCTTGGTGGTGGCAGCGGCGGTGTCGTGGGACAAAGCAGCAGTAGCGACCAGGGTTAGGCTAAGGGACTTTAGGGCTGTCGGGTTAATGGCTGGTTTGGAGGTCAAGCGACATCGGGGGCTGTGGGTAATGATGACGCGACAAACAATGGAGGCAAGATCAACCGGGGACTCAACGTTCAGCTTGCGGCCATTGGCTTGGCTAGGATCCGCGAGAGGGACGGCAACGGTTGCCCGGCGTATAGTAGCCCAACACCGCAGGGGGACACGGCTAGTTTGCTGGGAACGACATCGGGGGAGCGGTATGGCGGTGGTCGACGGCGTTCCATGATGGCCTACCTTCACGAATTCTCCTCGGATCTAGCCTTCTGAACCTCCACTTTCCTAGATCTGGCACCGAGACGACCTCTTTCTCCGGCTTGCTCGCTCAAACTTGACCCTCTCCCTCTCTAGCTGCGAGCTCTTGGATCTTGGCTTGCAAGCGTTTGGGCCTCCCTTGAAATCTCTCGAGGGAAGCTTTCGAAGCTCGCTTGCTGTCAATCCTACTTCACGTCCTGATTTCGGCCTCCCCGACACGCTATTTATAGGCTTCGCGGGGGATGGTTGGCGGAGGCTAGGCTGGCGTTCCTTGGTGTGTCGACCGGCCTTCCTCCGCCGGCTGAACCAACGTCAGTCCTTCCCCTTCCATGGCATCATACGTTGCTGTCTCCTCCCGCGTCCCGACATCGCGCACGTCCTCACCTCCGACGCGTGCTACTCATCCAATCGAGGAAGAAGACAACATGGAGAAGAAGACAAACAAGAGAAGGGGCCTGTGTGGGTGAAAAAGAGGGTTGGGCGCAAAAGGCCCAGCCCCAATCGGCTGCTATGTTTTTTCTTTTCTTTTCTTTTTTTCTTTATCATTATCTTTTATTTATTATCCAAAAAGAGGAACATAAATAAATAAATAAAGGAAACTAAGGCCTAATTAAAAACCTAATAAAAAATTAGGTGTTAACAATACTCCACTAACATTATCAACCATGAAATGAGTCTCAAACCTAAACTCAAGCTGGCAGCCATAAATTGTTTGCAATGGCAATATGGGGAATAGAACCCGTGTTGCACTCGTAATCTGCACGCACAAGTCAAGTCCTTATATTCTTGACTGTATACTTGTGTAGTGGAGGACATGCTAAGTTTACTTAAGAAGATGTGGATCGAGCTAATAGGTGTGGAAATAGCCTTACTTGAGCAAATGTATGAAATTTTCGGAGAATTATTACTTGTGGTCTCGGACACACACACACACATAGAGGGGAAGACGGGCATTGGAAATGGTCTCGGACATGGATACAGGGCGCGACCGAGAGAGGTGAGTCTGACAATGTTAGGCTGTTCAACAAAGATAGATGCTTTTTTTTTTCCACTTAAGTGCATTCCTTTTCCGCTATAGATTTTTTTTAGGTGAAAAAGGCCCACAAGAACGCACGTAACTAGTTAAACAACAATATTAGCGTTGTTGCCCAGTTGTAATATAATATCTCTCCTAGATGAATATTGACTAAGGGTATGTTTGGTAATGGTTCTATTTCCGAGAACATTTTTTTATCAGAAATGATTTTTTTTTTAATTCCCAGGACCAATTTCTTAGAAAAAAGACTCATTTGGTAAGTGCCCAAAATTTCTATTCTTGGGATAGAAATGTGTTTGGTAGGATTCTTAAATTTTTTTTTATTTCTTTTATTATATTTTTCTCTTCTTCTTCCTCTTTCTTGGTAGCCGATCGCCGACCTTGCCGTGCAAGGTTGGTGGCTGGGCGAGGTTTGAAGAGCTCGTCGGAGGCTCGCTTGACCAAGGCAAGCCTCGGCCTCCCCAAATCTGGGCGAGGCTCAACCTCGCCTAGGAGGCACAAGGTCAGCCTCACCCTCACCTAGTGAGGCCGAGCCTCGTGCGCAGGCTAGCAAGTCGAGCCTTGCCGTAGCTATGCAAGGCTCAACCTCGCCTTGGCTGGGCAAGGTCGAGCTTGGCCTAGCCAAATTTGGACAAGGTCGAGCCTCACTGTGGCTTCGCGTCGCCGTGGGCTGGCGACGCTCCGGTGGTCGCCAGCCCTCATCGGCCGGTCATCGGCCATGCCCGAGCCGGCGACTGGCCAAAAGAAAAAGAAAAAGAAAAGGAAAGAGAATAAGAGAAAAGATTAAAACAAAAATAGTATTGATTCTAAGAATTATTCTCGAAATAAAAAATAATTTTTCTATTTCTTGATTCTATTCCAAATCTATTCCCGAGAACAAAACAAATTGATTTTTGTTCCCGAGAACAAAAAATTTACTAAAAGGATTTCTATTATTTTTTAATTTTTGGGAACAAAAGAACATAATCAATTGTTCCCGAGAGAATTACCAAACAGGCCCTAAAAGTTTGGGATCAATTTCGATATTGTTCCTCTTACAAACTTTGCTATACATAAAGCAAATTATTGGAGAGATTTCACCTCATGTCCGCATTACTTGTCCGATGTATTACTATATAATATGGTATGATATGATATATAAAATTGCAATTTAATTAGCCATGTTAATCATAAACTAATCATATATGTATGTTCGTTTCCCAAATTGAATTTAAATGACTTATTTCACTAATTTCTATATTTGAACTTTTTCTCTATTCTCCTCTAATATCAGGTACATTTCAATTTTTGATGACGTGCGTCTCTCGCTGGTCGAAGAATAATCGAGAAGGCGACAAACCAGCTAAGATCGTCCCAGGTTGGGAAACATACCGAAAAGGACATCGATGACGTTGAAGTCGTCAAGATTCCTCGTACCCCGTTCTTCACTTTCACACGTCAACACGAGTTTGACCCATTTCTTTGTCCTCTCAATTTATTTATTTTACAATCGACTCGTGATATCTCCCCGCATCACACGAGTACGAAAAATATCTGATTTCACAAGCAGGTGAGGTACAAAGCTCGGCCTCGCATTTCTCTTCAAATGGCGGTCCTTTTTTAGAAGAAAATAAGTTTTTTTTTTCTCCATTCTCACTGCTAGAAGAGAAATTCCTTAGGCCAAAGCAAATAATGGGAGAGATCAATTGGAAGCCTTATCGAAAAGACGCGTTGAGATTTCTTGCTCCTTTCTACCTACTTCCATAATAGTCACGAATTCCTTTTGGAATTTTATTTTTTATTTATTTATTTTTGGTTCTCGATCGATGGAATCAATGACATCTTGATAGTTCATCTACTATGCATTTTGTTGTATTGTACCAAATCCACAAATGCTTCAAACATTTTTGACGAGCATTCAAAGCCTATTCTTTTAAGATCCAACTATCATCAATTCCCAATATAAAACATGTCCTTGAGAATTTGGGAATTGCCTTTTGATCGAACTCCAACTTGAGTAATGTTATACTATGGGCCTCCATGGCAACGTTTTTATTTCTCTCGATTTCTGTTCTTTTGTTCCCCAGAACAAAAAAGAACAGGAATTTTTTTGGTAATGCCAACTTATTTTTCTATTTCCCGGAATAGAAAAGTGGCTAGGGACTAGATTTGGAATAGAAACAAGAAATAAAAATAAATAAATAAAAAGTAACTTCTTGTTCCTAGGAACAATTTCTATAAATAAGTTTTTTTTTTCTTTTCTATTTTTCTTTTGGTCTTCTTCCTTGTTGTGGCCACTGCCGGTTGCCAGCCAACTGTCGGCCACCACCTGCCACCTGCGACCACCATTGACAGCTGACCGCCGGCGACTAACGACAACGGTCGCCGCCTCCCGTAGCCTACCGGCCACCACCCACAGCCTGCCGGTGACAAGCGCCACCGTTCGGCGACAACCTACCGTTGCCAACCGCCACACAATCACCGCACGAATGTCGCCTACTGCCACACGACCGCCGACCGTGGCCGCCAACCGCCGCCGCAAGACCACCACCCACAGCTCACCAACCGCAGCCCCCTCCCACCGCCAATGGGCTGTGGGCGGCAGTCGACGGTCCTGCGACGGTCGTGCAACAGGAGTGCGACGGTTGTGCGACAATCATGTGACAACCGTGATGGTGGTCATGCGACGGTTGTGCAGCAGTCGTGCTGCGGTTGTGCGACGGCAAGCGACGGTTGGTAGTCCATGAATAAGAAGAAAAAACAAATAAATACAAAAATTTATAAATTTTTACCAAACACATTTTTATTGTTTTTCTATTCCAAGAATAGAAATTTTGTATAATTTCCAAACACCTTATTTTACTCAGAAATTGTTCTTGGAGTAAAAATAGAAAAAAAAAAAAGTATTTATGTGGTGCCGCAGGCAAGGACGAGGTCACCATCTTCCCCCTCACACAGTAGTACGCCTTCTGGCTCGCCGCCCTCCTGTTCCTCAGCGTCGAGGACTCAAGCTATGTTACGTGGTTGTCTGACCCGTTCCAGCTCTTAGCCTCTGGCATCATCTCAATCCCCATCAACTTGCCGTGTACGCCATTCAACCGCACCATCAAGGCCTCCAACTTCATCAGGAGCTGAGGACGATCATCAAGCAGAGAAAGGTCTATCTGGCCAAAGGGAAGGCCTCGCCAACGCAGGACATATTGTCCCACATGCTCCTGGCGACGAACGAGGATGGGAAACACATGACCGAGCTCAATATCGCCGACAAGATTCTCGGCTTGCCGGTTTGTGGTCATGACACTGCTAGTGCTGCTTGTACTTTCGTCGTTAAATATCTCGTTCAGCTTCCCGCAATCTATGAACAAGTTTATAAGGGTAAGATTTTCTTTTTCAGTCTAGTCTTATTATTATTTTTTTTTTGGCTATATCCACGTAAATATTATGATTAGAGTAATATAAGTAATATACATAAGTAAGGAGATAGTAATTTTTTTGGAGGAGCTATAATTAAAAAAGCAAAGGCTCTAAACTTGACTCGTTAATATCCAAAAAATCAATTGAACTAATTTTTTACATTTAAATTCTCTAATCATTTTTTAGTAATCTCAACAAATTAATTGGTGAATCAGACACCCATGTGACAAAGTTTTTTATTTGAAATTGTTTGAGAAAAACGAAGCTATATATAACCAGTGAAGATGCTCCCAGATTTGCCTAACAAGCAGCAAATGATCCATGCCTTTGACCATATCTATTTGTATGTTCTGACTCTTATTTTCTTTGTATGTAATTGTGCGATAAACAGAGCAAATGGGGATCCTGAAGTCGAAAGCTCCGGGTGAGTTGCTGAACTGGGAAGATATTCAGAAGATGAAATACTCGTGGAACGTGGCCTGTGAAGTCTTGAGCCTTGCCCCTCCTCTCAAGGGTGGGATCATGGAAGCCATGAACAACATTATGTTCAATGGTTTCTCCATTCCGAAGGGATGGCCGGCAGCCTGCCGTTGCCAACCACCACACGACTGCCGCACGATCGTCGCCTGCCACCGCAGGACCGCCGACCGTTGCTGCAAACCGCCCCCGCAGGACCACTGCCTACAGCCCACCGGTCGCCGCCCCCTCCCGCAACCGGTGAGCTGTGGGTGGCAATCCTACGGTGGCGGTTGGCGGCAACGGTCGATGGTCATGCGGCGATCGTGCGATAGTCGTGCGGCGGTCGTGCGGTAGTCGTGCGGCGGTCGTGCTGTGGTCGTGCGGCGGTCAAGCGATGGTCGTGCGGCGATCGTGCCACGGCGGGCGACGGTCGATAGTCCATGAGTAAGAAGAAAAAGCAAATAAATACAAAAATTTATAAATTTTTACAAAACAAATTTTTATTGTTTTTCTATTCCAAGAATAGAAATTTTGTATAATTACCAAACACCTTATTTTACTCAGAAATTATTCTTGGAGTAAAAATGGAAAAGAAAAAAAAAACTATTTCTGCGGCGCCGCAGGCAAGGATGAGGTCACTGTCGTACCCCTCACGCAGTAGTACACCTTCTAGCTCGCCGCCCGCCTGTTCCTCAGCGTCGAGGACCCAAGCTATGTTACGTGATTGGCCGACCCGTTCCAGCTCTTGGCCTCTGGCATCATCTTGATCCCCATCAACCTGCCGTGGACGCCGTTCAACTGTGCCATCAAGGCCTCCAACTTCATCAGGAGCTGAGGGCAATCATCAAGCAGAGAAAGGTCGATCTGGCCGAAGGGAAGGCCTCGCCGACGCAAGACATATTGTCCCGCAATCTCCTAGCGACAGACGAGGATGGGAAACACATGACCGAGCTCAATATCGCCGACAAGATTCTCGGCTTGCCGGTTTATGGCCATGACACCGTAAATGCTTCTTGTACTTTCGTCGTTAAATATCTCGTTGAGCTTCGCGCGATCTATGAACAAGTTTACAAGGGTAAGATTTTCTTTTTCAGTCTAGTCTTCTTCTTTTTTTTGCTATATCCACGTAAATATTATGATTAGAGTAATATAAGTAATATACATAAGTAAGGAGATAGTAATTTTTTTGGAGGAACTATAATTGAAAAAGCTAAAGCTCTAAACTTGACTAGTTAATATCCAAAAATCAATTGAACTAATTTTTTTGGACGAGATTTTTTACATTTAAATTCTCTAATCATTTTTTTTAGTAATCTCACCAAATTAATTGGTGAATCAGACACCCATGTGACAAATTTTTTTATTTGAAATTGTTTGAGAAAAACGAAGGTATATATAACCAGTGAAGAAGCTCCCAGATTTGCCTAACAAGCAGCAAATGATCCATGACTTTGTCCATATCTATTTGTATGTACCGACTCTTATTTTTTTTGTATGTTGTCGTGCGATAAACAGAGCAAAAGGGGATCGCGAAGTCGAAAGCTCCGTGTGAGTTGCTGAACTAGGAAGATATTCAGAAGATGAAATAGTCGTGGAACGTGGCCTGTGAAGTCTTGAGCCTTGCCCCTCCTCTGCAGGGTGCGATCAGGGAAGTCATCAACAACTTTATGTTCAATGGTTTTTCCATTCCGAAGGGATGGCTGGCAGCCTGCCATTGCCAACCGCCACATGGTCACCGCACAATCATCGCCTGCCGCCACACGACCGCCGACCATCGCCGCCGACCGCCGCCGCAAGACCACTGCCTACAGCCTACTAGCCACCGCCCGCTCCCACAACTGGTGAGCTGTGGGCGGAAATCTTGCGGCAGCGGTCTTGCAGCCGTCGTGCTACGATGGGGCGGCAGTCGTGCTGCAATCGTGCGGCGACGGTCGTGCGGCGGTCGTGCAGCGGTGGACGACAATCTGTGGTCCGTGAATAAGAAGAAAAAACAAATAAATACAAAAATTTATAAATTTTTACCAAACACATTTTTATTGTTTTTCTATTTTAAGAATAGAAATTTTGTATAATTACCAAACACCTTATTTTACTCAGAAATTGTTCCTAGAGTAAAAATAGAAAAAAACTATTTTTGCGGCGCTGCAGGCAAGGACGAGGTCACCGTCTTCCCCCTCTTGCTGCAGTACACCTTATGGCTCACCACCCGCCTGTTCATCAGCGTCGAGGACCCAACCTATGTTACGTGGTTGGCCGACCCGTTCCAGCTCTTGCCTCTGGCATCATCTCGATCCCTATCAACCTGCCCTGGACGCCGTTCAACCGCGCCATTAAGGCCTCCAACTTCATCAGGAAGGAGCTGAGGGTGATCATCAAGCAGAGAAAGGTCGATTTGGCCGAAGGGAAGGCCTCGCCGACACAGGACATATTGTCCCACATGCTCCTGGCGGTGGACTAGGATGGGAAACACATGACCGAGCTCAATATCGCTGACAGGATTCTCGCCTTGCTGGTTGGTGGCCATGACGCCAGTGCTGCTTGTACTTTCGTCGTTAAATATCTCGCTAAGCTTCCCACGATCTATGAACAAGTTTACAAGCGTAAGATTTTCTTTTTCAGTCTATTCTTTTTCTCTTTTTTTTGGGCTATATCCACGTAAATATTATGATTAGAGTAATATAAGTAATATACATAAGTAAGGAGATTTTAATTTTTTTGGAGGAACTATGATTAAAAAAGCAAAAGCTCTAAACTTGACTCGTTAATATCCAAAAAATCAATTGAACTAATTTTTTTTTTGGACGAGATTTTTTACAGTTAAATTCTCTAATCATTTTTTTTAGTAATCTCACTAAATTAATTGGTGAATCAGACACCCATGTGACAAAGTTTTTTATTTGTAATTGTTTGAGAAAAACGAAGGTATATATAACCAGTGAAGATGCTCGCCAATTTGCCTAACAAGCAACAAATGATCCATGCCTTTGTCCATATCTATTTGTATGTACTGACTCTTACTTTTTTTGTATGTAATGGTGCGATAAACAGAGCAAATGGAGATCGCGAAGTCGAAAGCTCCGGGTGAGTTGCTGAACTGGGACGATATTCAGAAGATCAAATACTCGTGGAACGTGGCCTGTGAAGTCTTGAGGCTTGCCCCTCCTCTCTCCAGGGTGCGTTCAGGGAAGTCATCAACAACTTTATGTTCAATGGTTTCACCAATCCGAAGGGATGGCCAACAGCCTGCCATTGCCAACCGCCACACGACCGCCGAACGATCGTCGCCTGCCGCCGCTCGACCGCGGACCGTCGTCGTCGACTGTCGCCGCAGGACCCCTGCCCATAGCCCACCGGCCGCCGCCCCTTCCCACGACCGATGGGCTGTGGGCGGCAATCCTACGGCGGTGGTCGGGGGTAACGGTTGACAGTCATACGGCGGTCGTGCAGCAGTCGTGCGGTGGTCGTGCGGTAGTCATGCTGAGGTCGTGCGGCGGCGGTCGTGCAACGGTCGGTGGTCCGTGAATAAGAAGAAAAATAAATAAATACAAAATTTATAAATTTTTACCAAACACATTTTTATTGTTTTTCTATTCCAAGAATAGAAATTTTGTATAATTACCAAATACCTTATTTTACTTAGAAATTGTTCCTGGAGTAAAAACAGAACAAAAACTATTTCTGCGGTGCCGCAGGCAAGGACGAGGTCACCGTCTTTCCCCCCATGTAGTAGTACACCTTTTGGCTCATCGCCCACCTGTTCCTCAACGTCGAGGACCCAACAAATGTTACATGGTTGGCCGACCCATTCTAGCTCTTGGCCTCTGGCATCATCTCAATCCCTATCAACCTGCCCTGGACGCCGTTCAACCACGCCATCAAGGCCTCCAACTTCATCAGGAAGGAGCTGAGGGCGATCATCAAGTAGAGAAAGGTCGATCTGGCTGAATGGAAGGCCTCGCCGACGCAAGACATATTGTCCCACATGCTCCTGGCGACAGACGAGGATGGGAAACACATGACCGAGCTCGATATCTCCGACAAGATTCTCGGCTTGCTGGTTGGTGGCCATGACACCACCAGTGCTGGTTGTACTTTCATCGTTAAATATCTCGCTGAGCTTCCCGCGATCTATGAACAAGTTTACAAGGGTGAGATTTTCCTTTCCAGTCTTTTTTTTTTTTTTTTTTTTTTTGCTATTTCCACGTAAATATTATGATTAGAGTAATATAAGTAATATACATAGGTAAGGAGATAGTAATTTTTTGGAGGAACTATAATTAAAAAAAGCAAAAGCTCTAAACTTGACTCATTAATATCCAAAAAATCAATTGAACTAATTTTTTACATTTAAATTCTCTAATCATTTTTTTAGTAATCTCAACAAATTAATTGGTGAATCAGACACCCATGTGACAAAGTTTTTTATTTGAAATTGTTTGAGAAAAACGAAGCTATATATAACCAGTGAAGATGTTCCCAGATTTGCCTAACAAGCAGCAAATGATCCATGCCTTTGTCCATATCTATTTGTATGTATTGACTCTTATTTTTTTGTATGTAATCGTGCGATAAACAGAGCAAATGGAGATCGCAAAGTCGAAAGCTCTGGGTGAGTTGCTGAACTGGGACAATATTCAGAAGATGAAATACTCGTGGAACGTGGCCTGTGAAGTCTTGAGGCTTTCTCCTCCTCTCCAGGGTGCGTTCAGGGAAGTCATCAACAACTTTATGTTCAATGGTTTCTCCATTCCGAAGGGATGGCCGGCAGCCTGCCGTTGCCAACCGCCACATGACCGCTGCACGACCACGGACCGTCGCCTCCAACTGCCGCCGCAGGACCACCGCCCATAGCCCACCGGCCACCGCCCCCTCCCACACCCAGTGGGCTGTGGGCGGCAATCCTGCGGTGCCAGTTGACGGCAACAGTCGGCGGTCGTGCGACGGTCGTGCGGCGGCGGGCGACGGTCGATGGTCCGTGAGTAAGAAGGAAAAACAAATAAATGCAAAAATTTATAAATTTTTACCAAACACATTTTTATTGTTTTTCTATTCCAATAATAGAAATTTTGTATAATTACCAAACACCTTTTTTTTTCTTAGAAATTGTTCCTGGAGCAAAAATAGAAAAAAACTATTTTTGAAAAGTGTCACGACCTCTTTTTTTGGGCGCCCGCAATCGGGTACGAGCGCCTAAGGAGGCTAATGGCTCGGTGAAATTATTAGGCCCGGACTCTCCCAAGTCCACCAATTCACGACTTTAATAATCTAATTTTTTGACCTGTAAATTAATTTTTAAAACGGAGTCCCCACTAATCGGTTTGGGGTGAGTCGATTAGAAACCCAAGCGAAGTATCGGGAGAAATACTCGTTCCTGTGCAACCAGAGAAATTAGGATCGGGGACTTGATTACACTAGTTAATCACTAATGCCCTTTCGGTACCTAATCTTGTTTAAACCCTACGGCTTTTTGGATTTTTTGAGGGATTTTCCATGCTTTTGGGAAAAAAATTCTTGGGATCTTTTCTAATTTTTGAACATAAAAGAGTTTTTTTTTTTTTTTGTATTTTTGGAAAAATACAAGTCTTTTTGGCTTTTTCTGAATTTTTTTGGTTTTGTCATGAATTTTTGGTTTTTTTGGGTTTTTGCAATTTTTTGGAAAATATGGAATATTTTTTTGATTTTTTTGATTTTTCAGAAAATAAAATATTTTTTAATATTTTTCAATATTTTTTGGTTTTTTTGGAAAATAAATTATTCATTTATTATTTATTTATTTAAACTATTAATTAAAATAAAATTAAAAAAAGCCGACCCGGGTCGGATCCGTGGGTTTGGTCCGACCCGGGTCGGCGACCCAAAGGCGGACACGGGCTCGACTCGGATTTTTTGCCTCTTTTTTTTTTTTTTACTTAATTGAAACGGCGTCGCGGCCGGGCGTTTAGGGACGCCTGGCCTAACCCGACGACCCAGTTCAGCGGAACCCTACCCAACTCGTCGACCCGGATTCCCGCCGCCCCAAAATTGCGGAAACCCTACCCGACCCAACCCGGACCCGGGTCCGCTTCGTGACCCAAAAAATCGCAAACCCTAGGGTTTGCGAATCTGCGGCGCCGAGGGGGAAAAAACCGAGGCGTTATAGCAGCGACGATGGCGATGACGGCGACGGCAACGGCAAAGACAACGGCGACAGCAGCTAGGTCAACAGAATACGGTGAATGCGATGAACGGCGAAGGTGACGGCGATGGCCTTTTACCTTTCCTCAAACAGGGACGATGAACGGTGATGGCAGGAATTGATTGGCGACGACGACGACAGCGGCGAACAACAACGGCGACGGCGGGTCCTGGATTCGGTCAGATCTGGTCGGAACGCCTTCTCTCTCCCTCTCTATACCTCCTCCTCCAACGAGCTCGGATCCGCTCTCTTCCCTCTCCCTCAGATCTGGGCTTGCGAGCGCTCGGGCCTCCCCTGAAGTCTCTCGGGGGAAGCTCGCGACGCTCGCTCGCTTTCGATCACTCTCTCTCTCGGCCTCCACCCGCTCGGATCTCTCCCTCTCAGGTTCGCTTGCCGCCGGCCTCCCCCGAAGTCTCTCGGAGGGAGGTCGTTCGAGCTTCGCGACCCGATCTCTCGCGCGCTCGCCCTTTGAGTCTCCCTTGAAGTCTCTCAAGAGAAAGTCTCAAAGCTCGCCGTGGTCGTTGACGGAGCTGGTGGCCACCTATTTATAGGCGAGGGGGAGTCCAGTCGACAGAGGGCCTCGATCGCCGGCCTTCGGCTTGCCGACCAGTTTTCCTCAGCTGAATCGGCGTCCCATCCGATCTTATCCAGCGAGGCGTGCTCGGCATTGAAGGCAGCCATTAATGGCACCTGAGATCTGTCATCTTCGGGCGACGTCGGCCTACCCTCCTTGGCCGTAGGCTGTCCTTCACGCGTCGGTGTTGACGCGCGTGAAATATAGAGGCGGAGAAGGGAGGAGCGAGGAAGAAGAAGAAGGAAGAAGAAGAAGGAGGAAGAAGGAAGAAGGAGGGGGAAGGGGTTAGGTCGCGCGGGCTAGGCTGTGGGGCCCACGCGAGGGGAAAGAAAAAAGAAGGGGGGTTGCTTCTTTTTGTTTATTTTTCTTTTGCTTGTTTTTATAAGGTTCTTTTTTATTTATTTATCCGAAAAGACAAAATAAAATAAAAAACTGAATTAATAAAATAAAATAAACCTAAATAAAAATAAGGCGTCTTGTTTGCCCCTCTTTGAAGGTGAGTTCACAAAGGTTGTATTCAAAGATAAACTGATGCTTAAATTTTATCTAGCATGGGCAGCAGATTATATTTTATTTGGGACCTATTATTCTATGCAGAAAAAGAGCAATATAACTTTACATATACTAAGACAAATAAGAAGATACCTGTAGTTACTTACCGGGAGTGAGTGAGATAGGGTGTGAACCCCGAGTTTGGCAAGTATCAAGGCGTCATCTTGCCTAGTGATATGAGGAGGTTGCTTTTCCAGGACTCGAACCATTCTTCGGTCGCATGTTAAAACAATCAATAATTTGTCTAGGACTCGATCATTTCTTCGGTTGCCTTGATGGGAAATTGCTTTTCCAGGACTCGAACTATTCTTCGGTCACCTGTTAAAGCCATAAGTGATTTGTCTCAGACCTGAACCTTTCTTCAGTCGCTGTGACAGGAGATGCGCCGACCTTTCTCAGGGTATCTATTTGTGGATGCCTGATTTGTATTGAGGACACCAGTTGGTACCCGACCTTTCTCGGGAGCTACGCCGACCTTTCTCAGGGCATCATATTTGTTGGGGTATCTGACTTCTGTCAAAGACACCGGTAGGAACCCGACCTTTCTCAGGAGGATGCGTCGACCTTTCTCAGGGCATCGATTTGTGGGGTGTCGACACGTCGAAGACACCGGTATGAACCCGACCTTTCTCGAGAGGATGCGCCGACCTTTCTCAGGGCATCAATTTGTGGGGTGTCTGACTTCTGTCGAAGACACCAGTTTGAACCCGACCTTTCTCGAGAGGATGCGCCGACCTTTCTCAGGGCATCAATTCTGGAAGATACCTGGACATTCACAGGCATATCAAAGAGTACCTGTATATTCACAAGTACTAACTTGAAGAATATTTAGGCCTTCGCAGACGTCGAAAGGGTACTTGGATGATCACAAGTACAAACTCTTAGAAGATACCTAGACGTTTACAGGTATCGAAGGGGTACCTGGATGATTACCGGTATTGAATGGGTACTTTGAATTATCACAAGTACGAACTCTTGGAGGGTGCCTGAGATATTCGTGAAGGTCTCTCACCTCCTGGTATGTGGAAATATCGAGAATGGGTCTCGCATATTCATGAAGGTCTCTCATCTCCTAGTAATTGGGAATATCGAGGGCGTGCCTCGCATATTCGTGAATGTTTCCCACCTTCTGGTAATGGGAATATCGGGGACGTACCTGGGATATCCATGGAGGTCTCCTACCTCCTGGCAGTTGGGGAATATCGAGGACGTACCTTGGATATTCATGAAGGTCTCTCACCTTCTAGTAATTGGGAATATCGAGGACGTACCTTGGATATTCGTGAAGGTCTCCCACCTCCTGACAACATAAACTTGAATATAGCATAAGGCTTACCTGGATGGCCGCAGGCACTTAAAAGGGGTGGAACACCTGGGTAGCCGAAGGTGTACAAAGTACTTGAATACTTGGATGAACACAAGTATTTAATGATACTGCCTAGGACCACTCAGCTGGTCCAAATGTAAAAAAGCATACCTGGGTAGGCGTAGGCACACAAAACAGTGGAATGCTTGAACAACTGCTATTATTTGGGGACAACTTGGGCAAGTTGAGTGTCATGAAAAGGGAGTACCTGGACGGAGGTGGGTACTTGACGACAAATGGAGATAAAGATATGCTTACCTAGCAATATCTCTGATTTCTAAGAGTATGTTTGCTATTTGCACAATATGCACACATGATTGTATATGCTGTAAATTCATGAATTTAAAATGGGATTCATGCATGACAACTTTGTTAGTTTTGCATCATCTGGATTCCACTGGGGAAGATTTTGAAAGACAACCTTCATTTAGAATGTAGATGTCTTGAGCATGCCAGGTGAGGGACTTTCAGTTTGAAAGGACATTTCGCTCACTCTCATGGAAAAGGCTATCCTGACCATTAATGCAGGATTTATAAGGACCACACTATCTCACTGTCAACATGTCAGCAGGGGTCTGAGTATTCTCGCAAATGGTACGACTTTACCAATGTGAGAGGTCTTTGTTGAAACTGTGATGAAGTCTTGGTCGGCGGCTCATCAAAGGGGACCATCAAGGTCAAGGCTTATGAACGAAGTGCCGCACGATCATCTCTGGGTTTGCAAGTCAAGAATCCTACGAAAGGAGATAGAGTAATCTTGCTCGTACTTCTTCAAGCGATGCTTATGAACATATGAAATCCTATGTTAATTGAAGTGCCCCTAGTCTGAAGAGACTTTTACAATGGGAATGTAACGTAGACTTGGCTCACATGTAAGAGGGTGAGAGTTGGTGACTGTCTTGGCATTTGTCACTAGTCTTTCTTGTCAGATGGAGGTTCTATGGACCACAACAACAACTTTTTCTTGGCTGTATTTTTGACTAGGGGCATTGGCCTTGCTTTTACCAGGCACACTGCTTTTTATGCCCCTATTTTTTATCCCAACTTTTCATTTATGGGCATCGACCTTGCTTTTACCAGGTACATTGCTTTTTATGCCTCTGTTTTTTCATTCTTGTCGTTAGAAGAACTAGCCTAGGCAAGCTCAATCATGACACTGTTGTTAGACTCTTGAGTCTTCGTCTTCAGCTAGCGCTCCGAGCTATGCTGCTTAAATGGTAATAACTTCTGTTTTGCCTCCACGTGAGGGTGAAATTACAGACTCAATTGGGTTGTACAATGAATACAAGTGCGTAGAGAAAGAATTGCTCTTCGTCCTTCTAGGGCACTTAAATTAATGTGAGTGTTCATATGCGATAAAGACACTCGAAGATTGATGCAAGCGCAAGCAAGAAAATTTCTATTCCTCTTCTCACCTTGTGATGATGCTTCGTCTCTGATCTGCCCTAGTGCGGGGTGGTTCTTGACATGGGTATGAGAGAAGTTTCACCAATGTATGGGGCTCAATGGGGTGAGCGATGGAATGCCTCTCACTATTTTGGTTATCGTACCATTCGCGAGAGAACTCTTTACCCTGCAGCCATGGAATTTTCTGCACTCATCTTACAAGTGTATAGATGGGGGACTGTGTGTGGGATATGGCTTGCCTGTCATCATTCTGACGCGCCTCATCCAGCATGCTCAATTAATCTTGTATTCTTCACTTAGCAGTCTATTCTAATAATCCTTAATAGAATCAAAGATTTAGATAGACAAAATCGTCATGCAAAAATCCATTTGGAAAAGGCATGCAATATTTTAAACGTGATAGAGTTTGCATTCTCAAGACAAATGAATGGTTCAAACAAAGACCCTATTGATAGCTTTAAGGGTGAATAAAACAATGTTTCCAAATATGTTAAATCTTGAATATCAAAAAGGTTATTCACAAATGAGTGTCGATGGATTGTCTCTATTGAATAGGGAGATGTCACATGAATAATCAGCTAGGGGTTGATAATTTGATCGGACGTCTTTGTTTTTGGCCCGGGGTTGGATCACTTGGTTTGCCCTATTTAACCATTTGATATGGCTCTTGAATCCCAATCCTTCCTGTCAATATGAGTTCAGAGAGTGAATGTTAGAAATGATGCCAAGTTACCTTTCCCCTAGAGTTTATTTGTGATGGCTCTTAGGGAAGTTGCTGACGGCTTCTTTTACATTTCGATGCTTCCTTCGACTGGCCTTTCCTACTTGTGGCCACATATGCATGATTGCTGGTCGTTGATTGATTTTCAACGCTTTCCTTCTGTGGAATTTTTCCTTCTGCCTTTGATCAGGCAAAGTCATGTACCTCAAGCTTCTATGGAATTTGAGATGGACAATAAAAACTTCCAGTTTTCTAATAGCAATTACTTCTTGCAAGAGCATATGTCTGGAACAAGAAGTGAGGCTTCCAGATTCTAAGATTGTTGACTGAGACAGAAGGTTCCTTCTAACCAGACTGGTTCCTGAATGACGTGTCCTTTACACCGAGCTGGGCAAAATTGACATGGATTACTCTTACGTCTACGCTTGGGTAATGTCGATTTGCTCAAGTTATGCCATCAAGTTTGCTACTTGATTTTCGACATTTCCTTAAGTGCTGGTGATTATCATTCATTCTTCTTTGTTGGATCATCCAAATGGATTTTTATGATGGTGTAAATACATCACTCACATATAAAGGTGCATAGGCATTTTCATTCTGATAGAGAAGTGCTTGGCAATGCCGGACAATGAACATCTTTCAAGGGTAGTACTTTTTTACAGCATCGGAATTAACTAGTTTAGAGAATTCTCGCCCATCCATCTCAGTTAGGATCAAGGCTCCTCCGGGGAGTATCTTCTTTATTACATAAGGACCCTTGTAATTGGGGGCGAACTTGCCTCCGGGCTCTGGAAAGATTGGCAGCGTCTTTCTCAAGACTAGCTCGTTTACCTCGAAGTGCTTAGGTCGCACCTTTTGATTGAACGATCGAGCTACCCTCTGCTGGTAACACTGACCATGACAGAGGGCTTTCAGTCATTTTTTGTCGATCATATTCAATTGCTCAAGCCTTTGTTGTGTCCATTCTTCCTTGGACAATCCTGCCTGGGATAAAATTTGCAGGGAATGAATTTCTACTTCTACAGGTAAAACCGCCTCCATGCCATAAACTAGGGAAAAAGGTGTTGCCCTAGTGGAAGTTCGAATCGAAGTTCGATATGCTGTTAGTGCAAAGGGTAACCTCTCATGCCAGTCGCGGTAGTTTTCAGCTGTCTTGAATAGGATTCTCTTAATGTTCTTGTTGGCGGCTTCCACGGCTCCATTCATTTGTGGACGATAAGGGGATGAGTTCAGATGTTGGATTTTGAACTCATAAAACAATTGATCAATCAACTTATTGTTCAGGTTTGACCTATTGTCGGTGACGATAGCTTCCGGTTCGCCATAACGGGCGATTATGTCATGTCTGATGAACTTCATAACGTTTCGTGCAGTTACGCTTGCATAGGATGCGGCCTCGATCCATTTTGAGAAGTAGTCGATCGCAACCAAAATGAACCGATGCCCATTTGATGCCTTTGGATTGATTGGGCCAATTACATCGATGCCCCACATTGAAAATGGCCATGGCTCAGATAACTGATGCAATTCGGTTGGAGGGACATTTATTTTGTCCCCGTGAATCTGACAACAATGACAGCTTCTCACATGTTGAGCACAATCGCTTTATAAGGGGAACCAGTAATAACCCAATCTCATTATTTTCTTGGCCAACATACGTCCATTCATGTGAGGGCCACATACTCCCCCATGTATTTCTTGCATTATTTGTGTGGCTTCATTTGCATCCACACACCTTAGTAGAACCGAGTTATATGATCTTTTGTACAAATTTTCACCGTTGACAAAGAACCTCGAAGCCATTTTCATTAGGTATTTTCGATCAAAAGGAGTGCTTTCTTTAGGGAATTCCTATTTCTGGACGTATTTCATGATATCATAATACCAGGGTTTTCCGTCGGGTTCTTCAGTTATAGTCATGCAGTAGGCCTGTCTTGCCAGGACTTCAATCTTCAAAGGCTCTACTTCTAACCCTTTCGTTACTTGCAACATAGATGATAGTGTTGCTAGTGCATCGGCAAACTGGTTATGAATTCTAGGTAGGTATTCAAACGAGACGTCCTGGAATTCCCCTACCAATTCTTCCAAGTAGTCATGATAAGGCACTAGTTTGGCGTCTCTTGTCTTCCACTCGCCCACAGTCTGGAGGATAATTAAGGCGGAGTCACCAAACACTTTGAGTTTTGACACTTCCATTCCAATAGCTGCTTGTAGGCCGAGGATGCATGCTTCATATTCGGCTATATTATTGGTGCATGGAAACATCAATTTTGCAGCCACAGGATAATGTTGCCCATTTGGGGATATCAAGACCGCCCCGGTGCCTAAACCTGACAAATTTACAGCTCCATCAAAGAACATAGTCCATGTGTCCTCTTCTACTGTTGAAATTCGGTCATCTGGGGAATGATTCTCGCGTACTTCTTTAGGGCAATCTGCTAACATATCAGCAATCACCCGACCTTTAACTGATTTTTGCGACATCACCTGGATGTCGAATTCTGAGATCAGGATTTGCCATTTGGCCAATTTTCCCACCAAGGCCGGGCAACCAAGCAAATACTTGATTGGGTCACTCTCAGTTACAAGGAATGTTTAGTAATGCAAGGTATACTACCGGAGCCTGTGCAACACCCATACCAATGCATCACATGTTTTTTCTGATTTGGAGTAGTTTTGTTCTGACGTGGTGAACTTTTTACTCAAATAGTAAATGGCTCGCTCCTTTCCATCATGGGGCCATTTCTGTGCCAACATTGCACCTAGGGATTCATTGTTGATGGTAAGGTAGAGGGTCAAAGGGTGCCCTAGAGTCGGGGGTACAAAAACCGGGGGCTTCATCAGGTACTATTTTAGATTTTCAAACGCCAGTCGGCAGTCGTCATCCCATTTGATTTGTGCATCCTTCCTGAGAAGTTTAAAGAAAAGTTTTGCAGTTTCGGAAAGCCGTGAAATGAATCACGCAATGTAATTTAATCTTCCCAGGAGGCCTCGGACTTCTTTTTCAATCGAGGGAGGAGACATCTCAAATATTGCCTTGGTTTTTGACGGGTCTACTTCTATCCCTTTACAGCTCACAATGAACCCAAGTAATTTGCCGGAAGTTGCCCCAAACACACATTTTGCTGGGTTCAAGCGCAACTTGAACTGGCGAAGCCAATCGAATAATTTCTCCAGGGTCTTCACATGGTCTTCTCCATGTCTAGTTTTGGCGATCATGTCATCAACATATACTTCAATTTCTTTGTGCATCATGTCATGAAAAAGGGTGACCATGGCACGTTGGTAAGTTGCTCCAGCGTTTTTCAAGCCAAAAGGCATGACCTTATAGTGAAAAGTTCCCCATGGAGTAATGAATGCAGTCTTTTCCTTGTCTTCCTCATTCATTTTTATTTGGTTGTATCCTGAGAATCCATCCATGAAAGAGAAAAGTTTAAATCCAACACTACTATCCACAAGAACGTCTATGTGAGGTAGTGGGAAATCATCCTTTGGGCTTGCTTTGTTCAAATCACGGTAGTCGACACAAATCCAGATTCGACCATCTTTCTTCTTCACCGGTACAATGTTTGCTACCCAACTAGGATATTGCGAGACTTCGAGGAAGCCTACTTCCAAGAGCTTCATTACTTCTTCTTCAATCTTTTTTGACAACTCGGGCTTAGTTCTTCTTAGCCGCTTCTTGGGGGCTACATCAGGGTTGGTTGGCAAGCTATGCTCCACGATCATTGGATCGAGGCCTGGCATATCGGCATATGACCATGCAAATACGTCTTGATACCTCTTTAGGAGGGCAATTAAGCTTGCAGCTTCTTCTTTAGGAAGGTTCGCGCCAATCTTTATATCCCTTGGACCTTCTATGCTGCCTAAATTGACAATGATGGTGTCTTCAGTAGTAGGGGGCCTTGCTTTTTCGTGGCGCTTCCAATTCCGTTGAATTTCATCGGAATCATCAAAATCATCATTTGAGTCATCAGAATTGCTATCATGGCTACTTACGATGTTGGTTTGGACCGTTCCCATACCCTCGCCTGCCGCTAGATTATTCCTGTGTCATAGAGTAGATAGGCTAAGGGAACAAATAAGGTTAGTAGCATGCATGCGTCTTTCTTTTGAAAAGGTAATAAATTGTTCTTGAAAATTTAGGACAAGGAAACATGAGGAGACCCGGGCCTCAGATTTCTTCTTTCATTTGACGGCTAGCTATCATCAACGGGCCGGTTTGGTGTGTCTCCACATGCCCTCAAAATGTTTTCAACTTTATTTATTAGTAAACGGATTTACAGGGTGATTTCAAAAAAAAGTTCCTTGAGTGGAACTGATGTTGAAAACAAAACAAGCCAGACTTTAGAAAAAAATGTACAGGCTCCCACGTAAGGGAGTATACAGAGGAATTAAAAAGGATTCTACTCGAGCAGGTCTGCACTCATTTCCCTTGACGGTCCTTCGTCGATAGCGCCCACGAAGAAGTCTTTATACCAATCGCCAACCACGTCTTCCTGTGCTCCCGGCCTTGCGGATTTCAGATCATCCATGCCTTCCCATCCATCAGGGATGATGTTTTGATGATGATCATAGAAACTTTGGGGGATTGAATAATTGACATAGTAGTCAAATTTACCACTTGGTTGACCCAAAGTGTCCATGATTGCCTCTTCTTTACGCGCTTCCTTAACATGCTCAGGGAACATGGTACGGGTGCTGGATAACACGAGGAGGTGATCCTTGCCAAAACACAGCCATGGAGAGCGGAACGTGAATACCCCAGCATCCAAAAGATCCTGAACCTTGTCTCTTAGGATGGTGCAGTCATCTAGCGAGTGTCCTAATTCCCCCGAATGATAATCACATTGCTTGGATGGATCATAATCAAGGAAGTACTCGGGAGTAGGATGGCTCAGTTCCTTGCCGATTATCCCCTGCTCTATGAGGATGGGGAAAATAATGGCCATTGATTTAGGAAGAGGTGAATATGGCCGGGTGTTTCTTGAAGACTGGGGTAGCCGAGCCCCTTGCCAGATCGTGTCAATAGGGTCTTCTTCATTTATTACCAGCTCCCCATTGTGACGAGAGCGGAATGCACGGGTAGCTTGAGAGAAGTTTTCTGTCAAATGGTATACAGTCTTGCGAAATTCTTCGACTTGGTGTTGAAGCTGGATAAACAAGAAGTTATCGCCTGTCTCTTCTAACTGCTCCTCCTCAATGGCACCTATGAAAATGTCCCCGAACATGGTGGTCATGTCATCTGGCCCTTCTTTCTTTATAAGTGAGGGCCAAGTTGTGTCTTCCTGGGTTATGGGCAATTTCGCGCTTCCGGGGTTGAACCATTTTGAAGTATTCACTTCTTCTTCCTCATGCATCATCTTGGCTGGGCCTGGGAAAGTTTCCTCGAGACGAGGATATACAAGGCCAACTTTTTTCTTTGCTTTTCTATCCGGGGAATATCCTAAACCGATAGTATAAGGTCTCCTCACGGCTTTAATAGGCTGACGGATGCCCTGGCCTCTCCTACTAAGCCCTTGTCCTGGAAGGAAACCGTGTCCAACCATGATTTTTCCTACCATGATTGCAGCGCTTGATATCTCGGGGACGAGGGGCAAAGTCCCTCGAGTTTCGTGTATAGTAGACACGAGCTCAAACGATTGATAGCTGGCTTCTCTTTTGTCACTAGGTTCAACATAAGGGATGGCCGTCTCGTGGTAGATGCGGTGATCTTCTTCTCCTCAGACTGTGATCAGTTTTCCTCCAACCACGAACTTCACACTTTGGTGGAGGCTCGAAGGTACTACTCCTGCGACGTGGATCCATGGGCGCCTTAAGAGGAAATTGAACGCAGTGGGGATATCCATCACCTGGAACAAAATTTTGAATATGGTTGGGCCAATTTGAATGTCGAGCTCGATCTCTCCCACTGTTTCCTTCTTTGTTCCATCAAATGCTCGAATAGAAGTCTTGGGTACCTAGATCCATGATCTTTCTATTTTAAGGCGACAGAGTGTCGCTAGTGGACATATGTTAAGAGCAGATCCATTGTCAATCAATACTCGAGCGACGTGAGATGCGTTGCACTTGACTGATATGTAGAGGCCCTTGGTGTGTCCTCTACCCTCCTAAGGAATTTCTTCATCGGAAAATGCCATTTGATCCTTTAGAAGGATGGTACTGACAAATTCCTCGAGTTTGTCATGCTCAATCGTTTCAGGGACATGTACTTCACTTAATACTTTCATGAGGGATTTCTGGTGTTTGACAGATGTCTGAAGCAATTCCAGCAGAGAGATTTGTGCTGGTGATTTTCGTAACTATTCCACCACATTATATTCGTTGGCCTTAACTACGGCCAAAAACTCCTTGACTTCTTCATCAGTGACGGGCTTAGCAGATTGAGTATTTGCTTGAGCATAGGTTCGCCCAGATCTCGTGACTAAACCAACATCAAGGTCATAAGACCATGGTACTGCATTGTTGTATTCGTATTTGTAAGGCTGGGGGATCTCGATGACTATGGCTGTTTCTGCTGTTGATGCTTGAACAATGGCTCCCTTCCTTTCAAAGACGCTCTCAAGTGAGGTGGAATCCTTCTTCTCCTTTTCCGCATTTAGCGCGGCAAATTCTTCCTCCCAGTTGATAAGGACTTGCGATATGGTAGAAACTATGCTAGCGTGGCCGGCGTACACGATTATTCCGGCCTCTATCATTCTTAATACCCTTTCCTCCATTATTGCAAAGGATGGTATTTCGTCACCCGGATAATACCCGGTCTCTACTAGCCCTCGATAGATGTCAATAATATGTGCATTGACATTTCTGATTTGACCGGCTTCAAAACTGAATATCATGTTTACTTTGTCAGCATGATCAGGGAGCGGATTGCTTTGGACATTTGGCTTTGTAGTTTGAAATGAGAAGGCCTTAGTATCCAGTAGGTTCTGGATCCGATGCTTAAGGACGAAACACTCATCAGTTGAATGGCCTACTTCTCCCATGTGATAGTCACATTTTTTGGACGGGTCATAGCTAGAGAAGTTTTCAGCGTTGGGTCGTCTTGGCTCAGTTGAAAGGAGGCTCTTGTTTCGAAGGATTGCCAAAACCTGGGAGGGAGATCCAGGAAGCGGAGTGAATTGTCTTCGGTTGTTGTAGCGCTGGGGTGGATGGCTATTAGTCTGTTGTTGGCCTATGCTTGTCTGAACGGTCGGGAGGTGACCGGTGTTTGCAGTGTAGGTGGCATTGACATCAATCAGGGGTTCTTTATCTTTTTTTTCATGTTGAGCCTTCTACTGACAGGTGTAGGCTCAATGAACCAGCCGTCCCTTAAACCTGTCTCAATCTGCTCTCCCACTAGAATGAGTTGATTGAATGATTCAGCGATCGTAGTCACCATCCGATTGAGGTATTCATAGGGGAGGGTTTTGATGAACATTTTTCTCAATTCAAAGTCAGTTGGCTCAGGACTGATCTAGGCGGCGAGATTCCTCTATCTAATAGCATATTCTTTGAAGGGGTAATGTCCATTATGAATTTGTACTGCTTGAGGAATGCCTCGCTTGCTTCACTCCATGTCTCGATGAGGTTTATGTTCTTTTTGATGTACCACCTTAGGGCGGGACCTACCAGGCTTGACTGGAACAATTGGATCATTAAAGGTACATTATTAACATCTTGGGTCATTCGAACCAAATACATTTGCAAGTGAGCCCTTGGGCAGGTCGTACCATCGTACTTCTCAAACTCAGGCATTTTGAATTTTTCTGGCATTTTGACCTTAGAGTAGATGGAGAGGTTTGTTGGAGTAGGATATTGAAGGCCCTGCAGTTGTTTTAGCCTCTCTTCAAGTTTCTCAAGGCGTTTGTCATGTTCAGTCTTAGACAAATTGTTGGGCTTTGCTTTCTCAACTATGATTTGGTGCGTATCATCCTCCAATTCGGGCATGTTATCATCAATACCTCTTCCTTGATCACCTCGGATAGATGATTGCGATAACAATACTTCGATTGAGGCTGGGGCGGGAGCCAATTTGCCTTGGATGGAATCTATTTGCTTTGAGAGTTGTTGAAGCACATTGAAGACCTGCTTCATTTCACTTTCCATAATCTCGACACGGCTTGGTACATTTTCTTCAGCCATTCTAGCTTTTGGATTTGGCGAATACGATTATGATGTGATTACCTGTCAGCACAGAAAATGGAGAAAACGTAAACGAGGGAAACACATGGAAAACTGGCTCATGGCAAGGGTCGAGTCATTCTTATTTATTAATAGGAGATTTATACAATGCCAAAAGGGCTCTTTACACAAGTCAGAACGACCCTAGATATTCACATTATTTACATCAAAAGTCCCGCTGGCCATTTTTATATGCGATGGGAAGTTCCAGTCTTGTGAAGCTGCTTGTTTCTTCGTACTAGCTTCGATACGTGTCTCTTGCTTGTCTCCAAGCTCTTTTCAAGAGATTCGATTCGCCCTTGTAGGGTAAGTTTATCAACTACATCGGGGATTACTGGTTGCAGCTCCTCGGGAATTATATGGTTGATGATGTAGAATGTGGATGCATGATGAGCTTTTTCCTGCCCTTTCAACCTTCTGGGTATGACAATCTTTTTAGTGTGACATCTACTCTATGCGTTCTGAATTATGCGAATTTCCTCCAAATAGTTGTAGTCTGTACGGGTGAAAAGGATTCGGAACAATCCTGATTTGAGCGGTGGCGGGATTTCTTGGAGGACCCTATACTGATGAGCCACCCTATATGGATAATATGAGGTAGCTCTAGGAGAGGCCCAAAGAACGGGATGGGGTCGTAATAATTAAGCGCAAAGCGCGCCTCTCCTGCAATGAACCATTTAGTTTGCCATAGGAATGTCTCAAGGACCGGGTCTTTTAGCAAGTTAATCCACCGAGAATACTCTTCATTGGGAGAATATTTTTCCAAGGTTTGAAACTTTTGTAGTGGGTGTTTAAACTCGTTGATTTCAAATATTTGCATGAGGTGCCCAAATCCTTTGATATGGGAAAATAACCACATTTGTAAAATTTTGGAGCGGCCCTCATGATTTTCTTTTTGGTCCTTGAAACGATTAAGGGATAAAAAGGTTTCAGCTAAAACCATGTTTACATATCTTGCTCCGAAAGTGACTTGATTTATTACCCATGCGATTGAAGGATTTATGGCATTCTTTCTATATGGGAAGATGATAAATCCAAAGAAGGCCAATAGGAAGATCTTGGTTTTTTGGGTCATTGATTGTTTTTCAAAACATTCAGTTAAGGATGATAGTGGAAAAGCATTGTTGTTGGCTCCAACAATTTCTTTTACCGAATGATTTTTAAAAAGCGTGATAGACTGACCATGAGGTCAATGCCAAATGGTGGTTTAGCGAGCTCCCTTCCCAAGGGCATTCCTATGGCGAGACTGTACTCTTCCAATGTTGGAGTCAGTTCAAATTTTCCAAACACAAAGGTAGATGTTTCAGGACACCAGAAATGTGGTAGTGCTTGCATGACTCCAGAGTGGATATTGATTTGGAGCAATGGGAGGAGATGACCGATTCTTTCTTTGACGCGCTCTTGGCCGAGCTTATCTAACTGCTTCCACCATCTAAGAAGCTCTCCCTTGGGGGTAGGAATGAACTGGATATCAATTCTTCCCATCGCATATAAGAAAGGGAAATACACAACCTGACCCTATTTTGCCATGAGCCAGAAAAGACTGAGTAAAAGTAAATAAATTACTTTGCTTTTAAAGAAAATGGCAAGCACAGAGATATGCAGATGGGACGTGCAGCTCGATTTCTAACTGAGAAGGTTTGTTGAAATTAAAAGGGTATCCGCCTGTCGCAGTCTCGCGTTAGCAGTATACCCTCCTAACCTCAGCTAAGAAATTCGGGGAAAAGAAAGGCAACCTCTACATCGCAGTCTCGCATTCGAGGTCGTATCTTTCTTAACACCATCCTAGAAATCCTATGGCGGCCCAGGTCCGACGGCTGGGTTGTGTGTGCCATGTGTAGTGCTAAAACATTTAAGGATGCACAGCAGTTTATAATCACAAAACATTTCATATATATAAAAAAACTCTAAGCTATTAGCCTGCACAAAAGAAAAAGACCCAAGTCAGCAAAGCTTTTAAACAAAGATAAAATGGCCTAAGTCCTCAAAGTCCCCAACGGAGTTGCCAAGCTGTCGTGACCTCTTTTTTTGGGTGCCCACAATCGGGTACGAGCGCCTAAGGAGGCTAATGGCTCGGCTGAAATTATTAGGCCCGGACTCTCCCAAGTCCACCAATTCACGACTTTAATAATCTAAGTTTTTGACCTGTAAATTAATTTTTAAAACGGAGTCGCCACTAATCGGTTTGGGGTGAGTCGATTAGAAACCCAAGCGAAGTATCGGGAGAAATACTCGTTCCTGCGCAACCAGAGAAATTAGGATCAGGGACTTGATTACACTAGTTAATCACTAATGCTCTTTCGGTACCTAATCTTGTTTAAACCCTAAGGCTTTTTGGATTTTTTGAGGGATTTTCCATGCATTTTTGGAGGAAAAAAATTCTTGGGATCTTTTTCTAATTTTTTGGACATAAAAGGGATTTTTTTTTTTTTTTTTTTTTTGGTATTTTGGAAAAATACAAGCCTTTTTGGCTTTTTCTGAAATTTTTGGCTTTTTCATGAATTTTTGGCTTTTTTTTTGGGTTTTTGGCATTTTTTGGAAAATATGGAATTTTTTTATTTTTTTTTTGATTTTTCGGAAAATAAAATATTTTTAATATTTTTCAATATTTTTTGGTTTTTTGGAAAATAAATTATTTATTTATTATTTATTTAAACTATTATTTAAAATAAAATTAAAAAAGCCAACCCGGGTCGGATTCGTGGGTTGGGTCCGACCCGGGTTGGCGACCCGAAGGCGAACGCGGGCCGACTCGGATTTTTTGCCTTTTTTTTTTTTTTTTTTTTTTTACTTAATTGAAACGGCGTCGCGGCTGGGCATTTAGGGACGCCCAGCCCAACCCGACGACCCGGTTCAGCGGAACCCTACCCGACTCGCCAACCCGGATTCCCGCCGCCCCAAAATTGCGGAAACCCTACCCGACCCAACCCGGACCCTAGTTCGCTTCGTGACCCGGAAAATCGCAAACCCTAGGGTTTGCGAATCCGCGGCGCCGACGGGGAAAAAACCGAGGCGTTACGGCAGCGACGACGGCGATGACGGCGACAGCAACGGCAAAGACAACGGCGACAGCGGCTAGGTCAACAGAATACGGCGAATGGGATGAACGGCGAAGGGGACGGCGACGGCCCTTTTACCTTTCCTCAAACAGGGACGATGAACGGTGATAGCAGGGATTGATTGGTGACGGCGACGACAGCGGCGAACAACAATGGCGATGACGGGTCCTGGATTCGGTCAGATCTGGCCGAAACGCCTTCTCTCTCCTTCTCTCTACCTCCTCCTCCGGCGAGCTCGGATCCGCTCTCTTCCCTCTCCCTCAGATCTAGGCTTGCGAGCGCTCGGGCCTCCCCTGAAGTCTCTCGGGGGAAGCTCGCGATGCTCGCTCGCTTTCGATCACTCTCTCTCTCGTCCTCCACCCGCTCGGATCTCTCCCCCTCAGGTTTGCTTGCCGCCGGCCTCCCTTGAAGTCTCTTGGAGGGAGGTCGTTCGAGCTTCGCGACCCGATCTCTCGCGCGCTCGCCCTTTGAGTCTCCCTTGAAGTCTCTCAAGAGAAAGTCTCAGAGCTCGCCGTGGTCATCGACGGAGCTGGTGGCCACCTATTTATAGGCGAGGGGGAGTCCGGTCGACGGAGGGCCTCGATCGCCGGCCTTCGGCTTGCCGACCGGTTTTCCTCGGCTGAACCGGCGTCCCATCCGAGCTTATCCAGCGAGGCGTGCTCGGCATTGAAGGCAGCCATTAATGGCGCCTGAGATCTGTCATCTCCGGGCGACGTCGGCCTACCCTCCTTGGCCGTAGGCTGTCCTTCGCGCGTCGGTGTTGACACGCGTGAAATACAAAGGTGGAAAAGTGAGGAGCGAGGAAGAAGAAGAAGGAAGAAGAAGAAGGAGGAAGAAGGAAGAAGGAAGAAGGAGAGGGAAGGGGTTAGGTCGCGTGGGATGGGCCGTGGGGCCCGCGCGAGGGGAAAGAAAAAAAAAAAGGGGCTGCTTCTTTTTGTTTATTTTTCTTTTGCTTGTTTTTATACAGTTCTTTTTTATTTATTTATCCGAAAAGACAAAATAAAATAAAAAACTTAATTAATAAAATAAAATAAACCTAAATAAAATTAAGGCGTCAACAAAAAGAAATAGTTCTCCGGAATAGAAATATTGCCATATGCACCCTATATAAATGAATTATTCTCTTTTTTTTTTTTTTTTGGATCTCTTTATCAATTAAGACTCAAATAGATGTATGTATATATGCATATACATGTAGAGAAACATATATATGTATACATATGTATATCCACTTTTGCAATTCATGATTGTTGTAGTCAATTGAAGTGTTGAAAGATTTCTGACTTAGGAATTGGAGGTCACTTGAATATAAATTATGTTTCGATATGTAGCCGATGAAAATATGAAAGGGCCACACACAAGAGTAAAGCGCGTGTGAGCATTAATTGAGAAGGTCACTAGACATGTTCCAAAGAGCATTCCTATACTTTCAAGCAACATCGCTAAGCTTTCATATGTAAATTAAACCTTTTGCAACCATACCGACTCTCTACTCTCTCCGTTCACATCTCTCTCTCTATCAAAAAACTATATTTATATTTTTCTGTTGATTCACTTGAAGCTTTCGTCTCTCTCTCTACTTCCTTGGGTGATGCCTATAAAATGCCCGTACCTCGTCACTACTCCATACACGTCAATTCGGCTCCACCTTCCAAATGGAGCACCTCTACCTCTCCCTCCTCTTCCTCTTCGTCTCCTCCGTCACCCTCTCCCTCCTTTTCCTCTTGTACAAGCACCGGTCCCACTATGCCGCCTCGAACCTCCCCCGGGCAACATTGGCCTCCCATTCGTAGGCGAAAGCCTCGACTTCCTCTCCACCGGGTGGAAAGGCTACCCGGAGCGGTTCATCTTCGACCGGATCACCCGCTACTCCTCCTACGTCTTCAAGACTTCCTTCCTCGGGGAAACCGCCGTCTTCTGCGGCGCCGCAGGCAACAAATATCTCTTCTCCAACGAGAACAAGCTGGTCGTCTCGTGGTGGCCTAACTCCGTCAACAAGGTCTTCCCTTCCTCCATCCAGACCTCCTCCAAGGAGGAGACCAAGAAGATGAGGAAGATGCTCCCCAACTTCCTCAAGCCAGAGGCTTTGCAGCGGTACATCGGGATAATGGACACTATTGCCCGGCAGCACTTCGCCATGGCGTGGGAGGGCAAGGACAAGGTCACCGTCTTCCCCCTCACACAGCAGTACACCTTTTGGCTCGCCGCCCGCCTGTTCCTCAACGTCGAGGACCCAAGCTATGTTACGTGGTTGGCTGACCCGTTCTAGCTCTTGGCCTCTGGCATCATCTCGATCCCCATCAACCTACCCTGGATGCCGTTCAACCACGCCATCAAGGCCTCCAACTTCATCAGGAAGGAGATGAGGGCGATCATCAAGCAGAGAAAGGTCGATCTGGCCGAAGGGAAGGCCTCACCGACAAAGGACAAATTGTCCCACATGCTCCTGGCGACGGATGAGGATGGGAAACACATGACCAAGCTCAATATCGCCGACAAGGTTCTCGGCTTGCTGGTTGGTGGCCATGACACCGCCAGTGCTGCTTGTACTTTCGTCGTTAAATATCTCGCTGAGCTTTCCGCAATCTATGAACAAGTTTACAAGGGTAAGATTTTCTTTTTCAGTCTATTCTTTTTTTTTTTTTGGCCATATCCACGTAAATATTATGATTAGAGTAATATAAGTAATATACATAAGTAAGGAGATAGTAATTTTTTTGGAGGAACTATAATTAAAAAAGCAAAAGCTCTAAACTTGACTCGTTAATATCCAAAAAATCAATTGAACTAATTTTTTTTTGGACGAGATTTTTTACATTTAAATTCTCTAATCATTTTTTTAGTAATCTCACCAAATTAATTGGTGAATCAGACACCCATGTGACAAAGTTTTTTATTTGAAATTGTTTGAGAAAAACGAAGGTATATATAACCAGTGAAGATGCTCCCAGATTTGCTTAACAAGCAACAAATGATCCATGCCTTTGTCCATATCTATTTGTATGTACTGTCTCTTATTTTTTTTGTATGTAATGGTGCGATAAACAGAGCAAATGGAGATCGCGAAGTCGAAAGTGTTGGAGAAAACTTCCTTATTTGTTTTGAAGTTGACAAAACGTTTCCATCGGTCTAGTCTAAAGACTTGTAGACTCAAGTGTTAAAAGTCTGATGAACTCTAGACTCTATTGTCAAAATTTGAAGACTCAAGACTCAAGACTCAAGATTTAAAGTCTGCCCTCACTGATAGTTTCCAGACCGACGAAGAAAAGTTTTATCCATTGAAGAAGACTTATCCAGATACAAATATATCCTTAAGGATTTGGTTCGTACGGTTGAAGAAGATCTCACGGCTGGAGAAAGCATCTCATGATCAATTATTCTTAATGATATCAATTCGGATAATTAGATCTTTTGATTGACGAAGTATACTTGAAAGGTTCTACTTATGAAAACCTAGATCCCGATTGTATGGACGAGCAAGATTGGTGGGCTATCATCACATTCCCTAAATAACTCAAGATCTCCCTAATTGATTCTGTCCAATGGGTAGATTGGAAGAACTCTTTTGGAATGTGCCAACGATTATGAAGGCATGGAGGAGTATATAAGGAAGATGCTCAAGTTATTCGAGTGTGTGCATGAAAGAAAAATTCCAAAGTCTGAAACTCTTAGTTCTTCGTTATTTCATTTCATCGAGCTTATTTTGTACTCAAAAGAGAGATTGAATACTTGTGAGACCTTGAGGAAGTGTAGCAAAGTCTCTACACTATGGAATCAATAACGTGAGACTGTAAAATCTCTTTTGGTTCTTAGTGAAATCCAACCAATGGGCTGTCAGTGCGGGAGAGTGGACGTAGGCTTAATCTAAGCCGAACCACTATAAACCTTGTGTCTCAATTCTCTTTCCCTAATCTCTTTACTTTGATTCATCGCATTATATTACTGTTTATAGTCGTTTACATATTTAGTCTATTATTCTTAGAAGTCAAATTAGTTTGTTAAAGTTTTGCAAAAACTTCTTTGATCACCTATTCACCCCCCTCTAGGTGCTCTTACTAGCCCTATCAGAAAGCTCCAGGTGAGTTGCTGAACTAGGACGATATTCAGAAGATGAAATACTCGTGGAACGTGGCCTGTGAAGTCTTGAGGCTTGCCCCTCCTCTCCAGGGGGTGCGTTCAGGGAAGTCATCAACAACTTTATGTTCAATGGTTTCTCCATTCCGAAGGGATGGAAGGTAAACACAACTCCATCCTGTCCACTGCTTGTTCATCTCTTAGCTAGCGAAATCATAATTCAACAGTCGAACTAACAACTCTTAGGATTGAATTATTTTCTTAGATCTATTGGAGTGCGAACTCAACCCACAAGAGCGCCGAGTATTTCCCCGAGCCAGAGCAATTTGACCCAACCTGGTTCGAAGGGGATGGACCAGCGCCATACATATTCGTGCCCTTTGGGGGCAGCCCAGGGAAGGAGTACGCTCGCCTGGAAATACTCGTGTTCATGCACAATCTGTTGAAGAGGTTCAGGTGGAGAAGTTGCTTCCGGACGAGAAAATTGTCGTTGACCCGATGCCGATCCCTGCGAAGGGACTCCCCGTTTATCTATACCCTCACAAAGCTTGATTAAACCAAAGTAGAGAGAGAGGGAAAGAGATAACACAAGGATATCTACATCCGTCGCTTAAAGAACAACTTCATGTGAGACATGCATTTAATAAAGGACCCAATACCCGCGATAATGTACTCTTTCCATCTTCGTACATCATGTTTTTCTTTGGTTATACACACTGTCATTAATTGTGATTGACTGTGATTGTCCGGGATAGTGGAGGCTACGGAACCGCAAAAAGAGGGATATGTATATTTTTATTACAAGGTTCAACATTTCATATGATCCCTAAGCTCTCGTCATCATGTGATATTTCAATTTTACCCCATGTTTTAGACTTTGTACAATTTGGGCCTTGAATTACTCTTTTGGTTAAAGCTACATCATGATTAATAAATCCTAAGATCTTAAACCCTTCAAAATGAATGGGCAATTTAATGAGTTAGACATTAATTTCCATGGGTTCACATGTCGAATCTTGTAAGAGGAAGTATGCATTTTTTCTATTAAAAAGTTGGACATGTCATACTCCTCAACTCTAGCCATGCGATATTCAATTTAATCTCCATATTTTATTAAAATTGTTCAAGGTGGGCCTTAAATTTCTTTTAATTTTAGGTACATCATGTGACATCCCGAATTTTCAATTATGTTTTCTATTAAATTAAATCGGGCCTTTCATCGACGTTCTTATAGTGCTATTCTCAGAGCCGATCACTCATGAAATAACTAGACTATATGTGGAAGTCATTAAGAGATTTTAATGCAATTGACTTAAAGATTCAACCAAGAATCAACTATTGGACCGTGCTCATCTGTAGAAATCATTTCGGCACAGTAAGATCAATTAAAAATTAGAGATAGGTCAGTTCGACTGAGATGTATGGTTAAATGTAGGTGATTCCACTAAATTGAGAAATTCTCGTCGACTGGCACTAGATTGATTTTTCTTTCGTTTTGGTACCCTGTGTCCGTATTTGAATCATCGAGATTTTCACGACAACCAAGAGTCGCCAATGTGTCAAAGAGGTTTATTGTGGCTCGAAAAAAATTGACCATGGGTCACTTGCACTAAAAATTTCTTAAAGCTACCCGGTAGCCTAGGTCACGCTAAAATCGTGCTAGACAAAAATTAATTGCGAATTTGAATCCGATTTAAGAAATTGAAAGTTCTGTCATGTCACAAGTCATTTTAGGAACATCGACTCAGTCTCCGAAGATTTTTCTGCAAATCAAGACTTTTTGGGAAAAAGTCGAGGTAGGATCGTTTTCGTCCAGAAAATTCAAATGACCGTTTTTTATTGTGAAATTGGGATGCAAGTAGATTCAATTAGTGAGGAAAAATATAAATTTGATCGTTGACTCGATAATTGAATTTATGGGAGCAATTTGAGTTGATTTAAGAGAGAATTGAAGTCCAATTGGGGGAAAATCAATTGAAATTCGTATTGCCCCCATGGACCCAACATTTTAGACCAACTCAAGGACTTCTAGAAAGGCTTTAGTGGCTGCAAATGATAAAGGAAACCAGCTAGGTTGGTGTGGGGCCAAGTTAAATGAGACATGAAGATAAGAGAAGACCAAGTGGTCCCCTCCCTCTTTCCTCTACCCAAACTGTCGACCCCCTCTCTTCTCCTCCTTCTTGCTTTCTATTTTGAGTCCAACAAACTTAGAGGAAGCCAGCCGAAGCCGTCGGAGCAGCCCAGCCTGCCGTCCAGCCGCCGCAATGCCGTCACGCCCTACTCGTGAACCGCGCAAGCCCCGCGCGCATCTCCGCCAATCCAGGCCATTGTTCCGCCTCCACCGTGAGCCCACGACACCCCTGGAGCCAGTCGCAGCTCCCCGCCACTGCCGGAGCTGCTTCACCGCTCGCCTGCCGCCGTGAAGCCCTGCTACAGCCTTACCGCCTTGCCTAGGCCATTTCCAGCTCAATCAGCCAACCGATCCAGCTCCTTTTGGCCCAGATAGTGACCGAAGTTAGTGGGTCTCACAGCTGTTGTTTGGCCCGCTTTAGCCCGCTTCCCAACCCCACTTGGCGGTCCCACTTTGGAGTTTCTTGTCCCTCGTCACATCTCCTTCGTTTTGATCTGAGCGGATCATTAATCAAGTGAGTTTAACTCATTAGTCCTTGCTTAGTAAGTTAATGACGTTTAAGGGTTGTTTAGTTTAGACTAAGTATGGATTAGGTAGATAGTTAGATTATATTAGCAATTTAATTAACTATTATTGCATGTTAAGTGGTTAGAGTAGTGTAGTTAGAGCCTAGACAAGCTCTAGTATTTATCTAGAGTGGTTCGGAAATTTTCCGGACCCGTCTCGGCTTCCAATTAGGCTTTTATGTGCTTAAGTCCTATTTATTGGCATTTATTAATTAATTTATGTAATTATTTATTTATTTATTTATTTTCCGGAAATTAGACCGGGATAGCCGGTGACCAGAATTTCCTACTAATTGCAGTGGTGTGATCTGTTTATTTAATTGACCGTTATTTTGTGCAAATTGAGTGTGATTAGTGATTGTGTGTAATTATCTCAAAAATTGGTAATTTTGGTAATTAATTAGAAAATTACCAAGCATCGGTCTATAGTGCCAAAAATCTATTTTGGGACTGCTGGAACTGGTGGGATGTTCAAAAGTGGAAATATGGTATTTTGGTTAAGATCGACCGTGTACCCACACACGGGTATTTTTATCAAGTATGATAAAAAAGGTAATTTGAATAGATGGTTAAGGTGGTATACTATATCAACTTACGGGCTCTAATATGTCAGCTTAGATAGAGAGCAATAGGACTCTGATATGTCAGCTTAGATAGAGAGCAGTATACCTTATTAGCTTAAAATGAGCAATATTATCTATCAGCTTAGAGTGAGTAATGTTATCTATCAACTTAGAGTGAGCAGCGTTAGTATACTATATCGACCCGAGGGCCTTGATATGTTAGCTTAGACAGAGAGCAGTATATTATTTATCAGCTTAGTGCGAGTTATACTATCTATTTACCAACTTAGAGGGAGCAGTCTTATTATAATCAGACTTCATAGATAGTATTGATTTGTCCGATCGAGGGAAGGTCGTGATAACATGTAATCGATGAGTCAATTGATCGATGATTCGATCTGTCTTGATTTGTTAAAATGATCGGTCGAAAATGTCAATTATACTGACTTGTAGGAAGGAATAGAGACAAAGGTAAAACCTTCGACTTGTGTTTATGTTTAAGCAGCCCTCAAGGCATATTTTCTTCCTAGTCAAGTCTTAAGGAGTAAAACTCGCTGAGACGTCGTCTCACCCCGTTGTTGGATAACATTTCAGATCCTTAGATGGCAACTCTTGAGTTTTTTGGCCAACCGAAAAAGTTATGGAACAGATGTCTTACATTCCGTTGCATGGGAGCCCTAGGGGCTGGACCTATGAGATGGTAAGATCCATAGTCTGGGTCGATGTGGGTCTCACCCACAAGGTGCCCCATCAATACAGATCATGGTATCGCTAGGTTCAGGATGGCCAGAGAGAGGGTCCCATACCGGAGTCTAAGATACCTCTATATGTACTGGAGGTGGCATTTAGGAAGGATACTGCAGATCCTCCTCAAGGCTCGGTCGTAAACGCGGTAGACCCGAATCTTGAAGAACCAGAGTCCCCGGTATATTCTACCGAAGGCTTCAGTTGGAGAGTGGATGGTGATGGAAAGGAGGACGAGGATCCGTAGTTTTGTGAAACCCCCCATGTTCTATAGAACTTATATAGATATATATCTCTCTCAGTTTGTATTGTATATAACTGGTTGTGATATGTATATATAAGTGTGATATTGGTTTTCAAAATTATGGCCCTACTTTCCTATCCTATATTGTTGTTGTATGGGGATTTTTAAATTACTTCCGCATGTACATTAAAATGAATGGGTCGGCGATGCGTCCTAGGACGTTGCTATTAATCGACTGTAGAGGGATGGGCACGCGCTCGGAAGATTGAGACGTGACACATCATAATTTCGAAACATGGCTAATTTTCTCCCTATCATACTAATTGAAAAGGTTAATAAGTTTGACATTAATTTTCATAGGTTCACATGTCTAATTTCTGTATGATTTATGTAGAGCAGTCTTAGGCTATTGTTGAAAAGGCTGATGTAGTTCTTTCAGAGAGTTGATTAATTTGTTAGGAATATACTTAATCTATTTTACAACAAAATGTGTATTAAAAGAAATGCAATGTATTAGGATATATTTGAATGACTAAAAATAATTATAATGTGGGCCTAAGAAATTGTTAGCTTTACTTGATACACCAATGGGAACTTTATTCGGATATAGTACAGACACAAAGATAATACGGATGACTTGACAAGGATTGATCATTAGCAACATCTAGAGTTTCTCGTGAAAGAAGATGAAAACAAGGTTGAAAGAAACTACCCTTTTTTTTGTGTTTACTTTGTGAAGAGAATTATTATAGAGGTGATCGGCTTCAAAATTAGTAGATTTTAGCTCTAAAATCTGAAATTTACCTTATCATAATCGCAGCCTTCAGAAGATTCCTAAGGTTGACTTGGGAATTGGGTTTGGTCTAAGTTTAGATAATATAACTATTACTGTTGCAAATAATACCATGAGAACGATCCATGTCATATTAGTTGAGGTATCAATGAATTCCTTAGACTTTCCAAGTTCAAAACCCATCTCCGATTTAATTATCTTTTTCTAGGCAACATAAAAAAATAACAAAAAAAAAAAGTAAAAACCGTTCAAAACAAGTTTAAGACCAACGGTTCCGGTGTGAAACTTAGAAATGAACCGGTCAAGCCGAATTTTCATTTATTTTTACCGTGGAGAGGGGGATAGGAGATGAGAACATGTCCCATCCTTCCGTGGAAAAGTAAATCACTTATCATTTCCAACTTTTTGAGAGGGCTGTTGAATGTCCTTCTAACTTCAACGGGAGTTGCAAATTATTCTGAGATAGCGTTTGTTTTGCGCAATTTCACAACACGACGCCGCTTTTAAAGCATTTTAATCTTTCTTTCTCTGTCTTTTTTACTCTCATTAAAGCGTTGTTCAGCAATTTTAAAGGAAAGATGTTGTGGTTTGAAGGGTAGCCTTGTTCTTGGGTACCTTAGGTTGGATAGATGTAGTGATTTGAAGCAAAATATCAAGCAGTGGTGATCAGCGTCAACGAAGAACGATTGAGTGAGCACGAGGACCTTCAAACACTCAGATCAGGAAAACAAGGGAGAAGAGAGGCACGGCCGACAAGACTTGGAAGCAACGGACGGCATCAGTTGACGATGGCGACAATGTCCGAAGAGTGATGGAGAAGGATCACCAACAGTTGAATTTCAGAAATCATCGAGAGAGGATTCCTTCGTTAGATCCGTGTGTATGCTCTATTTTGGCTGCAATGAGCTCAAGGTGGTTGGCGATAAAGATTGACAGGGATTGAAGATAGTGGATGGTGGATTGAGCAATTTGTGGATGAAGGGAAGTTGCGAAAGGTAAATTCTAAGTGCGTTTGCATTTGGTGCCGATTTCTATTGTCCTAATCAACTAGGGGAGGGAAGTTTCTGAAATTGGATGCTTATGATGGCATGATTGAGGAATTTTGAATGCTGGGATCTGGTAGGGGGTGGATTTGGACTTCGCCTACACATCATTTCGGCTTTCTCTACGAGGAGAGACAACCAGGAGGTGGATTTGTATGACATGCTCATTGTACAGGCTTCGTCCTTGATCCAAGGGAGATGAGCTAGAGTTGCTGCAACATCTACTGTAAAAGGACAATTTACAACACTAGATGACAATCTTTCAACGAGCAATTTACAGATATTCGTGATCACGTGTATAATTTCTTTGTTAATTTATGGCTTTTGAGAATTAGGGTTTATATTTAGGGAATTTGAGAAAATGCTTGATTGTCCAATTTAGGGTTTATATTTGGGGCAAAACTCATAAACGACATTGTTTAGAGAATAATATGATAACTAGGCATGCCGGTGAGCCACGTCGGATAGAGAAATTAATTAAAAAAATTGCCATCTCAAATTTCCAGGGACCCAAATTAGAATTGACACATAAGTGATCGTTCTTAAAAAAAAAACACTTAAATTATCGAAAAAAATTTTTTGACGTTAAAGTGAGTACTATACCAAACTTTTGACACTTTTAGTGTTGTTATGCTCATAAGCTAGCCAGTAATATAAGAGAAGAACAATACATTTTAACTAGAATAATCAGGTGTATGAACATTTCTTGGACCTAGCAAATGGCATTTGCTCAGCTAAACTGACAGAATCAAGTGCGGCTCAACAACGGTTTTTCTTCTGCGGACCCTCAAAGTTTTAGTTATTGCTCGATAAGTCCCTGGGCCTTTACAAAATCACATTTATGGGCTTCGCTGGAAGCTCTTGAGCAATTTTACCAACAGTAACATACCCCTGCTTCGAGAGATTAATTACCCCAAAAATTAACAGCCAACCCTAATCCCCTCGGTCTCTGCCCCTCCATTCTACCACCGCCATCTCTCTCAACCCCCCCAAAAAAAAAAAAAAAAAAATCTCGCATCCGAGTCCCGCCCTTTGGGACAAACGGGCCGTCCATCCCCTAGGTGGGATCAGGTCGGTGACCCGCTACAACATTTTGCCAATCCTAAGGTGAACGATTCCGCAGAAAAGAATATAATCAAAGTTCATACACCAGGAACAAGGGAAAGTAAACACCAAAGTGTGAAAACATAACAATCTGTTTCTCTCAGCTCTTACTTGGACATTGTATCTTGGAATCACCCAAGATTGCAACTCGAGTTTTTTGAAGCTGTTCCTCTCCAAGACGAAAGAGTGGCTGTAGATCCAGTCCACACTGCGGAGGTGACCGTAACTGGCCACATCAGACACAGTTACCACGATAGATGATAGATAGACTCTGGCATTATCAGGTGCGTCAAATGCACCACATCGGACGAATCTTTTGCTCTTCAAAGGGATGTCTCGTATGTGGCGTTCATTGACCGGTCCACTGATCTGTATATGCAGTTGTAGATCGACATGAAAAGATTGTAGTTTGTCCGAAATTGGGTGTAGTGCAATGAATGGAACCCGTCGAAATGTTATGATTCACAAGTAATTTTTAGTATCTAATGAATTATGAGTTCAATACATTCTATTTAGCAGAAAGATGGATATTCCTTGCTCATTATCAGATAATCACTTATTCACAAACCTCGTATGGGACTAATAGTTTTCATTTCACATAGTCCATTTGTCGCGAGAACTAGTGTCATAAGAATACATTTAAATGCACTTAAATTACAAGGGTTCAATTTTGAATATATTTATTACAAATATTAAAAGAATATATATCTTTTTATCTTATGAAAAAACCAGTCTACCTCAAGCAAAAAAAAAAAAAAAAAAAAATTCTCTAATTCACGCACTCACTCCCGTGATTTCACTTAGGCTTTGTTTATTTCACGGAGAATGATGCATTTGAAAAATATTTTTCTAAAAATGATTGTTTGTATTTCTTTCAAAAATGAATAAACAAAGTCCACAAAAATATTTAGACATATTATATTGTCAATAATAAAAATATTTTTCATTAACTTATTATTTCAAGTGGTATAATTAATTAATTTTTAAAAAAATTTCAAGTTATTTACTTTTTACGAAATAAATGAAGTTTTAGTTCCTTAGCTCCCACGGAGCATAATTCGTATACTTCGTCGTTTGACCTAATAATTGACAAAGCCTGATATTTAACAAAAAAAAAAAAAAAAAAAAAAATCTGGACCAACAATAAGAGGGCAAAGTCAGCTACCTCTTTAAAGGGAGGGATCTTATTTCCTTAATTTGGAATTATTTTTGTGCCTGTCAGGCCATACATATCTCTCAAGACACTTCGTCTGACTTTATAACTTAATGATTGTCCTACTTTCCATGTGAATAATATAAAAAAAAAAAAAAAAAAAAGTACTTACGTCGAAGAAATTGTTTTGATGACTTTATTTAAGCCATTAATTATAGATTTCTACGGACTTAATACCCTCAAAATTCCAACTTTAACTATTGTCCCAATTCTACTTTTTATCTCATAAACACTTTTGATTTTAGATCCAATCTTAATTCTAACCTAAACGTTTTTTTTTGTCCCATAAAAAAACCCCAACTTCAGATACAGTCCTAATTCTAACCTTTTTTTTTTTTGTCTCATAAAAATCCTAAATTTTTTTTTTTTTTTCTTATAAAAGAATCCCAACTTTAGTTCCAATTTCAATTTTGCTTTAATTTTCTGTCTCATAAAATATCACTAACTTTTACATGGGTCTCAAATCTATCTTCATTAATCCTCCGTCAAAATCGGCCTTAGGATTTTGGACTTGATCATCAATCTCTCGTGCTTTGAAATGTTTTATCTCTCACGGTCGAAGAGCTCGTACTCAAGACACTCAAACAACTCACACTTGGGAGTTTTCCATCTCTTGGTTGTCAACAAAAAATTTTGAATGGAGGGTTAATGGGGGCAGATTTGCAACTCAAGTAAAAGTTTATGATTTTTCGTAAGACTAAAAATTTAAGAGTAAAATTGGGATTGGATTATAAAATTGGGATAAAACCTAAAGTTGGGGATTTTTAATGGGAAAAAATTAGGGTAGAATTGAGACATAACCTAAAATTGTGGATTATTTATGGGACAAAAAAAAAAAAACAAAAGAAAGTCTAAAGTAGAATTGTGATTGTACCTAAAGTTGGAGGTTTTTTATGGTATCAGGCTGATTTTTACGTAGAAGCCATAGGACGAGTGGAAAGCCATACCCATTAAATTTAATGGTAGGAATAGCCTTAGGACGTGTGCATGCAGCCTGTGCAATAACAATAGCTTTATTTCATTACGTTAATTGATGGTGTGGAAAGCCGGTGTGAAAAGCCTATGTTCTAGTTCCCAAGCTCCTTTCAATGATCTAGTATTAGATGCTTTATATATTTTTATCCTTAGTTTGATTTTCCCTTATTAATATTACTTTTGCGAATTGTGCTTTTATAAATAAATTTCTTCAACATCACTTAAATGATTCCGTGAAGGTTTTCCTTTTGATGCTTCTAATAGTGTGAAAACAATAGGGATATATATAATGAAATTGATTATGTATTGTAGACTTATGATGGAGGGTACATTAAGTACTTGAGAGGTGGAAAGATGGTGAAGAGCCAATGGGGGATGAGCTCGAAATTGCAGTCACTCATACTACTCATGAAATTAATGTACGTGGTGTAGCTGGTGATGGATGCGATTGAAGTAGTTCTTGTGATCGTTGTCATATCCAAAAGTATTGCAAATAGCATTACATGCGCTATGTGTTCCGCGAGTGGATGAATTATGGTTAAAAAAGAAATATCAAGAAAAAGAAAAAAAAAAAGGGTAAAAAAATCAAAGTTTGCCTAACAATATCATGAAATCAAAATGTAAACATTAAAAGCTAGAGTTGCTTAAATGCTTAGCTATCTAATTACATGAGTCATTCAGTCCCTAGTAAGTACCACGTGCGTGCCAATACTCCTAGACGATAAGTAGTTGTCCAACTTTACTAAAAGAAATCCGACATAGAGCCCGATCCCGTTGGACTTTTTAAATCATCTTAAAATAACTAACTTGTGTAAATAGAAAATGCAGCTGATCATTGGTCCAGCATAGTGTTTTTATTCCGTAATGGGCTAAAAGAAACTATGTTAAATGTGATGTGAAGCATAACTTACATGAGATAGTGACAATGAAGGAGTACTGGTGGGAGTGATAGCGAGAGTAAAGAAAATGATGGTATAGGGCTTGGTGAAGGTAGTAATATAGAAATTCGACGACCAATGCATGAATCAGGACGGTAATCATCACACCATCTATTTTCCAAAGTGACAAGTGAAAGACTTTGGGATTTTCGTGTGACTCACATAAAATAGAGTCCCACTGAGCAAAATCTGGTCGTCCCTGCAGTGAAAAAATATATAAATTGTCCAAAAAATAAGTAAGAATTGACTAAACTATGATTGATTTTTCTTTTTCCAGAGAATCTGTACAATAATGTCGTTGATGGCCCTTAATCATTGTTTCCTGATTATGCTGTGCTATCGGTCGAGAAGATGTTGCTTAAATTGCCAAGGGTCCCTCTCATTTAAACGTACGTCCTAAATAGGGGGTTTGACTGGCTACTGTTCATATGAAAGCACTTCGCCTATTAATTTCCGTTGAAGCAACATTTCTTAACGCATTGTTTTATTTAACAGAAAATCCAAGAATGATCTTCGTGCCTGAGAGAGAGAGAGAGAGAGAGAGGGAGACCAATTGCTTTCTCGGTGAAACCCGCTCGAACTCGATGCCTCTGTCGATAATCCCGTGGTTGCCTATGGCAGTCCGGTTGCGAGAGAGCGAGATCCAGATCTGATAGTGAACCATCCTCCCCAGAAGAAAAGGGCATATGAGGAAGTAGCCCAAGTCCCTCCCGCTGGGCCCTTTCGCAATGAATCGATACGTCGCATGAACCACCCAAGGGGCCAAAATCACATACTATTATAATGCCCCCCAAACCTCAAACATAAATAAGTCAATCACAAGTGAGTCATAATATATAGTCAAAGACAAGTGACTACTCAAAGTTCGCAACTACTTGATGTTACATCTCTCATGCAAATAAAATTGAAAGATTATTGCCTGACATTCATTGGTTTTGTGGGTCTGTATGGTGGTACACTAGTTATCCATTTAATAGTTTGAACTGGACATTAATAAAGTCAATATATGTTTCTTGTATGATATATAATTGCTATATGTTGTAATTGACGTACTATCACTACTCTCCATCGTCGAACTAGCATAATTTACTTTGCACGTTATACGATAAACCCGAGCACTACCAAGTGAAGAACTTTCTCTGAGAAGTGATTGTGCGTACAAAATTCGTCTATTCAATTCTAATATATGTGCAATCACCAACCGTGAATAGTGATGTATAATGACATGTAAAAGAAGACTAATAGTAGAGTGGAAAAGAAAGGAAAAGAAAAGAAAAAGTAATAATTAGTTTTTTTTTAATAAAAGAAAACAAAATAATATTGTTTCGATTCATTTTTTTAATGTTAGCTATTGGTCATGCCACATAGAATGGCCGGGATTAACTAAGACTGTGGCACCGACTGAACTGAGATGTTAGCATTTCTTGACTTAAATTAGCCGAATAGACTACATTAGAGAATCATCAATAGATATAGGACTACTTTGGTCAAATTAAAAAAATTTAAAACTGAATTGCTAGCCGTACAATAGATTTAAGCATTTTTTGACAATTTTCCCGGTAATCAACTATGGCATGGGAAAGAACTTATTGTTTTTACTAGCATATGATGTGGGTCTAACATATTTTTAAAATTTAGTTGGCTCAATCTAATAAATCTTATTGATGCGAGTGCAATAGTTGCACGGACTTTCTACTTTACACAATATCTCGCATGGAGATCTACTAATAGAGGTAGAATAAAATAGGAGAGCACATTGAAAGTGAATGAAAGGTGTGAATATGCTAATAGAGGGAGAACCAAATAAAGAGAGCATCTTGAACTGCTACCGTACAAATTGCCTACTCTTTACAAAGGGAGATGCTGAAAAAGATCTTGAACAATGGTTGAAGAAAATGCGTAATTATTTATTTATTTACTTTTTGCCTATACCACAAGGTGGGGCAATTCTATGCTGGTGGGACAACTTCTAAGGATTTTTATTAGAAAGATGGCTCAAGTAAGTAAAAAGTTAAGAAATTTACTCTGAGTATGTTTCTTAAGAAATCAGTGACTTTAATTTAAATTTATTAAACTACGGATTTTATGAACACATCTATTAAGGACAATTTACTAAATTCTTGAGAAATTTCATTGATACACAACACAGATGTTTTATTGTAACTTAATAATAACGTAAAATGCGTAATTCTACAAAAGTATTCTAGTGATGAATATGCAAATGGATTGTGTTAAACAGATCACAGATTCTATCCAAATAGAAAACCTGATGAGTGTGAGGCATAATTTTAGATAAGTCATCCCAGTGGGTATTGTATTGTGCGTTGCATGGTATCACGGATATGTTTATGCTTATGTAAATCGAGATAAATGTAACTCAGTTTTTGTGAAACATGAGCAGGGATGCCAAGAGGTTGAAAGCCATGCTATAGACTAGCTTGTCATGCTTTGTCGATGTCGGTGATGGAGTAGCCACACTCATTCTCCTCCCACCCTTCTACTGCATGGAGTATCCCTACTAGGGTTGCTGTATGTATTCAGCACACAAGGAATCTGCAAATCCAAACGGCTATATGGTGATGTAAGGATTGTGGTTCGGCCGAAGTAACAATGACACGTGTCACTGGTCTTAACTAGCAGGTAGAATCGATCTTTTTACACTATGAATTTACTATAATGTTAGTATAGTCGGTTTGTATTTGTAATAAAAGCACATGTCTTCTTCCCCGCAAAAATTATCAAGTAGAGACTAACTGTAATTGGAATTATGTGCCATATCATACCTCACAAGAATGCACATTCTCAAGCAACGGAGGAGCGACCCTGGCTGGTGTGTGGTGGTAGAAGCAGTCACCTTGCAACTTTTTGGGAGGGAATTGCGAGTAGGGTATGAATAGTGTTCCTTTTGGTGCTTTTAACTCATCTTCTTCCGTCGTGTCATCTCCAGCTATCCATATCTAAAAATTTACTTTACTGATCGTTAATAGTCGTTCGTGTATATTACCATCATCTTAGTTCATGCAATTATTATTCGAGTGATCATATTTCGTAGAATAAGCTTCTGCTATTAATCTCATTGGCTCCTCCCTAAAAAAGATCGAACAACGATGGTTCGAAAGGTTCTGAATTAGGGTGAAAAACAAATTTGTTTCTTAATAATTTATCACTTACTACCTCTATTTAAAATATCTTGGAATTCTTGAATGACCACATTTTTAAAAAAGAAATTGTAGAAAGCGAATTAGCAAAGTACTTAAAAAATGATATATTTTAAAATTTGGGTGAAAGCAAATTTATTCCTAATAGTTACTCACTTGCTCCCACTATTACGAATGTCCGGGAATTCCCAAATGACTACATTCTACAAGAAAAGTTGTAGGAAGTGCATTAGCAAAGTCTTTAAATATTAATATGATATTTACTTTATTGGAGAGAATTAGTATGTGACCTTCTTTCATGGTAAGTTATTTTAGAAGCCTGGAGTTTCTATCCATCAGGGATAGTTTCTTCTCTTGCGCATGCAGAGCTTCTTCTTTTCGGATTTATGGCATCTTAAATCCTAATCTCTTTGTTTCACCTGGGTTTTCTCAATGGATTCTCTCTTCTATCAGCTGTTATTCTCGGTACATGTCCGTATTTTGTAATCTTTCCACCTCGAGCTTTTGATCTGCTCTGCTTCTTCGCCTCTCCTTCTTTACTGGTCCTCTCTGTCTTTGCAATGCTTCTCTCTCTCTGGACACTCATCAGATTGTTTGCATGTGGGATTCTGATCCTCCTTTAGGTCTATCGGCTGTTCTATCGGGTCTTTCTTGCATACCCACGTCTTCCTACTTGCTGACTTTCTCTTCGATTGTTTGGTTTTGCCATCACTCTGTCCCCAGCAGATATGGCACATGTCGATGAAGAACATTCGCCTCGTCTGGCTGCTCTGTGTAAGAGCTTGGGACGATTGTGCTCGCCTCATGATTTGGAGGTCTGGAACAATGAGCCTACTCCTGCGAAATTGAATGAGTGCCGTTTAACTCTGATTGGCAAGGTATTTGCTGATTCTCCTATCAACTTTTAGGCTTTTCAGAGTATTATGAAAAAGGTGTGGCGTACGAACAGGTGGATATCTCTCGAGAGAGGATGGTCTATATGCAGCAAAATTTAAATTACTTACCGATAAACATCGGATTTTAGAGGGGGACCCGGGTTTTTCTGGTCGATTGGTCGTCTTTAAGCCTTGGATTCCCAACACACTGCTGCATTGCTATGATTTTTCAACTTGCGCATTTTGGGTGCAAGTGTTTGGCCTTCCCCTGGAATTGTTTACAGAACAGATTATTAGAAAAGCAGTTATGATAGTTGGGAAAGTTTTGGAAGTCAGGGCTGATGGTCAAGACACATTTACCATGAGATCAGGGCGTGCCCGAGTTGAAATCGATTTTCAGCATCCTCTGCAGACAGGTCGTTTGATTAGAATCAATGTTAAGACTATTTGGCTAGATTTTAGATATGAACGTCTTGCCCATTATTGTTATCTATGTGGGAAGTTGGGGCATTATACTACCTCATGTCCAGAGAAATCTGTTAATGTTGATGTATTAACTGGGGAGGACAAGTTGCCGTATGGACAATGGTTGCGCGCTGAGCTCAAGGAACATAGTCTCATCTTGGAAACTCTATTATGAAACGAAAGAAGTGGAGGATATAGTGGAAGAAGTGGTACTTGAAACTCCCCCTACAGTCGCTCCACCCCTTCCTCTATTGCCGCCAATTCCTTCATCTGGAGCCTCTCCCTTGTTGCAGCCTTTGGTAACTGATATTCCTCCTGCATCAAATATGGATGGAGGTTCTCATACTGCTTTGATTCCGCATCGGCAAAGCGAAGGGGTTCGATTCAATACAAGTTCTGTCACTCAGGACAAGAGGATGAAAAGTTCTCGCCATATATCAAAAGTTGGCCCTATTAAGAAGCTTAAGAGGTCTAACCCATATGATATACGCAGTGTAGCACTGGAAGATCTGGACGAATCTTTACTGTTGGATACTCCAATTGCGCAAGCTCCTGGAGATGGAAGTTGGGCATGGGTGGCTGGCCCTCAACAGCCCCCTAACTACAAATGAAAATGATCAGTTGGAACTGTCAGGGTTTGGGCAATACCCTGACAGTTCAAGCACTAAAGGCCCTGGTACTTAAGGAAAAACCTGATCTTTTATTTTTGATGGAAACTAATAATTGTGAAGCTGTTCTTAGTCAGCTGCAATTTAGGTTGCGTTTTTTACATATGCGTGTTTACAACCCGGTAGGTTTGGCAGGGGGTTTAGCGGTCTTATGGAATGATTCAGTTTCTCTTTCTTTTGAGCATTCAACACCGGATTACTTTGATATGATGTGTACAGATGTAGCAGGAAACATTACCTGGCGCCTCACGTGTCTTCATGCCCCCGCTGTTGCTCGTCTGAGACTTGACGTTTGACAGGATCTCATTAACATTAGCATTGCAAATACTCTTCCTTGGGCCTGCATTGGTGATTTTAATGAGATTCTTTTTCACTGGGAAAAGTACGGAGGTAGACCAGTAGATTTTAATCGGTTGGCTTCTTTTCAATATGTTCTCAATGACTGTTCTTTAATGTCAATTGAAGCTAAGGGTTGTGCGTTTACATGGACAAACAATCGTCAGGGGGATGAGTTAATCAAGGAGTGTCTAGATCGAGCACTGTGCTCACTGGAATGGAGACTACGTTTTCCTCGGGCTAAGGTTTATGCCTTACCAGCTATTGGTTCAGACCATAGCCCTCTTATCCTTAACACTTCACCTTTGAGAGGTTCTAGACAGCACTACTTTAAGTATGAATCCTATTGGAATCAGGATGTGGAGTGTCGGGATATTATTACTACTTCCTGGAATTCTGTTCGCAGCAAGAAATCATCTTTAATAGTAAGATTCAAGCAGTTTCTTATGCTTTAACAAAGTGGAGCCGTCCTAAATTTTCTCATAATAGAATCAAGGCTGATGAGTTACAGCTCCAGTTGCAGCACCTTACAAATCAACAAAATGTCTTATATGATCAGGCTGAGGTTAAAGCTTTGAAGGAAGAACTGCAGAGGGTGTGGAGTCGTGAAGAACAATATTGAGCTATCCGTTCCAAACTAAATTGGCTGAAATGGGGAGACAAGAACACCAGTTTTTTTCATGCAACGATTGTTCAGCACCGCCAGCACAATCGTATTACTATGCTTAAGAATGAGGACAATTTTTGGGAGCAGGACCCTACCAGAATAAAGGAGATGGTGACAGATTTCTTCTCTCGCTTATATACCTCAGTAGGATGTCGTAATTATGCTCCTATCTTAGATCTGTGCGATCCTTTGGTAAATTAGGAAATGAATACTCGTTTAATAGCTTGTGTTACCCTGGAAGAGGTACAGCAGGCCACTTTTCAATTAGGAGCAGCCAAAGCTCCGGGCCCTGATAGTCTTAATGGTTTATTTTATCAGACGCACTGGGACATTATTAAATCTGACCTTTTTGAAGTTGTTCATGAGTTTTTTACTACTGGTGTTATGCCCTCTTATTTAAACAAAACTCTGATAGCTCTGATTCCTAAGATTCCTCACCCGGAAAGCCTTGATCAGTATCGTCCTATTAGTTTGTGCAATTATGCTTATAAAGTCATATCTAAAATTATTGCCAATCGTTTAAAACCCATCCTACCAGACCTTATCTCAAAGGAATAGTCGGCTTTTGTGGGGGGCAGACAAATTCAGGATAATGTTTTATTGGTTCAGGAAGTTCTACACCAGCTTTGAATCAAGAAAGGAAGGTCTACTTACCAAGCTGTTCTGAAAGTCGATATGAGGAAAGCGTTTGACAGGGTTGAATGGGATTTTCTCCAAGATTATCTCCTTAAACTGGGTTTTCATCCTACTTGGGTGAAATGGACTATGCAATGTATTTCCACCCAATCGTCCTGTGTTAAACTGAATGGAGAACATCTTAGCTATTTCTACCCTTCTCGAGGTCTTAGACAGGGTGATCCTCTCTCCCCTTATTTGTTTATTTTATTGGCTAATCTCCTTTCTACACTTATTAAGAAAGCTGTTGGCTTTGATCATCTTAAAGGTATTAAACTTAATAGGTGGTGCCCTTCCTTAACTCATTTGTTTTTTGCGGATAATGCCATATTCTTTCTTGATGGTACTGTTAATGAATGCCAGAACCTATCGAATATATTACAGCAGTATTGTCTAGCAACAGGGCAGGAAATTAATTGGAATAAATCAGGTATCTATTTTGCAAAAGATTGCCCAATTAGTTTGCAGTAGAATTTGGCTTCGGAGCTCCGGATTCCTATTCTAAACAAATGTGGGAAGTACTTAGGGATACCTTCAGATTGGGGATGTTTGAAAAAAGAAATGTTTTCGTGGATATTAAGCCGAGTTCATTCTAAATTGGAGAGTTGGAAAGCAAGTCTAATCTCAAAGGGTGGGAAAGAGATCCTACTCAAAACTGTTATTCAGGCTATTCCTCATTATGCAATGTCTACTTTCAAGTTGCCCGTGTCTATTTGTAGATCTATTGAAAGAAGCATAGCCAGATTTTGGTGGCAAAATGATCGAAACAAATCAGGAATTCATTGGAGAAGTTGGGATGTTCTGAAAAAAAGCAAAGTAGATGGAGGTTTAGGATTTAGAGATCTTCTACATTTTAATAGAGCTATGCTGGCCAAGCAGGCTTGGCGTTTACTTTATCAGCCTTCATCTCTTTGGAGCAAAGTTTTTAAAGGTTTGTATTTTCATTCCAAGTCTTTTCTATATGCTAACGGAGGCTCTCGCCCATCTTGGGGCTGGCAGAGTCTCCTTATTGGTCGGGATGCCATCCTACCCAACATACGTTGGTCTGTAGGTGACGGTAAATCAATCAGGATACGTGGTGATCCTTGGCTCCCTATTGGAATCTTAAGTGGCCCTTCAATCCGTGAAGAACCTATTTTGGTGGTTGATCTTATTGATCTATCCACCAATACCTAGAATGCCAGCCTGCTACACAGATTCTTTGACAATCAGGTTATAGACCAGATCACCACTATCCCTTTGCAACCACTTTCTACCAGTGATCAGATTATTTGGACTGCTACTAAAGATGGTTATTTCACTGTCAAATCTACCTATCATTCATTCACAACAACAGCAACACAACAGCCAGTAAGTAACACTTCCTCATCTTATCAAAATCCAAGTTGGTTGTGGAAAAGAATCTGGAAAATGCATTCCCCCCCAAAAATTTGAGCCTTCCTATGGTCGCTTTGTCAGAATGCTCTTGCTACAAGGGCTAATTTGTCTCAGCGACATATCATTAATAACCCGTGCTGTCTACTTTGTGATCAAAATATCCCTGAAACTCTTGAACATCTATTTTTGTAATGTCCGTGGACTAAAAAGGTTTGGGCGCACACCTAGCTTCAACATTCAGATTTCTCCTATGTAACTTCATTAAATAGATGAATGGATAGTCCAACTAGTTCAATCTAGATCTTTCTTACCTGGTTTGGAGACTTTGGCCTCAGTTCTTTGGCAGATTTGGTGTGCTCGGAATGGTTTTATCTTCCGGCGAGAATGCCTTCGACCGTCTCGGGTGGCTGAGGCTGCACTAGCTGATTCCCATGTAGCTCGTCTGGTGGCTTCGTCGCTGACAAATAAGGGCCGCTCGTTACTGAGCAAGGGAACACTTTGGAAGCCTCCAGATCTAGGTACCTTGAAGATCAATGTAGATGGGTCGTATCAGCTTGGCTTGCGAGAAGGCACAATGGCATGCGTATGCAGAGATCATCACGTAAGACTTACCGATGGATTTTCAAAACATTTTCCTACATCTTCTGCCCTTCAAGCCGAGATCCAAGCTGTGTCTTTCTCTCTCCAACATCTACAAAGCCATGGCTTATCAGACGCTTCGATCGTCCTTGAATCCGATAGCCTCCTGGTGGTTGAGATTCTCTAACGTCGCCGCAAGCCGCCATGGGAAGCTCGGTCTCTCTTCCTCGAAGCCGCCTCCTTGCTCTCGAATTTCCCTAATCTCTCACTAGGGCACTGCAGAAGGGAGCCCAATGTTGCTACTGATTGGGCTGCAAAGGCCCATGATCGTTTTTCCTCTGTCCAATGTTGGGCTGTTTTTCCCCCTTTTATTTGATAGATCTAATTTGCGCGGATGCTATAGCTACCGGTTGTAATGGTTTCACCTCTCCAATATAGTTTCTTGTTTTGACCCAAAAAAAAAAAAAAGTTATTTTAGAAGCCCCAATTTTCTTCTCATCCTTCTGCTCGGGCATCATTGGACTTGAAGTCGAGAAGTCTTCCTACCCTAGAAATTGCATCCCTCTCTTTAGTGTAAGAAACCAACATAAATTTTCCACCCGACATCCTATTAACTTGATTTTTGCATTCACGGAAAATTCATGACTCGATTGTTTTAGAAATGCGGTTCCAGATTAAAGAAAAAAAAAAGTGATTGATTGCAAATTTCTAAAAATTGGACCAAACGAATGGTCATAATATTTTCTTCTTTGAAAATCCAATCCCATGATTGAAGCTATGTAATTTAGATAATAGGAAATTGTAAACCTTACAAAATCAACCAAATCAAATCATATCTAATTGGGAAAAAAATTGAAAAGTGATATTTCCGTAGTTTTTACTTAATTTGGCCAAACTTTGACCAAACATAATTTTTCCGTTCACTCGATTTTTACTCCTATGGAAAATGTGTGATCCAATTGTTTCAAAATGTGGTTTGATTTAAACAAAAAAAGAAAAATTGGGTTCGTGAACCCAATGGACAGCTAGTTATATTTTCTTCATTAAAAATATGATCGCCGTGATTGAGCCTATTTAATTTTGATTATTAAAAAAACTCTAAATCACACAATGTCGAGCATTTCAAATCATCTATTTAGAATAAATTTTGAAAAGTGGCATTTATGTATTTTTTTTTAATCGAATTTGGCCAAATTTTGATTAGACATAACTTTTACATGAAGTGAAAGTGAGAGAACAAAAAATATCTAACGGAGCTTATAGGTTGAATGCCTGCATTTCATGTAGGCCAAATAAAATATAATAGATATATTCATAATACTATATTTAGAGAAACTATATGACTAAAATACACTAAGAATAATCAAACACTTGGAAAATTTAATTGAAGCACAATGAGACTACAGACTAGGAGCTTGTTGATGAGGTTGTTGTGATATTACAATCCTCCCTTGATTCCTCCTTTTAGCTTTATCTCTGAATATTTCCCAGGCAACAACATTTCATAACAAAAAAATCAACAATATTACTACTTAGGATAAACAAAGACTTCACATGAAGAGTATGTATTGAGAATGACACAAACTTACTTGCCAGGTAAAATTCTAGGCCATGAGATTAAAAATCTGTAAGCATCTAAAACCATTTCCTTTCATATCCCCGCATCTTCTTGTACACACCCAATTGACCAAAAAAGATCATAATGATAATAATAATTAACACCATAATTCTAAAAATTAAGAACTCAAGAAATCTCAAATAAATATTTTTTCTGTGCAGGTATGAGTACTTTGTATCGGTGGTATTGATCAACGGCCATACAAAATCAGGAAGGCTGTAATCGAAAGTAAGAGAGAAAATCCAAGACATTCGCATTAGCAATTGCATCATCTTAGTAAGTGTTTCAAAATACTTAGTAGGCCGTTATAGAGAGAGTGGGCATGCGCACCTCTTCCCCGTTTTTTCCTAAGCTTAAGTGAACTAAAGAAAAAGGAAAGAGAGAGAAAGGTGGATCAGAAAGGAAGAAGAGAGGACCGGGGCTCTGTGCATCTGTCCGGGCCTTGTATGTTGTGGGCTCTCTGTCGTTTCTTCTAAAATCATGAGTCCATTTGATTCACTGAATGGGTTGATATATACAGTTTTGGGTCGCCGACTTAGGCCACGCGGCTTTATTATTATTTTTATTCTTTTTGTCATTTTTTTGTTATTTTTTTTCACAGAAATTGCATATTCAATTTTTTGGCAAAAATTTAAGTGTTAATAGTTGCCTCTTTTTTAAAGGGAGCTCAAAAGGGTTTATTTCAAAAACGAAAAAATGCTTGAATTTTATCAACATGTTATGCAAATGCATTTGATGTTAGGAAAATTGGTCAAAAAATATACCTGTGAATACTCACCTTGGACTTCAACATCACTTGTGAGTACCTTCCTAAGTCTTCTTCTTCTTCTTCTTCTTCTTGTGAGTACCTTCCTAAGTCAATACTCACCTTGGACTTCAATATCACTTGTGAGTACCTTCCTAAGTCTTCTTCTTCTTCTTCTTCTTCTTCTTGTGAGTAGCTTCCTAAGTCAATACTCACCTTGGACTTCAATATCACTTGTGAGTACCTTCCTAAGTCAATACAGAAACTTACCTTGCACTTGCACGATGTTTGATGTGAACTTGTTAGATCCCCTAGCGCTCGAGCGATTGAGTGTTGGGGTTAAATGTTACTATGGTCAATTGTGTCTTTCCATAAGTGAATATGGTGATACATGGAATATATGATCGATGAGTATTATCACATTACACATGTTTGGTAGACTACGGCAACATGATCATGAACGGTGGCATATGTTGGAGAAAACTTCATTGTGTGTTTTGAAGCTGACAAAACGTTTCCATCAGTCTAGTCTGAAGACTTACAGACTCTGTCATCAAAGTCTGAAGACCGCCGGATTGCCAGACTCAAGATTCAGAGTCTATCATCATTGACAGTATCTAGACCATCGAAAAAGACTTATCCAGATCTGAGTATTTCGTTAAGGATTTGATTCTATCGACTGAAGAAGATCACTTGGCTGGAAATAGCATGTCGGAATCCTTTATTCAAATTAAGATTGATTCAGGGATATTGGATCCGTTGATTGGTGAAGTATACTTGGAAGGTTCTACTTATGGAAACCTAGATCCTGATTGTATGGGCGAGCAGGATTGGTGGGCTATCGTCATGTTCCTTAAATAACTTGAAATCTCCCTAATTGATTCTGTCCAACGGATAGATTGGAAGAACTCTTTTGGTAAGTGCCAACGGGTGTGATAGTATGAAGGAGTATATAAGGAAGATGTTCCAGTTGTTCGAGTGCGTGCGCGATAGAAGAATTCCAAAGTCTGAAGCTCCTTGTTCTTAGTCAATTCAATTGTTGAGCGAAAACTTGTACTCAAAAGAGAGTTTATACTTTTGTGTGACCTTGAGGAAGTGTAGCAGAGTCTCTACAATGTGGAATCAAGGAAGAGCTATACTGTAACAACTCTTTGATTCTTAGTGAAATCCAGCTGGTGGGCTGTCAATGTAAGAGAGTGGACGTAGGCTTGGACTAAGCCAAACCACTATAAACCTTGTGTTCTTATTCTCTTCCCTAAGCTATTTACTTTGATCATAACAATATTTGTTTATTAAAGTCTAATTTCATTTTCATATTCTATTGCTGAACAGAGTCGGTTCAAAAGAAAAATTATTGTCTTTACATTGCAAAATTTGTTTTCACACCTATTCACCCCCTCTAGGTGCTCGTACTAGCTTTCACAGCATACACTAGTGTGCATTGATGTGAATTGAATTGTGGGCTTGTCATCTTTGTGAGACCTAGATATGATCGGAAAATTGTCCAAAATGTCATATACTCATTGTATGGAAGCCAATTGAGTAATAAACATTTCACTTGTGCCAATTTAATTCTAAACATTTTGATAACTTGTCAATTTAGTCTTAAACATTTTAATCTTACCAATTTAATCCTAAACCTTTTTATGATTTGCTAATTTAGTACTACCCCTTTTAATGATTTGCATTTAGTTATTCTTCTTACATACGTTTGATCCTTCTTACATACGTTTGATCTATTACTTAAGAAATTAACACAAAAAATTGTGTAGAATCATACTTCTTTGGTAAATTTATCAATTGATCTTCAAATTGATGCGTGCACAAACATGATTTAACAACACATTAATTAAATAATGTTCGGTAATTCAAAAGTAGTTATTATCTCATGCTTCTTCAGCCATGTCGCTAAGCATTAAAAAAAAATCAAAAGTAGATGTTTTATATAACAAAATAATTATATATCTTATCATTGCAAAAGAAAAAAAATATATAGAATTCCTTACAAAATGATTTAGATTAACAAGATAACACAATTATTACGTTGAGCAAACTTGTTCTTGGACTAAAGGTACGATTCAATGGAACTCGACAGATTGAAATGACTTCAAGTGTGATTTGGTGTGATGGACAATATTGGCATGACGTTTATTGGGATTTACTTATTAAAGTTAACCATACAAGCAAGGAAAGAGGACCCATTTTACTAATAGAAAAACCCAAAATTGAAACTTTTATTCTTCTACTCCTAACTCGAATGAACAGTGCTTTTAGTACTCATTTAGGTTCAATCAGTCAATTTTGCGTTATATGATCTCAAGTGACATTACCAATGCCATGAAGCAATTATATATCTCTGCAAATTCATCCAAGTAGGTAGGCAAACTCCAGCTGCCAATCCTCTTATGGTACTAATCCACTACATCTTGTGTTGCCATGATTTCTACCCAAAAACTGGAAAAAGCTGAAGAAAACCTACTGAACCAATTTAGTTCTTGGAACCCTACATCTCGTACTAGAAAAAGAAACGAATCAGGGCGAGACTTACCCAAATTTGAAGGTGCACCTATCGCCCATTAGGGGCTTTCAAGTAACATGTGAACAAAAGGTGGACACCGATAACAGAGAAACTACATTTGACATATTGCTGGTGCAGTAATAACCTCAAACTCAAACACTAATGAGCTTCATTGTCAATTGCTCACTTCCTCCTTGTTTGATCTCATGGATGACCAGCCTCTCAATGAAGGTCTCACTAAGGAACGTTCTAATTTTTCTCTCAACCTGTGTTGAGTTTTTTCTCTATCCCTCCTGGTGATAGCTGCTTCTTCCCATCAAACCTCCAAATACCCAAACCCTAAATCTGCAATTCATGGCAGATTACCTGTATTTCCCACCCGATTAGCACCCCCATTACAGATATCCAGCCCTATGGCGCCCCTTCGCTGAAGAGAGGGAAGCTCTCGCGGGGGTTTTCCGTCAAATCACAGGTCTCGGCAGCTAAGGCCTCTACTTTCGATCATCACCTCTCCATTCCCGATTCTTCCTCCATTTCGGAACCCCTGCAGTGTCGCTGGTTGTCTCCTCCAATCCAAGCCAAGTGCATTCCTCATTCTATGCATCGACACAAACCCTTGTTTCGCCCACCATTACCAGAGCTCCCTTCACTCCATATTCAAACATCAGGTGCACCCTGGTCAATACAGAACCGTGAGCAGAAAATAGATGAAATGGGAAACAATCAGCTTCAACCGGCAGCACTTTGTAGACGCATGGGAGATCTGTGGTCTGAAGAGGATATCACGGATCTAGATATACCAGAAGAAGGAAAAAAGGAAAACGAAGTAACTCTTTATGGTAAGCTGTTCTCAAAACCCAATGTTAATTTTCAGGCATTCACTAAACACAATATTAAACAACATTAATTTTAGCCATTCACTATAAATTTGGTTGTCACATCAATTGCACTTGTTTTAATTTGGTTGAAAAGTTTATTGGTTCCCATTATTATAATTGAGTGACTTTATAAGACTTCCGTGCCATGATCACTTTTCTTATAATGTGAATGCTTGTGCTTATTTTGCCACAAAAAAAGTTGTTTTTGGCTAACAACTTAACTTAAAGCATACGGAAATAGAGTCATTGACTCACGAAGAGGATTAATCCTTGATCAATCCCCACTAAATAAAGTCATCAAGTCACGTGGCTGCCTATTTTTAAGCTAGATAGCAGCTTCCTATTGTGGATTCGCAGTAAATGGCCCCGCCTAGGTTCCTTAGTGGAATTTCCTTGCTTCTTTCTCCCCGGACGCTATATATAGCACTTCGTCGACACAAAGCATATTTAAAAAAATGCACGTTGAATTTACTGCTGGGAAGATGAGGATGGTGAGTCCTTGAAGTTAGGATTTGACAAGTTCCATTGGATGCCTTTTTCTGTTTTTATACATCTGGCTGTTGTATTGATAAACTTTCCACTTATTAATGGGGGTAGAAATAATGCTTTGATTTGGCCACGTAGGCAAGAGCTGCAATGCAGTTGCACCACCCGGCATGTGATCCTGACTTTGGTAATCTTAATTGAGCAAGTAATCATATAATTTAAAGGTTTTAAGATTTTCCTTTTCAACAAGTTCTCATGGAGAAATTATGATTTTAAATTGTTAGTCATTTGTTTCCTACGTTTTTTTTTTTTCCTCGTTTCTTGTCATTCTGCCTTTCTAATACATGCCGTTTCATATAAAATAAAACACGTATTGGCATGGGCTCTGCTCATCCCTTAATTTTCACAAAAGGAATAATAAACTCAATGGATTTTCAAATGCAAATTAATTGCTAGCTATCCTGTATTATCCAAGCTTTACAATTACATAGATGTGCGTAATTTTTATTCAATAGATAAAGTCAAACTTTCCGCTCTAAACGTTAGTTGATGATAATATAATTTAGATAGATAAAACTCGCTCACTCCGTTTGCGCATCTTTTTTATGACTGGAAAACCCATCTTAGATAGACAAGTTCAAAGTCCATGAAAATACTGCACTAACATCATCGACCATGAAATGAGTCGCAAACCTAAACTCGAGCTGGCAGCCAGAAATTATTTGCAATGGCAATGTGGGGAATAGAACCCGTGCTGCACTCGTAATCCCCAAGCACGAGTCAAGTCCTTACATGCTTGAACATATACTTGTGTGGTGGAGGACATGCTAAGTTTACTTAGGAAGATGTGGATCAAGCTAATAGGTGTGGAAAAAGCCTTACTTGAGCAAGCGTATGAAATTTTCGGAGAATTATTACTTTGTCGGTGGTGTGATCTTCTCGACATTATTAGCCTAATTTGCAAGTCCACTTGCAATTTTCAGCGAACATATTATTCCTCGGAAGAAGAGTGTTTGAAATGGGGCAAAGTTTATTGCTCCGGATCGACATTGTGCTATATTTCTTTTTCTGAAGATAGTAATTATCTCTGTGATATGCATAATAAATTCGTGGAAATTAGAAGATTTTCACATAAATTATACTTAACTAATGGCTGCAGAGCTCTTATTTAACGCAACTCTTAAAATGAATTTTAAATGTCAATACTTGGGGAACGCTTTGTCCCAGCAGCCTATAATCTCATGGGAAAATTTTAGCATTCGACAACCATTTGAGACTAAAGGAGAAGAAAACCTATAGGATGATGACAGGCACAAGCGGTGAACTCGAGGTTTGAGCAAGTGCTGTAGAAGCATCGGTCCTTGGCCGATTAGCTCAAGCTTTCAGCTTTGTCGATGGAATGCAAGAATTTACTCTCTCTCTCTCTCTCTCTCTCTCTCTCTCTCTCGTGTATTGACTAATTCCATGACTGCACGTCAGAGCCTATAATGAGGAGATTAGTTTTATCAAGGGTTGCTAAAGTTGTGGGTGATTAGAGACGTAATTACCATGCGTTCAGGTCTAAACAGGGAGGATTTATAGTGAGCGACAAGTGAAACCCTTTTTCTTCCGTTAGTAGAATGCTTTTGGTCCACTTGTCATTTTTTTTTTTTTTTTTTTTTTTTTTTTTTTTGGCGCAATGGTTCCCTTGTCTTACTTGTAGCTATAGTTGCCCTATGACGAGTCAAAAGTCTTGTTATCTATGGTTGGGTGGAATCAACTTCGTTCGAGAATATTCCAGAGATAAATATGCACCTTACGAAAAAGAAGAAAGAAAACAAAGAACAATTTCTACGGTTTAAAGCTACATCAATCTAAAAATATCATAATTATCCCTCGTTTTCCCCCGTCTTTCGAATGTCCTGATGCTGCTGGGAGAGAAGAAATGGGAAAAGGAAAGAGTAAAGGATTTTGGAAGAAGAGGGGGTCGGTCTGTACACGTGACAATTAATTGATGCTTAGTAAATTTTATGATAAAATGACAGAGAAAGAGGAAGTAGCTGAAGGCCGACGACTTGGGCCTATGAACGGAGGTCCCTCTCTTCTCCACAAGACCTCAACAGCACTTCGGTTTTGAAGCGATATCTCGACTCTTTTCTCATCAGACAAGAGGTAAATGTCTCTCTCCTTGACATCTTGAATTTCGACCCCGTCTCGATAATATGAAATAGGCATTTCATCAATGCACCTATGGTCCTTTTTCTCTAAGCTGGCCACTCATGAGTTAACTGATCTATCAGGTGAAGTCGTTAAGGGATATAAATGCAGCAGATTTGAGAATTTGATCAGAAATCGGCTACTCAACCGTGATAATCGACAAGGGTCAATACGACACTGTCATAATTGATCAATGCTCGGATATAGGTCAATTCGATGAAAACACATAATTGAATTGCAGGTGATTCCGCAAGATTGCGAAATTCACGTCGAACGGCACTAACCTGATTTTCCATTGATTTTATACTCAGTACATGTAATTGAAATCTTGCGATTTTTACGACAACCGAGAGTCGCCGATGAGTCGAAGATGCACAAATGTGGATCGGAAATTATCGACTATGGGTCAAACGTAATAAAATCCCTAAAAGCTACCCGGTAGGTTAAATCGCACTAAAATCGCGTCCGATTGATTTAACCACAAAATTGAATTCGATTTCGGAAATCGACCGTTGAAGCATGTCACGATTCATTTTTAGGACGTCGTCTCATCTTTCAGAGAAATTCCGTCGAGTCTGGAATTTTGCGGAAAAATTAATTTCGGAATTAAAATTAAGAAAATTCGGATGGGTTGTTTTAAAGGGATTTTTGGCTGCCAAAAGGGTTTTATTGGTGAGGAAATGAAAGGAAATTAGCTATTGGGTGGCCCCTTGACAAAATTGGCATGAAGACTTTGGGGTTCAAGTCATGATGGGTTGATATTTTGTCTAAGGTTTGGATTGGCCAAGCATTTGACTTCCATTTCCCTCTTCTCTCTCCCTCTCTCTCCCTTTTTCTTCCCCCTACGTGCGTGAACCTCCCCTGCCGCCCTTTTCCTCTCTGCCCATTCCTCCTCACGTCCACTCCTCTCCATTTCACTTCCCTTCTTCCTCATTTCTTCCTCCCATCCTCTTCACCGCCAGCCCCTTCCTCCTTTGCTCTTCATTTTCTTTGCTGCCGCAGCCCCCACCAGAATTCCACCAACGTCAGCCCCACACTTCCTCACCGCCACAGCATCCCCCGAAGTCCAACGCCACCATTCCAGCATCATCTTCAACCATCATCCCATCGTTTTAACAGCCGCAACCCCACCCCAACAACACCAACCACCAGCGGCTTCAGCTCCACCGTTCCTCCACGCCAGCCAACAACACCGCCTCCAACTGCAGCAACCGTGACCAACCAGCACCACCATCCTCACGCACCCGCCTAACTCCCAACACCGTCACAGCCGTGCCAATCAACCTTCAGCCACAGAACCAAATCTCAGCTTGGGCTGAGACTTGTGGGCCGTTTTTCAGCCCCAGTCGGTTCTCCATTGGTGACGCCGTAGTTGTGGGATCTCACTGCCTTCACGCCGTTGTCACCGTGAACCCACCACCGTCCTAATCCGGTGCGTTTAGGGGATTAAATTAGTGTTAATTAGCTTGATTATATTAGTGTTAATTAGCTGGTTAGATTAGAGTTAATTAAATTAGCTTAATCTTCAGAGCTGGTTTACTGGACACTCACCGTTTGCCATTTTTGTGGGGAAAAATGTGCTACGATTTTGAGATTGATTCCTCTTGAAAAATGTTCTAGGCATCTTCAATTATAACATATATTTTACTCAAGATTTTAGAGATTTAAAAGAATGAGATTTCAGCTTCGTTATATGTAAAATAGAATCTCGGATTATGCTGGAAACAGTGACTTTTTTATGTTCAAATGATTTTTATCAACTCTTAAGGTTAGATTTTCAAAAGAGTACATTCACAAAAGTTATTCATTACATCTTGTAGTTTAAACATAGTAAAATTTCAGATCAAACGAACAAGTTTTTGACCTCAAACCAAACTGATTTTGGAAAACAGACATTCTGGCAATCACAGTTTTTATAATGGTTTGGGCGATTTACTGCTCTTAATCTAGAAGGATCTAGGTCAATGTGTCTTCATAAAAAATATTTTTTTAAGTGTCCTTTAGAACATATTCAAAGTTGATAATTTTCTAAGTTCGTTTGATTATGTTTCTGGAATTCAACTTGGAGGCACGCGAGTGACCCGGTTTCTGCCGGTTAGGGCCGGTAGTGGTTTTGTGGTCGTTCTTGGTGTAGTGCTTGCTGGATAGTGTATATTTGGTGATGTGGTTGACTTGTGGTATGCTTAGAAGTTATGTGTGATGATATATGAATAGTTATGCTATGGTGAGTGTTTATTGGTGATGCAAAAAGTGACCTTATGGACTATTAAATAGAAAATAAATGAGGTGTCAGGTCCAGACACCAAAACTTATTTGCCCAATAAAACAATGAAGTTTTAAACTAGGTGCGTGCAAAGTTTGAGGATTAATTTTGAGTACGTGAGTACCTATGAATTTATTTCTAAATGTTTTGAACAAAAAAAAAGGGGGTTATTAAGGTTTGTTTTCAAAATAGGGTGGTTGAAAAAGAAATTAGAAAAGAAATATGGTGTCGGGTTTGGACGCCAAGTTTTATGTGCTCAATAAAATGAGGAGGTTTTATACGAGATGCTTTTAAATTTTGGCGGGTTAATTTCAAATATGGGACCCTGTACGAATTTATTTTGGAAATTTTGAACAAAAAAAAAAAAAGGGGTTGCCGAGTGAATTTTAAAAATGAATTTTTGGTGTTCATGACTATATGAAGGAGGACAAGGTTGACCCAATTGATGAGGTGCCTGCATTGTTAGGTTAATTAAGTGGTTTAGTTTAATTAATTGCAATTTATTTATTTAATCGAGATTTATTTAATTAATTTTAATTAGTGTAAATTGTGACGGAATAGCCATTTTGTAGAATTTTACGCTAATTCTCGTGGTTGACTTTATATGTGAAATTGATTACTTATATATGCAATTGAATGTTTGGTGATCGATCATTATTGCAAAGATTTTATGGGTATTTAATTAGAAAAATACCGGATGTCGGTTTTTGATGCCAAAATTTTATGAAGTATATAAAATCGTAAAATTTTGAAAGGAAAGTGTACCATACTTACTAGTTCAATTTAAATGCATGACCACACACGATTATTTTACTAGGATGATTTTTAATACGAAGAAAAGTAGCCAAGTCCATTATTTGAACACAAGATATTTGAGTGCAAAGCACAGTGTTCTTGGCCAAGTATGGATGTGCGCGTGTGGTCACTAAGTGGAAACCGTCCTGAGGTGTTTACGCGGGATGAAGCTCCTCAATGGGGTATCGTCTAGGCGAAGGATGCTAGACGTTGCCGTTCGCGAATAGATTTCGGAACGAAGCTCCACAGTGGAATGCTGTCTAGGTGGAGGACGCTAGACGTTGCCGTTCGCAGATGGATTCTGAAACGAAACTCCTCAGTGGGGTGCCATGGCCATTGGGTCGTAAATAACTGGGACATGCATGAGTGATTAAGATAGCCGCGTCTGATTATGGAACAAAACTGTGTGGCACGGAATGGGACGTATCATAACGGTTTGGCCTTATAATCGGGACCCCTATGATTGATTGAAAGATGAATTGATGTGTTCCAGTTATGAAATATGTGTGCTATATTTATATAATATATGAGACGTACTAATGTGCAGGGAGGTGTTGAGGCGAGGTAAGTTTTATATGATACATGTTTAGGCTGCTTCTAAGTGAATTATCATCTTAATCGGGGTTTAGGGTGTTGACTCAGTGAGACTTTGTCTCACCCATTGTGGTTTAAAATTTTCAGGTCCCTAGGATGGAGAGTCCGGAGTCGGAGTCAAAGGGATCCGGGTATAGGTCAGTTAGGACTTCTTTTTGGGAGACGAACCTTTGTATTTGAACCTATAGGTTTGACTCGGTTTGTTTATAAAGCGTGGTTCGTGAAAATTGCTATCCTGCTTTTACTATCCCATGTGTTTGTTTATTGGTTGGATAATTATTTGTTCGCTTCCGCATGTACATAAAACGATTGGGTCGGCGACGCGTCCTGAAAATGTTGCAATTCTATCGACCATCGAGGGATGTTCACGCGCTCGAGGTTCGGGACGTGACACTCTCTTTCTAATTGCTTCACTCTCGCTGCGCTACAGTAAGATCACCGCGCCATTAAGTTTCGATATCTTTTAAGGCACATGCATGCAAATGGTGACGTTATCTCAGAAAACAGAGTTGAATGTTTAATTAGCCTGGCATCTGCAGCAACTCATCCACCATTTCCTTCTGTGGGTCATTTTTACTTTTCATTTGCTTGATCATCAGGAAGGGGAGTACACGAGTACGCAAATACCGAGAATCGCAATCTAGTTCGTTCGAGGAAGAGAGGAAAGCAGAAGATCAGGATGTGGAGGCTCAAGATAGCAGCGGCAGAAGACGGTGCCTCCTTGTACAGCACCAATAACTTTGCAGGGAGGCAGATTTGGACTTTTGATCCTGAGGCTGGCACCATGGAGGAGTGCGCCGAGGTGGAGGCCGCTCGCCAACATTTCTACCACCACCGCCACCACGTCAAGCCTTCCCACGACCTCCTCTGGCGCATGCAGGTACACCACGCACCTAAACACATACACGCGCCCGTTCTCATTCAGAGTCCGCCAATTTCTTGTTTAAGTGTGTGAAAGAATTGTCGTGTACTTTTTTTCTTCGGACTTTAAATTTGAGGACTAATTGATCCCCAGTCACGCAAAGAGGTACCCTGCATTGCATGACATACGTACATATTGAACCCAACATGGATGCCCAAAATCAATTTTCAATGGCGTTAGCTAGTTATGGAATTAACTTCGGCGAAGCAGATAGCGTGCTATCCAGTTGCTAATGTCGGGCGTTTACGTTTCAAGCAGAAGATCCGCGGCGCAGAAATTTCTCGGATCAAAAGATTTCAACCCAACCTTCCTCCGACTTCACCGCATTACCCTGTTCTTGGTTTTGTCGTTTCCTCTTCTTTCCTTTTCAAACACGCTCACCCTGGCTTCAATCCCATAAGTCCATCAAAAGGTAAAAATTTTTAATTGTGCTCTGAAAATGAGTCATCACCGTAGCCTTAGGAGAAATGCCAGATTTTACGCATTCCATAGCCGAAGTAATCATCTCGGTCTCGGGAGTTGGGGTTTGTAGATTAGATTACTAACTTATATCGGTCGAGGACAGAAAATTTTTAGTTAAAGCTGTTCACAAAATGATAAACGATGTAATAAACACGCTTGTGGAGGGATTGAATTGTCTTAAACATACAAATATCACTTTCATTACTTTATAACTTTTGGTGTGGCGTTTTTGAACTTATCTGACAGTTGTTTGAATCTCCGTCATAATTTTCTTTGTTATTGTTCGGCACACCATTACTGTTGTTGCTTGACGTCAAGTTCAAAACTTGTTAACGTGTGGTAATACCTAAGTGATGGGCAAGCTTAAGCTGACGCACGGTGCATGTTTTCTGAGCAGTTCCTGAGGGAGAAGCAATTCAAGCAGACCATCCCGCTGGTGAGGGTGGAGGACGGTGAGGACATCACCAAGGACAAGGCGTCTACTGCACTGAGGCGGGCCGTCCACTTCTTCTCTGCCCTGCAGGCCAGCGATGGCCATTGGCCTGCTGAGAATGCGGGCCCTCTCTTCTTCCTCCCTCCCCTGGTCATGTGCGTCTACATCACTGGCCACCTCGACGCTGTCTTCACAGTTGAGCACCGCAAAGAGATTCTCCGCTACATCTACAACCACCAGGTACTCTTTTCTCACAAAAAGAATGACAATGGATGGAGAAACAGCAGAGGAGCTATGAAAGACTTCGACTTGAAACTCTGTACTTATGTCCTGCATTAATGTTGCTGCAGAATGAAGATGGTGGGTGGGGCTTGCACATTGAAGGTCACAGCACCATGTTCTGCACCGTCCTGAGCTACATATGCATGCGCATTCTTGGGGAAGGGCCCGACGGTGGCAGGGAGGATGCTTGTACTCGGGCCAGGAAGTGGATTCATGACCATGGCGGGGCTACCTACATACCCTCCTGGGGCAAGACTTGGCTCTCGGTACTCTCTCACTCTTCCTTCACTAATCGTCAAAAAATTGTTCTCAAGATTGTTCTGTGTATGTGTCTGAGAGAATCATATATGTGACGTTGTGCTTGTGCTTGTGGGTTGTCCTGTCGTGCATGCTCTGTAGATTCTTGGTGTTTTCGATTGGTCTGGAAGCAAGCCAATGCCCCCTGAGTTCTGGATCTTGCCTTCATTCCTCCCCATGCATCCAGGTATGTTTGGTACTCTGTAGTAGTCCTGTACATTTAATTTTACCCAGGTGATAAGACAAATTTGTTGGACTAATTTCACGTTGGGACCATGTGGCAATTTTGCTGCACCGAGAACAATATGGCGTTGGCTTTTTATTGAAGTCGCCAACCTTTAAGAATTCCCCTTGAAAGATAGAAAGTTTCAACTTCTGTTTTGTGTAATTGCGTTTCTCCTTAGTTTCATGGATATTTTGTCTGAATTGTCCAATATTGAATGATGTAGCTAAAATGTGGTGCTACTGTCGGTTGGTTTACATGCCCATGTCATACCTGTACGGGAAAAAATTTGTTGGCCCAATCACACCTCTTGTTCAACAGTTGAGAGAAGAACTTCATACTCAACCCTACAATATGATTTGCTGGAGAAAAGTCCGCCATCTTTGTGCCAAGGCAAGTGTCAATAGATGGTCCAAAATATTGATCCAGAATAAGATAGTTTGCAAGTAGGCAAATTTCTAATGAAATGATTTGAATTGTTGCGGCAGGAGGATCTCTACTATCCCCATTTTTTAGTGAAGGATCTGATGTGGGACAGTCTTTACATATTCACTGAGCCTTTTCTCAGCTGTTGGCCGTTTAAGAAACTTAGAGAAAAGGCTCTTCAGGTGACGATGAAGCACATTCACTATGAAGATGAGAACAGTCGATACATCACAATTGGAGCTGTAGAAAAGGTAATGAATACATACATTTAAACAGGAGAGAGACACATATAATCGCAAAATTTACACATCAAGAGAAACATCACTGAGAAGATATCTTTTGCTTTGGACTTGGACAGGTGTTATGCATACTTGCTTGCTGGGTAGAAGACCCGGATGGTGACTCCTTCAAGAAGCATCTTGCTAGGATACCGGATTACCTTTGGGTAGCAGAAGACGGAATGAAGATGCAGGTTAGTAGTAGTGTCGCTGAACTATAACAGAATTGGGCTTACGTTTGAACTGAGAAATACATGTTTGAAAGATGGAAGTATTCCTCTAATAATGAGTGGATTGATTTAGTAAAGCGGGACCAACTAGAGAAAAGCTTAGTCTGGTGCTTGGTTCATTCACATGCAGAGTTTTGGTAGCCAAGAGTGGGATACGGCCTTCGCCATCCAAGCTTTGCTTGCCAGTAATATGACTGAGGAGATAGCACCAGTATTAGCTAGAGGACACGACTTCATTAAAAAATCTCAGGTTTTGAATTTGATTCTTGCGAGCATCTGCTTGCCTCCAAACTTTGTCCTAGTTTCCTTTGCTTCCTCTAAGCTGAACTGCATTGATCTGTCAACGACATTCCAGGTCAAGGACAACCCTTCAGCTAACTTCAAAAGCATGCACCGTCATATTTCTAAAGGATCTTGGACATTTTCGGACCAAGATCATGGCTGGCAAGTCTCTGATTGCACTGCAGAAAGTCTGAAGGTAATATACTGCTAGGAATACCTACACTACGTCCACAATTTCAATCCAATTCTAAATTACTTTGTTTCTCACCAGATCTCTTATCCTGACTATTCAGTGTTGCTTGCTTTTCTCAATGATGCCACCTGATATTGTTGGTGAGAAAATGGAGCCAGAGAAATTGTACGATGCTGTTAATGTCTTACTTTCTCTACAAGTGAGTACACCATTGTTTTCTTTTCCTGAGCAAGACTTGAGAAAATATTTGATCTAGACAAGATATATTGGCCAAACATTGTCTGCTCCACGCATCCCAAAATTAGGTTGTTATCCAAGTCTTTCTTTGAGTTTTATAACTTTTTTTTTCAGATTCCCAAGTATGATTATACATTATAGTATCATCACATCGGTCATGCATGTCACTTGTTCCAGAGTAAAAATGGCGGATTGGCAGCATGGGAACCTGCAGGAGCCCAGGAATGGCTAGAAGTAAGTTTTTAATAAATTTGTAGGAATTCCTTGATAGTCCCGACAGACTAATACATGTTTCTTTGTTCATTAATCACTAAATCAGGACATTATCAATTATTGTTTGTCACTTGCAGCTCCTAAATCCAACAGAGTTCCTTGAGGATATTGTCATCGAGCATGAATATGTTGAATGCACATCCTCAGCTATCCATGCTTTAGCTTTGTTCCGGAGGTTGTATCCCAGGCACAGGGAAGAGGAGATTGAGGATTTTATATCAAATGCTGAACGGTATCTCGAGAATGCACAAAATCCAGATGGCTCATGGTATGTTCCTTTTCCATAAGGTACTTCTGAAGAATTCAGATAAATTAAGGAAACAACTAATGGAGCAAATTTTGCAGGTATGGGGACTGGGGTGTCTGCTTTACATACGGCTCATGGTTTGCCCTTGGTGGACTAGCAGCTTCTGGCAAGACATATGGCAATTGTGCAGCTATGCGCAAAGGAGTCGCTTTTCTTCTAAGAGCACAGTTGCAGGATGGCGGGTGGGGAGAGAGCTATCTTTCTTGCCCGAAGAAGGTAATTCCTAGAGTGACCTTCTACAGCATGAGCGGCTTTAGCTGTTTTAGTTGCATGCTTTTCTGGCAACATGGAAATCTTGAATTTTCTAATTGTCCAATCGCTTCAAGTAGGAATACATACCTCTCGAAGGAAACAGATCAAATCTGGTGCAAACTGCTTGGGCTGTGATGGGTCTGATTCACGCGGGGCAGGTCAGTGAATGATTTTGTTGTTGGGGTCTCAATTGCATTAACCATACCATGATGATAGTAAAACCAACGTTTCTGACTTTGGTATTTCATCTACTATCAGGCAGAGAGGGATCCGACTCCGCTGCACCGTGCCGCCAAGTTGCTCATCAATTCACAAACGGAAGATGGGGATTATCCCCAACAGGTTTGTACCGTTCTATCACTTGATTTCATATGGGATTAATATCTCTGGAAATAAAAGAGTACGCACCACCAATATCCTATTTCCTGTGCAATAATCCATACAACTGGGGGAACCCAGAGACGATAATTCCATGCGTATTTTCTTCCAAACAATTTGTTTAATTACTCGAAACATTGTTGGGAACTATCCAAAAAAGACAAAAAAAAGAAGTAGAAATCCTGAGAGAGAGAGAACTCCATCGGTAAGATTTGCCTTACAACGAAACAACATGATCGAAGCATGGACTCTGCCTGCCATTAGTATTAATAGTCAGTAACTTTGGGTGGCAGGAAATCACTGGGGCTTTCAAGAAGAACTGCATGTTACACTATGCCGCTTACAGGAACATACACCCATTGTGGGCTCTGGCAGAGTATCGTAGGCGGGTTCCTTTACCGTCAGCAGCCCTTTGAAGAAGCAAGGCATACACCATCACAGCTTCCATATTGAGAAAACGCAAGTTCCATAAGCATGACAGATAGACCCGAAGAACTTGCGGTCCAAGAACTGAGGATCCAAGCTATGATGGCGGTGTTATCCATACTTCATTATAATATAATCTAAACTGTTATTGAGATGTAATCAACTACAAGTTTTTACACGTTCTACCTACACCTTTCGGGGCGTCTAGGAGCATTTATATATTTTCCCCCTTAAATTGTTTTCTTTGAAAAATGGGTGACTCCGTATATCAGCTTGCCGAGTCAGTGAGAGATTCGGGTTGGATTGGGGGCTAGGACTTTGCGTGACACATGGGCAACGTGGAGAGGTGGGTGAGCACCGTGCTGGCAGACAAGAACACCTTGTCTATGGGTTCAGGGGTCGGGTATTGAGTGGAGTGTGAAGGTGGGAGTAAGGTGAAGGGTGGTGCATCTTGCCCGTGCGACAAACAATGTCTTGGTCAGTTCGCTTCTACTTCGGTGTTGACAGGTTGGCTTGGTCTGGTTTTCTAATTGAACTGAACTTGGTTCCTACTCTTAAACATCTTCATCACACCGCCTCGATATTAATGATAACTTCATATATATAATAGGAAATTTAGAAAAAAAATTGTAGGCCTTTTTTTGTCTTAGAAAAAACTCGCAAAAGCTTAACAAATAGAAAATGCTAAATTTGAACGACAAAACAATCAGACCAACATTGCAGATTTGTAAATTCCTAGATCTGCAACGTTGCTTGCTTTGGCTCGAAGCCTTAAAACCACAGCGATCTGCAATGACCACCGACCTCATTGGTGGCCACCGGATTTTTTCTTTTTGCGTGTAGAACGCAGGTCTTCTTTTTCATTATCAATTGTTTTTGACTCTTCTACCTTGACAACAAAAAATGGAGATGAAAATAAAATAAAATAAACAGGAAGAAGGGCAGTCGCAACTCGCTAGGTGCCCTTAACATCGAAAAAAGGAAGTGGTCTTTTTTTTCGAACCAGTAGGCCCAAAAAATTAAAGAATAACTCTTACCAAAAAAAAAAAAATTAAAGAATAACAATCTTATCCAATTATTGAGGTAAAAACTAAAGATCAGACCTTGTTATTTGAGCTTTGTATACACAAATTTTTTTTAATAACTATTTTGCCGAAATTGCTTACACAACGAAATATCTTTTATTGATAGTCATTTTTCAGTTTTTATTGATAGGAGACATGTTCTTAGACGATTCCGGACAAAAAATATCACAAGCAAACAAGGAATAACTGCAAAGTTCAATTCAAACCAAACTGCACATATAAACCGTGTCAAAATTTAACCAATGATAAAGTTTGAGAATGTGCAAAGATGTAACGTCGGAATTTAATCGACAATATGAGTCTGAGAATCAAAAGCAAAGTGCAAAAAAATAAAAGTAATTGAAATATAGCATTTTTCTCGATCTGTTTGTGAGAGGGGCATATTTCAGTAGGCGATCAAAGGTATTTATAGTGGTTATACCATAACTACTCCCAAGTGGTTCCCTACAGTTGTACTCATGTTTCTTCATCTCGAAAGTTTCATGTCCATATTCTCATGATCCAATGATTTTCTTTTGAAACGGTTGCTCCTTCAAAATTGAGCACCAATTACTTCACGACCTGCATTACTTCACTCTGTGGTGGTTTCCTACTTCATAAACGTGTCTTGTTTCTTCATCTCGAAAGTTACGTGTCCATATGCTCACAATCCAATGATTTTCTTTTCAAATGGCTGCTCCTTCAAAATTGAGAGCCAATTACTCCACGACCTGCATTACTTCACTCTGTGGTGGTTCCATACTTCATAACGGTGTCTCGATGCTTCCTATCCTAACTTTACTTCAATGCTATGGTCCGGTTGCTCCTTTAAACTCCGATCTTGCAACCACACGTCGCTACTTCTCATGCATGTGATAACTTTCCAATCGATAACTTTTACTGAGCATTGTTCACCATATGTCCTCGTGTGTCAACAATTGGGAGGTAACATTTATCGATGTGTGCTAATATAGGTACCGATTTCTGTAGTTGTTGACAACAGGGTCACGTGCATTGACAATATTTGAAGCTTTAGCCACATAATCATCCCATGTCGATATCCGGGTTGTGTAAATATGTCCCCCGTTGTAAAGATGAATACCCGCACCGTACGGGTGAACAGTACTGAAGTGCGTGTTGTCTTCCTGATGCTTCGTTCTCTGTGCACAGTCAACCCACTTATGTCTTTCCGACACGTCACTCGATCAGCTGAAATTACAAATCGTCATCACTACGATGGTATCGTTTAGATCGTTAGCTTCCGAAATGTTGCCTCCAGAATTCTCCGTATGGAGCGAAGAACTTACCTGGGTTCTTGAGTCTTTAGGACCTCCTCAGCTGTTCAGGAGTTGTTATCGTGACAACAGGAAGCTCCCCGAGTTGAAGATAGAAGACCGATCCTTATGTCTTGCCCAACTTGTTCAGGGGATGGTGCGGCACTTCACCGTTCATTTGGTGTAGATTTCCAATGACTAGAAGCGTCGTCGAACCCGGAGGCAGCTTAAAATTTAAGCCTCTCTTAAAGATCACTTTTCTAATAGTATCAACAGAAACAGAGAAGAAGAAAGGATGAAGGACAGGGTAAAGAACTGAGACATCATTTGGAATTGGGCTTCGGAAACAGATACTGAGTTTAGTTAACTATATAGAGAGAAGAAAACCAAGCAGTGAATTGAGGAAGAAGAGTACCAAAAAAGTCATAAACTCAGTGCATTATAATTGAGGATAAGCACAATGGTTGTATCAAGCAGCTGTCGTTCACAAGGCTTCTCTTAATTTTTGATAGAAATAATTGAAAATTTTTCCGGTCATTCTTCCGAGGATGCTCATACTTTGCATCCACAGCTGTAATATATTGGACCTTCTGGTACTTAAATAGGCAAAGCTTAACTTGTGACAACAATAGCCTTAATTTCTAGTCAAGTCATTAGTCATTTTTCTTTAGGATTCTGTTGTCCAGTGCACTTCGGATGCTTACTAATTAAGCAAAAAGTAATGTTTGCAGATTCAAATGCAGTGCATACCTCATACTATTTGTAATCAATAATTTGAAAATCAGAACATTTTTTTTACCAATAACTTTTAACAGATTCCTAGGGGCACTCCATAACAACACTATTTTCTTAGACAATATATACCAACTCTTTGAATTCTTTTATGTTATTATAATAATGAAAAGAAATGCAAGTCTAAAAAGGGTACTTAAATTTTTAAGGTCAGATGGATATGGACAATATTCAGAGCACCTAATTTACTCATCTATGCCAAACCCTCCATGGAGCCCCATACGACCGGTTTATTTCATTCATAGAGCAACGGCTTTTTTCAAAATTTTGGCACATAAGATGGGCAGCTGGAAACGCCTGTTTACTTGGGCGTTCACTGCAAATCATTCTTACTCTTTCTCCTGAGAAGGGAAAAAAATTAGATGGTTTTTTGTTTATTCAATAAAGGTTGCTGGGGCTAACAATGCAACCTAAAAGCAGGGATGAATAGGCTGAGAGTTGATGGATTAAAACTTTTGCAAAGTATCAAATAATCAGCATTTGAAGATGATATTGCAAACTAATCAATATGTGTGATGCTGATAAGTAAATTAAAGTGCGTAGATCACACAACGGTGTATAGTGGTTTGGTTTATGATCAAGCCTACATCCCCTCTTGGACTAATAGCCTTAGCAGCAACTAGAATCTACTAGTAATCAATTGTATAGTTACAATTGGCTAGTGTCATTCCCTTCACTTGATAGATCATATATCGATATACAAAAACACTGCACTTACTTTGTACATTTGGCTATAAGCTGTTACAGTGCTAAATCAAACGCAAAGAGGTTTACAAATCAAGATCAGTGACAATTTTTAGCTTAGAAAACAATATCAATATTTCACGTATTCTGTTCTTATGGCTAACCCTTTTCACAGCCTCACTCCTCCTTATATACTCTAGGTCTTCAATATATTCATTGAGGAATTTCAAGGAAAATCAGCTAGTCATTTGAGAGCCGCTAGGAAGTTCTCTAACAGTGTCTATACTACTTCAGCAGTCGCTTCACTGTCTAGAGCAATTTACACCAAATATCCTCTCATTACGGTCTCTTATTTGAAACGTGTTAGCTGCTTTTCTACTACCTTACTCGGTTTTTTAGCTATGGAATCTAGAATTGCAACGGCTCTTTTCTGAACTGCCAATGGTCTTCTTTCAATGTGCATCCCACTATCATTAGACCTGATACATCACTACCACAATCTAACGCACACTATCACCAATGCAGATTGTAAGCGTTTAGGCTAACCATCTTCAATGATAATATCAACTGAATGATATGCAATGTTAGGATCAATGATCTTTTCTATTTTCACCAGTACAAAACGGCACCTATCAGTCAAGTGGACACCACCGGAGAAGGGAGAGCTAAAACTAAACGTCGATTGCTCATGGGTGCAGGGCGAATTTCTCGGTTTGATTGCTGGTATTCTGCAAGATTCGTTCGGCATGGTCATTGAGGGATACGTGCGAGAGGTTCGGGCATCCTTTGCCCAGCAAGCAGAAGCCTAGCTCTACTGCACGGTTTGGCGTACCTGAGAAGGAAAAAGGAGCTGCACGTGGGAATAGCACAGAGTCAAAGGAAGTGGGTTTGTGAAAGTGACAGCTTGACTTTGGTAGATAGTGTGCTGGACCGGGCTGACAAACCATGGGACGTGAGGGATATTGTGGAAATATGTAAAGAGAATTTAGCTCAATTGGAAACAACGAAGCTAGCCCACTGTCCAAGAGAGGCTAATCAAGCTGCAGATTGGCTCGCCAAAGCCCACCGGACCAAAACTCTCCCTCCAAATTGGGTGACGTCTCCCCCCTTACCCCTTTTGGAAATTTTGTGTTCAGAAACTTAACCATCGTCTTTTCCTTGTAATTCTCACTTTTCTATGTAGGAATGAAACTACTATCTTCGACCCAAAAAAAAAAAAAAAAAAAAAAAACCAGTACCAAAGACTTTTAAGATTACCATCTCGATTGGTATCTCGTCCTTGCCAATAGGAAGGATCATGGATGATATTAACCTATTTCACTATCTGCATTCATCATTGTAACTACTAGTAACAAAGGATAGTTTGGTGATCATCAAAATCTTATAAAAATGGTTTCCAACAATCTCTTCATTTTTTTATGATGACAAAACTATCTCGTAGATACGAAATAATAAAGTAGGTATAGAGAGATTTGCACAGTAAGTTTGGCCTTTTAGCAAACAATCTCTTGTAATCTTCAATGAGCATTTTAAGATCTTTATAGGCATAAATGATAAGGAAAGTAAAAGATCATTACCGACGTGTCTTCATATGTATCAGCATTCTAAACATATTTCATATAGTCATAATCAAAGAAATTCATTCATTAATAATGATGAGGATAGCGGATGGTAACACGAAAGAGCAATCAAACAACAATTCTAAAATGGAATTAAGAACAATAGGATCTTTTCTTTGTGGAGGGAGGAGTTTCAGCTAATGGCTGGGGCGTAGGGTGAACACGACTGTAGCATTGAAAGCCGAGGATGGTTTGCTCTATACGCATGAGAAAATTTCCAAGATTTTGGACCGTGCTTTCAAGCTCCTTAACCGCTTCATAGAAATCTGCATTGGAGATCTCATCCTTCTGTCTTCGATACATAGGCTCCCCCTGAGTCAATGATCTCTTTTGTCTGGTACGAGGGGTTGGAGGCCTAGTTGGAGCTGTTAATGCTATTTCTTTCCCACGCATTGCCCTTTCCGCACCTTCCTTGAGTCTAGCTTGCACAGTTTGCTGAGCAACTTCATCGTTACAGACAATTTCATTTCACCGATTCACCCAACCTTGAGGAGTTATCCTAATTGCCATTTTTTAAGGGTCTCTTTGCCATTTTCCACATTGGCTAGCTTGTCAACCTTAAGATCATCACTAATGACGATACCCTTTGCCCTTAGTAAGAGAGTGATCAGGGCACCGCAAGGTGATTTTCTAATTTTTCTTTGTGCCACACGAGCCATATGCAGAACAATCATGTGAACCAGAGAAAAATTCCTTCCATTCAAGATAGCCTAGATGATTCGAGCATCATAGTGTGAGAGATTGTTGGTTGAGTTGGACTTGGGTCAGAGACACATGATCAGGATTTTGTAGATCAAATTCATTTTCAAAGGCAGCATGTTCAATCACGACGGACAGCTTTTGGGCTCTCCAAGATATATGCATATGCCTTAGGAGAAGAGATGGGGAATTATTTCAAAGCTTGTCATAGGATGATGAATAAGATCAACCAAATCTCCAACATTAACAAAGTAATAATAATTGTCAAAAGTGAAAATGAAACTGTTATGGTTTGGAAAATGAAGATAGGAGTAGAGATGTGCCACTACAGACGAGTAGATTTCTTCTTGTAAGGTACAAAAGAAGGTTACAGAAAGCTTTTCAAAAAGCTCGAAAATGAAAATCCCATGTCTTTCTAATTAAGAGAAATTGATAGTGTGATTGGCAATGAATTCACGGGATATGAGTAACAGAAAATGATTTTCATGAGCAACAGAAAGAATTTCTCAAGAGGAATAAGAGGGATCGGGTCCAAAACCTAGAAAGGGCTCAAATTGAGCGTAGCTTCGGTTGTTGTTGTCTTTCTCTTCAGATTCAGGCAAGGATCAAAAATAGGTTCACCAGCACGAGTGTTGACGTCCTTTGGAAGTTCTTGTTTTTCTATACTGGGAGGCTCAATTGTTTCAGGAATTTCTTCTTCTTCAAGAATTACTTCTTCCTGATGCTCTGTCAGTCTGTTGTAGTTTCACCACCCCTTTCTATGGGTGGATTCTCAGCGGTAGTAGGCATGATTTCCTCAGTAAGAACTTCAGTTGAAGGAATAGTGCTCGGTAGAGCTAGTGCATATGTAGATTTGGAGGCCATTGTTCTGCTTACTAAAGTAAGGGCTTTCTGTTGCTGGAGCAAATTGAGAGCAGCAACTTATAGATCACTCATAGTGGGAGATAATGCGCCTTCAAGCTGAGGAAAAAGCTCAGCAAGTAGCTCATGTTGCTGCGCTTCAGTTATGGTTGATACAATCTAAGGGGCAAAGATGATGTCCCCTTGAATAGGTCGAACTGGAATGGCTTCTCATGGTTCTTTAAAGTGAGATTGAGGAGTCTAATCAGTAGGAGTCCTCTTGGTTGGTTCAGACTGTTGCGATACGTTAAAGTACCACCAGATGGAGAGATCGACTAGCTGACTTCCATAGATCCCTTAGAAAGTTGAGTCAGGTTGATCCTGGAGGGCCCCTTAGGAGCACGAGACAGAACAGTAGCTGTCCGAAATGATTTTTTCTCATTGGCTTGCCAGTTCCCTTTAAGGACTTGGGAGGCATGATTGAAGAATTTTGGGAAAGAAGGAGAGGAGAGAATTTGCTGATTAAGAATGAGGGATAAAGCGAGTAGAAATAGAAGAGAATAGAGCGATTGAGAGCAACGGTTGTGACAGTGGCTGTACCACCAAGAATGCGTATACATACATATATATATATATATATATATATATATAGGTGAACGTGGGTGAGTGGTAAATGTGAGTGTGAGAGGAAAGAAGAGGGGGGGGGGGGAATAACAGTACATTATTAATTACCTAATTAATCACAATGAGACAATTAATCATAACAGAAACAATAAATCTGCATATATCATCGGTAACAAAAAGTACAATGTAACCGTAACGTTTTTGAAAGCATGCATACCTATACAATTATACTTACCAGGTGCACCTCTGATGACGTATTTCCTTCTGCAATATGATGATTATTTGTTTGCTGATGCTAGAGATTCAATCAAGTGGATTGCAAATGCCAAACTCATTCCTTAAGAATTCAAATGCAACTTTGTCTAGAGGTTTTATGAAGATGTTCGCCAATTGATACTTCGATTCCACAAACTCAATGCAGATATTGCAATTTCCCACATGTTCTCAAATAAAATGATGACGAATTTCAATGCTCGTCACCCTTGAATGCATAATAGGATTCTTCATAGGTTGATTGCATTTGTATTGTCACATTTGATCATTGTGCCTGAGCATTCCTTGGCATAATCACTCAATTGCTCATTGACCACAGGTGAGCGCCGTGGTTCTTGCCCAGCAAGCCCTTGCTGGCAATGGGTGAGGGTCGCGGCCCACCCCGAGCCATTTAGACCCACAACTTCCCTTCGACCAAGCTGGCTTACTTTGCTGACTTGTTGAATGAGGATGAGGATGGTGAGAACAAGGTGGAGACCGCCTACACAGAGCTCATGAAGAAGGGTAACGCCGAGGTCGAGTTGTTGGTCTGCAATTCGTGAGACGAGGGCACAGCGGATCATTGGATGGAGTGTAACCCCACTATGGTAAGAATCCTTTCAACTGCATGAGTCAGCTAGAGGCGGCTCGGCGTTGAACCCCACCCCACTTTTTCCTGGGCCCCGTGACCATCTTTTTTTTTTTTTTTTTTTTTAAAAAGAAAAGGAAAAGGGAAAAAAACTCAAAAAAATTATAAAATTACCCCAAAATGGTGTCATTTGAATAAAACCACATCTCTGGCTATTCCACCTCCACCTAGGATGGCTGATGATGATTAGATCTTACGTCAGTAATTTCTAGTCAAAATCAACCAAATAGATTTTTATTTTTATTTTTGAAAAATTTCATTTACTAAGCAAAGATGAGAGGCCTAGTAAATGGGCATCATTACATAAAAAGTCCAACAAAGTTTGAGGAGGAGATAAAACTCAATTCAGAGATAAGTAATTTTTCTTGTGGGCTTTGGCTACCCAGTCTTCAATAAGGTTGGCCTCTCTAAAGCAATGGATTATCTGAACATTTAAGAAGGCCCGCATTTTTTTCTTGCACTTACTAACAAGCGATTGAGTCTCCCAACTCAACTCTTCTAAACTGTTCATAGCTTGAACTAGTTGCAAATTGTCTGACTCAATAATAAGCATTTCGTGTCTTTTAGAAAAGAAGTAGTTGAGAGCCTGCCATAAAGCTAGGGTTTCAGACATCAAGGGGGGAGGCTCTGACCGATTCAGTCGTTCCTCCCACCATCCTCCCACCTGAATCTCTGCAAATGCAAGCTATGGAATTCCCCATCAAACCAAGTATGTACGTTCCATCTATGTTGATCTTATAAGCTCCTTCTAGCGGTAGAATCCATACCTAAGGTGTTTCGGCTTCTCGAGTTCCAGATCTGCCATTTTCATGGATCCTCAAACTTCCAGGTCTGCCGTTTTGAGGGATCTTCGAGCTATCAGCGCGTCGATGATCCAGTGCTCTGTGTCGAGGTCGCAGATCTCCCCTTCCCACTCTGCTTCCCGACCCGACATCTACTTCAGCTCTCGGCGGTCTGTTGCTCGGTCTCGGTTCACCGCTTCGCCCAAGGCTCAGCTCGCCGCTCGACTCGCTTGCTCTACTTCCCAATCTGTCATCTTCTCTGGCCAATCGATGGTCTGGTGCTCTGTGCCGAGGTCGCAGAGCTTCGCTTTCCACTCTACTTCCCGATCCGGCATCTACTTCGGCTCCCGACACTCTATTGCTCGTTCTCGGTTCACCGCTCGGCCCAAGGTGCAATCGCCCCTCAAATCGCCTTCTCTACTTCCCGATCTGACAACTTCTTTGGGTCCTGACGCTCTGATACCAAGTTGTAGCTCACCGCTTAGCCCTCTGTTTCCAGATCCGCCTATTTTACACCCAGTTCTACCAGCTGCTCGATGGTCCGATGCTCTAAGCCGAGGTTGCAGCTCTCCTCTTTCTAATCTGATGTCTGATCTGGCATCTATTTTGGCTCCCGGCGCTCGATTACCATATCGCAGATCATTGCCCGGTTCACTGCTCCCCTGTCGCAGCTCTGCATTTAGCTCTATGTTCCCTTTTCGGGCTTCTCTGCTTCCAGATCCGGTGGCTACTTTGTCTCTTGAACTGCTCGTCCTTGGATTCCAACGGTTGTAGCTTTTCAATGCCGCTTGAGATGAATCAATGATGGCCGACGCCTCTGGTTCTCTACCCCAAAAGATGGCCTGGTTTCGGGCCTTCCAAATATTCCATAATGTCGCAGCCACCAAGTGTAGGTTTAAAGGGTTAGTTGCCTTCTCTTTGAGTTTACAGAACCATTCTTCGATCCGTGTCAAGCCCTGACTTGATATGTTAATGTTCAGCACAGCGTTGTCCCATATTTGTCTTGTCCACAAACATAACAGGAAGAGATGCTCTACCATTTCCCTCTCATGACTGCATAATGAATATATGGGGTCAAGTAATATTTTCCTTCGGAACAGGTTATCCTTTGTTGGGAGACGTTATGGAATAAATTCCACATGAAAATTCTTATCTTGGGTGGAGTGTACAAAGTCTAAATATCTCGCCAGAGTGAGGGGGGAGGTTGAAACGAAGTTGTGGCTTGGTTCACATGACATTGCTCCGTATTCTTCTGGATGTAGCGATACCCACTTTTTACTATATATTTGCCTACTTGAGTACCGGTCCATACAAGCTGATCTTGTTCTGTTTGAGGTTTAATTGAGATAGTTAGGATCTCTTCAACTAAATATTCATCAAAGTGTGCCACTATGGTCATTTCGTCCCATCTGCCTTCCTCTTGATCAATAAGTTCCGATACCAAAGAGGGTTCATTAACATTTATAGGACCCTCAATAATACCTCTTTGCAACCATTTATCTTCCTTGATTTTAATCCAAGATCCATCTCCTACTTTCCACATGACTTGGGGTGCTATCGAATTTCTTCCTAAGACCAGGCTTTGCCATCCCCATGAAGGTCGAAGACCTTTGCTGCATGCCAAAAGTCCGTGTGAGGATAATATAGACCCTTAAACAAGCTGCTCCAAAGAGAAGATGTGTGTTGACCTAGCCGCCAAACCTGTTTCCCTAACATTACTTTATTGAAAGAAAGAAGATCTCTAAAACACATTCCACCTTTATCTTTTCTGGTCTTCAAGGTATCCCAGCTCTTCCAATGAATGCGTACTTTCTTTTCATTAGTCTTCCACCAAAATGAAGCAATTTTCTGTTCAATAACCTTGCAAATGGAAACTGGGATTTTAAAAACCGATATTACGTATTGTGGTAATGCTTGAACCACCGTTTTCAGCAAGACTTCTTTTCCAGCTTTAGAGAGTAGCTTTTCCTTCCAACTTTCCAATTTTGAGCTAATTCTCCCGAGGACCCATGCAAATATTTGTTTTTTTGACCCTCCCCAATATGAAGGAATACCTAGATATTTGCCAGTTTTGTCAATAATAGGAACCCACAATTCCCTTGCCATATTATCTTTCAAAGATTGAAGGTAGCCCTTACTAAAGAAGATTTCCGATTTGTTTAAATTAATCTCCTGTCTAGCAGCTAGACAATTTTGATTCAGAATCATGGCCAGATTTTGACATACAAGAATGGTGCCATTCATGAAAAAAATCAAATCATCAGCAAATAATAAGTGAGAAAAAGTAGGACATCTTCGATTTAGCCTAATACATTAAGACTTTTTGGACAATTTTGTCTCAAAAGAACACATAATAAACTCAACACTAGGTTCAAGTGGTTTAATATGTGTGACTTGCTCCATGGGGAGAGCAACGCATGATTTCGCTATAAATGAAGTGCTAATAGAGATTACGACCATACTTGAGTAACTCGAACACTCTCAGTTATCCCCTATCCCTAATTAAAGTAATACCCCAAACAATGTCGAGCCCTCATAATTCCTTGCAAGATAATATATCAATTTCACAAAAGCATGCACATATTTTACCGCAAGATTTATTAGCTCCCACACCAAAAGCCCCTTTTGGAGGCAATTCACCAAAAATAGCCACTTCTTTTATAGAAAAGATTTAGATACAAAATAAAAAATTATGCACTCAAATTAGAAAACAACTAAACTAGAAAATCTGTTCAAATTAGAAGATACACTTAAATCGGATTTCTTTTACTGGGTCAAAACTCATGATATAATCTCTATATATAGAGCTACAAAGATTTGAGGTCTCATTGAGAAATATAAGAACGAAGGATTGTAAATCAACCTCTTTTTTTGGTCGGTGATCGTAAACAACCTTATTAGCCCTATTTTAATGAGAAAATACAATTCGTCAGATAATTTTTTTTTTCCTTTGCCTACTTCTGCACCCACTTTGTATCGTACGAGAGTCATGTTTTGGTTTAGTATAATTAACTGATTCATGCTATACAGTGGGACTTGATTGAAACGCCACAAAGTCGGCTCATTTTTTGGTCCCTGATGAATTGTAATGATGGGGCTATAAATATCATGACTCATAAGCTACCTTCCATTCATCGAAGTAATTCTGTATCTCACGTATGCATCGACTTAGATACTAAAGTTGAACAAAAAGTTTTAATTGAATACTAACAAAAATTCGATATTTAAATGAGATGTAGTAGAATAATTAATTATTAAAACGTTTAACCAAAAAATTCGAAAAAGTGAGGAGAAAGATATTTTACAGGAGTCGCTGTAGTATTTACCCAGCTACTCCTACAAAGTGGTTTAAAGTTACAGCTAACTCAACAACTCATGCATCTGAGTTGGGTGGAGCCTATAAATGTTGAAGTTAGCCGTGTGCCATCATAAACCAATGACGGGCACACACTTGGCCTTTGATTGGTTCTACTGATGTTTCTAGAAATAAATTCAAAAGGGAAAGGGCCCAAAAAAATCAGCACAAGTCAGCATCAAGAAATTCGAGTCGTACACGTATACTTTTGAAGTCCAACAAGGGATTCGCACAAAATTATTACAGGGACCATGTCTTTTAAAGCGACGAACCACGCCCGTACACTCGAAATTTCAACAACTTCCTCAGTTGTCGTTCCGTATTAATTCCCTCGATGCACTTGCCAACAGATTTATTCCTATAATACCCACGAATGGTTTTAAGAAAACCACATGATGCTTCCTGCGAATCACGCTGCAATTTAATTTGCTCCATCGCATCAGCTGTTGCGACACTTGCGTTAAATTCCACAAAGAAAGAATTGCATGATCCTCTGTGCATTGTGATCAACGAGGGACTTGAGTCTAACTTGAGCAAGCAAACTAATTCACTACACGTTAACTTCAAGGATTATATACACAGACTTTGCATGAAAATTCTAAAAGTATACGACAAATATTAACAAAATCACACCGAATGTCAAGCGGTCAGGGGCGGCGCTTCCCTCAGCCTTCCCTTCAGTCCGTCCCGATTGGAACTTTTTTTTCATGCGGAGAACGATGACTAGCCAAAAAGAAGCCAATAGGAGTTGGCCAATTCACCATCCGGAGCGTTGGTTGGTGGAACATCATGTTAGTGAGCATGGAGTGGGTGGGACGCACCTAATGTAAGAGAAAAAGTTCTCTAAAGCATGACGTGCATGTAAAATTGTAGCGCAAAGGGTCTTGCATTCACTAGAAGGGTAATCTGGCAAAAAGCGGAGAGAAGAAATGGCTTCCAGACCAGGAATTCTCACCGAATGGCCATGGAAGCCCCTTGATCTCTTAATTCTGTTACTTGGCTGGTTTCAAAATCATTGTCTAAGGCTCTTTACGATACCGTGTCTATTACCCGAACATATATTAGAATTGTATGGATACATATTGTATGCATAATCTCTTTTCAGGCAAAAGTTATTCACTTGGTAGTGCCCCAGTTTGTTGTATTGTCGACATGTTACTGCAAAAATAAATTTTACTAGTTAGACAGCGAAGAGCCGTGATGATATGTCAATTTCAACATGCAGCAATTATATATCATACAAGAAACATATACAGACCTCCACAACAAACGAACATCAGGCAATAATCTTTCAATTTTATTTGCATAAGAGATGTATATGCACGTACTTGCAAACTTTGATTAGGCACTTGTCTTTCACTCTATAGTATGACTCACTTGTGATTGACTAATATTTGTTTGGGGTTTGCGGGGCATTAGAATAGTACGTGATTTTGGGCCCATGGATGGCTCATGAGACGTACTAATCCATTCCGAATGGACCCGGCGAGGGGTCTTGGGCTACTTCCTTGTATTCCATTTTATTCTGGGGAGTCCTAGTTCAGTCAGTTCTTACTCATTTTTTGGGTGAAATATGTTCTGTTTTTTTCACTGCAAGGATGACCAGATCTTGCTCAATGGGACTCTATTTTATGTGGATTACATGACAATCCCAGAAGCCTCTCACTTGCCACATTAAAAAACAAACGGTGTGATCATCACCGTCCTAATTCATGCCTTGGTCGTGAAATTCCTCTATTATTGGCTTCACCAAACCCTACACCATCATTTTCTCCACTCTTGCTATCATTCCCACCACCACTATCCATTGTCACCAAGCACATCTCATGTAAGTTATGTTACGCATCACATTTAACACAATTTCTTTAAGCCCATTACGCAATAAAAGGACTGCTGAACCATGACAACTCGATCTTTGAATGTGTTATCATGTCTTTTATGTTGAAAACCAGTTGATACTCCTAGACCAACGATCCACTGCAATTTCTTTTCACCCAAGTTAGAAATACTAAGATGATTTACAAAATTTGATTGGATCGCGCTTTGTGTCGCACTTCTCTTTGTAAAGATGGACATCTATTTATCCTATGGGATTATTGGCGCGTACGTGGTACTTAGCAAGCCCCAATAACTCATCGTGATTAGATAACTAACATACTCGTTGCATTTAAGTAAAGCTGGTTCTTATTATTTACATTTTGCTTCATTGATATAGTCAGACAAACTTTGATTATTATTATTATTATTATTTACCTTTTTTCTTTCTTTCACTTTTCTTTTTGCAACTGTGACTCATCCATTCATGGAATACATAGCGTATTTTATGCCATTCGCAATACCCTTGTTCACGATGTTGATCACAAGAACTACTTAGATGGCATCCCTCACTGACTACATCATGTGCATTGATTTCATGAACAACATGGGTCACTGCAACTTAGCTCATCACCGATTAGCTCTTCGCCAGATTTTCACCTTTCAAGTACTTAATGTACACTTCATCATAAGTCCCACAGTACATAATCTGATTTCGTTATATATATATATATATCCCTATTGTTTTCACACTATTAAAAGCATGAAAAGGGAAAGCCTTCAATGAATCATTTAAGTGATGTTGAAGAAATTTATTTATAAAAGGACAATTTGCAAAAAGAAAATTTTTAAGGGAAAATCAAAACTAGGGATAAAAATATATTAAGCATTAAACAGTTGTTCATTGAAAATGTCCTAGAGGAGCTTGAGCTCTTCTTTTTTTCTTTTTTCTTTTCTTTTCTTTTTTTTTTTGCAAATATGACGATAATATAAATATTTAGGGTGCGCTTTGTTCAACATTTTGAAAGTTCATTGGGCAAATGCAAAGCAACTTAGCCTAAAGGGCTTTAGGGGAAATGCAAAAACTGTTTGGAAATTCTACTTTTAGAACTTATTTTGAGAGAAATGTTATGTGGTAGAAAACACATTTGAAATGCCCATTTAGTGATTAATCTAAACTTTTGAATTTTTGTTTGTTTAAAATTATAAAAATAATGTCTGCGACTTTTTTAATTTATATTTGACAACAATGTTAAAGATGTTGTGTAGACAATTTTATTATAATTAAAATTTCTTTTTATGCTAAAAAATATCAAATGGAAAAATTTTACGTGCTCTCTTTCTCAATTACAAGAGGAATACTTTCATTACAATAAACATGGTAACAAATACTTCGAGGAAAGGAACTCATTATTCTTAAAAATTACAAACATCCTTAATTATTTCCTAAATTCATAGCTATTTGATCACGTAAACATACCATGTCAAATGCTACATCATCATTTGAAGCATTACCTTCCTCATTTATACCATCAAAATCTATTGTATATAAATTGGGATTCAAATCCACTCCAGCAAAATGCGCATCATTCACGGCATTTCTTCATCGATAAGTGTACAAAGTTATCGCTGCTATCATAATTTTCATTTGTTTTGTTTATGGAAAACTTGGCATACTCTTTAGAATCTCCCACTTCTTCTTCACTATGCCAAAAGCTCGCTCAATTTATTATCGTAGTGAGGAGTGAGCATAGTTGAACACTTCTTTATAACCTATCAATTGAGGACCTCATTGAAACTCAGGCAAATTATATCTAACTTATTTGTATGGCCTCAGATAACCCGTGGGATTTGGATATCCAACATCTACCAAATTATATTTACCTACACAAAAACGTTGTAAATATATATATACGACACGTACATATATTAATGTGTAAAAACCATTAATTAATGAACCTTTCAAAGGATGAGGAAATTGTAAATCATGTCTCTTAATGGCTTCATAAAAGATACGAGTATCATGAGCCATTCCCTCCCAACAAGCCCAAACATAAGTAAATTCCATGTTAAAATTACACTCGGCCATTATATTATGTGTCGGTGTTCCTTTTTTATCGATAAAATGAAGTTGCTCACTCATAGGACCATCACTGGAATATGAATACTATTTATAGTTCAATGCAGTCCTAAAACAAGAACAAAACTATTATTTTATTTATATTAGTTCATCTTTTCAATTGTATAATCATAACTTACCTTATAATGTGGAAAAAAATGTTGTATTATTCTTGATCTTATTTAGAACTTTCCTAAATTGATGATCGGATGGTTAGATCAAATCTGCTCCCATTTCACATGCTTTATCCTAAACTAAGCTAAATACTTGCATATCGTTTCCTCAAAATGCTAAAAGCATTCTTGTTCTAACTTATTATCTATAATTATGTCCTAAAATATGAAAAAACAATCTTAGCATTGGCAACATCAATATTCCTATCGTGTCATTAAATTATGCATTAAATTCTTAAACACAATTCTATCCATTCTAGACATTCGATAAAACCTTTCAAGATTAGCATCCATGCCCATCAACTCTCTTAACCATGCATTTCATGTATATGATGAGGTCATGCACGGTATTTTTGACCATATGTTGCTTGATAAATACCGTAGGTATGCGTAGCTGCACAAAGTTGCCAATATTCCTCTTCCTCTTTTTAATAGCTTTCCCTTTCAGGAGAATTATCCATAACTAGTTAAAGTAACAAAATAGAATTAGAATAAGAAATATAACAAATTATCTAAACTATCCATCAACAAAAAACACTTATCAATATCATATACATATATATATGCAAACTCCACTTGACAAAAAAAAACACCAATTGGAAACAAGTCTCACAATATAGCATAATTATGTCTCGCCAACTAGTACAAATAAGTAGTACAAATATGTTTCACATTACAACATTACATATAAAAAAATTCAAATAAGTAGCAAACATCTTAGTGACAATTACGCTATGCAAACTTATACTTGAGCAATGTGACTTTTTCTTGATCACCATCCAAGTTTATGAAGATTTGCCTATTATCTTTCTTTTCTGAAAAATAATCTAGTGCAAGAAAGTATAACTCTTGGTCTTACTTAATCTTAGGTATAGCTTTTGACGTCTCTATGAGTTTTTTGTAAGGATCAAACTCTTTGGGATAGCTTCTATTTTCAATAGCTGAACAATTTATCTCCATTTGCATTGCTAGCTTATTAGCTATACTCAATTTCTTTTGTTTCTGTCCTTAAAATTGCCTCACCGTACTCTACGACATTCTTTTATTATTTCAAGGTTGTTCATGAGTCTTTTCACCCACATCGTACTATATTATCATCAGTAAATCTTGCACAATCACCGATGTTAAATTGTGTGGCCACAATATCCTTATCAACACATAAGCCTTTTGTGAGATTCCATATGATGCTTCCAGTGACAACAATATCTCCAAACATTCTATCCAATAAAACTTGAAGATCCGGATGTATATCTTTCATTCTAAAAGCTCTAACCTTAGGATTTTCTTGTTATAATAAACATTTTTGTGAGTTTTATAGAAAAAATATGATCTTAAAAAAATTAACAAAAGAAGGAAAAAAAACAAAAAAACCTAAATTTTACTCTCCCACTATTCATCACTTGTATCAATAGTATTCTTTTTTGGATCTCATCCTAATCAGTTTCCTTTAGGATCATTGTCCTCCATCTTTTCCAATCTTTCTTAAGATTATCCCACTTACTCTTCATTTAATTTTTATCATATTTTTTGCCCGTTAGATCCTCAAACTTCTTAATTATTTATCCATCCCTTTTGTTGTTTGCAGGACGATTGCCATTGTCAATTTGTTCAACGCACAACTTACAAAAGGTTTCAACATCTTCAGGGCTCCAAAATGCTTTTTTCGTTTGATGAACTTGCCATCTACCAATAAATGCAACATAAACAAATGCATGAGTTTAAGGACAATAGACAACATATGCAATCCACACTGAACTGCTTTTTTCAATTTTAGACATTTGTAACCTCGTGCTAAATTCAAGATTAAGTAGTTAAGAGACAATAACTTTAAAAGATGTCAATCTGAACTCAATCTCCGTACATTTGAAGATGAGATGAGAGGGATTTAGTCCTGCATTGATTTGATGCTCATAGCCTTAAGTTAGCTACTACATTATGCCGGTGGTAGGTCGATAAGCATTCCAGTAATGACCGATTGTGCCTCTTCCGAGAGCAATCTTCATTTTTATGTACTTTTTCTTGGTGCGGGGTGTTAGACACGATAGCGTTCTTTCTTTAGCATCTACAATATTCAATTATAGCAAAGCAATCGACAAGTGATCATGGATGATGGAGAAGGAATAATATGGTGGCAGAAGATGTAGAGAAAGGCTTTCACATTAGAGGAGTGTATTAGCATAACAATCTCTAGATGATCATAGGGTAAAGCAGCATTTTCACATTTTTGACTTGAGCCTAGAGCAGTGCAAAGGAGATCGGATCGATTGGGAGCTGAAATAGGAATTGAATAAAATTTAACTTAGTGGTCATTTTGAAGCATAGAGCTGAAGAATAAGAATCTCTGAAAGACCAAAATTGAATCCCACTAAGCGAAATGAAAGAAATTAATGGGTGAGGAAAAGGTTAAGAAGCTGAAAAGAAATTGAACGAAAGATGGAAGAAATAATAGGTTTGGAGCTACAGCTCTATAAAAAGGAAGAAAAAAGAAACAAGACCAAATTCTTTTCACAAGCAATTAATAGATGGACACAAATGGAGGAAACTATTAGGTTGACGAGATTAGGAACCAGCGCTGCTTCCTCTACCTACTCATCGCTTTCTCATTGCCACCACCAAACACAACCTATAATCCATGACTCTCACTAACTTTCAGCCTTAGTGAAGCTAGAACATTTATACGCCATCTCATTCCCCAATTAGATTTTTCCCTAGCAAGAAAATAGTCTATTATTTAGAATCCCAATTCACTAGTCACTAAAAAGCCGAAAAGAAACTGGGACATACCGAGAGAAAAATTATGAACAGAAAACTCAAAGCCAAACAATTTGGGTCAAAAATAATGAGCAGATAAAAAACTCCAAGACAAATACAATTCATAACAACCACAAATGGAAATCACTATCGCCATCACTGAAAACTCAATCATTGCAACAAAAACGACAAGCACGATGAAAAAAGAAGGAGGGCTCTTGTTACTTCTCAGATCTAAGCTATCGGAAGTGGACCCACCAGACGGAAGGGGGAGAGGAGAGCCGTACTTGCAAAGGATGAGCACTTGAGTGAGTGAAGGAAGAGCGCAGTCAAGCAAGAAGCAGTCATCACGAGGGAGAGAACGATGGAAGGGTGTAGAGCTATGGAATGGTGCGGAGAGAACGAGATCCACGGTTTTAGTTTTCAAAATGAGTAAAAGTGGTTTTTCAGTAAAGTTTTGAGGACAAAATAGGCAACTTACTAATTTTCATTAAATGAGCCCTTCTGCATTTTGAAAATGCTAAAAGCTCAAAATAAGTCCCCACCTGCCTTGAGTTTTCAATATTCTTAATGCTAACTTTCACTTGAAAACCTCTAGGGAGATGGTTGCCAAACACCCCAATTTTTCCCCAATGGGCTTTGTGGTTGCAATGGGCTTTTAAAATGCTAAACCAAATGCACCCTTAAGAGTTCTTAAACAAAGCAAATCCCAAAGGGATTGAGGAGGTCAGACTTCCCAAGAAGAGAGCAAGAAATTTATTCTACAACCTTTAGCTACCGAATCCGCTGCACATTTTTTGAATCGGCCATGATGGGCCAAGGAGATATTTTCAAAAGAGCCCAACAAGAATTTAGCCTCCTCCATTATAGCCTTAATTTCCTACCACACGTGATCTTCTTTGACCATCGCATGTGCAAGCTCAACACAATTAGTTTCCAATTGTAGACTTTTCTCTTTCTTCGACTAAAGCAGCTTCAAAGCTTTGGGCATGGCCAATGCCTCCGTCTAAATCGCCGACGAGGCTGGAACATTTTTAGTGAAACCGTCAGGAAAGGTCCATGTAATATCTCAAATAACCCCCACAATGGCACATTCCTTAGCTCCTTCAACATAACCTCGGGTGCACCATCTAGGGTTTAGCTAATGGACTATTAAGCCTAAACTTAGTTTGGGCTCTCCCAAGTCCATACCAATTCGTGACTTAGGTTCAAGTATTTAGCATGCAAAAGATTATTAGCCAGGAGTTGCCACTAATCTATTCTTTGGTAGGTCAATTAGAAACCCAAGTAAAGTAACGGGAGATTTATATTATTTCTGCGAACCAAAGATTGTGAGTTCGAGGACTTGGTTACATTAGATTTCTCTAATACCATTTTGGTATCATTCTTTTTATTTTCAAAAAAAAAAAAATCTTTGCAAGCTGTTGATGCCTTAATTTTTATTTAGGTTAAGTTTTTATTTTCTTTATTTTATCTTTTTTAGATAATAAATAAACAAATAACAGAAAAAAACAGAAAAAACAAGAAAAGCAAAAAAAAACAAAAAAAGCAGCCCCCCTTCTTTTTTTTCCTCTCCCTCGCGCGGGCCCCCCCACGGCCCAGCCCGCGCGACCTTCTTCTTCCTCCCATCTTCTTCTTCCTTCTTCTTCTTCTTTCTTCTTCTTCCTCGCTCCTCCCTTTCTCCGCCTCTGTATTTCACGTGCATCAACGCCGACGTGGGAAGGACAGCCTACGGCCAAGGAGGGTAGGCCGACGTCGCCCGAGATGACGGATCTCGGGCGCCATTAATGGCTGCCTTCAATGCCGAGCACGCCTCGCTGGATAAGCTCGGATGGGACGTCGGTCCAGCCGAGAAAAATCGGTCGGCAAGCCGAAGGCCGGCGATTGAGGCCCTCCGTCGACCGGACTCCCCCTCGCCTATAAATAGGCCTCTCCCGACAACGGCAAAGGGCACGCCGAGAACGATCGAAGGCTGCAAAGCTTTGTGCTTCCTACTGAGAGACTTCAGAAAGGGGGCCGAGGACAAGCAAAGCCTAAATCCGAAGGCTTACGGCCAAAGAGAGAGAGAGGCCAGCTGAAGCTCAGGGTCCCCTGAGAGACTTCGGGGAGCTCAAGTGCAAGGCCGGCCGTGGTGTAGTGAGCTCGGAGGGGTCCCCAAGAGATTTCGGGGAGCTCGAAGCGCGAACCCGAGAGAGAGAGAGAAGCCGCGGAGAAGATTTGCGTGGGTCTCGCCGTTATCACCGCCCCCGTCGCGTCGTTGCCACGAACAGGTATCGCGATGTCGCCGTCGCCATCGCCATCGCCATCGCCATCTCCCTCTTTGTAATCCAGTCATCGTCGCCATAGCCACCGTAGCCGCCGTCGCCGCCGTAATGCTCCCGTTTTCCCCCCTTTGGCGCCGCGGATTCGCAAACCCTAGGGTTTGCGATTTCCGGGTCACGAAGCGGATCCGAGTTTGGAAAACCGGGTAGGGATTCCGTGATTTAAGGGGCGGCGGAAGCCGGGTCGGGGTTCGGGTCGGATCCGGGTAGGGTTTCGCTTGGGAGCGGGTTGGGAGCGGGTCGTGGGCGGGTTGTCGGAGCCACGGCGTCGTCATATATAAAAAAAAAAAAAAATGAAAAAATCTGAGGCCCGCGTCCCACGTTCGGGTCGCCCCGGGTTGGACCCAACCCACGGACCCGACCTAGGTCGGCTTCTTTTTTTTTTTTTTTTTTTAAAAAATAAATATATATTTTAATAACTAAATAGAAATAAATAATTTATTTTCAAAAAAATCAAAAAAATCAAAAATACTTTATTTTCTAAAAAACATTAAAAATATTAAAAATATTTTTTTTCCAAAAAATCAAAAAAATAAAAAATATTCCATATTTTCCAAAAAATGCCAAAAATCCAAAAAAAAAAACCAAAAATTCATGAAAAAGCCAAAAAAAAATTCAGAAAAAAGCCAAAAAGACTTGTATTTTCTAAAAATACCAAAAAAATCCAAAAATCCCTTTTATGTCCAAAAATTAGAAAAAGACTCAAAAAATTTTTCCTCCAAAAAATGCATGGAAAATCCCTCGAACATCCAAAAAACCTCAAGGTTTAAACAAGATTAGGTACCGAAAGGGCATTAGTGATTAACTAGTGTAATCAAGTCCCCGATCCTAATTTCTCTGGTTGCGCGGAGAGCGAGTTTTCTCCCGATACTTCGCTTAGGTTTTCTAATCGACCCACCCCAAATCGATTAGTGGCGACTCCATTTTTAAAATTAATTTATAGGTTAAAAACTTAAACTATTAAAGTCGTGAATTGGTGGACTTGGAAGAGTCCGGGCATAACTAATTTCTGCCGAGCCATTAGCCTCCTTAGGCACTCGTACTCGATTGCGAGCACCGAAAAAAAAAGAGATCGCGACAGCTTGGCGACTCCGCTGGGGACATTTGAGGACTTAGGCCATTTTATTTTGTTTAAGCACTTTACTGACTTGTTTTATTTTTTTCTTTATGCAGGTCAATAGCCTAAATGTTTATTTTAATTTTGGTTAAAATAGACTGTTTTGTGATTATAAACTATTGTGCATGATTTACTGTTTTAGCACTATACATGGCACACACAACCCGGTCGCCGGACCTGAGCTGCCATAGGATTTCTAGGATGGTGTTAAGAAAGATACGACCTCGAACGCGAGACTGCGATGTAAAGGTTGCCTTTCTTTTCCCCGAATTTCTCAACCGAAGTTAGGAGGATATACTGCTAACGCGAGACTGCGACAAGCGGATACCCTTTTAATTTCAACAAACCTTCTCAGTTAGAAATCGAGCCACACGTCCCATCTGTATGTCCATGTGCTTGCCATTTTCTTTAAAAGCAAAGTAATTTATTTACTTTTACTCAGTCTTTTCTGGCTCATGGCAAAATAGGGTCAGGTTGTGTATTTCCCTTTCTTATATGCGATGGGAAGATTTGATATCCAGTTCATTCCTACCCCAAAAGGAGAGCTTCTCAAATGGTGGAAGCAGTTAATCAACTCGGCCAAGAGTGCGTCAAAGCAAGAATCGGTCATCTCCTCCCATTGCTCCAAATCAATATCCACTCGGGGTCATGCAAGCACTACCACATTTTGGTGCCCCTGAAGCATCCACCTTCATGTTCGGCAAATTTGAACCGACTCCGACTTTAGAAGAGTACAGTCTCACCATAGGAATGCCTCTGGGAAGCGAGCTTGCCAAGCCACCAATCGGCATTGACCCTGTGGTTAGTCTATCGCGGTTTCTAAAAAATCATTCGGTAAGAGAAATTGTTCAAGCCAACAACAATGCTTTTCCACTATCATCTTTAACTGAATGCTTTGAAAAAAAATCAATGACCCAAAAAGCCAAGATCTTCCTCTTAGCATTCTTTGGATTTATTATCTTTCCCCATTGAAAGAATGCTATAAATCCTTCAATCACATGGGTGATAAATCAAGTCATTTTTGGAGCAGGATATGTGAACATGGTTTTAGCCGAAACGTTTTTATCCCTTAATCATTTTAAAGAAAAAAAAGAAAAAATCATAAGGGCCGCCTCAGAAATTTTACAAATGTGGTTCTTTTCCCATATCAAAGGATTTGGGCACCTCATGCAAATATTTGAAATCAATGAATTCAAACACCCATTGCAAAAGTTTCAAAGCTTGGAAAAATACTCTCCCAATGAGGAATATTCTCAATGGATTAACTTATTAAGAAACCCTGTCCCCGAGATATTCCTATGGCGAGCTAAGTGGTTCATGGCAGGAAAGGTGTGCTTTGCGCTTAATTATTACAACCCCATCCCATTGCTGGGCCTCTCCGGAGCTACCTCATATTATCCATATAGGGTGGCTCATCAATACAGGGTCCTCCAAGAAATCCCGCCACCGCTCAAATCAGGATTGTTCCGAATCCTTTTCACCCGTACAGACTACAACTACTTGGAGGAGATCCGCATAATTCAGAATGCATGGAGTAGATGTCACACTGAAAAGATTGTTATACCTAGAAGGTTGAAGGGGCAGGAAAAAGCTCATCATGCATCCACATTCTACATCCTCAACCATGTAATTCCCGAGGAGCTGCAACCAGTAATCCCCGATGTAGTTGATAAACTTACCCTGCAAGGGCGAATCGAATCTCTTGAAAAGAGCTTAGAGACAAGTAAGAGACACGTATCGAAGCTAGTACGAAGAAGCAAGCAGCTTCACAAGACTGGAGCTTCCCATCGCATATAAAAATGGGCAGCGGGACTTTTGATGTAAATAATGTGAATATCTAAGGTCGTTTTGACTTGTGTAAAGAGCCCTTTTGGCATTGTATAAATCTCCTATTAATAAATAAGAATGACTCGACCCTTGCCATGAGCCAGTTTTCCATGTGTTTCCCTCGTTTACGTTTTCTCCATTTTCTGTGCTGACAAGTAATCACATCATAGTCATATTCGCCAAATCCAAAAGCTAGAATGGCTGAAGAAAATGTACCAAGCCGTGTCAAGATTATGGAAAGTGAAATGAAGCAGGTCTTCAATGTGCTTCAACAACTCTCAAAGCGAGAAGATTCCATCCAAGGAAAATTGGCTCCCCGCCTCAATCGAAGTATTGTTACCGTAATCATCTATCCGAGGTGACCAAGGAAGAGATACCGATGATAACATGCCCGAATTGGAGGATGATACGCATCAAATCATAGTTGAGAAAGCAAAGCCCAATAGTTTGTCTAAGACTGAACATGACAAACACCTTGAGAAACTTGAAGAGAGGCTAAAACAATTGCAAGGCCTTCAAGATCCTACTCCAACAGACCTCTCCATCTACTCTAAGGTCAAAATGCCAGAAAAATTCAAAATGCCTGAGTTTGAGAAGTACGATGGCACGACTTGCCCAAGGGCTCACTTGCAAATGTATTTGGTTTGAATGACCCAGTACGTTAATAATGTACCTTTAATGATCTAGTTGTTCCAATCAAGCCTGGTAGGTCCCGCCTTGAGGTGGTACATCAAAAAGAACATAAACCTCATCGAGACATGGAGTGAAGCAAGTGAGGCATTCCTCAAGCAGTACAAATTCATAATGGACATTACCCCTTCTCGTGAGGATCTCGATCGCACGGAAAAGAAAAAGCAGGAATCTTTCAAAGAATATGCTATTAGATGGAGGAATCTCGCCGCCCAGATCAGTCCTGAGCCAACTGACTTTGAATTGAGAAAAATGTTCATCAAAACCCTCCCTTATGAATACCGCAATCAGATGGTGACTACGATCACTGAATCATTCAATCAACTCATTCCAATGGGAGAACAGATTGAGACAGGTTTAAGGAACGGCTGGTTCACTGAGCCTGCACCTGTCAGCAGAAGGCTCAATATGAAAAAAGATAAAGAACCCCTGATTGATGTCAATGACACCTACACTACAAACACCGGTCACCTCCCGACCGTTCAAACAAACACAGGCCAACAACAGACTAATAGCCGTCCACCCCAGCGCTACAACAACCGAAGACAATTCATTCCACTTCCTGGATCTCCCTCCCAGGTTTTGGCAATCCTCCGAAACAAGAGCCTCCTTTCAACTGAGCCAAGACGACCCAACGCGGAAAACTTCTCCAGCTATGACCCATCCAAAAAATGTGACTATCACATGGGAGAAGTAGGCCATTCGACTGATGAGTGTTTCGTCCTTAAGCATCGGATCCAGAACCTGCTGGATACTAAGGCCTTCTTATTCCAAACTGCAAAACCAAATGTTCAAAGCAATCTGCTCCCTGAGCATGCTGACAAAGTAAACATGATATTCAGTTCTGAAGCCGGTCAAATCAGAAATGTCAATGCACATATTGTTGACATCTATCGAGGGCTAGTAGAAACCGGGTATTATCCGGATGATGAAAGACCACCCTTTGCAATAATGGAGGAAAGGGTATTAAGAATGATAGAGGCCGGAATAATCGTGTACACCGGCCACGTTAGCATAATTTCTACCATATCGCAAGTCCTCATCGACTGGGAGGAAGAATTTGCCGTGCTAAATGCGGAAAAGGAGAAGAAGGATTCCACCTCACCTGAGAGTGTCTTTGAAAGGAAAGGAGCCATTGTTCAAGCATCAACAGCAGAAACAGCTATAGTCACCGAGATCCCCCAACCTTACAAATACGAATGCAACAATGCAGCACCATGGTCTTATGACCTTGATGTTGGTTTAGTCACGAGATCTGGGCGAACCTATGCTCAAGCAAATACTCAGTCTGCTAAGCCCGTCACTGACGAAGAAGCTAAGGAGTTTTTGGCCGTAGTTAAGGCCAACGAATATAATGTGGTGGAACAGTTACGAAAATTACCAGCACAGATCTCTCTGCTGGAATTGCTTCAGACATTTGTCAAGCACCAGAAATCCCTCATGAAAGTAGTAAGTGAAGTACATGTCCCTGAAACGATTGAGCATGACAAACTCGAGGAATTTGTCAGTACAATCCTTCTAAAGGATCAAATGGCATTTTCTGATGAAGAAATTCCTGAGGAGGGTAGAGGACACACCAAGGGCCTCTACATATCAATCAAGTGCAACGCATCTCACGTCACTTGAGTACTGATTGACAATGGATCTGCTCTTAACATATGTCCACTAGCGACACTCTGTCGCCTTAAAATAGAGAGATCATGGATCCAGGTACCCAAGACTTCTGTTCGAGCATTCGATGGAACAAAGAAGGAAACATTGGGAGAGATCGAGCTTGACATTCAAATTGGCCCAACCATATTCAAAATTTTGTTCCAAGTGATGGATATCCCCACTGCATTCAATTTCCTCTTAGGGCGCCCATGGATCCACGTCGCAGGAGCAGTACCTTCGAGCCTTCACCAAAGTGTAAAGTTCGTGGTTGGAGGAAAACCGATCATAATCCGAGGAGAAGAAGATCACCGCATCTACCACGAGACGGCCATCCCTTATGTTGAACCTAGTGACAAAAGCGAAGCTAGCTATCAATCGTTCAAACTCGTGTCTACTATACACGAAACTCGAGGGACTTTGCCCCTCGTCCCCGAGATATCAAGCACTGCAATCATGGTAGGAAAAATCATGGTTGGACACGGTTTTCTTCCAGGACAAGGGCTTGGTAGGAGAGGCCGGGGCATCCGTCGCCCTATTGAAGCCCCGAGGAGACCTTATACTATCGGTTTAGGATATTCCCCGGATAGAAAAGCAAAGAAAAAAGTCGGCCTTGTATATCCCTGTCTCAAGGAAACTTTCCCATGCCCAGCCAGGATGATGCATGAGGAAGAGGAAGTGAATACTTCAAAATGGTTCAACCCCGGAAGCGCAAAATTGCCCATAATCTAGGAAGACACAACTTGGCCCTCACTTATAAAGAAGGAGGGGTCAGATGACACGACCACCATGTTTGAGGACATTTTCATAGGTGCCATTGAGGAGGAGCAATTAGAAGAGACAGGCGATAACTTCTCGTTTATCCAGCTTCAACACCAAGTCGAAGAATTACGCAAGACTGTACACCATTTGACGAAAAACTTCGCTCAAGTTACCCATGCATTCCGCTCTCGTCACAATGAGGAATTGGTAGTAAATGAAGAGGACCCTACTGACACGATCTGGCAAGGGGCTCGGCTACCCCAGTCCTCAAGAAACACCCGGCCATATTCACCTCTTCCTAAATCAATGGCCATTATTTTCCCCATCCTCCTAGAGCAGGGGATAATCGGCAGGGAACTGAGCCATCCTACTCCCGAGTACTTTCTTGATTACGATCCATCCAAGCAATGTGATTATCATTCGGGGGAATTAAGACACTCGCTAGATGACTACACCATTCTAAGAGACAAGGTTCAGGACCTTTTAGATGATGGGGTATTCACGTTCCGCTCTCCGTGGCTGTGCTTTGGCAAGGATCACCTCCTCGTGGTACCCAGCACCCGTACCATGTTCCCTGAGCACGCTAAAGAAGCACGTAGAGGAGAGGCAATCATGGACACTTTGGGCCAACCAAGTGGTAAATTTGACTACTATGTCAATTATTCAATCCCCCAAAGTTTCTATGATCGTCATCACAACATCATCCCTGATGGATGGGAAGGCATGGATGATCTGAAATCCGCAAGGCCGGGAGCAAAGGAAGACGTGGCTGGCGACTGGTATAAAGACTTCTTCGTAGGCACTATCGATGAAGGACCGTAAGGGGAAATGGGTGCAGACCCGCTCGAGTATAATCCTTTTTAATTCCTTTGGATACTCCCTACGTGGGAACCTGTACATATTTTTTAAAGTCTGGCTTGTTTTGTTTTCAACATCAGTTCCACTCAAGGAACTCTTTTTTGAAATCACCATGTAAATCCGTCTACTAATAAATAAAGTTGAAAACATTTTGAGGGCATGAGGAGACACACCAAACCGGCCCGTTGATGATAGCAAGCCGTCAAATGAAAGAAGAAATCTGAGGCCCGGGTCTCCTCATGTTTCCTTATCCTAAATCTTCAAGAACAATTTATCACATTTTCAAAAGAAAGAAGCATGCGTGCTACTAACCTTATTTGTTCCCTTAGCCTATCTACTCTATGACACAAGAATAATCTAGCGTCAGGCGAGGATATGGGAACGGTCTAGACCAACACCGTAAGTAGCCATGATAGCAATTCTGACGACTCAGATGATGATTTTGATAATTCCGACAAAATTCAACGGAATTGGAAGCGCCACGAAGAAGCAAGGCCCCCTACTACTGAAGACACCGTCATTGTCAATTTAGGCAGCACAGAAGGTCCAAGGGAGATAAAGATTGGCGCGAACCTTCCTAAAGAAGAAGCTGCAAGCTTAATTGCCCTCCTAAAGAGGTATCAAGACATATTCGCATGGTCATATGCCAATATGCCAAGCCTCGATCCAATGATCATGGAGCATAGCTTGCCAACCAACCCTGATGTAGCCGCCAAGAAGCAGCGGCTAAGAAGAACTAAGCCTGAGTTGTCAAAAAGATTGAAGAAGAAGTAATGAAGCTCCGGAAGTAGGCTTCCTCGAAGTCTCGCAATATCCTAATTGGGTAGCAAACGTTGTACCAGTGAAGAAGAAAGATGGTCGAATCCGAATTTGTGTCAACTACCGTGATTTAAACAAAGCAAGCCCAAAAGATGATTTCCCATTACCTCACATAGACGTTCTTGTGGATAGTACTGTTGGATTTAAACTTTTCTCTTTCGTGGATGGATTCTCAGGATACAACCAAATAAAAATGAAGGAGGAAGACAAGGAAAAGACTGCATTCATTACTCCATGGGGAACTTTTCACTATAAGGTCATGCCTTTTGGCCTGAAAAACGCTGGAGCAACTTACCAACGTGCCATGGTCACCCTTTTTCATGACATGATGCACAAAGAAATTGAAGTATATGTTGACGACATGATCGCCAAAACCAGACATGGAGAAGACCATGTGAAGACCCTGGAGAAATTATTCGATCGACTTCGCTAGTTCAAGTTGCGCTTGAACCAAGCAAAATGTGTGTTCATGGCAACTTCTGACAAATTACTTGGGTTCATTGTGAGCTGTAAAGGGATAGAAGTAGACCCGTGAAAAACCAAGGCGATATTTGAGATGTCTCCTCCCTCGACTGTAAAAGAAGTCCGAGGCCTCCTGGGAAGATTAAATTACATTGCGCGATTCATTTCACAGCTTTCCGAAACTGCAAAACCTTTCTTTAAACTTCTCAGGAAGGATGCACAAATCAAATGGGATGACGGCTGCCGACTGGCATTTGAAAATCTAAAACGGTACCTGATGAAGCCCCCGGTTTTAGTACCCCCGACTCCAGGGCACCCTTTGACCCTCTACCTTACCATCAACAGTGAATCGCTAGGTGCAATGTTGGCACAAAAAGGGCCCCATGATGGAAAGGAGTGAGCCATTTACTATTTGAGTAAAAAGTTCACCACGTCAAAACAAAACTACTCCAAATCAGAAAAAACATGCGCTGCATTGGTATGGGTGTTGCAAAAACTCCGGCAGTATACCTTGCATTACCAAACATTCCTTGTGGCTGAGAGTGACCCAATCAAGTATTTGCTCGGTTGCTCGGCCTTGGTGGGAAAATTGGCCAAATGGCAAATCCCGATCTCGAGAATTCGACATCCGGGTGATGTCGCAAAAATCAATTAAAGGTCGGGTGATTGCTGATATGTTAGCAGATTGCCCTAAAGAAGTACGTGAGAATCATTCCCCAGACAACCGAATTTCAACAATAGAAAATGACACATGGACTATGTTCTTTGACGGAGCTGTAAATTTGTCAAGTTCAGGCATCGGGGCAATCTTGATATCCCCAAATGGGCAACATTATCTTGTGGCTGCAAAATTGATGTTTCCATGCACCAACAATATAGCCGAATATGAAGCATGCATCCTCGGCCTACAAGCAGCTATTGGAATGGAAGTGTCAAAACTCAAAGTGTTCGGTGACTCCGCCTTAATTATCCTCCGGATCGTGGGCGAGTGGAAGACAAGAGACGCCAAACTAGTGCCTTATCACGACTACTTGGAAGAATTGGTAGGGGAATTCCAGGATGTCTCATTTGAATACCTACCTAGAATTCGTAACCAGTTTGCCGATGCACTAACAACACTATCATCTATGTTGCAAGTAACGAAAGGGTTAGAAGTAGAGTCTTTGAAGATTGAAGTCCTAGCAAGACAGGCCCACTGTATGACTATAACTAAAGAACCTGACGGAAAACCCTGATATTACGATATCATGAAATATGTCCAAAAACATGAATTCCCTAAAGAAAGCACTCCCTCTGATCGAAAATACCTAATGAAAATGGCTTCAAGGTTCTTCGTCAGCGATGAAAATTTGTACAAAAGATCATATAACTCAGTCCTGCTAAGGTGTGTGAATGCAAATGAAGCTACACAAATAATGCAAGAAATACATGGGGGAGTATGTGGCCCTCACATGAATGGATGTATGTTGGCCAAGAAAATAATGAGATTGGGCTATTACTGGTTTCCCTTAGAGAGCGATTGTGCTCAGCATGTGAGAAGCTGTCATCATTGTCAAATTCACGGGGACAAGATAAATGTCCCTCCAACTGAATTGCATCAGTTATCTGAGCCATGGCCATTTTCAATGTGGGGCATCGATGTAATTGGTCCAATCAATCCGAAGGCGTCAAATGGGCACCGGTTCATTTTGGTCGCAATTGACTACTTCTCAAAATGGATCGAGGCCGCATCCTATGCAAGCATAACTGCACGAAACGTTATGAAGTTCATCAGACGTGACATAATCGCCCGTTATGGCATACCGGAAGCTATCATCACCGACAATGGGTCAAACCTGAACAATAAGTTGATTGATCAATTGTTTTCTGAGTTCAAAATTCAACATCTGAACTCATCTCCTTATCGTCCACAAATGAATGGAGCCGTGGAAGCTGCCAACAAGAACATCAAGAGAATCCTATCCAAGACAGCTGAAAACTACCGCGACTGGCATGAGAGGTTACCCTTTGCACTAACAGCTTATCGAACTTCGATTCGAACTTCCACTAGGGCAACGCCTTTTTCCCTGGTTTACAGCATGGAGGCGGTTTTACCTGTAGAAGTAGAAATCCCTTCCCTGCGAATTTTATCCCAAGCAGGATTGTCCAAGGAAGAATGAACACAACAAAAGCTTGAGCAACTAAATATGATCGACGAAAAACGACTGAAAGCCCTCTGTCATGGTCAGTGTTACCAGCAGAGGGTAGCTCGATCGTTCAATCAAAAGGTGCGACCTAAGCACTTCGAGGTAAACGAGCTAGTCTTGAGAAAGACGCTGCCAATCTTTCCAAAGCCCGGAGGCAAGTTCGCCCCAAATTACAAGGGTCCTTATGTAATAAAGAAGATATTCCCCGGAGGAGCCTTGATCCTAACTGAGATGGATGGGCGAGAATTCTCTAAACCAATTAATTCCGATGCTGTAAAAAAGTACTACCCTTGAAAGATGTTTATTGTCCGGCATTGCCAAGCACTTCTCTATCAGAATGAAAATGCCTATGCACCTTTATATATGAGTGATGTATTTACACCATCATAAAAATCCGTTTAGATGATCCAACAAAGAAGAATGAATGATAATCACCAGCATTTAAGGAAATGTCGAAAATCAAGTAGCAAACTCGATGGCATAACTTGAGCAAATCGACATTACCCATGCAGACGTGTAAGAGTAATCCATGTCAATTTTGCCCAGCTCAGAGTAAAGGACGCGTCATTCAAGAACCAGCCTGGTTAGAAGGAACCTTCTGTCTCAGTCAACAATCTTAGAATCTGAAAGCCTCACTTCTTGTTTCAGACACATGCTCTTGCAAGAAGTAATTGCTTTTAGAAAACTGGAAATTTTTATTGTCCATCTCAAATTCCATAGAAGCTTGAGGTACATGACTTTGCTTGATCAAAGCCAGAAAAAAATTCCACAGAAGGAAAGCGTTGAAAATCAATCAACAACCAGCAATCATGCATACGTGGCCACAAGTAGGAAAGGCCAGTCGAAGGGAGCATCAAAATGTAAAAGAAGCCGTTAGCAAATTCCCTGAAGGCCATCACAAATAAACTCTGGGGGAAAGGTAACTTGACATCATTTCTAACATTCACTCTCTGAACTCATATAGACAGGAAGCATTGGGATTGAAGAGCCAGATCAAATGGTTAAATAGGGCAAACCAAGTGATCCAACCCCAGGCCAAAAACAAAGACGTCCGATCAAATTATCAACCCCTAGCTGATAACATCTCCTTATCCAATATGAGCAATTTATTGACACCCATTTGTAAATAGCTGTTTGTAAATAACTCTTTTGATATTCTAAATACAACACACCTGTGAATACTATTCCACCAAGTAAGCACCCCTAAAGCTGTTAATAGGTTTTTCTTGAGTAAAAAGCCATTCATTTATTTTGAAATGTACAAACTTTTTCACATCATATACTACATGCCTTTTCTAGGCAGATTTTGCATGATGATTTTGTCTGTCTAAATCTTGGATTCTATTAAGGACTATTAGAATAGACAGCTAAGTGAAGAATACAAGATTAATTGAGCATGCTGGATGAGGCGTGTCGGAATGATGACAGGCAAACCATATCCCACACACAGTCCCCCAACTATACACTTGTGAGATGGGTGCAAAAGATTCCATGACTACAAGGTAAAGAGTTCTCTCGCGAATGGTACGATGACCAAAATAGTGGGAGGCATTCCATTGCTCACTTTGAGCCCCATACACTGGCCAAATTTCTGTCTTACCCCCCCGTCGAAGAACCACCCCACACTAGGGCAAGTTGAAGGCAAGTTAGCATCACGAGGTGAGAAAAGGGATAGAAATTCTCTTGCTTGCACTTGCATCCATCTTTGAGTGTCTTTATTGCATATGAACACTCACGTTAATTTAAGTGCCCTAGAGTCATGAAGAGCAATTCTTTCTTTACGCACTTGTATCTATTGTACGACCCAATTAAGTCTATAAATTCACCCTCACATGGAGGCAAAGCAGAAGCTGCTGCCACTCGAGCAGCATAATCAGAAGCGCCAGCAAAAGATGAAGACTCAATAGCTTAACAAAGGTGTTTGCTTGAACTTACCAAGATCAGTTCCTCAGGCAACATGAACAAAGTTGGGGCATAAAAAGCAGCGTACCTGGTAAAAGCAAGGTCAGTGCCCATGAATGAAAAATTGAAAAGAGAAATGGGGACATAAAAAAGCAGTGTGCTTGGTAAAAGCAAGGCCGATGCCCCAAACAAAAATGCAGCCATCTGTATTCCCAAGAGAAGTTGCTATTGTGGTTCAATTGACAGAGCCTTCATCTGACTGTGAAAGGAAAGACCGATGACAAATGTCAAGGCAATTACCAACTCTCACCATTTTAGAGATGAGTCAAACCTACATGGCATCCTAATGTAAAAGGTCTCTTCAGACTAGGGGCACTTCAATTAACATAGGATTTCATATGTCTATAAACATCGCTCGAAGAAGTACGAGCAAGATTATTCTATCTCTTTTCGCAGGACTCTTGACTTGCAAACCCGGAGATGATCGTGCAACATCTTTCCCACAAAGCCATGACCTTATTGGTCCCCTTTGATAAGCCATTGACCAAGCCTTCATCACAATTCCAACAAAGACCTCTCACATTGGTAAAGTCGTATCATTTGCGAGAATACTCGGACCCCTACTGACATGATGACAGTGAGACAGTGTGGTCCTTATAAATCATGCATCAATGGTTAGGATAAAACAGCATTTCCCATGAGAGCGAGTGAAAAGTCCTTTCAGACTGAAAGTCCCTCGTCTGGCATGCTCAAGACATCTACATTCTAAACGAAAGTTGTCTTTCAAAATCTTTCCCAGTGGAATTCAAATGGTACAAAACTGACGAGATCATCATGCATAAGTCACATTTAAAATTTATGAATTTACAGCATATACAATCTCTGTGTACATGTGTGCATATTGTGTAAATAGCGAACATACTTTTAGAGATCAAAGATATCGCCAGAAAAGCATGTCTCCATCCTTACTCCCAAAGCTTTATGTTTGATAATCTTTGAGTACCCACCACTGTCTAGGTACTCCCTCTTACCGATAATCAGCTTGTTCAAGTATTGATATCTGCGATTGTCCAAACATTCCCCCGTTTTTGAGTGTCTGCCACTACTCAAGTGCTCCCTCTGTTGACATTCAACCTATTCATGTTGTCTTTAAAGTTTTGATATTTGCAACTGTCCAAGTATCCCTTTGTCTTTGAGTATCAACCCCCGTTTAGGTACTCCCTTTCTATGACACTCGACCTGCTCGAGTGGTCTTCAAAATTATGTCATTGAATGCTAGCAGCCACTCAAGTATTCCACCACATTATGCGCCTGCGATCACCCAGGTATGCTTTCTTACAATTGGACCAGTTGAGTGGTCCATTATCATATCATTAAATACTTGTGTTTATCCAAGTATTCGAGTACTTTGTACACTTGCGTCTACCCAGGTGTCCCACCCCTTTCGAGTGCCTGTGGCCATCCAATTAAGCCTCGTACCACATTCAAATTCTCAATTGCCAGAAGGTGAGAGACCTTCATGAATATGCAAGGCACATCCTCGATATTCCCAACTGCCAGGAGGTGAGAAACCTTCATGAATATCCAAGGTACGTCATTGATATTCTCATTGCCAGAAGGCAAGAGGTCTTCACGAATATGCGAGGTACGTCCTCGATATTCCCAATTATCAGGAGGTGAGAAACCTTCATGAATATCTCAAGTACGTCCTTGATATTCCCAATTGCCAGAAGGTGAGAGACCTTCATGAATATGTGAGGCACGTCCTCGATATTCCTAACTACCAAGAGGTGAGAAACCTTCACGAATATCCAAGGTACGTCCTCGATATTCTCATTGCCAAAAGGTAGGAGGTCTTCACGAATATGCGAGGCACGTCCTTGATATTCCCAATTACCAGGAGGTGAGAAACCTTCACGAATATCTCAGGTATGTCCTCGATATTCCCAACTGCTAGGAGGTGAAAGACCTTCACGAATATCCAAGGTACGTCCTCGATATTCTCATTGCCAGAAGGCAGGAGGTCTTCATGAATATGCGAGGTACGTCTTCGATATTCCCAATTACCAGGAGGTGAGAAACCTTCACGAATATCTCAGGTACGTCCTCGATATTCCCAACTGCTAGGAGGTGAGAAACCTTCACGAATATCTCAGGTACGTCCTCGATATTCCCAATTATCAGGAGGTGAGAGACCTTCATGAATATGCGAGGCACGTCCTCGATATTCCCACATACCAGGAGATGAGAGACCTTCACGAATATCTCAGGTACCCCTTCGATACCTGTGAACGTCTAGGTATCCTCCAAGAGATTGTACTTGTGATTATCCAAGTACCCTTTTGACGCCTGCAAAGGCCCAAATATCCTTCAAGTTAGTACTTGTGAATATCTAGGTACTCATTGATATGCCTGTGAATGTCCAGGTATCTTCCAAAATCGATGCCCTGGGAAAGGTTGGCGCATCCTCCCGAGAAAGGTCGGGTTCCTACTGGTGTCTTCGACAAAAGTCATACACCCCACAAATCGATGCCCTGAGAAAGGTCGGCGCATCCTCTCGAGAAAGGTCGGGTTCCTACTGGTGTCTTCGACAGAAGTCAGACACTCCACAAATCGATGCCTTGAGAAAGGTCGGCGCATCCTCTCAAGAAAGGTCGAGTTCCTACCAGTGTCTTTGACAGAAGTCAGACGCCCCCACAAAACAGATGCCCTAAGAAAGGTCAACGCATCCTCCCGAGAAAGGTCGGGTACCAACTGGTGTCTTTGACAGAAGTCAGATGCCCCCACAAAACAGATGCCCTGAGAAAGGTCGACGCATCCTCCCGAGAAAGGTCGGGTAGCAACTGGTGTTTTTGACAAAGTTCAGATACCCTCACAAAATAGATGCCTTGAGAAAGGTCGGCGCATCTCCCTTCAAGGCGACTGAAGAAAGGTTCGGGTCCTAAACAAACTATTGATTGTTTTAACAGGCGACCGAAGAATGGTTCGAGTCCTGGAGAAGCAATTTCCCGTCACGGCAACCGAAGAATGGTTCGGGTCCAAGACAAACCACTGATTTCTCTAACAGGCGGCCGAAGAATGGTTCGGGTCCTGGAGGAGTAATTTCCTGTCAAGGTGACCGAAAACAGGCGACCGAAGAATGGTTCGAGTCCTGGAAAAGCAACCTCCTCATATCACCAGGTAAGATGACACCTTGATACTTGCCAAAACTCGGGGCTCACACCCTACCTCACTCACTCCTGGTAAATAACTCCAGGTATCTTCTTATCTATCTTAGTATATGTAAAGTTATAGTGCTCTTTTTCTGCATAAAATAATAAGTCACAAATAAAATATAATATGCTACGCATGCATAGATAAAATTTAGGCATCAGTTGTCTTTGAAGGCAACATCTGCGAGCTCACCTTCAAAGAGGGGCAGCTATTGACACCTTAATTTTTATTTAGGTTAAGTTTTTATTTTCTTTATTTTATCTTTTTTAGATAATAAATAAACAAATAACAGAAAAAACAGAAAAAACAAGAAAAGCAAAAAAAAACAAAAAAAGCAGCCCCCCCTCTTTTTTCTCCTCTCCCTCGTGCGGGCCCCCACGGCCCAGCCCGCGCGACCTTCTTCTTCCTCCCATCTTCTTCTTCCTTCTTCTTTCTTCTTCTTCCTCGCTCCTCCCTTTCTCCGCCTCTGTATTTCACGCGCGTCAATGCCGACGCGCAAAGGACAGCCTACGGCCAAGGAGGGTAGGCCCAACGTCGCCGGAGATGACGGATCTCGGGCGCTATTAATGGCTGCCTTCAATGCCGAGCACACCTCGCTGGATAAGCTCGGATGGGACGCCGGTCCAGCCGAGAAAAATCGGTCGGCAAGCCGAAGGCCGGCGATTGAGGCCCTCCGTCGACCGGACTCCCCCTCGCCTATAAATAGGCCTCTCCCGACAACGGCAAAGGGCACGCCAAGAACGATCGAAGGCTGTAAAGCTTCGTGCTTCCTACTAAGAGACTTTAGAAAGGGGGCCGAGGACAAGCAAAGCCTAGATCCGAAGGCTCACGGCCGGGAGAGAGAGAGGCCAGCCGAAGCTCGGGGTCCCCTGAGAGACTTCGGGGAGCTCGAGTGCAGGGCCGGCCGTGGTGTGGTGAGCTCGGAGGGGTCCCCGAGAGATTTCGGGGAGCTCAAAGCGCAAACCCGAGAGAGAGAGAGAAGCCGGAGGAGATTCGCGTGGGTCTCGCCGTCGTCACCGCCCCCGTCGCGCCGTTGCCACGAACAGGTATCGTGATGTCGCCGTCGCCATCGCCATCGCCATCTCCCTCTTTGTAGTCCAGTCATTGTCTCCATAGCCACCGTAGCCGCCACCGTAGCCGCCATCGCCGCCGTAATGCTCCCGTTTCCCCCCCCTTCGGCGCCGCGGATTCGCAAACCCTAGGGTTTGCAATTTCTGGGTCACGAAGCGGATCCGGGTTTGGAAAACCGGGTAGGGATTCCGCGATTTAAAGGGCGGCGGAAGCCAGGTTAGGGTTCGAGTCGGATCCAGGTAGGGTTTCGCTTGGGGAGCAAGTCGTGGAGCGGGTTGTTGGAGCGGGTCGTCGGGCCGGGCCGGGCGTCCCAAAACGCCCGGCCACGGCGTCGTTTCATATATAAAAAAAAAAAAAAAATGAAAAAAATCTTAGTCGGGCCTACGTTGCGGGCCCGTCCGCGTTGGGTCGCCGACCCGGGTCGGCTTCTTTTTTTTTTTTTTTTTTAAATAAATATATATTTTAATAACTAAATAGAAATAAATAATTTATTTTCAAAAAAATCAAAAAAATCAAAAATACTTTATTTTCTAAAAAACATTAAAAAATATTAAAAAATATTTTATTTTCCAAAAAATCAAAAAAATCAAAAATATTCCATATTTTCGAAAAGGCCAAAAATCCAAAAAAAAAGCCAAAAATTCAAAAAAAGCCAAAAATTCAGAAAAAGCCAAAAAGACTTGTATTTTCTAAAAATACCAAAAAAATCCAAAAATCCCTTTATGTCAAAAAAATTAGAAAAAGACTCAAAAAATGTTTTTCCTCCAAAAAAATGCATGGAAAATCCCTCGAACATCCAAAAAACCTCAAGGTTTAAACAAGATTAGGTACCAAAAGAGCATTAGTGATTAACTAGTGTAATCAAGTCCCCGATCCTAATTTCTCTAGTTGCGCAGGAGCGAGTATTTCTCCCAATACTTCGCTTGGGTTTTCTAATCGACCCACCCCAAATCGATTAGTGGCGACTCCATTTTAAAAATTGATTTATAGGTTAAAAACTTAAACTATTAAAGTCGTGAATTGGTGGACTTGGGAGAGTCCGGGCATAACTAATTTCAGCCGAGCCATTAGCCTCCTTAGGCGCTTGTACCCGATTGCGGGCGCCGAAAAAAAAAGAGGTCGCGACACAAGCAGTCTGGATTGATTTTAATTTACTTTCCCAACATAATAGGTGATCATGCGGGTGCACAAACCACCAATTTAACACCTAAGAAAGTAATAAATAAATTACGGGATTTACCTCATAGCAACAAAAGCATCTGCGATGTTCAACTTACATATGATTTCTAATTAACACGCAGTCACTCAATTTTTAGGATTTTCTCTTGTTTAATGAAATCTAAGCTACATGTCATGCAATTTAACTAAATGGCTTGATTCTAATGATGGATAATTTCTAATTAAATGGACCCAACAATAATTACTAAATAACATGCATTTCATGAATCTAATTCTATATGACATGTGCATGATATTTTTGTATTTTTTTTTTACAAAAAATCGTAATTAAAAATTGCTAAAAATAAAAATTTTACCTAAAGTGAGATATTATCTATAGACTAACCTAAATCCTATCTTAACCTAGATAGATATCTCAAAAAGCAATTCAATGCAAAGATGTTATTTAGTCTAAATATTATCTAAACATGCATCCTAAAAAAGGTAGCAAAACTATTATATCATGCAAATCTATCTATGAAACTAATTCTAATCTACATGATATGCAATTTTTTGTATTTTCAACACAAATAAAGCAATTAAAGCAAGGGAAGCACTAAATCATTCAGAATTATGAAAGATATCATCCATTGTTCAAATTAGGAAACAATATCTAATCAACTTGCTTATTTCGCAGATAAAATCGATAAATTAATCTTAAGCCTTAAAGATCAAAATATCAATTTTATTCCTGCGTGATTAATTATTCCATCTAAAGCCTTATAGATGGAAAAAAAAAAAAATCGATGTGCGGTTGCAAATTAGAAAACAAATCCTAACGGAAATTGTGCCTATTACCTGAGGAAATGTCAATATGCAGCAAGTAGGAAATAAAATATTCAAATTATTTTGTATAAGAAATTTTACCTAATTTGAATATTGTATGGATATTGCTTCCCAATTCGAATTTGTCGACGGCTCGCGAACGGTGGTTCACGGTAGCACGGCTATGACGATGGTTCAGCCAAGTATCTCGCCGCAATGAGAATTCATGGCAATGAGGAGCAGCTGAACTGGCTGAGCTTGGCAATGGACTTCTTCTCGAATGCGGTTGTCGTGTGGCTTGCCAGCCGAAGTCCTCAATTGCCACTTCCCTTCCGATTGTCTTTTATTTCTTGGACTCACGGCTGTGGCTTTCTCTGACAATATATTATTGACTTGGGTTAGCAAGATGTGATGGAAAAGGACAAAACCCACCTCTTAGGACTCACGGCCTTCAATCCTCATCTTGGATGAATCGGTTTCTCGATGATGGAGATAATATCGGCAACTAGGAAGGGATCGTCCGAAAAATCCAGCAAAGATGGTAGCTCTGGTGTCTATCTAGAGAATCTCCAACGACCAGATCGGCAAAGTAGGGACGCCGTCAACGGGGCAACGACGCACAACAGATTGATGTGTGGTCTCAGAGCAGTAGCGTCGGCATCGCCGTCACTGAAAGGAGCGGCAACGGAGTCGTGGCGAAGACTGAGAGGGAGCTATGTCTTTGTGGGTGCAATGAACTTCACGACCAGCGACGCAATGGACTCGTCAGAACGGGCTAGAAAGCAGCGCCACAAGTCGTCTCTGGAACAAAGAGTGTGGCATCAGCATGAGACCCGCGGCGGGAGCGTTGGTCGTCGGGAGTGAAGCGTGGCAAGTTGATGAAAGCAAGGTCACGGCCGAGATGGGGCTCGACCGCGACACGCTTTTCTCCGTCTCTACCTCTCTCAAAAAGTGCCGTATATTTTCAATGTGTGTCCGAGAGCCCCCTTTTTTCTATCTGTCTTCTTGTGCTTTTATTGTGCCCTTCTTGCACCTCAGAACCAGTAAGATTGTCCCTTCTCTCTTTCCTGTTTTGTTTCTAAACGCAATAAAAGTGGGCACCAAAATATCACAAAATAATGTTGACTTCCTGTTCTACTCATATCCACCGTCAATCAAGGGCACAATACTCAATTCTCTCTTCACAGATTGGTCAGAGAATAGGCAATTTCTTGCCCTTGCGCTAACCAAATATACGATAAGGATATGCAAGGTATATTATTGCTCAAGATCAAATATGCTTCGGTGCGTGATATTACCTCTTATTATTTTGATATTTCATCTGAAATTTTCCAATCTACTGCGAAATATATCACCCAATATATATATATATATATATATATATATATATATATATATATATACATACTGCATGAATATATAAAAGATTTACCAAATATTTGAAGAATAATATGAATCATTTACGAAAATATCAAATCGTCATTCCTCTTAAGTCAATTTTCAGTCACCGGAGAATAACGGGCTAGGACCAATTCCCTCTCTCTATGAGCTTAGTCCAACTTGTCAGATTAAAGCTTAAAACCATTCATTGAAACCCATCCGTGAACTAGTCCAAAGCAAGTGCAATAAAAAAAAATCCTAAAACTATATGCTACGCAATTTAATTTCAATTTTTTTTTTTGTTTAGGGATTAAAAATTAATTCCTAATTTTCTATGCAATAAATAAATGATTAAGTCGCCAAAATTTAGGTGTCAACAAGTAGGATCCAATTTTGTGCCAACAGAACTGTTTTTGAGTAAAGTTTCAAGCTTTGATGGTTCCATTTGCTGAAATTTCTAAGTGACATTCTTGCCGAGTTGATTAGGGCTTTTAGATTTGGGGGAAGCCTTCGAAACACAAAGTTATTCCCCTCTTTACACAAAAACCACAAGAGAGTTGCGGCTTCTTCAAAAGTCATCAAGTTCTTTTGCTGTTCAATTAAGTCTTGGAGCCGAATCTCTATTCACGTGATTTTGTGATGCGATGCTTGAATTTTAACCTCAGGGTCCGACCAAATTGAATTGGTCCATGAATAGATCAAGAACTGGTGTTTTTATAGATTCCACTTCCTAGTCACAAAATGGTCATGCTAGCCAAGTTATAATTTTTCTCCGATAAAGATTTTATGTTCTGGGGAGTGAATTTTGACATATGCTCCATATTAAGATCTTAACTCTAGGGGGGTCTTCATACTCCAAATACGATTCCATAATTTACAAGGCAGCTGGAAAGAAGATGTTGCTTGCATGCTGTGTTGTGGGCACTTTTCATTGAGTAGGTACCTGATTTGGAAGCCATCCACATCAATTTATCCTGTGTGGCACAAGAGCTAAGTAGCACTACAAGAACTTTGTTCACTATTTGTTCATCAAACATTCCAATGAGCATGTCAACATCCTACTTTCTCTCTTCTTCTATAATCAAACTAGCAACTTTAGTTGGGTCACTAGAGATGGCCGGTCCCCTTATAATACCTCGTTTTAGCCACCTATCTTCCTAGATATTGATATTCTCTCCAGTACCTATTAATCATGTATTAACCTCAATGCATATTAGTAGATTATTTGATAATATTATAAACATATATTAACCTATCATACAAGACTAACCATAACTTGCATAATGTCTTAATAAGAAAGGCAGGAATTTAGGGTGCCTTACATAATATTTTCGTTCTCGGGAATAATTTCTATTTAGAAATAGTGTTTCCCATTTCTATTCCCCGGACAAATTTCTGAGCAAAATAATGTATTTATGAAATGCACAAAATTTCTATTAAAAAAAAAGAATAGAAATGCATTTGGTATGACCTAAAAAATTTTATTCCCAATTTTTTTTCATTTAATTATAAAAATGTTAGTAGAGACTTAACAATATAAAACTGGAGTTTTGTAAGGATTTAATTGATCAAGATATTCTAAGATGGCCTCAAAAATTCCAACATAATAGTTAGTCAAATATGGATGACTTAAAATGACAGCAAAGAGTCCCATTGGTTTATTACTCACAATATGATGAGGTTGATAGTAAATCTTTAGGCATTACAATAAACAAATGTATAGATTTTTTGAGCTTTTTTTGCTGCAAGATGAAGAGCAACCGCTACTTGACAAAATGGGCAATGATAGAAGAACTAAGGATGGAGGCGATCCTAAAGTTGGTGCACTTATTTACACAAACTCATCAAACCTTCAAGTAAATGACATCGAAAATCCATGGAGAACAGGCTCATTCAACTACTATGAACACAAGACAAATAGTAAGGCAAAAAACTTAGTTCAAACCATCTAAATTTCCATTAAAACATAATTGCATTTAATCTTAAAGAATTTTTAATGGAATCTTAAGAGAAGAAAACCAGAGTTACCAAACTTTCGCTAGCATTGTCTCTGAAAAAAAACAATATTTAAAAATCCATAAAGTAAAGCCCTAAAAGCCTATTCAATTTTTAATCCAATTTTCATCAAAATACTTTCACTTTTTTTTTTAATGTCAAACTATTTCTAAACTAGAATTAACATTGAGATTTTGCAAAACTACTCATTCTAATTTCTAAATTTTTTCTAAATTTTTGAATATTTTATTTCTTATTTTTTATTCTGAAAAAGGGGGCCTTGGATCGAATCAGGAGACCGGACCTCGTGTTGATTGTGTAAAGACGAGTATTATGTTGTGTTGAGCTTGTTTTTCTAAAATGACATTATTTCTCTTTTCATTCTCGAAAACAAGAAAATAGATTTTTTTTTTTTTTGTTTCTATTCCAAATCTATTTCCTAACCAATTCTCTTATCTTGAAAATAGAGAAATCAGCTAATGTTATCAAATGGATTCCCATTTTTTTTCTATTTTAGGAAACAAAAGATTAGAGAAAAAAAAAACAGGATGGTTATTAAATAGGCCCTTAGTATTTGGTCGAAAATATCCAAGGGCAGGTTACTTTGTTTTGGTTTTTCAAGTAGAATAAGGCCATTGATCTCTGTTATTAAAATTGAAATCACTCCCGCGCATATGTGAAAACCCGATAAGAGAAACTAGCCATGCTTATAAGCGCAAAAGGCATGCGAAATCGTTTCGCAGCATATCTTTTTCTTTTTTTCTTTTTTTTTTTTTTTTTTTATTAACTCGAATTTCTAGGCCAGCAAAATTGGTTGCCGAGAAGGGTGATGAGTACTTGGCGAGTAGCAAGGATAGTGCATGCTTTAGAAGGATGGAACGTGAACAGAGTGTGGAAGCATGATGTTCGACATAGAGGAAGCATGGGAAGCGAGCCTCCAACACGACTTGTGCCCGCGGGCGCACTCGGCCATGTGAAGCGACAAGAGCCTAAATCGGAAAGAAGAGGCGTGAGGGTTTAGGAGCGACATAACTGTAGAGCTTGTTTTTTTTTTGTAAGGAACTGTAGAGCTTGTTAATGTTGCTAGATATGTGAAAATTTAATTCTTAAGTTTTTAGCACTCAGTTTGTGCTTGTTGCTCAAGATTGTACTCATTCAACATTCTCATTCCGAAATAATGATTATATCAGTAAATTATTTCGGTTTCTTTTTCATGTATATGAATACAAATATTGGGTCGATAATTCTTGTCATTTATTTATAATTTAAATATGACATAATATGTACAATCTTTAAAATTTAAGTTTCTGTGTACACACGCAATGCATGTGCACTTTTACTGGTAATACCTTTCGAAAATGAATGAGTTGGAAATTATTTTTCAGATAATAATCTATTATATCACTTGAAATAATTGATTAATGAAAAATATTTTTATCATGCATAACAATTTATATCTAAACATTTTTAGAGATGGCAAAAATATTTTTTGTTCATTCATTTTTGTAGACCACACAAGCAATTATTTTGAGAAAAATATTTTCTAAATTATTCCCTTTTTGCACACTTAAGAGAAAACCTAAATACTGCCCTTCTATACGGAACTGAAACGTTTTTTTTTTAATTACTCGATTGAATGTTATGGATGATAAAACACAGGATCATAATTCGACGGATCTCTTGTCGGGCAGGTGCCATTTGGGCACATAAGATACTCAGAAACAGCGTGATGGCTTCGGTTGAATCCCGTCCATTAAATTATAGCCCTATATAAGTCGTCTGGCCCTATTCGAACCATCTCTGAGGAAGAGAAAGAGGGCATTTAGGCGTCACGGGACGATAGTGAGCAGTGTTGTTGGCAGCAGTGGGGTGGTCTGAGGCGGCGGGAACGGCGGTAGGTGGTGAGGGAGGGTGGTGGTAGGCTTGGGTTGAGATGTTGGCTCTGTGGGTGTTTTGGGGCTAGAGTCTTTCGGGGCTTTCTTCATTAGATGGGCCTTGTAGTCGTTCTAACCAAGCTGAGATATGAGATATATATTCTAAGAAGTAGACCTAATGTTTTTAGCAAAGGGTGAAAATTCATGTATTTTTTTATATTTTCCTTAACATTCTTCTCATACTAATTTGAATAAGGATAATTACCAAATAAGCCCTAAGCCCATTGTACATATATTGTATCAGTTATAAAATTTTAATTTGGCCAATTTAGTACTAAATCTTTTGACAATTTACTTACAAGTTCTTTCTAATTGGGTATCATGGATCCTAATGTTTTTCTCACACTAATTCAAACGGGTTGGCCATAACAAGTGTCCCCACTTACCTACTTCAACACCCCCAAGGCATGGCAAGGTAACGATTAGCTGGACTTGGAAACATTGATAAAGAAATCGAAGGACATGGACAAAGGAACTTCCAACTACGGAAAATTGGGTCACCGAACACAATTTCAAGGATAAAATAGGATGTCGGATCTGTTTTTCCGGACGCTCGAGAGGGACATCGCCAAATAAGAACAACTTCATGGTTAGCGTGTGACCGTACTTTAATCTCTTAATGGTACTGATGAATTTGTTGTTGTTGGATGCTGATTTGGGCCCTCCGGATCGTGCATGAACTTCTTCACACAATAGATGAAACCTATCGACTTTGGAAGGAAATAGATTGGACACGAAGAGTGACAAGACTTAGGAAATTACACAAAAAAATTGGTAGATAAATGCAAATACTGAAAGAATTATCTAAGGAAATTAACAGAGGTCTTGTTTCATATTTTTCATTACCTAACTGTACCGTCACATGACTAGTCTGCAAATTTTCACCAGATTCAATCAAATATGATACCAGATCTACCTACCCATGAAAATCAAGTGTACCCACTGAAGTTGGAGGGACAATTAATTTTTCTAAATAGGAATTGATTCAATTTTTTTTAACTGATTCAAGTGAGTTGGATAAAATTTTTGTTTTATCATATATATATTTTTTTAATGTGAGTACGAAGTTTGTGAATTGCTATTCACCAACAATAAACAACTTGGGCACGGCGCTGAATTCATTTGAGGTTACTTGTGTCGCATGTTAATAGGAACTTAGAAACATTGTACGAATGACATTGTTAGTCTCGTCAAGAAAATATGTGGATTGGAACTTACGTTAGTACTAAACGGAAGGACATGTCATCTAACTGTCCACGCTTATAGCATGCGAATTACTTATTCTATCGACAATCTATTAGTCGCACACAAAAAAGAAAAAATTTGAAGTCATTCGTAATTTTGCAAAACCAATAGTGTAATGATTTTTTTTTTTTTATATCGATGGCATGTTCGACCACCAATTAATTCCCATATGATATCATGCATACCCACTGCAAATATTGTTCTCCCGAGAATGGCCTTAAGACGAACATCAGCAAACAGTCACACCCCGAACCATGGACGCAAATGAAGAATCAGATTTGGAAAATAAACGTGGACAGCTCTTGGTGTAGGTCATCCATGACTGGATCGGTGGCTGTGATCTGTAGAAATGAGCATGGCATTCTCGTTGACGGTCTTGCGAAGCCGATCCACGCTACTTCAGCTCTGGTGGCGAAAACCCTAGCTGTGAGAGAGGAGCTGCTCTGGTTGAAGAAGATGTTGGACACATGAACCCCATGAACTGAGTTCAGTCCAATTTCTGACCCGCACTTTCTCTTTGCCTCAGATAATTTAGTGGCTGTTGAAAGCATTACGGGACAAAGGGAAGCACCGTGGGCTACCAAGTCCCTCATCAGCGACTGCACCTTTCTGTTGGGCCTTCATCCTCAAGCCCGGCTTATCTTTCAGCCCAAAGAAGCCAACCAAGCGGCCGATTGGGTAGCGAGGGCCCATCGTAATGGCTCCCTCCCACCGAGTTGGATCGATAATCCTCCCCACCCTCTTCGCTTAATCCTATGCTTAGAAGTCGAATCTACTTGTTATCCATTTTTTGGCAAGTAATGAAAGCTACTTATTTAGACCAAAAAAAAAAAAAAAAAAAAGAATAGCCTTAAGAGAATGCGCAAGTGTGTCGATTTAAATTTAAGTCTCAAGTAATAAGGATGAATACACTTATTACTCCGGCGATTCCTAGGATTTGAAATAATTTATGGTTAGCCAAAGAAAAAATGTCATAAAAATAGTTGATGTTGATGGGAGTGTCGTAGGAAGCGAGGGAGAAAAGTGCATCTTGACTTACCAACCATTTTTAACGAAATTTTAAGAACGAGGGCCCGGACGACCGGAGGAAGAAGGCGACATACGGGCTTTATTCCATGCATTCTTCTCTCATGTTAAAAGCACTCAAATACTTCATAACATAAAATATGAACGCAGAACAGAAGAAGCCTCCGATCATGTCCGATGATAAAGGTTAAAAGTATGTGGATATAAGAATTTGTTAGGTTATTTGAGCGTATTTGAGTCAAGTACCAAATCAAACTTACCCAGATTCGAAAATATAGATTAAAGATTACATGTAGATGATAAATGATGAATGGAAAAACTTCACTCGACTAAAAATTAAGAATGCTTTATCTACCTACAACGCAACTCCTGTGCCGATGAGGGGATCGCTGGTCAATGACGAACATAGAAACTTAAATTAAGATGGAAATTCATAGATAATCTTAGCTCAGTAGATTATTTGACAGGTTATGTGTCTAATCAATTTGATAACACTCAAATACTTATGTGTTCGGGATGCATACAAGTCTAATGCATCGCGATCTTTGCTTGCGGTTGGTCTCACGTTATCTGATGAGCTTGGATGCACTCGGTTCGCGGGAACTCGGCGCATCCATCCGATCCCTCAACAGAAACAAACGAACATATTTTCCAAAAGCCAAAAGCCAATAACATGAGCAAAAGTTCCCTCATCACCTCCTTTACCAATAATACAGTTAACTGAAACAAAGCTGATCTCAATGGCAAATTGAACCATGCCAGAAATTATTTAAATGGGAGAAATTAAAGTAGTGGCAATAAGAAATCATTTTCGGCATAATCAACGTTTAATCAAGCCACGTCGCCTACCGAGAATTCTCACCTGGAACCACAACTCCCTTCCCAAAAATGCTCTGCGAGAACAACAGGAAACTGAGGATCACGCCGCTGCTCCGCCCATGTCCGCCCTTGTTATGCAGAGGACTGACCCCGGCGACGCGACTCCGACAGAGAGGACATGTGGAGTGACGCTCAAACCACGCATCGATGCACTCAGCGTGGAAGCAGTGGCCGCATTCCCGCAGATTACGGTAGCGCTCGCCGGCGGCGATATTGTGCAGACATACTGCGCAATACAGAGGAGCTGGGTGTCTCCGGCCAAAAGTGAGAGCCGGAGGGTACCGGCTCCATCGGAACGCGTTGGCGAAGAGACGGACGAGGAAGACGATGACAGTCGCGATGGCTGATATAGCTTTGTCGAGAGCCGTCCTCGCTATAGCGTTGAGCTTGGGAATGCTCGCCATGTAAACTCTCTCTCTCTCTCTCTCTCTCTCTCTCTCTCTCTCTCTCTCTCTGGGGGATTAGGTAGCGTTGAGCTTGGGAATGCCCGCCATGTAAACTCTCTCTCTTCTATGCTTGCAAGCGTATATAGTGGATTCCTCTCGACCCACTCTACTCATATTGACGTGAAGTTATGAGCAATTGTTATAAGTGTGTTTATTGTACATACCAAATTAAATCTAGACTATCGAAGATAATGAATTACATCACATCTAACAGTTGATATTAAATTAAAAATGTGTACCTTATTCATGAAATACTTTCTCACTGAGTCATAGATCTATTAGCCTTTATTTTATTTTTTATTTTTCAGTTTTCACGATGGCTTCAAAGACTTGATTGGACATGTGATACCATATTAACAAGTGAGACAGTACATACATCATGTCAAATGAAATATATATGTTTATATTGAGTCCAGATTATGACCGAAATGACACAATACATTGTTATTGAATATTTGAAAGTGGCCCATATACTTAATTGCTCTCACAATCCGCCACGCCAGTTATCATATTAAATTTTGTATATCGGTAATGGTGTGCCTAGCATTGCTCTATACTAAACATGAAGACTTTAAGGTGCTTTCAAAACATCTTATCACAAACTCACTCAAATTAATCATTTTCCTATAGACATCCAAGCTAATCATATTACCCTAGACATATAACATTTAGCCTACTAGAATGATTTGGATGGATAAGATGTAATATTCTCTTGCAAAGGAGAAAAAAAAAAACCCATGAATTGATAATCGACAACATTAAGATTAATTTACAAAATTCGCGTACAAAGTTTGGCGACATAATTTAATTGTTCTCTGGACAAGGTGGACAAGGGAACCCCATTACATACCTAAATAGGTGCTATCGCATGGCACCGTAAATCGATTTTCTCAATCAGTCTTGACAATCATGGCAAAACATATCGTTTCCAAGACGAACTTGTTTAACGAACCAATTTTATAATACCCGCACGATAAGAATCTTGACTCGTCCTGTATTTGAATTTTGAAAAAGCTTATCACTCGTCATCAAACTCTCATTTTCATGTATTGATGCATGTCATATAATAATTGCATAAATATCTTCTTCAAGAGGACCCAAAAGTCTTTTCTTGGAGGTGGGGTGAGCATTAAGTAGAGTACATTAAATGCCCGCGTTATGTTATCCACTTTTTCTTGTTGAGAAAGTTCACGTCACGAGAATAGGAATAGGAAGTGGGAGATTTAAATTAATGGAGAAGAGTGATGACGGGCCAACACATGAATTGGTGAATTTTCTATAAGAAAATCTAAAGAAAAATCAAAATGAAAAGAAAAGAAAAGAAAAGAAAATGGAGCAAAATTAGAGACAGGTACACCCAACTTCACCATTGTCAATGCTTTGGTGCGCAATAAAGTAAAACGTACGCACTTTTTGTACACCGCCTTATCATGTTGGCTGGATCCTGTGTGTCTAGATTTCATGTAAAAAAACAGGAGAATATATATTGGAACATCTCTTCTAAATTTTAAAAACTAAAAAAAAAGATGTTAATTGACTCGGAGTATCAAGATTTAGGAAGGGGGAAATAAGCAAATACATGGAGTTTGGTGCATCGTAGTCATCTCCTACCTTGTCAATCATTTGGTCCTCAGTTCGTGTATGTAATTGTAATTTTGATTTTGATTTTGTTAAGGCACTTGTTAAAAATGTTTGATAAGGATGTTTTTTATTTTCAAAATGTCGATTGTGCATGTTACAAGGGCAATTAATACATTGGAAATCGTGATATTTCGTTGTATGGAAATTTTAATATGTGGAAATGTCCCATATCACTCAATAATCAATTTCATATGTTATTTATATACATGTGATCTCTATTTACCTATTAATTTTGACTTTTAAATTAGACTTGCTAAACATGATATCAAATTCAAGGTTGTTGAGGCTAACAATACAACCTATAGGGAGAAGAGGTGAATAGGTTGTTTGGCAAAGAACTTTTATGGAATATAATAAGTCAAAATTGAAACAATAGTACAAACATAATATAGATATAAGGCGCGCATGTTGTTGATGAACAAATGATGATGATGTCACAACCTCCCCTAAAGGTGAATCACACAGGGTTTTGCTAATGATTTACTAAGTCTAAATATAGTTCGAGCTCTCCCAAGTCCTTACAATTCATAACTTAGGTTCAATTTAACATGCAAATTATTTTCATTTTGAAGTTGTCATTAATCTATTTCTAGTGGGTTGATAAAAAACCCTGTAAAGTATGGGAGATTTATTTTACTTCTATAAATTAGAGATTAAATGTATTTGTCGACTTAATTACACTAGACTACTCTAATGTCCTTTCGGTGACATTTCTATTTTATTTTCAAAATGTTCGCCAAGCAATTTGGATTGATTTTAATGTATGCACTGACATGCAAAATATGATCATGTGGCGCGCAATCAATCAAATTAACAACCAATAATCAAAGTAATAAATAAATTGCTAAAAGAGGAAGGATTTACTTACCTTGAAGTAAATCAAACAATCCAAAACAAAGTTAATTTAATCATGAATATTTAACTTAAGCGTCATTTTTAATTATGGAATCCTAATTAATTATTTTTGGGGATTTCTCTTTTAAATGAAATCTAAGCTATATACAATGCATGGAATACTAGCTTAATTTAAACACAATGACATAAAAATGTTAACTACTTTAACATGAGATGCAAGTATTTAACTCTATGACCTAGTTATAATGACATGCAATTTCTAATTAGATAAATCTAACATGCATGCTATATAACATGCAACTTTAATTAAATGATAGAATTCTGATAATAGAAAGTAATTAATGCAATCAATTAGTAACGCGTGGATAATGCAATGAGATTGCTCTAAACATGTACTCACTAAATGACATGTAATCAAGACATGGCATAAATGATAATGTCGAAGATGGCATAACATTGATGAATGACTTGGCAACAACACATGACATCGAAAGATGCCATGGTATGAATGATGTGGCACATGACATGGCTAGTATAAATGAAGTGGCTTATGACCTAGCATGACATGTATGACCTAGCAAATAGTGATACGTGGATAATGCAATTAAAACTATATGCTGTGCACATGATATTTTTGGGCTTTTCATTCAAATTGATAATTAATAAATCCCTAAAATGAACTATCTAAAAATAATAACTATCCAATTCGGATTAGGAAATTATTTGAGCAAAATATTATCCTGTCATGGAAAGCTATTTTAAACATGCACTATTACCAAAAAAAAAAAATTATGTTATCTAAAAAAATTTAGATTAATTTATCATGCAATCTATTAATCTATTTGATATTTTTTAAGTAAAGAAATCAAATCAAACAAGATAAGAATCCAATAAAAGAGACAAGCTCAATACAGCAAAGTCATGGGCTGGCCGAATTCTGCTCATCGGTGGGCTCAACTGATAACAGGCTTTGATCCTTTAAGGGCTTATTTTAATTAAGGTTAAAGTCTTTTAACTCTATGATCTAAACCCAACTCAATTAAAGCTCGATATCCCCATTTTCTTTGTATAATTTCCGGCCACAATATCTTCATGGTCTAGCTGAGTTTTGCTTCTTTTTTTTGTCAGAGAGTTTTGCTTCTTAACATGCCTAAATCCAAATAATTCAATTAAGCTCAGAACCTTAAACAAATGTCGGTCCAATTAAAATAGAGGTACGGACACCTAAAGTGCCAAAACTTTGACATGGAGGGACACTTAAGTGCCAAAACTTTGGAAAGTGACACTTAAGTGCCAAAATCAGAGCAAAATGGATCACTTAAGTGACAATCCGACCAAATTGCTGACGTGGCAATTTTCCGGTGAAATAAGTGTAAAATGGCGTCGTTTTGCACGCTAACGTGACGTGGCTAGAAAATGCAAAAACGACGTCATTTTGTCTCGATGTGGTAATAATTAATATAAAATTAATTAAATTAAATTTAAAACTAAATTTATTTAAAATATTTAAAGAAAAAAATTAAAATTAAAATAAATAAATGGGGGGGGGGGGGGAAGGGAGGCGGTTGAGGGCTGAGCTCTTGTCGCTGCCGCCTCCCAACCGCCGCCAAGAAGGGCCGGCGATGGAGGGGGAGGGTCGGGCTGGGGTCGTAAGCCCCTCGCCGCCTCCCGCCGTCGCGAGAAAGGCCGGCAACGGTGGGGGAGTGTCGATCGAGGTCGCCGAGGGCCAAGGGAGCAACGCCGGTTGACCGATGGCAAGGGCCCACGAGCCCTCGCCTAGATCTAGGGCGAGGCCCACAAGCCCTCACTCGGCCGGGCTAAGGGCCACCGCCTACTGGGGTGACCCCTCGGTGGGCGGCAGCCCTTGGCCCGGCCGAGTAAGGCCGCCAACCCTCGCCCTAGATCCGGCAAGGGCTTGTGGGCCCTCGCCGCGGGTCGGTCCGGGGTCGGTGATTTGGGCGAGGGTCGCAGCCCTTGCCGCTGGTCGGCCAGGGGCTGGCGATTTGGGTGATGATCGCGGCCCTCATCATCGATCGGCCAGGGGCTGGCGATCTGGGCGAGAGTCGCGGCCCTCATCGCCAATCGGCTAGGGACCAACGACCTTGGCCACCCATCCCCCCTTCGTCACCAGCCCTTCTCGGCGGTGGTGGGGAGGCGGCAGCAATGAGGGCTCAACCCTCCGCCGCCTCCCTTCGCCCCGCCCCCTTTTTAAGTTTTTTAATTTTTAGTTTTTTATTTTATTTTTAAATATTTTAAATAAATTTAGTTTAAATTTTAATTTAATTAATTTTTATATTAATTTTGTTACCACGTCAGCGTGCAAAACGACGTCGTTTTGCACTTACTTCACTGGAAAATCGCCACATCGGCATTTTGGCCGGAATGACACTTAAGTGATCAATTTTGCTCTGATTATGGCACTTAAGTATCTCTCCGTGCTATATTTTGGCACTTGAGGTGTACTTTGTCCAATTAAAATGTTATGAATGAGCTTATCTATATGCTCTGAAAATTGGTCCTAACCTACATGCAGTGTAATTAATTTGTTTTTTCTAGGGACTTACGTCGCTTCCTAATTTTCTATGCAATTAATTCATAAATGATTACCCAAAATTTAGGTGTCAACAATTGTTGCTCTTTGAATGTGAGCTCGAAGAGTTTGCATTCAAAGACAAAAGTAATGCCTAAATTTTGACTATTCAATGTAATAAATTTTTTGACAAGAATGTGGATCCCATTTTTAAGGCAATGTGATGCTAATGCAAATGCATGATGTGATGAAAGAAAACTAACGCGCAGTTGCTCACTTATGGGTTGGTGATGTAAACTTAAGATATGAAACAACTCATGTCGGCCAATATCTAGATTTCATCTCAAAAATATGATCAGGATTGTAATGGTCTTTAGGCATCCAGATTTCACTCCAGATAATTGAACAAGTTCTTTTTATGGAACACATGGATTTTGCCTCAAATACTTTGGATAATTTATGGTGAGGAATCTGGATTTCGCCTTGGATATTTAGATGAATTCAATATGAGAATGCTTGGATTTCACCTTAGGTAATTTCGAGAATTCAAAGGTATTGTGACAACTCGAGTGGGCCAAGTGTCAGGTTTGTGATAATTCGAGTAGGTCGAATGTTAAGGATTCGGTGACAAATCGAGTGGGCCGACATGTTGAGTATTAGGATAAACTAAGCAGGCCGAATTATGTATGTTTCGAATGTGGTGACTCGAATAGGCTGGAGTGTCAAGACTTAGGACAACCGAATAGGTCGAGTTGCTTGAGATTTAAAAAAAGAAAAAAAATGAAGTGATGGCTTGAGTGGCTTGAGCGTCAAGATTTTGACAACTCAAGTAGGCCGAATATCAGGAACAAGCATTTGAAAACTTCTTCAAAATTAAGTCCGAATAGTTGATGTATTCACTACTGACTTTGCTAATGTAAAGACTCTTCAATCTTCAAGAGTATATTATCTGTAGGACATGTTTGCGTATATGCATTTATTTGGGAGATAGATAGTTAAAGCTATCCTAGACACATACACTGGGGAGCATAACAATTCATCATGTTTGCATTACCAAATTTCCACCGGGGAGCATCATTATCAAGACAATTTCTACCCATAACGTGGATTTCTTGAAAATGCCAAATGAGAGACTTTTAGTCATGAAGAACTTTTCACTCATTCTCATTTAAAAATGCTGACCATCGATGTGAGAATGTGAAAATCACTTGACCTTACATTTATCATCAAGTCAACAAGGGTTTGAATTTTCTCGCAGGTAGTACGATCTTGCCAATCTAAAAGGTCTTTCATAAGATTGTAATGCAGATTTGGTCAAAAGCTTAACAAAGGGATAATTCAATTCCTGCCTACGAAAGCAATATTTTTCATCGTCCACGCCAAATTTACAAGCTAAGAATCTTGCAAAATGAGATATAAACAATCTTGCCCATACTCCTTTGGGTAAAGCTTACTCACATTTGAATCCTATGTTAGCTCAAGTGCTCTAATTTGAAGAGACTTTAAAGGGACATAACTTATGCTTGGTTTATGGGTTAAGAAACAAAAGGATTTATTAGAATCAAAGATTTTTCCGTGAGAGGTGTCGTGACCTATCTTAGGGAAGCTGCCCTCGAGGATAAATTTAAAGGTAGGTCAATAGATGATCCTAATGGTTCAATGAAAAGACGGCTTGAACACATCATCTTTTCGAAGACGGCATGAACACATCATCTTTTCGAATGCCAAAAGAAGGTTCATAAAAATTAAGAGTGCACCCTTCTAAATCCATACCTCATGCGACACAGGATTTCCTTTAAAGTTCATTACGACCTAAGTATTTTCTAGGAGTTATTTAGCCATTTGGAGTCGGCTAGAAACCAATTGAGACACAAGAGGATTATCTCGATTTCTACACAACCAAAGATTCTGATGTTCAGGGACTTGATGGCACTAACATTTCTATTATTGCCCCTTTGGTTACCATTATTGGAAGTGCGCTACCTAAATGGTCATGCAATTTTGATTAGCACAATATATGATCCTAAAGTCATCAAAGCCACTAGGTGACATGTAAATGTTTTTGTGTGTTGTTTCTGTAAAATCTAGACTAATTCTAGCCTAATCTAAAAAAGAAATTAACAATCAATTTATTGAATAACAGTGTGGTAAGTAAACACACAATGTATTGAGAGTAAGTTTGGGAAATGAAAAACCCAATGCAAGTCAAGCAAATAATATTACTATTTCTTGTTATTGAGCCTCGAGACATGAACCCTTGGAAACTTGCTATTGAAGACTAAGGCAAGCCTAATTCTAATGAATTGATTAAAGTGAAGCCTTAGCTAGACTACAATAATCAATTCCTTATAATGTGAAGCGAGGTCCAATTAATTTTATTTAACAAACAAATACTAATTAACATAGAAATGTCTAAACTAGTCTAATTAGGACTAATCTAAGCTAAACTAATCGACATCGGTCTATCACCATCAGCTCCATTCAGACTGCCTCCTCGACCACCATTGGCTACACCTCGACAGGTGTCAATTTTGGTATTCAACGATCCACGCATGCAATTCATGATATACATCCAAGCAAAGCAAAACATTGACCATATTCACATCTATTCAATCAACTTTCTTCGGAATAAGCTTTAAGATTAGATCACACAATTCGATTATCTCGAGCCCTTCTTAACCCAGCTAAGGTTCATTGATTAAGATTAATGGTGATTAGCCTCCACTTGTGCTCACAAAGCAATAGACTAAGCTATGAATCACTAATTATCACTAATGATGCCCATTAAGCTACTTGCCAATTAAACATGCATCACAAGCCTAAGTACATGCAAAGTTTAATTAAGCATGCAATTAAAATCTCAAATTTCATTAGGCTTTGGCTAAGTGATTTAGGTCAAGTTGGTCAAATCAAACTAGTATGGTTCAGATTGAACTAGCTCAATTCAATCAAATTGACTATTGGCATGTCAGTTGAATTAATTTGTCTCAATTACATCATGGGTAGTGTCAATTTCATCCCAATTGATTTGATTTAGCCATATTGGGGCTTAGTTCAATTGATATGTCTTTCACGCTCAATTGCCAATATTGATTTCAAATAAGTCAAATTGACTCAAACCGTATGAGATTAGTTCAATTTTTTTGGGCGAAAAACTTATTTACTTGATATAGAAGTTCCCAAACATACGGGTTCACAATTGAAGTATCTAAATAAAGCAAATCCCAAAGGGGTTAGGGTGGATAAGCTATCCAATTACTCGACGGAACATTTTGTCTTTGGGCCTTGGCTATCCAATCAGTTACCTGATTTGTTTCTATTCTACAATGGGCTATCTTCAAATTGGCAAATGAGCGCATGGATCTCTGGGCTCTCGACACCAGTGGCTTTACTTCCCACGAAACTGAAGAGTTGAAATTGCGTCAACCAATTCCACACAATCTGACTCCACTTGAAGTACGTCGTCTTTTTTGCATGTGAGGAAAGAGAGAGCTTCAACTGGTGCAAGGTTTCGACGTGGAGGGCAGAGGCTGCTAGTACCGATCTGGCGAACCCTTGAAGGAGAGTGCCCGCCGAGTCTTGAAGGACGCCGACTATGGCTCCGGTGTTTGTCCCTTCCGCAAACGACCCATCGATGTTCATCTTCAAGCTTCGACCTCTCGGTGGTATCTAGCCTCGCGGTAGGTCTCCAAACTCCATCTGAGCCTTCATCTTTTTTCCATTCCATCTTCGAAAATTCCTGAGCATAATGTTTGCTAATTCCACTAAGGTACCCGGGTCCGGGATTTGGTGCCTGAAGACACAATTGTTCATCGCCTTCTAAATAAACCAGAGGATGGTTGCCACAATGTCAAGGGAAGATGGGTTTGCCGCTTGGTATTGTAATTTTGTAGCCAATCTTCAATCTTTGCTAACCCTAGCCTTGAAATATAAATCTATAGTGTGGCATCTGTCCAGATCCGAGTTGTCCATGACAGCAAGAACAAATACTCTACTGTTTCGGCTTCTTGGCCGTAGAAAGGGCATGTGGGCTCAGGTAAAATCCTTCTCCTAAATAGGTTATCTCTTGTAGGTAATGCATTTCGGCATGAACTCCATAAGAAAATTCTGATTCTCAGGGGGGTATTTAGTAGCCGAATACGTTTTCAGAGCTCATGGGGTGACTAGTATGATGCTGAGGCCTAGATTGTGGAATTTTGATTTGCTTCTTCTTTTTCTATGGTGTATGCACTCTTAACAGTATACTGACCAGATTTTGTGCCCGCCCAGACAACTTTATCTTGTGAGATTCGAGTGTTCAAAGGGGTTGTCAATATTTCACTGACGGTTTGCTCGTCAAATAGTCTGCACAGGATCTATTCGTCCCATTTATCCTCCTCTTTCCGAATCAAGTTAGCCACTTTTGTCAGTTCTCCATAGCTAGCCGGTCCTCCAAGAATGCCACATTTAAGCCATTTGTCTTGATAAATGTTAATTTTATCCCCGTTGCCTACTGACCACATAACTAAATGTGAAATTGAACTCTTCCCCACAACATGCTTTGCCATCCCCATGAGGGGCGTGACCTCTTTTTTGCATTCCAAAAGGAATCCCGAGGGAAATAAATCCCTTTTAATATCCGACTCCATAGGGATTGAGGGTATTGAGATAATCTCCATGCTTGTTTACCTAGCATGACTCTATTGAAAGATAATAGACCTCTAAAGCCTAGATCTCATAGGTCTTTTCCAAGCTTTAACAACTCTCATTTCCTCTGTTGTAGAATCGGCGTCGCAGCGGAAGCGGATCGTATATTTTGCAATTATGTCGGGAGCTATAGAAATCGATTGAAATAAAACGAGAAACAATAAAAGGACAGGACACCAGAAATTTACGTGGTTCGGTCCGAATGTCGGAACCTACGTCCACGGGGAGAGCCAGCAAATCAATCCACTATAAATCGGAGAATTACAGGATTACAATCACACATGCACTCAAGTGTTTCCCAGTCCTACTTTATACCCGATACCCACGGTGTTTAACAACTCAACTCACTGGACTCAACTCCGCACAAATCTCTCTAAGCTCACGTCTCTCGCTCTCGGTCTCTCGAGCTCTTTTCCTCCCGCTCACTGCCAAGCTCTATTTCTTTCGCAGTTTGCCTCATCCTCCGAAGCTCTCGCTCCTTTTATCGGTGCCTGGAAGAAAACAAATCAAAATTGTTCTCCAGAGTTGTCAGAACGGCACCAATCTTCAAAGCATGCGCCTCCATGCATTTAATGAGAGCATGTGCGCGTATGACCATGCTGAAGGAGAATTGCTTCTGCCTTCCCTCTTTCTTAATAATAAATTAATGAGAGCCCACAAAAGATGACCAAGAAAGAGAGGAAGAATTCGACGCCTTGCTTCTGCCTTCCCTCTTTCTTCATTAAAATAATAGAAGCCCACTTTCTTATTAAAATAAGAGAAGCCTGAACAAAGAGAGGGAGAGAGTTCGGCGCCTACATGATAGGCTTCGAGGCAGCACACCTTTTTTTTCTCCGGGCATGCATGCACATGGCCATGTGCATGCATTTAATAACGTAGAAGAAACTTGGACGATCAACCCTTCAGATTTCATGCTGACAAATGAGAAGAATCCCATGGACTTGAAGCCTTTATTTCCAACGTGAAGCGCGGAAAGCGGACGGGATCCTTTCGGCTCCTATCCTGCCCCATTTTTCATCAAACACTCCGCGCACGTTCTTTCTCATTTTGGCATGAAAATATTTTGTACGGATCGGATATCGTACACGGACTCAAACTCGAGACATAATTTAATATCCTCCAATGAAGACCAGCATTAGACTCACTATTTTTGCATCAGAATGCTGCAATTTTTTCCTCCATTGAAAGACATATAGAGAACAGGATTTTGAAAATTGACATGGCGTATTGGGGTAAAGCTTGAACCATAGTTTTTATGAGAATTTCTTTTCCAGCTTTGAAATAAGATTCTCTTTCCACCCTTCTAGCTTTATGTTAACTCTTGCTAAGATCTAGGCAAATATTTGCTTTTTAGACTTCCCCAATTTGATGGAATTCCCGGTGCTTTCCTATATGCTTAATTTCAAGGACTCTTAATTCACTGGCCATATTTCTTCTTAAGCTCTATGAACAGCCCATACTAAAAGAAATACTAGACTTGTTCAAGTTAATTTCTTGCCTAGAAGCATAACAATATTGGTTCAAGATTAAAGCTAAGTTTTGGCATTCTTTTACTTTTCCATCTAAGAAGAAGATTGAGTCATCTTCACCCAAAAAAAAAAAAAAAAAGATCGAGTCATTAGTGAACAAGAGATGAGATAAAATAGGGCGGTACCAATTTAGTTTGATCCTAGTGATTGTTCCATCATCAATTGTTTTTTTCATCAAGATGAATAAATAAGGCAAGATGGAATCGCCTTGTCTGATTCCTCTTGTTGGTTGGAAAAATTCCTAAGACTCGCCATTGATTTTCACATTGAAAGAAAGTTGTTTTCACACATAACATAACCCAGTTTACCCATTTCTCATTGAAGCTCATTTTCAGCATACAAGCTTCCAAAAAATCCCACTCAACTCTATCATAGGCCTTTTTCATGTCAAATTTAAGCATGGCTTGAAATTTCTTCTTTCTTCTATGAATTCTCAATTGATGTAGCACCTCTTGCACAATAAGGATATTATCCTGAATTTGCCTTCCTCTCACAAAGGCACTTTGTTCAACCGCAATAAGGTCAAAAAGCCATAGTTTCAATCTATTTGCCAAAACCTTAGAGAAAATCTTGTAGGCAAAGTTACACAAGCTTATGGGTTGGAATTGGTCTAGTCTCTACGGATTAGGTACTTTGGCACCAAAGAGATACAGGTTCTATTAAGTGTAGGATTAATGTAACCCTAGTCAAAGAGTCTCCTCGCATTCTGGAATACATCTTTCCAATGTTTTTATAAAACAATCCATTCATTCCATCCAGACCTGGTACTTTTAAGGATCTCATCTGGAACACAGCTTGTCGCACTTCTTCTAATGAGATTTCTACAGTAAGCTTATGGTTCATCTCTTCCGTAACAAGAATTGGCCATTGCTCTAAAACTAGATCAAAATTACGAGGACCCACCGACTTGTAAAGGTCTTTAAAGAAGTCTATTGTCATCTCTTTCAACATCTTCTAATCACGAATCCATGTGCTCTTATCATTTTTTAGAGTTGATATTCCATTTCTCTGCCTTCTTTGAATTGTCACAGCATGGAAGTATTTGGTGTTTTTGTCTCTTCATTTCCACCAATTTACCCTTAATGTAATCTCAATACATTTCCTCTTGCCGCCAATAACCTTCAATTTGTTTAGTTAATTCAAGGATCCTTCCTCTTCCCCATGACTCATTTTGATTATTAATTAGATATTGAAGTTCCTCTTTTAATCCATTAAGCATCTTAAGGCTATTTGGGAAAGCCTTCTTACTCCACTTCACCAACTCAAGAGACACATCTTTCAACTTGTTTGCTAGGTTGCAATCTTTTGAGCTAGTTGAATTTCACATCTCCTTGACTATCTCACCACATTCTTCGTTTTCAACCCAAAACGCTTCAAATTTAAATCCATTTTTTTTCGCTTACTAGATTTAGCTAAAAGGGATGGAAGAAGGGGCTATGATCCGAGCCAATAGCTTGTAACTCAAAGGCTTCAACTTTGGGGTATATCAATCTCCACTCCGTATTGCAAGTGACTCAATCTAACCTTTTCTTCACATATTCCTCTCCTTCTCGGTTATTAGCCCAAGTAAATGCACAACCCTTACTCTCCATATCCATCAAACTACAATCGTTTAAGAAGTCTCTAAATGCATTTAATCTATAATAGTCTGCCATTCATTTTCCCACATTCTCCCATTGGTAAAGAATTTCATTAAAATCACCCAAGCACACCCATGATAGAAAGTTCTAAGCAGTTAGATATTTTAACCTCTCCCATAAAGCAAGTTTGTCTTTATATATAGCAAGAGCATGAACAAAAGCTATCCTAAAAGGCTATCTTCTTTCAAAGTCTTCATAAATGACATCAAGAAATTCATTAAAGGCTAAGTTAACCTTGATAGTGACTTCATCATTCCCCCATAATCTCGCTAGGGTTTACTACATAGCAGTACTAAAACTTCAACCTCCATTGCACTTTCTAGACATAATTCTTGGTTTCCATTAAGAAAACCAATTCAAGCTTACCTTAAGCCACAATGGTTCGCAAAGTGAGAACTATCAGGGGAGTCCCCAACCCTTGACAGTTCAACATAATATCTTCATTTGTCCCTCAATGACTTATTAGAATTACCCACCAAAGTTCATATTCCCAATTCCACAGCAACTTAAATCGATGTTTCCAGGAGTTGGGTTTCATCCAACTTATGCGCATTAGTCTGCTACATATCATAGGGGCAATACCTTCCATCTTTCTTACTGATCCTAGTGTTTATCTTTCTATGTCTCTTCTGCAAGTTTGCTTTTGCAACTTGTGATGAAGGGAGCTCTAAGAAGAAAGGAGGGTTCACTACTAGGGGTAAAGGGGATCCCTCCATTCTTCGTAAATTTTCATGAAGGTTATAATCTCCTTCACTCATCTTTCTTTTTTCCTTTTTCATCTGTGAATGGAATCGCATGTTATGTGAATTATCAGCTTCTTTTATCACAATAGCTAGTTGTCCTGAGTTTAATGGTGTCTCTAGCACCATCTCATTCAGTCCATCTTCTTCAGAGATATCCCCACAAAAAGCCTTCCAAAAAAGGGCTGCTTGCATTAACTTCCACTTATAGCCAAGAACCGAATAATAAATTATCATTGTGAGAGAAAAAAGCTTCCTCATAAGGCACTATCTCACACCTCTTTGCATAGTGACATATTCTTCCACACGAGTAATAGAAATGTGGGAGTCATTCATACCTGAAATCCAGCCAATGTTCCTTAACTTGATAGCTGGAAATAATCCCATAAACAAGTGGGTCAGAATGGGATAAGGAAACTCTGGCTTTTTCAATTGCAATGGATGCATATCCACTTGTTTCAATTTTAACTTAAGAAACTTCTCCAACATTTCAATAATCCTTCTAATAGCATCTTCTGTCCTTGCTTCTATAGGAGGCAATCCATGAATTTGCATCCAGAAGGGCCACGAATCAACTACAATATAGTGAAGGGGATGCTCATTTCCCATGGTTTAGTACTAGAAAGTGGCTAAAGAAAGACCATGGACCATAATGGAGAATGTTGTCCTTCTCCTGGATAGAGGAAAATTCAAATGAGAATAACCCAGGTTCCAAGTGCTTGCAAGTTACATTAGTTGTTTTCCATGTCTTAGTCATGGTGGATAAAAATGCTTAGGAGTTTATATTGGGATTACCATACAGATTTCCAAATGAGGTTTGTTGACATTCCTCCAATTTTTCCTCAGAAACCACATTGTTTAGGTCAAATTTCTTTCTCTCGAACCCCAGATGCCCTAATCTTTTACAAAGGGCAGCCATGCGTCTTTCTAATCCTTTCTCTATTTCCATCTTAACTCCTCCACTCTAGTTCATGTCTTGTAGATTTCAGTTGGGATTACAAATAAAGCCACATTGCATATTGCCAAGACATCCCAAATACAATAGATGAACAGATGCTGAGAAGTCCAGACAAAGCTTAGTTGAACTAAACACTAACCTTTATCAATAGATTGAGAAGATTCCCTGGCCAGAAGAGCCCTTTCTTCCAAAACCAATTGCATGAAGGACATCAGCTTCGCATTTTGCCGGGAAAACTCAAAAACGCATTTTATCTAGAAATTCCGAAATCGATAGATTCAAACTAGCTCAGTTTGGTTGAAGATGCGGTAAGGAGATAAAAAACTCGACCCCTATAAACTCTCCTCCTTATGTGTAGCAACCATTACATATTTTGTTGCCATTTTTGAGATTAGGGATAAACCCAGTAGAACAAAAGATGGGGAACACAAGATATCTTCTGTAGAAAATCTAGGGTATTAAGGGTGGTAGGTGAAGCTAGCTAAATGGATGGGTATATGCAGAAACTCATGATTGTAAGGGGAAAACATTGGAAATTGGGTTAGGGTTTTAGGATAAGAGATGAAGCTACCGGTTGGTAGAGAGGAGCTTTGTAGGCATGCAGTAGTTAAGTTGGTGCCGAATTAGTTCAATTGATTTGACTTTGGCACCTCAATTCATCCAATTTGCTTTTTATATGACCATATTATACCGTAAAATTATAATTGAGGTTTAATTGTCAAGTTGAACCTCAATCAGTCAAATTAAACCTTAGATTAGCGTGGTTCAAAGTGAATTATACAAATCGGATCAACCTATCTTGATTTTGTCACATATTGGTTGGCTAATTCGATCAAATTGAATCTAATTATTGTAAATTTATCAAAATTGACATTCAAATTGAGTTGCCTTCAAGGAACTAAACTTAATTTTGGCTAAATTGCATAATTTATGTAAAATGGATTACAACCCCTCATTATGGCCAAAATTGGGGAAATTTGCTTTAGGATTCGTTCGTTTCGCGGTAAACAATTTCCAGGAAAATATTTTCCGGAATTTCCAGTGTTCGGATAGCGGAAAATAAATGGTCAAAAAAAATATATTTAGGTCAATGAAAATTCTCCTTATAAGATTGTAGAAAATGATTTCCTCTTTTGAGAAAGAAAAATCATTTTCCCATCCTTAGGCACACGCTCTCGCGCAATCTTTGTTGCCCTTCTTTCCGTACTCATTTTCTCTAAAAGATGCCATTTCTACCCTCTTTCTCACAAAACCTAGGGTTTCTGATCTCATCCTCCTCCTCCTTCGACACCAATGATCAACAACAGCCGAGCACCCTCGGATAAAGGACAAGAGTTTCTAATCTCGTCCTCCTCCTCCTTCGACGCTGACGATCAGCAACAACGGAGCGTCCCCTTCGTCCAACGGTGCTCGATCTCCGCCCTCACAAAGCCCAGCATTTCTAATCTCATCCTCCTTTTTACGTCGACGATTAGTAGTAGCTGATCGCCACTACGATTGCTCCTCCCAGCCGCTTCTCTCCCTCAGCAACGGTATCCTTGCTTCCTCATTTCCCTCGGTTTCCTCCTGTTGCCTTTTTGTTTCCATTGATCACCTCGGTGCCAATCAATCGCTCACCCCTTAGTCGCCACGATTGATGTTCCCGCGTAGTGGATGGAGCTGATTTGCGGTGTTTGCGTGATCTTGCAATTCACCCTCTTAGTTGTGTCTTATACGTTTTTGAGCCTTGAGAAGATTTTTACTAGACAATTTATGATGGATTGAACGTGATTGTGTTTAGCTTTGCCGATCATGTCAGTAGCTTGTGTAGTTTTTATAGGGAAAGTGAAGGATCAAGGAGATTGGTTACAACTTTGCAAGCTTTTCGATGTGATTTTTGTGCATCAAGCTTAGAATTCTATAGCTACTAGAGGTATAATTAAAAGTAGAAAAGGATGGTATATGTGATACCCAAGTGGCAATATTGACTTAAAACTTTATAAAGGTGAGACTTTTTAGCCTCTACTTGAAGTCTTGGAGTTGCTAAAGAGATAGCTTGGTCCAAACAGTGTTGGTTATATTTTATGATTGGGATGTTTTGTAAGTCATCATCCAGGGCAAGTAAAAAATATTTCATGTTGATAGTTTTTAAAGTTTCATTGCTTTTTTATCTCTAGTGTCCAATTGGTTGCATATCTAAATTCTCATCAATCTTTGTCCATATCAAGTTAATACTTCGTTGTAGGCACACATTAAGTAGCTTGCTTTCCCTTGTTGAATGCAACTCGAAATGGAGGCTGAAATATGTCTTGCAAGTCCTATTGTGTGACCTACAAAGGGAAATTGATTAAGCTAGACATCCACATTGACACAGACAAAGTGAGGTAACACATTCTTACAATACAACCCTAAGTTTTCTAGATTAAGAGCTAATTCTTTTGTGAAATCCTGATTTTCATGTTTTGTTTTCGATTGAATAAGTTGAACTTTTCATTGACGCACCTATAGCATTTTTCCTTGAGTTAACCACTCACGAGATAACTAGTCTATCCGGTGAAGTCGTTAAGGGATTTTAATGCAATAGACTTAAGAATTCGACTAGAAATCGACTACTCGACCGTGCTAATCTGTAAGGGTCAATACGGTACCATCAAAATGATCAGAGATTGGAGATAGGTTGTTTCGACGGAGGCATGTAATTAAAGTGTGGGTGGTTCCACCTAATTGCAAAATTCTCGTCGAATGCCACTAAATCGATTTTTCTGTCATTTTTGTACCATGTGCCCATATTTGAAACCTCATAATTTTCACGACAACCGAGAATCGTCAATGAGTCAAAGATGTACAATGTGACTCGAAAATAATCGACCACGAGTCATTTGCACTAAAAATTCCTAAAAGCTACCAGCTAGATTAGATCACGCTAAAATCGCATTCGGTTGAAATTAACCTCAAAATTGAACCCGATTTCATAAATTAAAAGTTCGGTCATGTCACGATTTATTTTAAGAATATCGACTCATCCTTTAAAGAATTTTCAGTGAGCTCGGGATTTTTCGAAAAATTAATTTCGGACAATTCGGAAAAGAAAGGAAATTCGGTTGGCCATTTTCAAGGGGATGTTTGGCCTCCAAAGTGAGCTAATTGGTGAAGGGAAATTGTGGAAATTATGGGGGCTTCTTCTTTAACAAAATTGGACATCAAATTGGAGAGATTTGTGAAGAAATTGAAGTCCAATTGAGAGAAATTCGGAGGCTTGTATGGGGGCTGCAACTTTTGGCATTAAATTAGTGTTTGTGGGAATTATTATGCAAGAAAGTATTATGGGGGACCAATGGGATGAACATGAAGACATAGGGGACCAAGCATTGATAAAAATGGGATATTTTCCCTTGACTTTCAAGGCCTTGTCCCCTCTCTCCCTCATCCCTTCCCTCCCTTCCTCCTTCGCACGCCAACTCCACCGCCCCCATTTGTTCCTGTTGTCCTTTCATTTTCCTTGAAGACTCCAGCTGCTCCATTTGGAATTCTGCAGCTCTATCATTTTCTCCTCCAATCCAGCACCACACGTCCCCACCGACAACCCCACTCCCATCTTCACATGCCTCCCTCCACCGAAGCAACCCCTTGCAGCTCCACCATCTGTTGTCTCCACCGAGTCAACTTTCCCTCAGTGAAGCCCGATGTTGACCTCGCAAATCCAACAGCTTCTTCGTGCACCAGCTGCACCTCTCCACATCAACACCCACCGAAAACCTTCACGCCAATGCCCCACTTCTCCGTGTCATTATCTTCACCATTTCAACCCACCCATTGTTCGCTCCATCCCCCTGCAACAGCCCACGAAATCAATCCAGCCCACGCAAGTTTCAGCTCAGTTCCAAGTCACCAACCAGCCACTCTGGCCTTCGATCCAACATCCATTCCACAGCTAAGCCAAGCCCGTGTCTAGCAACCGATCGAGCAACAAGCAAGAATGGTTTTCCAGTCCAACTGTGAGCCGTCTTGGACTATTTTTAGCCCGGTCCAAGCTTCCTTTGGCGCCACCGTAGGCCCAAGTTTCGGCAGCCGTCGCGCCGCTATCACCGTGAACCGGTTTTTTGCTAAACCGGTGAGTTTATGTACTAAAATCTTATTTAAGGTGCTAATGACGTTTAAGAGATGTTTAGATTAAATCAAGATTAGATTAGGGTAGTTATTAGCTTGTTTAATTAATTTAGGTTAGTTAGATTAGTGAATTAGGTGGTTAGAAATTGTAATTAGTTAGTTTATTATGTGTTCTTGTAATTAGAATGGTTAGTATAATTTAATTAGTCCAATAGGTGGTTAGATTAGCAATTTTTAGCCTAATTTTGTATTTATTGAATTAATATGTATTTATTTAATTAATTTTGCTACTTATTTAATTATTAAATATTTTTCGGAAATTATACCGGGATAGTCGGTGATTGGAATTTCATGCTAATTGCAATGGTGTGCTTAATTTATACAATTGAGTGTTAAATTGTGCAAATTGAGTGGTGATGGGAATTTTGGTTATTTATTCCAAAATTGTGAAATTTTGATATTTAATTAAAAAATCCCGAATGTCGGGTTTTGATACCGAAAATGGTTTTAAGGACTATATCAAATAGTGGGATTTTAAAAGGGAGGATATCAATTTTTCTAGTTCAAATTGTCCGTGTACCCACACACGATTATTTTATCATGTATCTTTAATACGAAGAAAATAGGACAAGTACATTATTTTAACTCGAACATTTGAGTGCAAAGCATGTCTTGGCCGGGATTGGATGAGTGCATGAATGGTTATGAGAACCCATCACCTAATGTGCATCGGGTGGATGATGCTCCTATGTGGAAAGCCATTGACAACGGATACCGGTTGTAGTAGAGGCTAGGCCGATGCTCCTATGTGGAATGCCGTCTTGAAGTAAACATTGCCGTGCTCAATAGTGCGAGACGACGTTCGGCTACGCCGAAAGACCACTGTATGTCGGTTAGATTGTGCCTGTGTGGGTAGTAATCTATTGAAACGCGTGATTGATTGAGATAAGCGCGCCTGATTATGGGACAAAATTGTGTGACACGGAATGGGACGTATCATAACGATTTGGCCTTATAATCGGAACCCCTATGATTGATTGAGCTGTGTGAGACGTTCCAATTGATGTGTGCATTTATTATATGCATTTGTGATATGAACCGTGTCGACGTGTATGAAGGAATTGCGATGAGGTAAGTCTTCCGTGCTGTGGTTAGGCTGCCTCTAGGTGTATTACCTTCCTAATCGGGGTTTAAGGCGTGAACTCACTGAGATTTATATCTCACCCCATCGTGGGTTACTATTTTCAAGTCCCTAGTGTGAAGAACCCGGAGCTTTAGGCGGAAAGGATCAAGAGCATGGGTGGCTCAGTAGTTATTTTTGGAGATAAACCTCCTGTACATAAACCTTAGTGTTGGCCTCTATGTATAAACTAGTTGGTTTATAAAAAGGGTTTTGTGAAATTGTGGTCCTGCCTTTCTATCCCATATCTATGTTGTATGGGGATTGATTTTATTACACTTCCGCATGTGCAATAAAATTAGGGATGTGCACGCGCTCGAGATTTGTGACGTGACATCTTTCATAGTAGACAAGCCTAGTGAAGGATTCATTTGGTCTCATTCATTTGACTATAACTATTCATTTTGTCTTGTTCTTTCATGAGAAATATGTGCGTTAATACTGGTTTACCCTCTTAACCCCTTTTGCCATGTTTATAGACGGTTGTTTAAACAAGTTGTCATGTATATGGGTTGACCTCTTAATCCCCTTAAATATCATTTAGATGAAAATAGTTGAGCATGTTATCATATGCCATCCCCCTATTTTTCTGGCTCTTCTAGTATTGCCCTTCTTGTATTTCACATGCATTTTGTGTTTCATGATTAATGTGTTCCAATATAGATGGATAACAAAATTCGAGCGGTGGTAACGGGTGCATCTGCAGCTGTTATGACAGTTATCACTTTAATTATGGATGATTATGATCATTCGGAGAATCACATACCGAGAGGGCCTCATGTGAGTTGAGATTATGAGAGAGAGTTATATATGAATCGTGTGTTATATAGTGGTGATATTCATTGTATAAATCAAATACGGATGACGCCAAATGCTTTTTTAGAACTTTTTAAGGTACTTGGTGCAAGTAACTTGTTGCGTTCTATTGTAAATGTTTCTATTAGGGAGAAAGTTATGGCATTTTGTCATATCATTGGCCATAATGTGAGGTTTAGAGTCATTGGGGGAAGATTTCATAGATCAATAGACACCATCCATAGAAATTTCAAAATCATCTTGCAAGCGATTTTGAAATTATACAAGCATGTGGTGAAAGAACCAAGCAATTCCACTCCTCCTGAGATTAGTAACAGTCGAATGTTTTATCCATATTTTAAGTATTGAATTTGAAAAAACAAGTCTATAAATTGCTTGAGAAGTTTCATTAGTATTTGGTTGGTAACTATATTGATTATTTTAGGATTGTGTTAGAGCAATAGATGGAACTCATGTACGTGCATCGGTTCTTCTTGAAATTCAATGAAGATTTTATGGTCGGAAGGATGGAACAACACAAAATATATTAGCCGATGTTACATTTGACTTGAGATTTTCTTATGTATTAGCTCGTTGGGAAGGCACAACTCATGATTCATGTATTTTGTCTGATGCACTTTCAAAGCTGAATGGATTGAACATTCCTAGAGGTAAGAAAATAGAATTTACACACATTATTTGAATTGAGAATAGTAACTTGGTAATAAACTTATTTATAACTTGTAGGAAAATATTATTTTACTGATGCTGGTTATAGAATCCAAAATGGCATCATCTCTCCCTATCATGGTGTTAGATACCATTTGAAAGAGTTTAGTGATCGCCCTCCTAAAAACGAGAAGGAGCTATTCAATTTGCGGCATTCATCTCTAAGAACTACTATTGAAAGAGCATTTGGAGTTCTAAAGAAGCGTTTTCGAGTGTTGGATTCAGAACCTCTTTGGTCATTTAGAACACAAGTCGATGTTGTCTTCGATTGTTATATCATTTACAATTTTATTATGCAAGCTTATCCCAATGACTCTATCATGGAAGAGATGAATAAACAAATGGAATCTCATAAAGAAAATCCAAGAATCCAACTTTCTCAAAGGGAGGAAAAGGAGGAAAATAGGATATGGGTATCAAAGAGGGATAGGATTGCACATACAATGTGGATTAGTTATCAGAATATTAAAAGAAGCCAATAGTTTTGCTTTTATTTCTTTTGAGTGCTCCAGCTTTAAATATTTACTATCTGTCCGTCTTCATTATATTTTTTCTTATTCTACTATTTAAAGTTGTTACATAGTTATCATGATGGGTAAAAGTAAGGCAAACGATGAGAAGGTCAAGCAATTTAGATGGTCAAAGCCTATGGAATGTGTTTTAGTTGAAATTCTCGTCGATGAAGCTAGTAAAGGAAACAAGCCTTCGAGTACATTCAAATCCTCTTCAAGAGATGGGTATTTTTAAGAGGCGAGTTGGCCTTTGTTTTAGTTCTAGCTTTAGATTTGGGTCCAGCTTTGACTTTGATTTAGTTGAGGATAGTGAGGACAAATGTCTAACACCACCCAAATGTACCTAACTCTGATACCATGTTGAAAATTTGGAATCACATAGAAGCATGATTTGGCATCAATAATAACTTTTTTTGTCAATGATGTGCAAGTGTATATTTGTATAGTATGTATTTGATTAAGGAATGGAGAAGAGACAAGCTATGATAGTTCAAGGATATATGTCAAGATTTGGGACAAGAAGATAGGTTTTTTAGTCGATAGAAATGTGGTGTTACATTAATTGTGGGAGGGGATCTTGTCGTGGGTAAAGTACAATGATATGGAGTTTATCTAATGCTTCCAACACCCTAAACAAACCAATGCAGGCTCTCTTTCTAGAGCTACCTACCGACTTCTTCAAGGAAAGACCTCTACTTTTGTTAGAGACTTCATGGCTTTCCTTGTTCTCCATGCACAGGCTCCTAGAGACTTTAACATTTGTGCTTTCTGGACTCTTTTGCACACATTCATTGCCGCCTAAGACTAGATTGTTTGAATATTTTTTCTAGACTGCACTAACAAATGCCTGGAAGATTCTATAAATTGGACATCTTTGATGTGACTAACATATCCTTTGGGAAAAGTAGGCAACCCATGAAAATAAGTGGCACGTCGACCACACTTCATACGCCACCCTCACTCTATCTCCTGCAAATTCCTAACAAGGGAGAACGAACGTTTGGTAGAAGCCCTGAAGCACACTGTGCACGCCTCCTGTAAATCCCAGTGCTTGTAGTTTTACTTCCTCTCAAAGAACGGTTTGTGCCCGCATAGGTTACTCGAACTATCTGATATTAAAAAAAATCACTCTCACGTTGCACAAAATTCTTGCGGAAAGCTCATTATTGGGTTGGGATGAGTTTTTGTCATATTAAATTTTTCACTTGTTTCATTCTGCTACACAAACTAGAAGCTGCACTTACAAAAGGTGAAAGCAGCTTCTATGAAGAATCTGAAATATAAGCGACTGGCCTTTTTCTGCAAAGATCGAAACAACGGCACTTTTTTGACCAACCGACTCAGGCTGCTTGATCTTTTATTCATAGCAGGCACCGAAAAATGCAACCTGTGGTGCACTTCGCATCCGTTTCAGCTAAAAGGCCTAACGTACAATATGACGGATTTTTTTTTTGGAAATTCTCTATAAATGCATGAATTACTTCTCCTCAAAACAATAATAGAACATGAAAAGCTTTAGCGTCAGATATTTAAACGTGGGTATAAATTGACATAGGCTAAATAATCGTTTGAAGCTGTGGTAATACAGGGATGACTCAGATGCAACAATCACATTTAATAAACATATAGCATCATAACGCCTTCTGAAGATGATACAGCCCAATTGATCACCACTGATTTGCTCCTTTCAGTGATTTTCACAGCAAAAGAAGCCTATAAGATAACGCAACAGGAGTGCTTTATATTTCCAGAGGTCGAGGTAAACAAAATTTTAATGTCCTCAAAGACCTCATCAGCAGGCTTTCCAGCATCAATCTGAATAAACGCCAAGATAGATAATCAATCAACTGGAACAAGAACACGCAATTCACCTACCGAAGATTTCAACACATTAAGAGACACCCTCACCTTTCTGACTTTTCCCTTGGAATTGTAATACTCGATAACTGGGAGGGTAGACTCCTTGAACACCTTAAACCTTTTCTTTATTGTTTCTATGTTGTCATCTTGTCTCCCCTTCAAAACCAGTAACAAATCGTGGAAAAGCATCAGATTTCTAAAATAACTAGATGAGCTGGAAAGATGACAAAAGCAAGAATATGTGCTCATAAAGTGGTGGCGATGAAGAAATAATTGCCTGACCTGATTCCTATTCAACAAGCGCCTTTCCATCTCTTCCTCAGAACAATCAAGAAACAACACGAGTTTCGGCTCAATTTTAATCTGTGAAAATTTCACTTTTCAACCCTTTGAGGAGGAAGATCAACATGCAATAGCTAATAGGCTCACATTTGAAATGTGTGGGATGATACTAGATCAGTAACTAGATTAGAGCAGTGCATTGCGAAAAAAAAAAAAAGGTCTGGTCAAACTTACAACAGCTTCATACGCAATACGATTTTCCTCATTCCGAGGGAAACCATCAATAAGCAACTTGTCGTTTCCACATTCCTGCATCGCTTTCTGCAGGAGCTTGAGTGTCAATTCTTTAGGCACCATCTTTCCCTCCTTCATCATATTCTGGATCATAGTCCTGCCAATTGAGAGAGGAAATTTGGTTGGTCGTCAAACCTTCAAAGAGACAACTCAATTGCATAAGAACCTAAAAGACATTGGCTCCTATCATGTGCATTCATTTATCTCAAGATGGCTTCAGTCATCTCTCTGCTAAAAGAAAAGCATACAGGAATGTCAAACATGTCTTATGCCAGTTAGGGCTAACAACTGAAGTTTCCACCTTGAGATTAATTCTTGCCACTAATTAGTCTAACCCAAAGATGATATTTAATGGCGAAGATAGTTGCTCATCATAAATGTGATTTGAAGCAAGCTTGTTTAACATCACTTTTTTTGTCAGTTGTAAGCATAGGATAACGGGTTATAATGTAAGTGACAAGCTGTCATGAATAATAGGGGAACCAGTCAAATACACGTCTGAAAGAGCTCAAGAGACTACCGAGTGTTAACTTGTGAAGGACACGGTTCTTTTTCACGCTGTACTATTTAAGCTGTGATGTTGGGTTCAAAATAGTGAACTAACTAAAAGCCACATACGGGTTATGTGAACGACCAATGGGGAATTGCAGCTCTGAAGCTGGTTCGTCATCTCAACCAGAGTTCAGAATCACCATTGAGTCAATAACAGCACAATGCAACCAATTGCCGTGCAAGCGGCAAAACTCTTGTGTGTATGTGCACGCGAGTGAGTGCAAACAACCCATGTCGCAAATTGCAGCTTTGAAGTCGGTTCGTCATCTCAACCAGAGTTCAAAATCAACAGTGAGTCAAAAACAACACAGTGCAACCAATTGCTGCCCAAGGGGCAGTACTCTGTGCCCGTGCAAACAAACCATGTCGCAAATTGCAACTTTCAAGCCGGTTTGATATGTCAACCGGAGCTTAAAATTAACCAATTATTACCCAAGTGGCGATACTCCCTGAACATGCCTGGACTTGCATAATTAGGTTTAGTCAAGAAGAGGACCCTACCACTTGAAAATAGATATCTGTAGCGAAAAGTGCAAGCACAGATAATGGCTATACTAACTTCCTGAAATAATAGAAGATCAATAATAACGGCATTATTACCCATTTTCAGAACCAGATCTAATTTCATCTCGGAGAAGGTCACCAGTACTGATATGAGTGAAGCCAAAGTGCTGAATAATTTTGTCACATTGGGTACCCTTTCCACTGCCAGGTCCACCTGCGAACTTAAGAAAGTTAAATTAGAAAGGTTGAAAGAGCCTCTATTCTTTTGGCAAATAAGAAGGTAAAAATCTTTCGAAGCATTAAAAATACTCCTTCCAAAAAGTTAAAAGGAATTTTGAGGGCACGTATAAAAATCTTTATAAGCAAAATTAAATGTGAATACATTAAATCTTATACTCCATTGCTAAACTTTCGGCCATTAAATGATGCAATTATAATATTCTCCATCAAGAAGATCTATATGAACACCAGTTTGTCATGATTATAAGCAAAAAACTATTAAAAACTAGAAAATGGTCACACATAATGCCCCTGGCAATAAAATATGGTGCATTTCAAATAAAAGATTTATATCATGGATCTATTGAATGCTCATTCAGTATTTAAGGAATAGAATATAATGAAATCGAAGAAATAGAAAGGTTAATGCTGAAAAAAGTAAGGAAGCAAATAAAGTCAAAAGGAAAAAGATCTGAGTGATTAAGTTGAATTGTGTCCTATAAAAAAAAAAAAAAAAAAAAGATCTCACCCAACAATAAATCAAGCACCAAACGTATGATCCGCGGGGGAAGGATCACAACTTCTAGCGAAAGACAAGCATATTGGAAATTTGAAACACAATGCATCACTCAAGCAACTCCGCTGAAAGATCCGAATTAGTCGACTTGCTACAACTTTTTTTTTTTTTTTTTTTCGGCGCTAAACTTTCTACAACTTGACAAACTTAAATGATGGGCCAAAATAGAGTATCATGGAATCTAGTAGAAGCTAACTCAAATGGAATTGGTTACGATTCAAGAGATTTTGCTGAAGAAATAAAGGACCCCTGTTATCCCTATAGCAAGTCTCAGAAACTTAAGAATAGATGCTCACCCAAAACAAAAACAACTGTGGGCTTTCTCTGTGCCAAGGTTCCCTTCTGTAAGCAAGGCAGTTTCTTGTGTCAGCATCGCACATCAGTGAAGTTTGAGGGAAAATGTGTCAAAAGCATCTTTGCCCAGAAGAAAGAATCTTCACGACAAACAGTTATTCTTCATATCAACAGTCTCCACTGAATATGTTCTCACAGCAAGTTGTCAAGTCACTTTAATACATGGATGCCACACAAACCTTAAATTAACAAGAGTGCGAGTGCGAGTGCGAGTGCGACCGCTCCCTAGCCACCCACACATACACATACACATACACATACACATACACATACACACACACGCACACGAGAGAGAGAGAGAGGACAGAATCAAAGGTTTTCTGGAACATGCTTAATGCCCTTGTATCTCATCATCATGAATGATTAGTGCATTTTATTAGACTTCTTAGTTTCAAATTTTGCGGTCCATTGTACTGAACCTGATCCCTTTTCTCACCTTATCAAAGGTTTAGATGACACTTTTTGGTGTCAAGGTACTTTTCATGTGGCCCCAACTCTCAGCAATAAAAGGAACTTCTGAGTTATTACTAAATGTTTGAGTGTGGAAAAAGAAAAAAAAAAATCAAAGATGAGGATGGAGATGCAGAAACAACTGAGGTTGAGAAGACTTACTACTCCATATTGGAAGAACGAATAATGTATGACTGCACATGAGGCAGTACATCATGGCTACCGCTTGGTGCATTTTATTGGACTTTTTAGTTTCGACTTTTGTGGTCCATTGCACTGAACCCTATCCCCTTTTTTACCTTATCAAAGGTTTAGATGACATTTTCTGGTGTCGAGGTACTTTTAATGCGGCCCTAACTCTCAGCAATAAAAGAAACTTCTGAGTTATTACTAAATGTTTGAGTGTGAATGAAATTAAAAGGTGAGCATGGAGATGCAGAAACAGCTGAGATTGAGAAGTCTTGCTCATATTGGAAGAATGAATAACATATGACTGCACAACAGGCATACATCATCATGGCTAGTGTTTAGGACTAACGTTCAAAACATGACACATGTAACCAAAAAGAATTACTAGAGAAGAAATCAGATGCTTGCCTCCATTGCAACATCAGTAGCACTCCCCATGAGAGGCAGCTGAAGAATGTTGAACCACAAGATCTGGTTCACCAAAGAATAATTGACTTAGAAAAGCTAAATTCATGCTTTCAATTCTTGCTAGAGGCTACCATCAAGAGGCCATGTTAAGCTCCAAAGAGTTGAGTGCATCTTCGAGAGCATATACCATAAATATTGACATCTAATTTGCCATAAAATTAGATCAGTTTGCAAACATACACATACAAAAATATCTGCTGATGGATTTTGTTGATCCGTACAAACTTAAAAAATCAAGATAGGCATATCTATTTTCAAAATCAAGGTGGCCTGACCGTAAGATAAAAAGCTTCGTACTTGCATTCATGATAATCTTATGCACATACACTAAAATAAATATGCTTCTGCTTTCTCAAATATAAAGGAACTTGAATATGACTGGTGAACATTTTGACACAATGCTCAACTAGGAAGGAAAAAATCTTTTTTTCTTTTTTGCACTCCTCATCTCTCTTCCTCGAATCCTATCAAACGCAAAAGTAGAAGAAGAAAGATCAGCACCGTAAGAGGTGAACCCCGATGCTGGCTCGGTTCACAACCTGGCCTGCCGAACAGTTTAGAAACGTTACCGAAATTCTAATGGTGAAGAGGAAAAAACTGTAAATCGAGGCTTTATAGACTGCTTTGCGTGATCCTGACGGTTAAAGTTGTAGACAACCCTCTTGTGAAGCTCACGAAAGGAACGCGCAAAGTACTTCCCATCTCGGGTTCAAATATTCTATAGCCCAGACCCATTGTGCGTAAGGTCTAGCTCGGAATCTAATTCTAGTATAGAGTTCCACTACAAGGGTGCACCATTGCTCGAGAATTTTCAAATCTGTCCTTCGGGATTTCACTGCGTCGGAGCGATTCAATCTTCCAAAGGTAGATGTCTAATTAGCGATGGCTTTGGCGACAACAATGTGGCCGACGACCGTCTTGAACTGTACGCTCTTTGGTGGCAAATAGTCATCAGAGTATCACGGTAGCTATGGAGTGATGGTCGGATGGGATGGGCATTCGATTAAAGGCTATTCACCTACAGATAAATCTAGGTCAATTTATCGAGGGAAACAAAGTGGCACCTAGAGGACATTAAGGTAACGATTAACCATCTTGTGTATTTGCTACAGCAATGCGAAATAACCAACTAGCCTGGATGTGAAATAAATTAACTAGCGATAGACAAGACAGATTCATTTGGACAAATTGTTATTATTGGGATGTGTAGCGAGTTACCTCATCTTGGGAAGGTAAAAAGAATTGTTATCACCGCCATTGATTTCATGCTCTCATCCAAGCTCAAACCCATCTTTATATAAGGTGTAGCTTAGGGGCACGTATGTTTCTACTTAAAAGACAAGTGAAAGCTGCCCTTTTTTTTTAGTTTTCTTACCTATTTTTGAAATATTTATGTACTTTGAAAGCTTCAAGTAGTTTAGTTTTAAAACTCAAAATGCATGTTCACAAGAGTTTGTATTACATGAAAAGTAAAAATGACTCCATATATTCTAGGATAAAGTGTGAGACACCTAAATTTAGGACATTTCTAATTGCATGAAAGTCAGAAATCGAGCCCACTAATTCTATTAAAATTTAACCCTTAAATAAAGATGTGCATACTGCATAATCTTGTGATCTCTTTATTACATTCTCCCGCATATAGAAATTATAGACAACTTTGTTTAAGAATAGCATATATGCATCAAACATATAAATAACGTCCATGCACGCAGTACACGGACCACTCTAAGCAAGGCAAGAATGAAGACATTCATGGAGGTGGGGGAGGAACAACCGAGATTAGTAGAGAAAATGACATGTTCGGTCAATGCATTTGTAGAAAGAATGAGAGAGATGAGATTGGAGATTAGAAATAGAGAGAGAGAGAGAGAGAGATTCGAATAATTGGCATTCACCATCCTTTTGGGAATTCTTAGACAAACCGCACGAAAGGGGCCTCTGTTTCATTTCTTTCCAGAAATGGGGAATCTTCATTAAAGAAAATCAGGGAAGTCCATGATCAGCTCCACCAAGGCCTCATTGACCTGGTGGCATCATTAAAAGGGGGATGCGCATGAGCAGCACATGTTCTAGGACTGGGATTTTCTTAAACTGCGCTTGTTTTGCAAAAAATTTAATATTTTTGAAAAACATTTTTCAAAAAGTTACTCTTTAAAGAAAAGCAATATTTTTCAGTATTTAACTAAAAATCTAAAAGTAATTTATAAATTAATTTCCTTCTTTTGGAAGAGAAAAATATTGAATTTATTTTCCTCAAAAGAGCCGGGATTTCTCATGCCCAACATGGGAAACTGGAACGCGGGCGCCTAGGACTATCCAAACCTTTTCGAAGGTGAACAATCAGGGGAAAAACATGCAGATAGAATGCACGAAAGTTGTGCAGGATTGTGCATGAAATAATGACTAACTAATATGCAATCTATACTTATTTTTTTATATATTTTTCTATGTTAAAAGAATTTGACTTATATGCACTAATTACCAAAGGACTTGCAAGAATGATATGGCTATATGACACGAATGGTAACTTCTATACGTCATGTGATTAATTCTAAGTACTACTCATGCGTGACACTAATCAACGTTAATACTAATTAATCTACTAAATGCCATGCGACGTCGATTTTAACCCATCAATTTTTTTGTTCTTTTCTTTATTAATTAACAAAAAGACCGCAAAGACAGACATGCATTCTAAATCCTATATGCAAGATGACACATTTTAAATGCATGTATGCAACCCTAAGTTAATTAACATGAATGACCTTAAGGAAGTCACAAGCCTATTCTATAATGAGGACTATATGAAATGCTATTTTTATTTTATTTTTAAAAAACAGAGAAATTAAATTCTAGGAGTCTAATATGACCTAATCAACTTACCATGAATATAGAACTATATACAATGCTGATGATGCTACTATTTCCTAATTGATTTTCTAAGTGATGCGCATCACACGATATGAGATTAAACTAGTCTCAGGTCTACATGCAATCTATATGCAACCTTATGGCATGTTTATTTGGTTTCTATTACAAAATTCATGTGTCACGACCTTCTCAAAGGTGAATTACCCAAGACAAAGTTAATGGATTACTAAGTTTGAAGACTTAGCACGGACCCTCCCAAGCCTTACCTTACCAATTGTAACTTGGTACTCGAAAATTAACCCATTCAAACATGCAATTTTATTCAATTTGGAGTTGCCACTAATCAGTTAGGGTTGATTAGAAACTCAAGTAAAGTATCCGTGAACCAGTGATTCAATAAGTTCGGAGACATGATTACACTAGATTAATTTAATACCCTTATGATACCTTTTATTTTCAAAAATATTTTGCAAGTAGTCTTGGTTGATTTTGAACTAAATCACTAATATGCAAATGATAGTCATGCAAGTGCACGATCAATAAAATAACATCCAATAAACCCAAATAAAAAATTGTAAGAATTATGATTAACCTTAAAACAAAGCAAACTATTACTTCATTATTGTCTACTCTTCTAAAATTATGCAAGATGTTAGTTAGAAACTGCATGCCCTAAACATGATTTCTAAATGATGACATTTAATTCATTTTTTAAATCAATTATGTGCAGTTTTAATCTAAATTTGATATGCATGATTTTTACCTAATGACATGTGACGTGCAATCCGTATGACCTATCTCGAACTATAGTAACAGGTGTGCAATTTAATTCCCATGGCCCTAAATATGCATGTGCTACATGACATGGGATGGATGACATAGCAATTCTATATGCATATGCATGTTCTTTCTAAGATTTTTATTATTATTTTTATGATTTTTCATTCGAATAAGAAGTTGCCTCAAATTTACTATAGTCTCATCTAAATTAAGGAATAACTAAAATCTTTCTTAACTTATGAAATTTCTTAAGTTTCCACATTATCCTAAATAAGCGATTCTAATTGGAAAAACTAATCGACATGAAATGCAACGTGACCTATTATATAATGCAATTTTTATAGATAAATTTTTTATAAGAAATTTTACTAAAAATTAACATAAGTAATGTAATTAACCACATAAAACATATAATTCACCATGACCCAAAATGAAAAGTTACAATAATCAAAAATCTATCCTACGTCTCTCAGCTCAGCATTCTTGATTATTATGACTCACAACACAACAATTTTCTTAATCATATAATGTCTAACAAAATCACCAATTATGATTAGAATCAAATAATTGTAAACTAAGTAAAAAAATAACCAAATTAAATTCGGTTGAAGAAATTACCTCTGAAAAGTGGGACCAACGAGGAAACGATGCAAGGACAATGACGGGTTTACAGACTGACGATCATTGGCGTGCGCTGCTTACATCCATGGTCAACTCAGCACAATTCAACAATGATAACAAAAGAAGCCAAGGATGATATGGAATATCGATTGTGGCACCAAACTCAGCTGGCAACAGAGAGGAGGGGGGCGCTTGGGGTGAGTGAGAGGGCTTGGGACAGAGAGGAGAGGAGTGCTTGAGGAAGAGAGAGGCAGAAGCGGGAAGAAAAAGCATGCTTCGTTGAATAAAAGAGAGAGAAAATGCAGCAGGCCTCTCCTTCTTCGGCGCGCCGTCGATCCGACCCAAGTCCGTCGAGATCTCCCTCGCAACCGAGCAGGCTAGCATCAGGGACAGCACTCAATCAGCGGCAGGGAGCCTGGTGCTGCTTGGGAACGAGACCGAGGCAGCCTCCCTCCTGCTGAAGGCCGATGGCGTGTTCGGCCTAAGAGACGGGGAGGACGAGAAGATGCCAAAGATGGAGGATGCCAAAGGCAGATGACCAACGAGGCTTTTAGGCAGGCGGAGGCCGAGGCAGAGGCTAAGACAGAGGTGCGAAGGAGGTGGGATGCGCGGAGAAAGAAACAGAGGAAGGCTCTATGCGTTCTTTGTTCTTTTACGAGGAGAGAGAGAACCTGCCAAATTCAAATGAGGAGAGAGAAATATTTTGAGCGGGAGTAATACGCTGACCCGTCCTTTCTTCTGCAGCAGAGCCGAGCTGAGCTAGCTGACAACCAGCCCTTCCATTTTCCAGCAAGTCCCGCTTATAGGACACGTGTCAGTATCTCATTGGTATGTGCGCACCACATCAGCGGATGATGTGGCACATACATACCACTGAATATTTTCTCAACTAATAGATAGATAGAGAGAGAGAGAGAGAGAGAGAGAGAGACGATGATATGTTTTATACTTCCCTTTAATGACTACATTCTCTTAATTCAGATCTAGTAACCGTGTCAATATTGCTTTTGAACTCTTTAGTTATTTTCCTCCATTCTACATCATGCAAGGCTTCTTCATTTGCGAATAGCTCCATTGCTCTAACTTCAATTGCTTCTCTTTCTATGACTTTCCATCAGGCTTTATGAACCCCAGGTTTCTAAAGTGTCAATTCATCTTTTGTTTGTCTCCTTTTTCTTCTTCTCACTCAATCTAATCTTCATGTTTGGCATACCTTCTGTAAGAATTTTGAGATTGAGACTCATTTGAGCAACCCTCTCATCGTGACTTTCATTTCATGCTTCAACTAATTTGATCACATCCAAAGCACTTCAATGCATTGATCCTTTTTCTTGTAGGACTTCTTTTCCTTGATCTTATTCCATCTATCCTTGCACTGCAGGATGAAAGGTGAAGATGGCTTCCTTTTCTCAAAAAAACCTTCATTTTTCTCTTTCATGTGTTCATTGTCTCTCCCAGTATGAGCAATTGGGAACGTCATAATGGGCTTGATTTTCTTAAGCTTCTACAACTTCTTGAACTCACATCAAAACTTCTCTAGCTCGCTTTCTATTGCCTTGAGCATCTTGTCCTTTTGTCTTAGCAATTTCGTCCCTCTTCTTCAGCATCATATCCACCTTCGCCTTCTCGATTCTTGTAGTTCCTTCTCACAACTGCTTTTTACATCCTTCTTCAAGCTCTCCCTTGAATTGCTCTTCTTTCAAGATGTGACAGGAGTTGTCAAATAATCTGACTCAATTATATAAGTAGTTGCGAGCTCTTTTTTGTTCATTCACTACAAGAGGTGTATGTTAATCCCTTTCTTCTTTGCTTTCAAACTCCTTCTTGAAGGAAGTTACGACATTTCCTTCCATGAATGAACAAACTCTAACAATGTGTCCTACCTTGCCAAAAATGTAACACCGTTTGCTACACCTTTTGTTGCTCTCATCTTCATTGTCATCCCCGTCATGATCTGGATGAGCTCCCCCTAGCTGATAACTCCTCCCTTCTGGTTGCCTCCGTTAATCTCAATGATTATTGCACAGTTTGTCATCTCTTTTGCCAGCACCATATATTCTCTGGCTCTTAAACTCTCTCTTATTATTGAAGAGGGCACTTTCTCACCCTTTACTGAGACCTTAGATGTTTGTCTTGATTAGCCAATATATTCTCCAACTTGGTCATGATTGGTTGTTCCATCCATCCATGATGGCTGTAATAATGCTATTATACTCTGCCCATAGCCAATGAATAATAATTCTTCTCATTCTTATCTTAGATATGACATTTTGAGGATCTAGCTTTGTAATTTCTTCACAAGTAGATTTAACTTTGGAGAAATATTGACTTATTGTCGAATTTTGTTGCAAGATTGAGAGGTCATTTCCAATCTTTGCAACTTGGCATCATTCCGTCTCGTGAATAGTGTCGCCAAGTTATCCCATGCCTCCTTTATGGTCTTCACACTTTTGATGTACTGTAACAACTCATATTCAATAGTCACAGCAAGAACATATAAAGCCTTACCTGCTTTGATGTTCCATTTTGTCATCTTGCCATCGTTCGTGGGTAGTGTGTTGTTGCCACCGCCAATCATATCCCCCAAGTCTTGACCTAGTAAGTAATTGCATGTAGGTACTGCAATAATTATAATTAGGGCTATTGAGCTTCTTGACACCATTCACCAAACTTGAGAAATCCACCATCATGACTTGATTATAGTGCTCGGCACTACTCTATGTAAGCCTAGTCCAAACCCATCAACTTCAGTCATTGATTTGTGCACTAGTAGAATTTTGGTGTACTACTACACTCCCTGACCACTTGTTCAAGTACAATGGTCCTTAGCCACTTTCTTCACTTACCATGATCCCAATCACTAACCACCTACTATGATACCACCTGTTGAACTTTAGAGACACAGCTCTGATTGTAGGACTCAAGTGGATATTCCTATAAACACTCTCTTTATTATTACAAGAATAGATACATAGCAACACCACCACTCTCTTCACAATTAACACACTAAAACTCACTCCGTTATAATGCACACTTAACTCGCTTCACAACTGTCTACTTACGTCACTCACAACACCTCAACTATACACAAATCCCAACACTCTATGAAGACCCCTCTCTCTTCACCAACAGCACACACCACACTCGCGTCACTCACTATGACACAACACTCCGCACACTACGCTTTCTTCTTGCTACACACACTTCACAAGACTCTGCTCTAGCAAACAAAGAATCTCCAATGGAAAATTTATTATATGACAGAATATGGAAGGCAAAAAAGTTTTTGCCTCTAAAATTGGATTTAAATGGTTAGAAAAAAATGTATGTTTACAATGCCTTCACCAAAAAAAAAATGTTTACAATGCTAATATCATGTGTTATCAAAACTAAAAATAAAGTATTACTATCATTATCACCACAAGTATGAAGAGTACTCATGAGAGAGAGAGAGAGAGAGAGAGAGAGAGAGAGAGAGAGAGAGAGAGAGAGAGAGAGTTTCACTCCACTTATTAAGTTAAGCTATTGAATTAGACTTTCAAATATGGTATTAAAGTCGGGTTTCACTCCAGATTTAATTCGTGGCCGAGACTTCCCAATCATCAATTTCTTGTGTCATTTTCAGTCCATTTTACACATGAAAAGAAGGGTCTTAGAGTACCACAACACTTTTTGATGAGGTTTACATGGATCTTAATTAAACTTTAGGGTAGAGACTTTTTAACGGTGATAATATTCACCAATAAGATCCGTGTAGTGATCAAAACATCACCAAGTTGTAGTCTTGCTTCCCAAAAACAAAGTGCAACTGAACGATTATATTTTACGGAATATAAGCCCATTCCCATGTCTATAATTGTATTGTTCAACCAAAAACATGTGTCTCATTCATACAAAAAAAAAAACTCCTTTCATGTCTCTAATTTCAAAATTACCAATTTAGTACCACTATAAAAAATAAAATAAAATAAAATCCACTATGATAAGATCAAATTGCCTCACTATATATTATTAAAAATTCTCAAGCCCCCAGCTCTCCTATAAAATTTTTATCCACAAACCCCCGTGTCTTCTTCACCACACCCACCGTCGCCGCCACAACCCCGGTCAGCTGCCGCAGCCATCCCAAACCTCCCCTCAACCTCTGCTCGCAGTGCCTCGCTCATTCTTCTATGCAATTTCTCTCTACTGTCGCTCTCTCCCTATCTGCTCCCAAATCTCACAGACCTCCATGGAGGTCATTCATGGGCACCGGTTGCTGATGACCTCAGCTTGAGGTCGTGAGCTGCCATTGAGGTCGCATATGGCTCGTGCTGCCCGTGACCTTGAACAAGGTCGCCCGTGACCTCAATATGAGGCCTTCCATGGCCTGAGGGAGGTCATCGGCCTCGCGCAGCCATGTTGCTACTGCTACCTCGACCGAGGCTGGCAGAGAGAGAGAGAAGCAACTACAGAATTCGTGACCTGGGATGGGATTTTCTTAGAAAAGAAATGACTTTTTAGTAAATATAAGCGAAAGGATACTTGATGAAAGTGCACGAGAAATGTTCAAGGAGCGCAAATCGGAGGAAACAAGATTGTTTGAATGAAGAAACCAACAAAAATATTGTATGTTACTTTACTTGTAGGATTAGACAATGTGTGAAATTTAGGGGCTTGGGCCCCTTTTGTTATAAAAAGAAAAGGGTGTTCCAGTAAGCTAGATATACAGCTCATGGGCAGCAACGGCTATTAAAATTTTGAAGTCCAAGGATATTTCTTATATATGTGAAAAAAAAAAAAAAAAAAAAAAACACCTCAAGCTCCTGAGCTTGAAGCACGACTTTCAAATGCAGTTATGGCCGCCATCTTCAATTGAAGGCAAAGGTTACTTCATTTCCTCAGACCACAACCATTTCAAAGACCCAACTCTGTATGACTTCGATTGATAGATGCAGCTAAAATATAGCGCGCAGAGATCATTTAACGTTTTTCCCAGTTTTCTGGAACTCTTCACATTAGAAGATAGCGTTTTGGATCCACGTGTTCCCATTAGGCGGCTCTTCCTACGCAGAGATTGTTGCCAAATGATGAATTGTCATGAAATATCAGCGAGATAATGCATGCCGACGTACAGAAGAACGTTATGGCAAAGACGCAACTCTATTATGTCCTGAGACATTCTAAAACATCAAGAGTAAAAATCTCTAAATGTTTTGGGAACAACCGTTTCGAGAGCAGACATTTGCCTGTACTTGAGATACTTTTGCGTTAGTATTAGAGGTGATGCATGAATATCTCACACCCATGTTTTAGTGACTGATTGTTGACACTGGCGGTGAGCGAGGGTACAGAGGAAAAGGAGGAAAAAACAACAATCAGCCATGTTGGGCCGAGCAGTGCAGAGGAACTTTTTGCAGGTTAATGAACCTTTCAAATGCTGTCGGTATAAGAATACAGAGCCATATATCCCATCACATGCTTGTATATAATTTCTATTGCTAAAATAGGTGCAAGAATCCTCCAAAATGAAGCAACAATAGGCAGGTACAACAGCATCATCACCTGGCATGGAACAAAGAAAATTCCAGCATTATACATCACTGTGTTCCTAACCGTAATTAGATTTCTCAGGAAAAGTGACGCGATATAACAAGCACACAAAGTCAGGTGAGTTTGTCTCTTTTCATATGTAAGTTACATTCAGTGAAGCCTCTTGAAATTAACACATTGAAAGATTTGTAGAGACAGTGGACTAAAGAGTCAAACATGCTACCAGAATAAAAGCTATGTTCAGCCATCTCACTTTACCTAGACCTATAACTAAGCAAACGGTTTGTCCCAACCAGACATCAAACTCTATCTTTCACCAGCCATTGGCCGACCAAAAAAAGAAGCACGAAATATGAAAAAGAAAGAAAGTACCCTTTCCAAAAGGAACAAAGGAAGCACATGGTAAAGTTCTAGACCATCCATTATATGTACTCAATGATAATTATTGTAAGAACCTTCCTATAGCCCCATATATGAAGTGGAAGTGGGATACACTCAAATAGATGTATTCCATAGTTTAATTAGTGGAGCACAGAATCAGGTTCTGTTTCATATAGAACATATCAGAATCCGAACTTGGAATATCAACATTATTAAGCCAATTTCAAATCATAGTACTAGCGTATGCTCAAGAAACCTTTATACTCAGCTGTACTCTCCCAACCAGCTAATTATCTCAAAACGAGCATAGGAAAAGGAATTTGCATGACCACTGGAACAAAATCTAAATGCATTTCTTCAACCTTAAAATTTAACCCATATTGACAAAATTGAAATGGTACTTGTGAAGGTTGAGATAATAGAGTTACCTCAGGATATCCAAAGCTGATCACAGAACATAAATGGATGCTCTAGACAGTAGCCTGCAGATATGTGCAAGATAGAATTAGCACCTACCGTTCCCATCCTTTTTACCAAAACATTGTATTCAAATAAATTAAGTAAAAAAGTACATGCAAGAGTTAAAGTAGGTCAACCACTATTAGCCTTTGATAAAAAAAAAGAAAAAAAACACTATTTGCCTAATTACCCAAGGAGGAGGGGGGAGAAAGCAGCTTAGCCTGACGTTGCAACCATGAGATGCCACTTATGGCAGAATAACTATTATGTTCATTCTATTGGCAATGATTTTAATACAAGGCCTTCGTGAATTGTCAAAGCAACAGAAACTGGCTGTGCCATCACCTTTCAATTTGACAAGTGGTAAATGGAAGTGTTAATAAATGTGAGCACCCCCCCCAAACACTTTATCCCATCACTTTCTAAATATTAATCTGATTTTTTATACAACAGGTTAATGGTGCTAAAATGCATTTTTCTGTCAGAGTTATGCTATGATTTCAGCATTTAATTATAGAATGCAGACCTCCAAATTCACCATTCATAGCACTAGGTAACCTCCATGTCCAGCTGCCCCTGGAAGACAACCTTTACTTGTGGTACTTAAATTACTGCATAGGGCCAGTCTAGGAAAAAAGTACAGCTGTACAAAGGCTCAAGCTATCTCCAGAGCTACAAATGATGCAGCCATGGCTTCAGAAATCGAACATCTTAAAATGAGTTAACACACTTTGGGATAAGTTGGCATGTTGACCACCCTTCATAAGCTGTCTTCACTTTATCTTCTATAAATGTGAATTCCTATCTAAGGGAGAGTGAACAATTGGTAGAAGCCCTTAAGCACTCCACACACCTCTTTGTAAATCCCAATGCTTGTGGTTTTTGTTCCTCTCAAGGAAGGATTTCTACCCATAGAGTTTACTCAAACTATCTGATAGAAAAGTCTCTCTCCCTGCTCTCATATTACACAAAAGTCTTCTAGAAAGCTCGTTATTGGGTTGTGAAGAGTTATTAAGTTTAATCCTTTACTTCTTTCATTCTGCTACAAACCTAAAAAACCTGGAAGTTGCATCTTCATAAGATGAAAATAGCTTCTATCAAGAATCTAGAATATAACCAATTGGCATCCTCTGCAAAGAATGAAAAACCAGCACTTGATTGATCAACCAAGCAAGTGTTTCTTGATCTTTTATTCGTACCAAGCACCAAAAAATGTCACATGTTTTACATTGCATCCATTTCAACTAAAAGGGTAACGTACAATATGACAGAAATTTTTTTGGAAATTCTCTATCAGTGCATGAATTACTTCTATTCAAAACAATGATGGAGCTGAAAAGCTTTAAAGTCAGAGAGAGAGAGAGACCGGGTGAGGGACCAGAAACAGGAATTGGGAATAAGGGGCAGAGCAATTGCAATCTTTCTTCTGATCTTAAATGAGGGTATACTAGTCGTAGGACATAAATAGAGCCAATTTGGGTGTGGAAATAGAAGCCTTGCATACATAGACCAATGTACACATACAAAGTAGTTAAAAGCTACATCATTATGCTAGACGATCTCATTAGATATTGTTTTCAAGTACTGGTTCTCCAAAAGGGACTACAAGGATGAGTCAGAAGCAAAACCCATTTAATAAACGTATAGCATCACATCGACTTGTGAAGACAATACAGCCCAACTGATAACCTTAATTTGTCCCTTTAAATTAAGATAACACAACTTTGCCATTTTACCTTCTCAGAGTTTGAGGTGAAAATTACTTTGACGGCCTCAAAGACCTCTTCAACAGACTTTCCAGCATCGATCTGAATGAAAGTCCATATAGATAAGCCATCAAATGAAATAACATCATGCAAATACACCTACAGAAGATTTCAACACATTTAGAGATTTCCTCACCTTTCTGACTTTTTCCTTGGAATTGTAGTACTCGACAACTGGGAGGCTAGACTCCAAGAACACCTTGAACCTTTTCCTTATTGTTTCTATGTTGTCATCTTCTCTTCCCTTCAAAACCAATAACAAATAGTGGAAAAGCATTAGATTTCTAAAATGACTACATGAGCTGGAAAGGTGACAAAAGCAAAAAAGTCTACTTGTATGGTAAAGGTGGTGAAGAAGTAATCGCCTGACCTGATTCCTACTCAACAAGCGCCTTTCCATCTCTTCGTCAGAACAATCAAAAAACAGCACGAATTCTGGCTCTATTTTAGTCTGCAAAAATCTTACTTGTTATCCCTCTAGGAAAGAAGATCAGCATGCAATAGCTAATAGGCTCACATTTGAAATGTGAGGGATGATACTAGATTAGTTCTAAAATTAAAGCAGCACAACTCAAACAAAAATAGGTGTAGCCAAACTTACAACAGCTTCAAATGCAGCACGATTTTCCTCATTGCGAGGGAAACCATCAATAAGGAACTTGTCATTTCCACTTTCCTGCATTGCTTTCTGCAGGAGCTTGATTGTCACTTCTGAAGGCACTATCTTTCCCTCCTTAATCATATTCTGGATCATAGTTCTGCCAATTGAAATAGGAAATTCGGTTGGTCATTGGACCTTCAATGAGACAATTGTAAAAGAACCTAAAAGACATGGCTCCTACAATGTGCATTCATTCATCTCGAGATAGCTTCAGTCATCTCTCTGGTTAAAAAAGGCATAAAGGAATGTCAACCATGTAGTTAGGGCTAACAACTGAAGTTTCCATCTTGCAATTAATTATTAATGCCAATAAGCAGGAATCTAAATATGTCCAACCCAAAGATGACATATTAGTTATTTGAATCAAATTTTCAGAGCACAAAAAGAAATTGAAAAAAGCAAGCTTGTTTAGGAACATTTCTGCCACTTATAAGCATATGATTGCGGGTTAAAATGTGTGTAAGAGACAAGGTGTCATGAATAATAGTTGAAACAGTCAAATACACACATCTGAATGAGCTTAATAGTAACTTGTGCAGGACATGCTTCTTTTTCACGTTGGACCATTTAGCTGTGATGTTGGGTTCAAAACAGTGAAGTAACTAAAAGTCACAAACGGGTTATGTGAACAATCCACATCGCAAATTGCAGCTTGCAGTGAGTCAACAACAACACAGTGCTAGCAATTGCTGCCCAAGCAGCAATACTCTGTGCATGAGTGCACGTGCATGCAAACAACCCTTGTCGCAAATTGCAGCTTGGAAGGTGGTTTGTCATCTCAACCAGAGTTCAAAATCACCAGTGAGTAAATAAAAACACAGTGCAACCAATCACTGCCCAAGCGGCAATCCTCTGCACACATGCAACTACCCATGTTGCAAGTTGCAACTTTCAAGCCGGCTTAATATCTCAACCAGAGCTCAAAATCCAGTGAATCAATAACAACACAGTGCAACCAATTGCTGCCCAAGCAGCAATACCCAACCCCCCCCCCCTCTCGCACTGTGTCACTGTAGCCATTAAAGCAAGGTATCATTACAACTAAAGCGGATGCGAACAACATTATCATCTGCCACATAACGATTCATGAAACATTATCTCAATGGAAACAAAGCCAAAAAAATTTGTGAAAGGACCAAGAAATCCTGTTTAAGTGATTACAAAAGAAAGAAAAATAGCATCACGTAAAAAACTTCACTTGAACATGCCTGGACTTACATAATTAGGTTTAGTCAAAAAAGGATCCTACCACATGGAAAATAGAGAATGCACATATTTCTAGCGAAAAGTACAAGTGCAGATACTATTTATACTAGCTTTCTAAAAAAATAGAATATCAATGACAGCGGCATTGTTACCCATTTTCAGAACCAGATTTGATTTCTGCTCGAAGAAGATCACCAGCACTGAGATGGGTGAAGCCAAAGTGCTGAACAATATTGGCACATTGCGTGCCCTTTCCACTGCCAGGTCCACCTACAAACTTAAGAAAGCTAAATTAAAAAGAATGAAAGAGCCTCTACCTTTTGGCAAAGAAGAACTTAGAAGTCTTCTGAAGCAATAAAGAAAAACTCCTTCCAATAAGTTCAAAGAATTTTAAAACCCATATCAAAATTTGTAGAAGCAAAATTCAATGTGTATACAATGAATCATAAGTTTATCGTGAGTGTAAGCAAAAATTATTAAACATGCATAATAGTGAACAGTCACATATTATGCCCCTTAGTAATAAGGTATGATGCATTTCAAATCAATCTTTTGTATTTAGATTAACAGTATGGAGCAACTGAATGCTCATTCAGTTTTGAAGGAATAGAATATATAGAAATAAAAGAAAATAGAAAGCTAATGCTGAAAAAAGGGGGAAAGAAATAAAATAAAGTTAAAAAGAAAAAGAAAAAGAAAAACTGAGTAAAAAGGTTGAATTTTGTCCGACAGAAAAGGAAAAAAAAAAAAATCTCACCTAACTCTAAGTCAAGCACCAAACATATGATCCAAAGGGGAAGGATCAAAACTTCAAACGAAAGACAAGCAATAGTGAAAATTTGAAACACGATGCATCCCTCAAGCAACTCTGCTGAAAGATCTGAATGAATCTACTTTCTGCTACTTGACAAAATCAAATAATAATCAATAGTATCATAGAATCTAATAGAAGCTAACTCTGATGATATTAATTATTATTAAAAAGACCATACTGATGAAATAAAGGACCCCGTTATCCCTAGAGTAAGTTGCAGAAACTTAAAAGTAGATGCTCACCCAAAACAAAAACAACTGTGGGCTTCTTCTCTGTCAAGCTTCCCTCCTGTAAGCAGGCAGCTTCTCATGTCAGCATTATGCATCAGCAAGTTGGAAGAATATGTCAAAAGCATCTTTGCCCCAAAGAGAGAATATTCACAACTAGCAGCTATTCTTCATATCAACATATTTCTCTGAATATATTCTCATAGCAAGTTGTCAAGTCACTTTGATACCATGGATGTCACACAAACCTTAAATTAACAAAAGTGAGAGCACACCCCACCCTCCCCACACCCACACACATACACAGACACATACACATACACAGACACATACACATACGTGCACACGCGCATGCAGAGAGAGGGGAGGGATAGAATCAAAGGATTTCTGGAACATGATCGGCAAGACAAGACAGCTACTCACCTAGAATAAGATAATGTAAAATGAGAAACCAATCAAGCGTTCTATTCTAAAGTTGTTTTCACTTGGAGACTTGATCTAGCATTTCAAATGCATCTTATCTCATCATCATGTATACTTAGTGCATTTTATCAGACTTATAGTTTGAGGTCCATTGTGCCGAACCTGATCCCTTATAATCACCTTAGCAGGGTGTCAAGATACTATTGATATGCCCCAAATCTCAACAATAAAAGGAACTTCTTCATTCTTACTAAATATTTGAGTGTGAATGAAATTCAAAGATGAACATGTAGACGCAGAAACAACTGAGATTGAGAAGTCTACCACTCCAGATTGGAAAAATGAATAACATATGAGGGCAGATCAGGCAGTACATCATGGCTACAGTTTAGTACTGACATTCAAAACAGAACACAAGTAACCAAAAGAAAGCTCTACTAGAAAAGAAATCAGATGCTTGCCTCAATTGCAACATCAATAACACTTCCCATGACAGCCAGCTAAAGAATACTGGACCGCAAGATCTGGATCACCAAGAAGAATAATTGTATTAGGACAGCTAAATTCATGCTATCAATTCTTAGTAAGGCTACCAAGTAGAGGCCATGTTAAGATCCAAACAATGGAGTACGTTTCAGAGAGAAAATACCATAACCTATTGACATATAATTTGGCACAAAAACAGATCAGTTCACAAACATCACCGTATCTGCTGATGGATCTTCTTGATCCATACAAGCTTAAAACACGCTTACCCTTCACAAAATCAAGGCGTTCCAACTGCTGTGGAAAAGCTTCAGTATAACCTATTTATTCCATTTTACCGATTAGATCTGATCCCGAATAAACCCTTAAGATGAAATCCTGCAAATCCAGATCATTGACCCGACTAATGCACGACTTGGAAGATCAAATGGTACAACTGAATTCACTGCATGATGGTCGTACTTATGATTCAATAGCTAAGTACTCGCACGAGAAAAAAGATTTACCGTATGCATGATATGCCTATGCTTTTAGGAAAAAAAAATGAACTTGAATCTAACGGAATCAAGCAAGTGAACATTTGGACACAATGCTCAACTGGGAAGAAGAAAAATCTCTCCTTTTTCCCCTTCCACAGCTCTCCCCCAAGAATCCTCTAGAACCCAGATGACCAAAAAAAGAGATCAGCACCGGAAGAGACGAACCCCGGTGCTGTCTCGGGGTCCCAACTAGGGCCGCCGAACAATTCAGAGCCGAGACGTTCCGAAATTCAAACGGAGACAGCGCGGAAATTCAGAGCAGTCGATAATACCGGATCGAACCAGAGCAAACAGATCAGATCCGGCAAGAGCCGGAGGGACACGAGCATGCAACGAGGCGACAAAGACGAAAGCATAAGCAAAGCACGGGAGAGATCAGGAAAGCCACGAGCAGATCAAGCAGAAACCAGAAAATTGCAGGAAGAGAGAGAGAGAGAGAGAGAGAGATTAGATCCGGAGGATGGATTACCTCTGCAAAGAAAGGATGCCAAATGCGAGAGGGAGAGGGAGAGGGAGAGGGAGAGATCTGAGAGGAAGAAGGGAGATGATGCAATGGCAGACAGAGGAGGAGGAGGGAGGGAGGCTTTATAGGCTCGTCGGGTGGTGGTGGTGGTGGTGGGGATTGGCGACTTTGCGTGATCCCGACGGTTACAGTAGTTACAAACAAACAACCCTCGCGCCCGAACCTCAAAAGCAGCGAACGCGCACTGTCGGTGTCGGAAATTTCCCCCAAACTCACATTCCAGCACCGTGCAGTGTACGAGGTTTGCGTTAGAATCTACGGCTAGGATACGCGGTTTATCGCCACGGGGGCTGCGAACGACCGAGATGAGCGGAGAAAATGACGTCCCGGTCAATGCATTTGTGAAAAGAATGAGAAAGATGTGATTGAAGATTAGAAAGAGAAAGAGAAGGAGATTTTTGGGCACACCGCACGAAAGGGAGGTCACCTCCGCAAATTACTACTTCATTGATTGGGCAAACAGAGAAGATGAGGAAAAAGCGAGAGGGGGAGAGAGAGAGATGAGAAGTAACGGGAGAGGTGGAAGCAGAACGCCCAATAAATGGACTGGTAATTTACAGAGTTGGCCTCCTTTTTATGTACCCAATATTTTCTCCACGAAGGGGGACCCTTGGGGAATCTTCAAGGAAAAAGGCGAGGGAAGTCCATTGATCAGCTCTGCCGACGTTGATTTGGTGGCGAATTTGCTTGGGCAATTTACGAAAAGGGGATGTACGTGAGCGGGAACAACACGGAGAGAGCAACGCACGTTCTGGTGGACTATATGAGGAGCGCAGGCACCGGGAAAATCAGAAATGAGAGAGAAGACGAGTCAGACAAGAGTCAAAGGAGGCAAAACAAATTAAGATTAGGCTTTTTTGGGTTTTGCAGAAAATTAAATTTTCTGAAAAATATTGTCCAAAAGGTCATTTTCTAGGGAACAAAAGGCAATGTTTTTTGGTGTTTGGATAAAAATCTGAAAATGAATTGAAAATTATTGTCCGTCATGTGGAAAAGAAAATATTGAATTTATTTTACTAGACAAACATGAACTATTCCCATTATATCAAGAATACCAAGCCGTCAAGATCCCAATTATAGGAGCTGAGGCTTCTCAGGCATAACCATACGCACATCAAGGACCCAAGCTCAACTCGGTTTGAGTGCTGGTGACTTGTGTGGGTGGGAGAGTTAGGGACCCGGGCAATGCTTCTGAGTGCTTGTGTATGAGTATAGTTGAGAATAATAATGCAAAAGAAATAGACCACTATCGTTTGCTCCAGTATAGAACCAAAATATCGAGCTCTTGCTAATAAGACATCGGAATTATTATGATTACTGTGGCTACTAGAAAATATAAAAGTGAGTCATCATAGCGGAATAGTCATTCATTGCGACAATCAAAGTGCTATTCAAATTGCACCCAATAATGTTTTTCATGAACGCACCAAGCACATTGAAATAGAGTGTCCTTTCATCCGATATCATGCTCTTTGTGGCACCATTCGACTTATCTCTATTTCCTCCACCGAATAGACTGTTGATGTCTTTACCAAGGCATATTTATCACGACCTACTTAAGAGGTATTACCTAAATGACAGATCTAAGACCAATGATTAGGCACGGGCTCTCCCAAGTTCATGCCTCGAGCGACGTTAGGGTTCGGACCATGTAAACCCAATCCACGACCCGAGCTAGGTCCGACCCGATAAAAAAAAAAGATTTTTATTAGTTTAGTTTTTTTTTAATTTATATATATATATATATATATATATATATATATATCTTTTCTTTTTTTTTTGTCTAATCCCTGTTTTGTCTATTTCTGCTGCTCCATCTTCTGCACTTCCTCCATCCCGAAGCCAACTTTTGCTCTTTTTCTTCCTATTTCTTTTTTACCTTTTGCTGCACTTTTCTTTTCTTGCGTTTTCTTTTGTTTTTTCATTCTTTCTTCTGGTCTCCTTCTTCTCCATCTTGTCTTTTTTTTCTTTATTTACACGTTCGTTCCCCCACCTTCACCGAAACAGCCATCCTCCAGACGAACTCTCACCGGAAAGTTCATTCGCCTCAACACCAGCCGCCGACGCCGACCTACGCGGCCGCGAACGAGCGGTGCGGTCGCCTCCAGCGGTCCCCAAACTCCGGCGACCACACTGACCCAATCCAGACTCGGAGACTTGACGGACCCGACCCCACCATCGGTCGAAACAGGCGACAAGGAAATGCCGACTAAGCAACCACGAACGAAGGAAACACGGAATCACAACTAGCATTCCGAAAGCAAAGCAAAAATCGGTGTAAGTGCTCACAGATCTAAGTGAGACATTTTCACAAACAGTTGACGTGCGCTAACAAATCCTAAGGTTTCCGGCTCCGCTGGGACTCGAATCCACGCCGGCGACCTCGACGCACGACGTACGGGGACTGTGGAAACAAAATATAAGGACGACAAGGGCCGGAGCTCGCGCGAGCCGGACGGCCGCGAGCTCCGGCCCGGTGTGCCCAAAACAGAACGCAAGCAGAGCCGAGCGTACCTGTTCGGCTTGAGGACGTCGCCGGGAAGGTCCTCGGACGGGTCTGCGCGGGACCGAGACGCCCTCTCTTGCTCTCTTTGTCGCTTGGACCTTTCACTCTCCGTTTACCATCTCTCTCGTTCTCGGTCCCCCTGGCAAATGAGCGAGTCGCTCACTTTTGAGAGCAACCGGCCTCTCTTGCCCTTTTTTTTTATATATATTTTTAGAAATAGGTGTCGACCATATCCACCCAGGCATTTTCTGTATTTATTTTCCAAACTCAAGTTAACATCTTTCAAACCATCTTGAATTTGAGGAAGGATGTTGGATATATATTAAGGATATTTTGTGATCATATATATATATATATATATATATATATATATATTATAATATGATTCTATATATTCTCCTTGATTGATTTCCATTTGTTAATTTAGAAAATCATTATGTAAAGCCTATAAATAGACATGTGTATTATTCATTAGTCAATGAACAAAATATGATTTCTCTTCATTCATTATTCTCAACCGGTTTTAACATATGGACCTGGGTCCATCCCTTGTGGACCTAAGACACAGGAGCCGAGATCGAGATGGTCACTCAGGTGTCCTAGGCATGTCCTCAGCTCAACCTCTACAGAAACCTAGGCTTAGCCTTGATAAACTTGAGCCCACATGTTGGACTAGGGTTCCAACTCAGCATTTTTGGACCTAATCTTGTTGGGCACGACCGGTGGGGACCCAACACCCGCATCATGGTCTCAAGCCCAACCTTTGTGGACCTAGGCTCACATCAATGGAAGTGCAACCGAGAGCCGAGTGCCCAAGTAGGGCCACCAAAGTCCTAAGCTCAACCTCTATGGACTTAGGACCTGCCGCTAAGGACCCAAGCACAAGCGTCAAGAGAGTGCGAAGGCCAAGATCTCTGGTCCAAAGATTGCTATCTTGTCAATTTATGGAAAATGATTTCTAATTATTAAAAAGAGTAATAATTTCTCCGCATTTAATCATAACTTTTTCATTCACTATAAAAAGATTTTTCACTTATTCATTCTCTTAAGTGATCCAAATACCTAAAAATAAAGCCTTGGATAAGTCTTCATCAAGCTTTCCGTACAAATCGTAAAACGCTCCAGGTTTATAAAATCGCACTTCCATCATCCATGTGATGTCCTTCGTGTTTCACCCGTCTAGAAGTGCCTACATTATGGTTATGAGTTAGCATCCGTTGGTCGCCGAATCTCCACATGAAATTTCTGTTTTTGGGATGAGAATATTTCTATTCCCGATCCGCACTTGGCGCAGGGATTTAGCAATTGTTGATGGGCCAACTCGAGATCACGCCTCGCGCCGATCGAAGGGCGGACTGATCCCCCACGACGCAGCCCATGCGCGGATGTGTACGACACAGCCCTTTCTTGAGCATCCTTGTTTTCAATCGCTTTTTGCCTTCAAACTTGGATTCTCATGCTTTAATATCTCACTTGCTTGTGTTTAGATTAGTTTTGTTTTGAGATAAGTGCATTAGAGATCCAAAAACTTATCGCAAAAGTACAATTAAGTACTAAAATTTTCAAAAATGTAATCAAGTCCTAAAACTTATCACAAAAATTCAATAGAATTCTAAAATTTTTAAAAAATACGATCATCAAAGGAACTTAATTTAACCAATTTAACAAATTGTAGAGCTTGATTGCATTTTTGGAAAGTTGTAGAGTTCAATTGCATTTTCATGATAAGTTTTAGGACTTAATTATATTTTTTTTAAGTTTTAAGATTCAATTACACTTTTGTAACAAGTTTTAAGACTTCAAATGAATTTATCCATTTTGTTTTTATTAAGATGCACGTATGAGTTATATTTAAAAAAAAAAAAATCTCAAATTGGTGTAATGTCCATAATACATTAGCTAAGTTTTTTAATAAAAGATTGATCCAACTGGATATGTTAAAAACGTTTCGAAACTACGTCACATAACAGACATGAGATCACAATGGACTTTCAGTGAATTAATGTGACCGCCATGTACTGGATAATTATTTTTTATGAGACTATCAACCTTAGTTGTTCGAAGGTTTTTGGGGTCAATCTTGGGCTGTATGGGCCCCTATACAGTTGGCTAACAAGGCGCGCACAAAGTCAGCTAATCATAGTTGATACTGACTTGGCGTTTTGTTGCGAGTCTTTGTATGGAAATGCGAGATTACCTCGATGCCCGAAGTTTTTATCGTAATCGATGATGATTTTTCTCGTAAAACAAAACGAAGGGACTATTATTGAACAACACAAGATTGGAAAGGATTGGCTTCTCCTAGGATGTTTTTAGAAGTAGGCGGCGATTACCAAAGTCGAAGCACAAATTTATGGCTTCCGCTCAATTTGGATGCGAGCTTTCATTTGTCGGAAAAAAAGACCGGCTCAATTTCCAAATCTGACACCCATTAAATTGGCATTCGAATCCACCCCTCCATGGTTGATGTGGGGACGGACATGGACTGCTTTTGGAAAAATTACCAAAACAGTCATCAACCTATTACAATTTTTTCAAATCAGTCTTAAATCTTTTTTTTGTTTCAATTCAGTCATAAACTTTTTGCAATTATGTCAATTTTTTTTTATTTTCTCTTTCTTATTTTCTTCACTTCCTCCTCTAGCGACCGACTAGAGGCTAGGCCGAGGAAGCTTACCCGTGGCTGCACGACCTCGCCAAGGCCACTCGCTGGGCTCACAAGGTTAGAGGTTGTGACCTTGCATAGCCTTTGGTCTAGGCGAGCCTCGCTAGCCAGGGGCAAGTCATGGCCTTGCCATCACTACACGAGGCTCACCCTCACCATCGCACGCCTCTCACCGCTGGCCAAAGAAAGGACAAAGAGGAAGAAGGAGGGAAAAAAAAGGAAACAAAATTAAAAAATTGGATAAAAAATCGAAAAAAAATATATTGTTAAAATTTTATTCACGTCAGCATCAACCAAACATCCGACAATGACTGGCATCCATGTTAGCGCCGATCAGTTAAAATTAGCGGGATTGATTGAATTGGCACAATTACGATAAGTTTAGAACTTTTTGAATAATTTGTCCTGCTATTTTCTAACCTAGCCTCTAAATACAACGAGACAACATATTTTCTTTGAGCCCTTATTGAAATTAGATGGGTTTCATCAATCCCTCTACATGAAAATCTCAATGCAAATGGAATTGAAACTCTCAATGTAAATATACAAACTGATAGTTCATTCATGGGGCAACGGAGAAGATAAGGAAAAGCGAGAGAGAGAGAGAGAGAGAGAGAGAGAGGTGATGGTTTTATAAGTGATGGGCTTAAGGCCCGTCCGTGATGGGCTTAAGGCCCGTCCGCCCATGTTGGGCCTAAAAGCCCGACCCACAAGAGTAGGGCCCATGGATGAAGGGGCACGATTAATTATTTTTGGAGGGACATATATAAGGGAGGAGAGAGAGGGAGAACGCACATCTTGGCATTAACGTACGTACGTCTCCCTCTCCTTCCAACGCTCTCTTTTCTTCCAAAACGCCGAAGGCGACGCCGTTTCCCTTTTCAAGGCAAATTGACATCATCGGATCAGAATTTCTTCCTCGATCTTCGGCATTGGTGTTTAATCTGTGGCTAATAAGGTACGCTCGAATCCGTGGTGTGCTTTAGAATCGGTGATACGTGATTTTCCCGAGCTTCATTTCCGCATTCGTTTTAGGGGTTCGATTTAGTGTCGAATCCGGTTTTCGGGGATCCGTTATTCCCAACATTGGTATAAGAGCCCTAGTTCACGTTTTCCCGACCTGTTTGATGTTTTTGATTGATTTTTCGCGAAAGTAATTCGGCCGTACGGATCGGGCAAGAAATCCCGACACCCGAGCGCTATTCGTCCATTTTTTCGAGTTTCGTGATTCGAAATCGATTTCGAAGGAATAAGGTGAAAGGGCTCGTCCAGACGAGTCCGCGACATGTCGTGCGCCGCCGGAGACGCCGCACGTGCCCACACGCGCGGCCGAAGGCGCTGCGCGTGGGCACGACGCGCCCAAAAGCGCCGGCTCGCCTAGCGCGTGCGGCGCACGCACGCGTCGGCCGGCGAACCGGCACGTGCGCGCCACCGGCCGGGCGAACCGGCACGCGCCGGTCGGCGGACGGACCGACGCGTGCGACATCAGCATGACGTCACCCAACGGTCGGTAACCACTGGGATGACGTCATCGCCGACGACGGTTGGCCGAGCGGTCACCGGCCGGCAACCCGACGGCGACTCCGACCCGACCCGAACCGAGGACGCCGGCACTTGCGCGGCACGTGCGGTCGGTTCGTCCAACCGGCCGACTGGTCCGACTAGCCCGTCCAGTCCAACCAGTCCGACCCGCCGACCGTTGACCATTGACCGACGACCGTTGACCGTTGACTTGACCGTTGACTTTGACCGTTGACCCGGAAAAAAAAGAAAAAAAAAAGAATTTGTTTCTTTTTCAATTATGTCTGTGTAGGTTAGAGGTAATCCATTTTTTTTATTCTGCATTTGTTGCATGAATCAAGGAAAATTATGTATTTTCCATTTTGTTTATTGTGGATTATAAGTGATCCATTTTTTAGTTCTGCATTTGTTGCAGGAACTATGATGCGTTATGCACGGATACCTGCAATCCCGAGAACGAACGAAGGAAAAGCAAGACTTAAAAGGCTGATGGCAGAGTTAGCGATTATCGGTGGCATGACGATGATTTAGTATCACATGTGGTCAGGGTCAATCAGATGATACAGGAAATCATCTGGAATGGTTATCTTATGCCGGATTTTGAGAAGGTGCCGGCTTTGATGAACACTCTTCCACTTGAATAGCAAGCAGTGTTAGGTCGGCTATGGGAAGTCAACGTGGTCCCGGGTTATAGGATGCTAGTGGAAGCTTTTGTAAGAGAGTACTATAGGATTGAGTTAACCAAAACTTGAACCCTTAGATTGAGCGCCACATGGCGCGAAGCGAATGCGCCTTGGAGGCGACATGAAAGCTCTCCAAAAGTTTTTTTCCATGGTTGGCAAATGTGCCTTCAAATTTCTCAGATATTTTGACTGATAGATTAGAAGGGACATTCCCTATTTATTTCTTAAATTAATTATGAGATGTTTTATGGGTGTAAATATCTCTTTCCATGTTGATATTTTTCCCTGTATATATTGCTTAGTGTAATATATAATGTATTATGTGAAAGTATTATTATTCTATTGGATGTTAGATATTATTTGCTTTCTGTTATTGTTGACTGCTGTGGGTAGTTCATGGAAGTTTTTGTAACTTCATAGAATTTATTTTGCATAAGACAATTATATTAATAATAGTTTTAAGTTAGGAGTTTTGGAGGATGATGGGAAACGTAGTGACCTTTTGATTCTGAAACCTTACTTGAAATTATTCATTGATATGATGGGTGCGTGCAAATAGGGATGCATAAATGATAGGCATTAATTATTCGTGCATGTATGTCCGATGTGTTCGGATCGATGTTTTCAGCAATTAAGAACGTAATTGCTGATATGAACGGCAACAATTGTGAAATATTGAATATGAAGATTCAATATGTGCTGAAAAAAAGAAGCACTAGAAGCTCTTGACCATATTATGAAAGATCTTGAGGATGCCGTGCGCCACCTTGAGCTAGGCGAGGACCGCTTAACGGCATTTGAGTCGAAAATAGACATTTGCAATGTTGGTTCTAGCTCAGAAAGAGCTTTGAGCTCTAAGCGCAAGCGTATTGATTCGTCAATATGTGGGAATGCAAATGATCAAGTCCTTATTGCAAGAAATCAAGAGTTAACCAACACAAGAGAGGAAAACGTCCTCAAGTGAAGAAAATATCAAGGGTGAGGTGTTACAATTGTGACAAGAAGGGTCACTATGCTCACGACCTGTCGTGAGCCAAAGAAAGTAAACACCTCTTGTACATTTGAGAACTTTGCTTATGTGTCAAGTTCTGCATCATTAGCTGAATCCAATCCTTTGTGGACTGTAGATTCGGGAGCAACAAACTATATAGCGAAGGATAGAGGATCCTTCGTGGAATTTCGACGATACTAACTGGAACTAAGTGGATCTATATGGGAAATAACTCGAGCTGAAGTTAAAGGGATTGGCATCGCCAATTGAACATGCATGGTGGACGCACCTTGATGTTCTGTATGCTCTGGAGATTCGTCGGAATTTAGTGTATGTTTTTGTGTTGGTTAAACTTGGTTTTAATGTGAACTTCGTAATAAGCTGTGTAGATTTGTATTTGGATACAAACTACTATGGTTGTGGTCACTTTTTACGGATGGTTTTATTGTACTAGATGTTGACTTGTGATGATGTCAATATTTGTTATTCCCTTATTTCACGTCTTCTACTTAATATGATAATGATGTGATTATGTGGCATGCTAGACTTGGTCATATTGACCAACAACGTATGAATAGACTAGCCAAAGAGGGCTTGTTGGGCAACATTGAAAAAGTCGATTTGCTCATATGTAAGCATTGCCTAGAAGGGAAAACGACAAGGAAATCATTTGGAAAAGATAAAAGAGCTAAATTTCATCTGCATTTAATCTATTCTGACGTCTATGGTCCAATGAATGTGAGAAGAAGGCATGGGGCTGTTTATTTCATCACTTTTATAGATGATGATACTCGATTCGGATATGTCTATTTGATTTCTCATAGATCTGAAGCAATAAGTTGTTTCAAAATATTTATGAGCTTGGTTGAAAATCAATTAGACAAGAAAATAAAAGCATTGAGATCCGATCGAGGTCAAGAATATTTATCTGATGAGTTCAGAAAATTATGTGATGAAAAAGGAATAGAAAGACAGTTGTCTATTCCATATACTCCTCAACAAAATGGTGTTGCGAGAGAGAAGAAACAGAACCCCTTGGAAATGGTTAGGTCCTTGATGGCACATGCTAACTTACCTATCATTTTTTGGAGTGATGCGTTGTTAATGCTGCCTATATACTTAACCGGGTGCCTTCCAAATCAGTTGCTTCCACTCCATATGAGTTATGGACAGGTAGAAAACCGGACTTAAGTTTTCTTAAGCCATGGGGTTGTGCTGCCTATACACATGAGTCATCTCACAAGTTTGGGAAATTGGGTTCCAAAGGAAATAAGAGTATTTTTATGAGATACTCCGAACACTCGAAAAGGTATGTGTTCATAGGTGAGCAGGAAAGTGGAATTATAACTGAATTTAAATCACGGGATGTCACATTCTTGGAGGATGAATTTCCTAAGAATGGCGAAATAGGTGAGGATTACTCCCTATTTGAAACCTTGGATCAAGATAATGATATTGGTGGAGTTCGTCCAAGTGGGAGTAATATGAGAAGTGATGAATTGAATTCAATTCATTCTCAATTACAACCACATGATGAGACATCATCATTATCTAATCCTAGTGGGAGCATAATGGGAAATGATGTGTTAAGTGTACAATCTCCCATACGGTGAACGAGTCGCCAAAGTATTCCCCTTCGACGTTTTGACATTAAAGAGGAAACTTTTTATGATTGCTCCACAAGATAAGGATGAGCCAAAAAATATTAATGAGGCTCTGAATTGCCCTAGTAAGAAAAAATGGATTTATGCAATGGAAGAGGAAATAGAGTCAATGAAGTCAAACCAAGTATGAGAACCTGGTTGATCTTCCAAAAGGACGCTTGAGCTATTGGGAACAAGTGGGTTCTCAAAATAAAGCGAAAGGCTGATGGCTCGATAGAAGGGCATAAGGCTTGCCTTGTGGCGAAGGGGTATAATCAACGGGAATGAATTGATTATGAAGAAACATTTTCTCCTGTAGTGAGATTTACCTTGATTCGCATTATTCTGGCAATAGTGGTTAATATGGATCTTGAGTTACATCAGATGGATGTAAAGACTGCTTTCCTCAATGGAGAATTAGAGGAAGAAATATATATGGAACAACATGCTGGTTTCATAGTGAAAGGCCAAGAAGAAAAGGTATGTCGACTTTGGGGGTCGATATATAACCTTAAACAGTCATCAAGACAATGGTATATACGTTTTCATAATGCCATAATGGCATATGACTTTACAATAATAGACGAGGATCATTGTGTATATATCAAAAGATCCAAGGATCAATTTGTGATCATATCATTATATGTTGATGATATACTAATTGCCGAAAGCAATATGGAGCTTGTCAATCTTGTCAAAAGTTGGTTGTCTTCCAACTTTGAGATGAATGATATGGGATTGTAAACCTATAGACACTCCTATTGCAAAAGGTGAAGGATTGAGCCATAGACTGTGTCCAAGGACTCCACAAGAGAAGGAACAAATGAAACATGTTCCTTATGCTAGTGCTGTTGAAAGCTTGATATACGCTATGATGTGTACAAGACCTGACATATATTTTGCAGTTGGAATAGTGAGAAGATACCAATCCAATCCATGTCAAGCACGTTGGAAAGCCGTTAAATGAATACTAAGGTATCTAAAGGGGACTGTTGATTATACGCTGAGTTATTATGGAAAGGATCTGCGACTCTAAGGCTATTCTGATGCTGATTGGAGAGGAGATTTAAATGAAAGGAAATCTACCTCTAGGTTTGTTTTCTTACCGAATAATGGCACCATATGTTGGAGCAGTAAGAAACAAACATGTATAGCTTTGTCCACGATGAAAGTTGAGTTCGTGGCATTATAGCAGCAATATAAGAAGGTGTTTGGCTTAAGAGATTTTTTGAATCATTTAGGTATTATTGGAAGTGCTACAGATTAATTGTTGGTTAATTGTTATAGCCAAGCAGCAAAAGCGTACACCAAAGATCCAAAATATCATGGCAAGACCAAACTTATAGATACCAAGTACAATCTTGTCAAGGATATGGTTGCACGAAAAGATGTGAACTTAGAGTACATACTACGCATAGAATGGTAGCAGATCCTATGACAAAACCAATACCTAGAGATGTGTTTTGCGACCATATGAAATCTCTAGGATTGCGTAGAGACTGATGTACTGAATATTGTAATTTTCCTGAAGTGTTCACATTTGATGAATTTGTGTTTTTTCATCATTAATGCCTATGAATCTTTGTTTTGATCTTTATGCATCTTAATGCTTAGTGCATTACTTTAAGTTAAGGAAGTATGTCGGACAGATATAAGATTAGCCCACTCACACGGGTAATCGCCTCTATTTCTTGTGTGATAAATAGAGATGAGACTGTTTTTAAGCTTATTATCTAGGTGATAATCGAGAGCTCAAGCTTAAAATACATAAGTCGCCTTAAGCGAGTGTTAAGATGAGGACATAATACTTACTATGTCCGAAAGTAAAATACCCCACATATTTTACTTTATCCGTCTATGATGCCGAGATGTGAGTTCGATGAATTTTGTGAATGAGTAAATACGTGAACTCAAGTTAGACATTTGGTATGTCTCGAACTGTCATCTCGTACGGTATTGAAGGTGTAGACATACGCTCCATGGGAAAGGAGTTAATACCGTAATATGTATTTCATACTACGTATGCATGAGACGACCAATAAGAGTGGCAAAAGTTTGATCTCAACTTTTATGCCGTGTGAGGCTCTTGAGGAAAATGATTCCTCAATTTTTAGTCCCCTCATGACTCTTACTTATTCTCAAGATTTCTATTTAGTGTTTGCTATCTTAGGATGTTGCCAATGGTCATGAGTTTGATTCGATCTAATGGGACATTTCTAGAAAAGCAATCTGAACTGAAATTGAGAGTTTGAAGGAAAGAGGAAGATCGATTTTGGAGAATCACATTGTAGTTTTGTATTCACCGGTTAACCAATTATGACTGTCTTTGGGATAATCATAATTGTGAATACAATATAAATATCATTGTTTAAAAGAGATCAAGAGAGATATAAATGTGATTAATCGATCTAGGGTACTGCATACTAAATCTACTCAGGATGTGATGCCCATTATGAGCTGCTATATATTCCTAACAGATGTATGGCAACGAGCTCTCAAAGTATACTGGTCGCACGGATTATTCACCGGTATGAATGTTGAAGAGAGGTAAAGAGAATTCTATTCGGCCCACCATGTGCGAGTGGGAGATGATGGTTTTATAAGTGATGGGCTTAAGGCCCGTCCGTGATGGGCTTAAGGCCTATCCGCCCATGTTGGGCCTAAAAACCCGGCCCACAAGAGTAGGGCCCATGGATGAAGGGGCACGATTAATTATTTTTTGGAGGGACATATATAAGGGAGGAGAGAGAGGGAGAACGCACCTCTTGGCATTAACGTACGTACGTCTCCCTCTCCTTCCAACGCTCTCTTTTCTTCCAAAACGCCGAAGGCGACGCCGTTTCCCTTTTCAAGGCAAATTGACATCATCGGATCAGAATTTCTTCCTCGATCTTCGGCATTGGTGTTTAATTTGTGGCTAACAAGGTACGCTCGAATCCGTGGTGTGCTTTAGGATCGGTGATACGTGATTTTCCCGGGCTTCATTTCCGCATTCGTTTTAGGGGTTCGATTTAGTGTCGAATCCGATTTTCGGGGATCCGTTATTCCCAACAAGAGGGAAGAAAAAATAACGTTGGGGGGGAGCGGGAGGAGAGAGGAAAATTACTGCAAATGGTCTGATGCAACATGTGTCGCCTAATGAATGGACTGGTAATTTGTTGAGTTGGCCTCCCTTATGTACCTGATAATTTCTCCGTGAAAGGGGGACTCTCTTTCATTTCTTCCAGGAAAAGAGGAGGAGAGAGGAAAATTACTACAAATGGTCCGACGCAACATGTGTCGCCTAATGAATGGATCAGTAATTTGTTGAGTTGGCCTCCCTTATGTACCCGATAATTTCTCCGTGAAAGGGGGACTCTCTTTCATTTCTTCCAGGAAAAGGGGAGGAGAGAGGAAAATTACTACAAATGGTCCGACGCAACATGTGTCGCCTAATGAATGGATCAGTAATTTGTTGAGTTGGCCTCCCTTATGTACCCGATAATTTCTCCGTGAAAGGGGGACTCTCTTTCATTTCTTCCAGGAAAAAGGGAATCTTCAAGGAAGGAAGAAGACCAGGAAAGTCCATGATCAGCTCCGCTGAAGTCCTCGTTGACTTGGTGGCATATTTTCTTGGGCAATTTACAAAAGGGGGGCTGTACGTGAGCTAAAACTACACGGAGAGAGCAACACACCTTCTGGTGCGCAATGGAGTGCAGCACAGGAAAATTCAGAAGAGAGAGAAGAGGAGTCTGAGAGCGTCCCGGAGGAAAAAACAAATTAAGATTAGGCCGTGTTTATTTTGCAAAAAAAATTGATATTTTCTAAAAGGCATTTTTCAAAAAGTCATTTTCTAAAGAAAAAGGAAATCTTTTTGGGTGTTTGAATAAAAATATAAAAATGACTTGAAAATTATTTTCCGCCATTTGGAAACGTAAACATTGAATTTATTTTCTAGACAAATATGAACTCCTCCCATGATATTAGGAATACCAAGCCGCCAAGACCCCGATTGTAGGAGCTAAGGCTGCTCCAGCGCAACCACATGCGCATCGAGAACCCAAGCTCAACTCAGGCCATTGCTGGTGACTTGGGTGGGAGAGTTAGGGACCCAAGCACTAACTCTGGGGACTCATGCATGAGTATAGTTGAGAATAATAATGTGGAAGAAACAGACCATTATCACTCATTCCAATATAGAAGTGGAATATCGAACTCTTGCTAATACGACATGAAATTATTATGGTGACTGCTACTGCAAGAATATATGGGAGCGTGTCATCATAGCGGAACAATCATTCATTGCGGCAGCCGAAGTGATATCAAAATTGCACATAATGATGTTTTTCATAAATGCACCAAGCACAATAAAATAGATTGCCATCATCCGATATCATGTTCTTCATGACACCATTCAACTTGTCTCTACTTCCTCTGTTGAACAGACTGCTAATGCCTTCACCAAGACACATCCACGTAGGCATTTTCTCGATTTATTTTCCAAACTCAAGTTGACATCTTTCAATCATCTTGAGTTTGAAAAGGATGTTAGATATATATTTAGAATATTCAATGATCCTATATATTATGAAATGATTCTATATATTCTCATTGATTGATTTTAATTTGTTAATTTAGATAGTCATTATGTAAAACTCATAAATAGACACATGTACTATTCATTGATGATTTTTCTTCATTCATTATTCTCAACTAGTTTTTTAAGGTCTGGACCTGGGCCCATCCTTTGTGGACTTAAGACATGGGAGCCATGATGGCCACTCAAGTGTCCTAGGCATGTCCTCAGCTCGACCTATGTGGAAAACTAGGCTTAGCCTTGATGGACTTGAGCCCAGGCGTGGGACTAGGGTCCTAACCCAGCATTTGTGGGCCTAATCTTGTAGGGCATGGCCATTAGGGACCCAGCACCAGGCATTAGGATATTAGGCCCAAGCTTGATGGACTTAGGCTTGGCATTGGTGACTTAGGTGTAAAAACTAGGTACTTGGGTATAGGAATCAATGTTCGGGCCCGACCTTTGTGAACCCAAGCTTGGCCTCAATGGAAGTGCAAATGGGAGCCGGGTGCCCAAGTAGGGCCACCAAGGACCTTGGTTTAGCCTCTATGGACTCTAGACCCACTGTTGAGGACCTAGGCACAAGCGTCAAGATCCCGTGCCGAAGCGCCAAGGCCAAGATCTCTGGTCCAAGGATCATTATCTAGTCATTTATAGAAAATGATTTCTAATTATTAGAAAAAGTAATTATTTCCCTGATTTTAATCGTAACTTTTTTATTCACTATAAAAAGATTTTTCCACTAACTCATTTTGTTAAGTAATCCAAATGCCTAAAAATAAAGCCTCAGATAAGTCTTCATCGAGCCTTCCATACACATCCAATCAAATCTTAAAACTTAAACAAATGCGATCAACGGAAGGACTTAACTAGATCAATTCGACAAGTTTTATGGCTTGATTGCACTTTTAAAAGTTTAGGATGTAATTGCACTTTCATGAAAAATTTTAAGACTTTATTACACTTTTTCAAAATTTTAGGACTCAATTATACTTTTGTGAAATGTTTCAGGACTTCAGATGCACTTATCACTTTTATTTTTGTTGAGATGCACATATGAGTTAGTGTTAAAAAAAAAAAAAAATAGCTCAACATCAAAGAATTGATGTGATGTAAAACGATTAATATATCCAAATCGGCTCATAATTCATTGATTAAGTTTGAGTAAAATGTGGGTCCAAATAGATATGTTAAATCATTTCAAAACTACATTGCATAACAAGCATGAGACTATGATGGACCTTCAGTGAATTGATGTGATCGCCATGTATTGCGTAAGTATTTTGTATGATGATATCAACCTTAGTTGTTGAAAGGTTTTTGGGTCAGTCTTGGGCTCTATCGGCCCCTATACCGTTGGCTAACAAGGCGCGACTCGCACTATTTTCTGGCCTGGCCTCCAAATACAATGAGACGACGTAGTTTCTTCGATCCATCATTGAAATTATATGTGGTTTCTTCAGTCTCTCTACTTGAAAACCTCAATGCAAACGTAAATGGAACTGAAAATCTCAATGCCAATATACAAATGGAACTGACGGGGCAAAGATACGTTACATTCGCTGCTGGGGAGAAGAAGCTGTTGCTGCTTCCAGTCGAGGACGATTTCCTTTTCAACTGGCAAGAATTCCTAGACTTTTGCCCCCTAAACACTAAGTTTGCCCCCAAATGGAGGAACCCTGGCTTGCAATTGAAGTTGAAGAACCATTACCCACAAAATTTCCCTAATTTTTCAACAATGTTTCTCTCATCTCGCCCTATTTACTTTTGACAAAATGATGTCGTTTCAATGGGTTTGGCTACTAGGCCAGCGACGGCATGAGGCATATTTGTCATCATTGGGAGCTGGAAGAATTATGGAAATAATCCCTGAATTTTGCCCCAACGTGCAATATATCCTTAAATCTTTAATTTGTTCGGTATGATTCTTGAACTTTCATCTAGTGCAATGTGATATGCTCCCTAAACTTTTGATATATGTTTATGAAAATTTTCATTATTATTCTTCTATTAGTTCAAATTAAGAACAACATTGAATATTTTCATATAGTTCAAAGACTAAATTGAACATGCATTATAAGTTTAAGGACCACATTAAACAATTTAAAAATTCAAGAACAACATTACACATTAAGTGAAAGTGTAGAGACCACATCAAATAAATTAAACGTTCAAAAACTACATTGCATATTAAGTTAAAGTTCATATACCATTTGTGTCATTTTCCCTCGTAACTTTTGATGGCAGCAGGTGTCGAATTTGGATCTTGAGTCCAAGTGGTGTAGTTTTTTAGACGAATGAAAGTTGGTGCAGAGTTGGGCTAAAACCACAAAACTAGAAAATAAAGTATACGACCTTAAACAAAATGTACCGAAAGTCCAATTTCCCATTTTAATGACAACCTACCAAATATCATATTAACACCATTCACAATATTCCCAGTACTATCTTTAGCTTTCTTTCCAAAAAATAAAAAAGAGTACTTGTATGCAAGCCCATATGACTTGAGTGGCCGAATATTAAAGCACAAAACATTTTTAACACGGGCTTTCAGACTTATGAAAAAAATATATAATCAAAATTTGGCAAAACTAAAAATGGCATCGCCTACTTTCACTTTCAATCCGAATTTGTACCTGAAGTTCTCTCACCAAACTCAGTCTAACAATTTTGATTGGTGAGGAAAAATCCACGTGGAAGAAACAAAGGGGAGAGGTAGCCGACAAAAGTTGCCCTTAAGGACCCCATGTTCCTGGCGAAAGGAGCACCAACGACCATTGGAATTCCATTTTCATTTAGCCTCTCTCGCTCTCAGAGACAGAATCAGAAGAGCATCTTTGGGGTGTAACATGCAATCTGCGGCGTTCCTTCCTCGCCTTCCTCAACACCACAGCCACCTCTGCCGCTCAGACAACTTCCTCGGATCACACCACTCGACCTGGACTTGTCCAAAGTGGAAGCTTGCTGCTAGTCGGATTGCTGTCACTAGGATGTCTCCCCCTGCAAATACTTCTCACTCTTTGTCCAGGTTCATGATCTGCCATTTCTTTGTCATCGAATTCGGTTCTGCCCTTGTGTTCTCCGAGCTTAAAAATGATAATGTTGGTAATTCTATACTTCATAAGTTACTACACAGGGTAATGCTTATGCGCAATTCGCGATAAAGCATGAGGGTCTGCATAAGGACGATTGCATTGTCAGGTAATAAAAGACTTAAAATTCATAGCCAAGCACAATACCGTAAAGAGACTTTACATTGCCGACTAAACCTGATGGGACAAGGCTTAGTCTGTTACTGTTGCTGACTTGCTATTAGTACTTGCAGCCTCATCTGAAAAACATGGCATGGATTGGACAGTTGCTTTAATTTGGGAACTGGGATTTGATACCCTTTGGGCTAATCCCTTTTTCTGCAATTTTGCGTCCCTTATTGTTGAATATTTCAATGTTTCATCGTATTCGGATGTAGTATTCCAATAACAGGAAGGTAAGGCAACACGTCAATGCAATGCAATCAAAATAGTTTACCAGCCCTTACAATGTTCACTTTATTGTCTGGCTAAAGAGCTACCAATGTAGTCATGGCGATATCTTTTTCATCTTCGACAGTGAAACTTCTCTGGCTGCTCTTGCACCGCTGGAAGCAATACTTTTCGACATTGATGGCACGCTCTGTGATTCCGATCCCATCCATTACTATGCCTTCCGGGAAATGCTTCAAGAGGTGATTAACTGATCCACTTGCCTCCAGTTTTCAGATTTTAATTTTCAATTACATTAGAAGTATACCCATGTGAAGCGTGTTCTGAAACTGTAGAGTGCCTCGCAGGTCGGCTTTAACGGGGGCATTCCGATCACCGAGGAGTTCTTTGTCAAGAAAATCAGTGGCATGCACAATGAAGAGCTTTGCCATGTCCTATTTCCTGATTGGGAGATTCAAAAGGCCAGCAAATTCATGGAAGATAAGGAAGAGATGTTCCGAAGGTATTGTTCATAGTCCTTGTAGATAGTATCATACTACCATGGTAGATATCAAGGAGGATGAAAGAAAGGGAAGTAAGTGGTCCTCAGGACACTTTCGAGAGCCTGGAATGATGTGCTCATTCTGCAAAATATTGAACCAAAATGCCTCGAGCAGCGGTTGCTTCATCATCGATCTTACTCAGGAGTAGATGCTTTGTTGCATTTGTTACAGAGTTCTGCTGCTAATTGACTCTTTGTAATGTTCAGTGAGATTGCATATTTTCTGAAAGTCACACAATACTAATGCAAGTTTTGTTTGGAGAAGGACAAGACATGCAGGCAACCAGAATTCACAAAAATTAGCATGATGAATAAATGAGACACTTTAAGGTTCTAAACAGCGGTTTTAGATATAATGGTTAAAAGAAAAGCCATCAGAGTCACCATAAGTCTTCTTTGTTGTCTTCCCTAGAGGTGACAATCCAATTTTCGGGTGCTAAAAAGCTTGATTCGTACCAACTGAACAAACAGATTGGCATCTGAAAAGTTAGAACCTGTCAAAGGGTTGCCCAAGCTTCTTAAGTGGATTGAAGGCCAGGGCATGAGACGAGCGGCCGTGACGAATGCTCCTCGACCAAATGCCGAGCTCATACTCTCTCTGCTAGGCCTTAATGACTTCTTTGAGACTCTTGTGATCGGAAGTGAATGTGAACGGGCGAAACCCTTTCCACACCCTTACCTGAAGGCCCTGGAAGTGCTTGGAGTGTCTGAAAAGCATGCTTTTGTGTTCGAGGTACTACTCAGCTTCCTCAAGTTTGTTTTCTGCCCCAATCTTCCGATTAGGAATAATCACAGTAATGCTGTATGCCTGCCTATGTTGTCGCTGCGTTTAAAGATGCCTCCAGGTTCAAAGAACCTAAGTTTCATGCTCTCTGACATCCATTTATCACTTCATTTATCTGTGCTTATGTAAAATTGAGTGTCGTTAGCTATTGTTTTTGCGTCATTACAAGTCATGCTAGATATCCAAACTAAATTTGCAGCTAAATAGAATGTGAACAGGAGTTAAACATTCTCTGCGCTTTAATCAAAGTATATATCTCACTATAATAACTACAATTTTGAAACACAGCACCTTCAGTTTCTTTCCATCTGCATCCTAATCGTTCTCTGTGGCATCGAAGGACTCGGTTTCAGGGACAAAAGCTGGAGTTGCAGCCGGAATGCCAGTCGTGGCGTTAGGAACAAGGAATCCAGAGAAATTACTGACAGAAGCCGGGGCTGCCTTCGTCATTCTGGATTTTCTCGACCCAAAACTGTGGAAAGCATTGGACGAGCTAAAGAAGGATGCCGGGGTCACAGGAATCAAAACTTGAAACCCAACCTGTCGAACCTGAGAAAACTAGATCCCTGTTGGATGCTGTGACATCAAGTCAACCTTTGGAGTGCTGAATTAGCATGATTCATTCATGCCATTCTTTTTGTAAAAGCCGTCTTAAATCGATTTATAGAGGTCGAGTCTGTTGGTAAGTTTGAACCAAAATTTATGTCTATTAGTACTTCAAAAAGTTTGGACTAAAATTATGTTTATTGGTACTTCACAAAGCTTGAACCAAAACCCAATTTGGTCTCAGTCGCTTTGGTCCATTTTCAACCCATTAATCGCTAGAGTTGGTAGCCGGCGGAATGGAAGATGAGTGGCTAGAATTTCAAAAGCAGGTTGAAATATATTCACATTAGAGTCCACCTAAATGTAAGACATTACCTGGCATGAAACAGAGCTAAATAAAACTCTAGCTCCGCTAGAGTTGACCAAATGGGTGTAAGACAAAATTTCTTTCTAATTCAAAATTAGTAGGCCTGGGGAACTATTGTTTGCCTAAAATTGCAAATTGGTTTAGAAAGCTAGAGCTTGATGATAATTTTGGATCCAAAGTAGAACCATTTTCTAACCCTATTGCTAGCTAGAGGTGGCCGAACGCATCTGCGAAAGGTGACAGCTCATATTTATTCGGCTAGGTAAAATATGGTTCCTTAAAATGTTCGCAACCAAACAGAGCCCAACTAAATATGAATGATGGCAGGTCTAAAATTAACCAATTTCAACTAGGAAAAGTGTCAGAAAAAAAAACCATAAAGCTTTTGTTATTGTGTCAATTTAGTATTAACATTTTGATTTGGTATCAATTCAATCATTCCAGTTAATTTTGGTTGGATTTTTTCGAGTGTCGGTCAACCGACGTGAGAGATGATACTAACAACTTTTAAACAACTTTTAATGATTTTTGAAATTTTTTTTTTTCTTTTTCTTTTTTTTCATCAAAGGCTAGAGACGTCAACCGATGAGATCAAGGTCAACCTCACCGGCCTAGGCTCGAGCCCTCGCCAAAGGTCGCGAGGGCTACTCGCACTAGGTGACAAGCTCACCCTCGCCAAATCTAGTGTCACATGGCCGACGCGAGCAACCCTCGCAGTGAGCCTGGTTAGCTATCACCTTTGGTTGGAAGGAGGAGAAAGGAAAAAGGAAAAGGAAAATGAAAAAAAAATAAATAAAATAAAAATTAGAAAATTATTAAAATATTATTAAAAATTTATCAACTTAATGCCAATCATGCCACGTCAACCGACCAGCACCCAATCAACAAAATCCAACTAAAATTAGACGAAAATGACTAAATGGACACCAAAAAAAAAAAAATTATAATAAAAAAAAATTGATACAAAGTCAAAAAAAATTTAAGACTAAATTGATGCCAATAAAAAATTTAGGACACTTTTCCCAAACCCATTACTAGCTAGAGGTGATCCACTTTCTTATTGATTTTTTGTGAGGGTAAAAAATTTTAAAAGCAGGCTCCAATCAATTTATGAAAGTAGAGAACCTAAGACAACATAGGTCTCGGACCTGAGGTAAGTCCTTAAAAGACCTCCCCGGAATTGGAACCACCCTCCGGGTTAACAAGGGAATGGTTCCCCATGGGCTCTCCAGCCACACCCCCTCCAAATGGAGGGGTTGGAACCCACCGGAGTAGAGAACCTAAGACAACATAGGTCTCAATGGACCCGCCCCCTTGTACTTTGTCGAGAGAAGACAGTTGATCCATCGGAGAGGATACTGCATACACCAAAGTTGTCACCAGATAAAAGGGGTGTTAGCAAGGTACACGATCAGGCTTCAAACCTTCAATCAATGCACGGACAGATGAAACCTTATGTACAATCTAATGAACAAACTGCGCAGATATTGGAGAAAATCAACGCGCACCGATGAGTTTCAAATGAGACATGCCGAGCCATCCACTCAAAAAACAATACAAAATAAGACATTTATAAGACATGATTGAAAAAATGAGTAGGGCTTCATCAGTCAACAAATCACCCGAGTCCATGAATACTACTATCATACAGAAAAAAATTTAGTACATGGAATTAACTTCATCGTGCCCATGAAACAGAATCGATCTCATCCCGTGCTGCCTTGTATAGTTCGAGCCTCTTGGCACATTGTTGCCTCCTCTCCATTAATGCCGGGTCTTCGTCCAACATTAGCCCCAACTGTTTACCCTGCGGAAGGAATAAAAACCATAACCATTAGAAAACAGCCGAATGCTCAAGAACAGTGTGTAACACTCTAAAGGCTTCCCTCTCCTGAGTACGGAGAACTTCCAACCGAAAAAGAGAGTTACATTCAGCCTAGATAAGTATTTCCCAACTTAAACAACATTAACAGGGGCAACCACTGATCTGCCCTCTGGATAACTCCTCTTCTATGTCCTATCTGTTCAGATATTAAACATGCAACCACACGAGAGCAAGCATCTGGATGTCCTTCCGCTGTGTGTGTGGGTGTGGAGGGAGGGAGGGAGGGGCGGGAGAGAGAGAGAGAGAGACAGAGAGAGAGAGAGAGAGAGAGAGAACCTCTTTCTGTCCTATTTGTGTGTAAAAGTAATTTAGCAAAGACTGCTTGGCCTCTCTAACTTGACAATAAACCACAGCCTTGGGAATTGTGTTCTTAAGGGTCTCAGACACCATGCCAATATAGGAAGACACATTGGAAGCTATCCTCCTGAAGTGCCCTTCTGTGTAGCGGTCCACCGTTGAGGTAGCGGGATTTCCACCCTTCTCCATTTCCTGCGGAAGTCTACGAAAGAATTCCACTGTCAAGTATGAAGACTCCATATCCACTAAACGTATCACTGTCTTCTTGCCGTCCTCCCGGAACCTTTCTAAAGCTTCACCAGCTGCAGCAGCAATTTCAGCTTGAAGAGTTGGGAACCGCCGAAGTTCCTGTTTCATCAGTGAACCCCAATTCAACTTAATGTAAAGGGTGGGATTTGAATATTATTAAAGCCACCACTTCGAATCTCCAAATTACCTGTGTTTCACCTATTGACTTCCTCACAAGTTCTTTTAAAACAAAATGCACCTGTGATATGACACTCATAAGTTCTCTAGAAGTATGAAGAATTAGAGGCACCATAAGATTCCACACAGAAAAAGAAACCACTTACAGCATCCACTGAGGCTTCAGCTGGGCCTCTAAAGTAGTTCAGAGACCCCTCAATTAATCGCCGGTAACCCTGCTCTGGAGCAATCAGGTGAGGTTGGTAACCATCAGCCTCCGACACGACCTTCTTAACATTATGAACAGAGAGATGTCGATCAAATGGAAGCTTCCTCAAAGCAGCAGGAAGCTGGTTATCGAAAACTCCATAAATACGATCACCTCCTGGTCGCCTGAAAAAGAAATAGGAAACAACCAACTTAATAAGGAAATACACAGGATAGAGGACAGAATGAATTGAAGCTACATAAAACTATTGAATATACAAAGGAACATTCTCTTTGATCAGCATTTAGAAGTTTTCACTCAATAGAAGAAATAAGTAATTTCTAGTTTTTGTCACCAAAACAATTTCAGCTAACAGTTAAAAAGTTACGAATACCACATTCCCATCAACAATGAAAGATCCCAGTTCAAGGTAATGGGAACATGTACTATGCAAAGCTCAGCAGCTCAAGAATGTCGAGGAACAAAAAATTTTCTTTCAAACTATTACTCCATGACCATATATTATCCACAAAACAATTGCATGCAACTTGACAAATGAGGTACAACCAACAAACCAATAATAATTTGAATGGAGAAAAGTTCGGTCACTATACTACCTTTTTCCCACGAATTACACAACCAATCATAAAGTATAATAACAAAAAAGCATAAAGGTTATTCAAACACCAAAAGTCATCAATCTGTATGGAGCAAGAGATAAAAGGTCAAAGGTATATACCCTCCATCCAGATGTTCTTTAAAGATCCTGTCAAATGCACGACAAAGCTCCAAGATAGTGTATAATTGAGCCTATAGAAACAGAGTTCAGTTAAACACAGTATAAGGAACACCAGTTTCATCAATAATTGCACATTTACACAATACTCACCCCAGCATCAACTGCAATGGGCCTCCCAAGATGATCCATTTCTGATTCAAGTTCATCAATGCTCTTATTAATCAAGGATGTAATACTCGGTATCCGTGCCCTAATCACAGACTCCAGGTGCTGAACCAAGATCAATTTGTTACAAATAAATCCTTCCAAATAATAGAACTTCCATGATGATGCAAAGAATGGTCAAACCTTTGACAGGAGCTTTGCAAGATACTCTGAACCCATTTTGCTGGCCAAGTGTCCATAGTCAGCACTTGTTGCAAAGTATTCACGCTCCTTGCGCCTCGCGACAATCATATCCACATTTTTGTTGATATCAGCTTGTGATCGATTCACAATACCAACCCAAGGATGCTGCAGCCGGTAAGATCTTCCTTCAAGAACCTGAGTGTAAAGAGCGCACATAAGAAAATATGTAGCTGGTCATTTTTAGCCCAACAAAGGGTTGAATGTAGCAAAAGAAATTGCATACAGAATATCCCAAGAGACACAGGCACACTGACTCATACACATGCCCAGGGACAGAGACAAGCACATGTGTGACAGACATGAACACACAGATAGAGAGAGAGAGAGAGAGAGAGAGAGAGAGAGAGAGAGAGAGTACATCCAGAGCATTAGTTCCTTTGTCCATCAAATCCAGCTTAGTCAAGACTCCAAATGTCCGTTCACCTGATGAAGACATCTTTGTGAATTATGACTAATGACATCCAAATCAGGAAAAAAAAATTAGTAACTGTCACCACACAAGCAGACCATACCTGTAGGATCCACCTCCCTGGCAAGCTTGATCGCATCTGAAGTGGCGATATCCTGATTCGCTGGAGATATGGCTAGTATGATGCTACTAGGCTACGAAAAACAGAAGTCTAATCAAATATTAAGCATTAGTGCAGAAGCACAAAATTTATGATCATCTCCGGCTCAGCAATTTCCAATGCCCAAAGAAAATCCCATAAATAAGAAAATAGTCAACAACCATCCAAAGACTTGAAATGATCTACAGTTTCTTAATTCATCATCACTCTGATCAAGCTGTTTTACAAAGAGCATATTCACTTGTACATACATAACCAGTTTCCACAACATAACCTTTAGAAAATAAAGCAAAGAGAACCTGAAACTCTTATTCTAAGGCAAACCAAAACTGCTTCACTAAAACTATCACATTCTTTTGCGGCTTCTTTCAACATTAGCTATAATCTGATGACGTGCATACACTGGAAAGAAAAACTAAGAGAGCCAATGTTTTCCTTCAACTCGATCAAAAGTTAAGCCTGATAAAACAGCAGTATACATTGCATAGAATGATACAGTATGGTCATGCCCATTTGAAGACTTCAAGGCAAATATCGTGTATCTTAAAAATGGGCAGCATCTCATTACCTTCTCAACATATGATCGAACCATGTTCTCAATGTCTTCAACAACAGATTCAGGCTGTCCCTCTGAAGAGGAAAAATCTCTCTTCAGTACAAGGAAAACATATTGGGTAAAAGTTTAATGCCAAGTTAAACTAAAGAAGAAACATACCAACAGCAACCTTTGTTAAACCAGGCAAATCAATCAGGGTTAAGTTGACAACTGCCAAAAAGACAAACAAAAAATCAAAGAGAAGCAGATAAGATAAGAGTTGCAATTATAGAATGATATGCCAAAGCTAAGAAATAGATTTATCAGAAACACAAACAGCATTTGTATCATACCCCCCAAAAGAGCAAATAGAGGCTTAATAACTAAGAAATCATATCTAAAGGTTAAAGTAAACGTGAATCAGTAAGTTTTATGTACAACACTCGAAAAACATAAAACCTACATTTTAACTGATCAATAATATCAAACTCAGTCTTTCTCTTAGTATAAAAAAGCCAAAACCTGCATTTTGGGACAACGACAACATTCAATCCTAACAAACAAATGTACATTGGCAGTCAACATGGCATTTCAAGTTACACAGTTAGATGGCAAGAAATAAACTATAGGAGGAAGAAACAACAAAGGAAATGATCAACAGAACAACATCTTGTAAAACATTTCAAGAACAAAATAGGAAAATTGAATCAGCAAGCAGGCAACAAAAACTAAAGCTAAAGAAATCGCGCAAAAAAAACCCCATGTTTTATCTCTTACGGCAACTAAAAGGACCTAGTGCTGCAAATTTTACAAGTGCAGCATAATGAAGAAATACAGCAAATTTTCTATTGCAACTTGCAAGAATGCAAGCTCAAACATACCGTTTGGAGAGTATATACTAAGATGAATTGGAATAGGAGATATCTGCTTTGTCCTCCCAGTAACTCGGTCAGTTTCATCCTGAATTTCCTTCCGGACGAGGGCTGAAATCACAAGGGCAATTATGGTGTCAGGATAAGAAAATAGAGCAACAAACAGGGACCACAATCGTGATTTTATCAATGGATGGGCAGAAACTGGATGATGACACTGAAAATAGTAATGCGCACTGAGAAAAAGGTCCATCCTTATGAGTTTATTCTGAATTAAGCACAAGAAATAGAGAGTATTATGATCTGAACGTGTTGCCTAAATCATTTTAAATTTCATGCAGACATAAGACAAGTTACAAATCAATCCATGCAGACAACTGTTAGAAAACAGAAGTGGCATAGCTCAACTACTTTCACTTAAGGACTAGGCAAAAAAGCAATCAGTTCTGGAGACCAATTTTAAGGGGGGTCACTGTCCCACACTATTGTCCTAAAGGGTGCCACTCGGGAAAGATGACTGGATAGAAAGTGATGCCAATTTCTAACTAATAAAACCAAAAAAAAAAAAATCCCGAGCTATGTTACACACATTGGAGGACTGTAAATGGAACCAGCACCTAGCAATTTCAATAATTGCCAGAGTGCACCAAAAAAAAAAAAAACAAAGACCAAGTCCTAATTAGTAGCTTCAATATCAGTTAGAGAAACTCCGTCCTCAATAATTGGATAGTTACTCTTCACACGTTGCAAATTAGGGACACTTCATCCATGAATGCAGGACAACACATGCTGAACTGAGGGCTGAATTCCATTCATTACCCAAGAAACGAAAACACGACCGAGCACATCGATCAAATGGAATCAGAAGGAAACCAGTCAATACCGAAATCAGAAAATCTCCTCTTGGGCAGATGAAGGAACTCGGCATATTCTTGCGCTCCATCTTCCGTCCTGTGAAGCTGCAGGACCAAAGGCCGCCTCGTCACAATACCTGCCCCATCATCGCAAAAACAACAACCTCAGCACGCAATCACACGACACACGCCGCTCATTCGCGGTCGAAATGTTCGAATCAAACGGGACGAACGTGTCGACAGAACGAACCGGATCCTCGGGGAGAAAGTCCCTGCCCACAATGCTCTCGAGTACCGAAGATTTCCCCGAACTCTGCACCCAAAAAACGTGAATTGCACAACCGGTCAGACAATTCCACTCGAAGTAAAGTCCCGAGCAGCATCTACAAGCTTAACAGATCATCCATCGCGGTTTTTACTAAATTAGACTCGGGATTACACCCCTCTCCGATTTCCTCTCTCTCTCTCTCTCTCTCTCTCTCTCTCTCTCTCTCTCTCTCTCCTCCCTTAAAAAAAAAAAAAGAGAAAGACATTCCTCCTAAGTCTCCTCCGCCGAGAAAACTCGATAACGGAATTCGCGACCTCGGCCGCCCCGAAGACCGAGCGAAGAAATCTAGAGAGAGAGAGAGAGAGAGAGAGACCTGGCCGCCGACGACGGCGACGGAGGGGAGCGCCTCCCAGAGCGAGGAGAAGGTGTTGTCCCCGCCGCCGTAGTCTCCGAGCGCCGTGCAGGCCCTCTGGATCCGGTTCACCAGCCCGATCAAGCTCTCCATCGTCGCCATCGTTCCCGCAGCGCACCTCCAACCGAGCTAAGCTAACCCCGAACTAACTACCCCTTGCAGCTACTGCAACTGCAACTTGCTCCAGGAGACCAAACCCTAACCGCCCGCGGAGGTAGAGAGAGAAAGAGGAGAGAGAAGCCGAGCGCGTCGATCGGCGTCCGAAGAGCTTGACTTGAGAAGAACGCGAAGAGACAGAGAGACAGAGATTGCGTTCGCGTGGAAGCTTCTCTTTCTCGGGCTGGGTTTTTGGCCTGTTATTTCGGGAAAACGTCGCAGTCGGTGCCGGGCGATAAAATGCGCCGGGTGCGCATTTTCGGATGGGGGGGATCCGGTGCGGTCGTCCCCACTGAAAGTTCATTTTGAATTTTTGAAAGTCGTTAGTCGGGCGGGATGGGGTCCACCACGGTTTCCATTAGCAGAAGCTTGCTTCTCTTCTTTTTCTTCCTTCTTTGTTTTTTTTTTTTTAATTCGATTGATGCTGATGTGTGAATGTTGCCTGTAACGGATCTCTGCTATAAAATTTAAAAGGAAAATGAAAAATGGAATTTTTTGGAGCTGCTATTTCTTTTCTTTTTCTTTGGGAGCTGAAGCTGTCAAAGTTGGACGGCTGAGAACGGTCGTCATTTCGGTCGTCCGTTGAACGGAAAGCAACTAGGAATATTCTTTATTTTTTCTTTTTTTTTTTTTGTGTGTGGAAACTTAGGAAATTATATAGCTTCTTTCCAGTCTAGTCTTGTCCACTTTTCTAGAACTATGCTAATCGAATTCCCTTTTTTCCTCGCAATCTTGTCCCTAAACATAGGATGTCATGGTCCCGGATCTCATTTGTACGTTTCAAACACGAGAGATTATGGTCATCTTTAGCTTTAGTTCGCAAATATATAAGAATCTATCTAACCAACCTTAAATTTTTCCTTATTTGAAAAAAAAATTGTATTTTGTTTGTATAAAGGAAGATACCATTCACATATCAAAATAATATTCGAGAGAGGTACCTAGAAGGCCTCCAGGCGTAACAAATCTCAAATAACTATAGAATAAACAAAAAACCATAAGTAAATAACAAAGCACATTTTGCAAATTAGAAGCATACTCTTATCCCTTAAGAACAAATCTAACATTGTAAATGAGCAATCGTTGATCATCAAATTTAGTAATGAGCACATACCAAAATCTCCCACTCCATTTGCAAAGGCTTGTTGTACATATTTAGATATTCATTGCCATCATTGTGCAAAGACACTAGTATAAGATCAAATACCCATAAGGTGCTCCCAAATCTATATTTTAATTTAGTTCGAGAGAGTTTAACCCCTAAAACTTGACCTAAATCTAAATCAGGAGAGAAGAGCAGCCTGATGAGGTTGCGGAGCCACATTACTAGCATCTTCCTTGGGGGTTGTCGACTGAACAAATGGCTATACTAGTCCCCACGTTCACCCCGAATCAATTGCAGAAATTTATTCACGCACAAACTCCCAAAATAGATTGGGGGAGAAAAGAAAGACGAAAAGATTCAAAAGAGGGAAGAAAAGGGAGGGGAGGCACTAAGGAGAGGCAGCGGCTTCTTTTAAAAGAAAATCAATAAATAAATCTTTTTATTTTAATTAGTGGCTATAATAATGGAATTGGATCAGAGGAGGGTTTAACCCGTCCCGCTCAGCACTTGTTCCTCCCCATTCGCGCACCCTCCGTTGTTAATTGCACCTATTCACTCATAACCGGTCAACCTTCCGATTGGTGGAATTCTTGGCCACTCTGCAGCGGAGCACTATCTATGATTTGGATTGACCCCAATACAAGTCACCCGAAGTACATGCCGGATTGAATGATAAGCGTGTTTGTTTTCCTCGTTAAATAATACGTCGAATTGGGATGGAGAATGGTGCACTAAATTTTATAAGAGCAGTGGCAGTCCATCGGCAAGATGAATAATCCTTTTATATTTATGAATTTTAATAACATAACAAGAAAAGAAACTCGGATTGGCTGAAAATGGAATTTTTGGAGGTGGGGCCTGTCAAGGATGGGCGGTTGAGAACGGTCGTCATCTCGATAGGTCCATCGAACGGAAGGAAACTGAGGAATAATTTGTTTCTTTTTATTTTTTATTTTTTATTTTGTGGAAACTTAGGAACAAAGCACATTCTGGAACTATGCTGATTCTTTTTTATTTTTTCCACCCGGTCTTGTCCCTAAACATAATGTCTTGTCCCGTGCCTGTGCCAGCCCGATCTTATTCGGATATTTTTCAATACGAGAGATTGCGACCGTATTCAATCGTGTACAAGGATCCATCTCGATCGGCTTTTACTTTTATTTCCTGCTTAATTTAAATCCCTATGGCTTTTGTACTTTGATTTTTCCTTAAAACGGGAAACCCCTGAAAATTTTTGCCGTGCTCGAATATTAGACACGTATATTCACATGTGATTTTTTTTTCTCCTCTTGATCTCTGTGAAATTTGAATGATATTTATAAATTTTAAAGAGAACACCAAAAAAATTGCTTTTTGCTTTTTATTTAGGGCAAAAGTCACTAAAAAGCCCTAAACTTTTTTTTTATGATATCAAAAATTACAAACTTATACTCATATGACATATTTACCTTCCATCAAAGTTTTGTGAATGAGAATTGTTGAATCTATTTACATGAACGTCAAAAAAACATAGCGCTCACGTGACTTAAATAAAATAAAAACGACAATATTCTCGCTAAAAATAATCTAACAGAACCTTGATAAAAGTAAATGTGTCACATAGGAATTTTTGGTATAAATGTATCACGATGGGCATAGTTTGGGGTTTTTTGTGATTTTTTATTTATTTATTTAAGACCAAGATGTCCTAAGTTGGTCTTTGAATTTGTCATGCTTAAGATTTATAATATGTTTAATTTAATAGTAATTTTATTCCCAGATTGCTTCCTATGAAGTGGCTCTATTCTCGTTTGGTTCGAAATTAGAGATAAGGAATATAGTTTCAGTCCGCCCTAGTTTGGACACTTCCACGATCATTAACAATCAATTTCTGATGAAACAATTATTCCCTCGTTTGGTTCAAAATAACATCAAGAATAGCTGTTCTTGTCATATGAATATTGCCGCAAAATCCAAATACTGTCAGTTTTTACATTCCTTATATTACGCTGCATAATTGTATTATACCTCTGGTTACTTGGAATCAGAAATTAAATTCACTATCTAATACATTTATAGTTTATATTTACTCATTTTCTGAAGCTTAATTCTCGGAAATTTTAAGAATAGTTATTTAATAAATTATGATTACTACATCATTGTCACAAAATTCATGCTATCACAAAATTCCCGCCCAGGATCAACCGTGACCTTCTTATCTACTTGCGGCCGCGACGGGCCTGCGAGAAAATATAAAGGCAAGAAATATAGGCTACGCAAACATAGGGAGGGAGGGAGGGAGGGAGAGATGGAGAGATGGTTCTCCATTTTTTTAGGAGGTAGGTCTAGCTTTCGTATTTCAATAGTTATGCTTATGTCCTAAGTATAGGTCTAGGCTCTTTTGTGGCCATGAGGACGATTGAACAAAGAGCCTAAATGCGTAACGACTACTCCAAAACGACGATTCTTCTAGAGAGAAGAGAGAAGGGGGAAATGGAAAAAAAATTGGGTTTCTCTTAAGAATTTATTTGATAAAAAATGTGACATTTCTAAAAATTATTTTTTTTAAAAAGTCATTTTTTGATATTTGGCTCAAACTTGAAAATGAATTAAAAAAAATTTTAGCTGTTTCGCGTGAAATATCTGTTAATTTTCTAGGATAAATTTCCAAAAAAAATGAATTTTTTAGCTTTTAATTTTGTCTCCGAAGAGGCAGCAATCGAACGCGGGAGGGAGCTCCGTGGGGGCAGCGGAGGAGAGTAACATGGAGATTTGAGAGAGAAGAAAGAGAATGGTCTCCAAAAATGTGGGAAAATGATTTCCTCTTCACTGCATTTGAAAATGTTTTTTTTTTTTTTGTTTATTGACCGAAAATTTTTTTTTTTCAAATGAGTGTATTTTTTTGAACCAAACATCGGAAAATCGATTTTTTTTTATGTGGGCTCTTCCTTCTGTTACTCATCTGGGCCGATTTCTCATGGGCTTTAGGTTTCATTGGTCTTGGTCTAATGAATTGCGGTTCTAGCACGTGGAATGGGCTAGCGTTCATTTCAATTTTGGGCTGAAGGGTTTCAAAATCTGATGATATTGGTTCCTCCCCTTTATTTATTTATACATTGGTTTGTCATTTATTATTCTTCATCTCATTATTGTTATTGGTTTTTATATATTTTTACCAAGAGTGCATGTTTGCCTTGTCGATAAAATTTTAGGTGTCAACATTCTAGCTTTTGAAAAGGCCTGGAATTCCAATTAGATTAATTTGGCTAGTGGAATAATCAGGTTAATCCTCCCCAAATTAACAATGTCGACAAAAACAAGTGGGACATATGACAAATAATGAAAATATTCTACTCTTACACCCTATTCCAGATATGGACAATGAAAAACCTTTTGGTGTACTTCCATCTCCAAATATAGGAAATGTACCCCATAGGCTTAACTTGCCAATTAATCATAATGTTGACAACCAAGACCTAGATCATGACCCTAGGAGGCAAGAATTTTGAGCTTATCCACCTATCTACCTTGAACCTAGGGGCAAGAAGGTTAGGTCTATCAATTTCTAGATATTCAACAAATGACAAATATGATTGCACATTGAATAGGTGCTGATGGAGGAATTGTTAGACTAGTATATAAAAAGCCACATCCCAATTAGGTTGATAACATGCCATACCCAAGAGGATTCGAGACTCTTGACTTCATTGTGTGCATCAATGAAGATAATCAATCAACTATTGAAAATGTTGATTGGTTTATTGTCCAATGTGAAGAGGCAGGAGCAAATGAATTCTCGAGACTTAGGTTGTTTCATTTCTCTTTATAAAAAACTGTATTTACTTGGTATATGAATGTATCTTTTAATTTAATCCATACTTGGCATGAGATGGGAGACAATTTCATCCTCAATCTTATATAATGATACCTAAGGATTCATAAATTTAACTTTGATTGTTGATTTAGATAGAATCTATCAATATGATAATGAGTCAATTGAGCTATTTGTTGCTTGATTCAAGAGGGCTAGAAATGGAAGTCTTATTCCACTCTATAGGGAAAGAATTCATAAATTTAACTTTCATTGGATTAAAACTCAATCTTATAGAAAAATTCAAAGGCTATAATTTTGCTGATTTATTCCAATTGCCAACGAGAGTATCTAAGTGTGAGCAACTGCTTAAGAACAAAGAGGGCCACATGAAGACTTTCGCAAAACATGCATTTCATGGAAAAATACGAGTCGGACCTCAGCAAGCAAAAATCAAATTTGCCGATGACAAGTGGCACATGATGACTCCTGATTGATGGCTCAGACCTTCGAGACAGGAATGTATTATTTCTCGGGTTGCAATGCCCAACATGACCATCATCTATGAACATGACATGAATACAGCAAAACCGTTTCACAAATGCAATTAATCTTAAATGTTTCTGTAACAAGCTCTATTCTCTGACAAAACGCAATCTACTCAGGCTCTAGAGAAGAAGCAACAGACCTAAACTAGTTCCATATGGCGATACACAGCTGAGTAGACCAACAACAAAGGGGAATGAGATTACTACAGGGAGAAGAATAGCCTCTGGCCTGAGAATATCTTGACCAGGAAACAGCAATAGCTAGTATAGCTCAAAAGCCGTTGAGAGGATGGAGAGTCTGAAAGCTACAGTTCGAGGGCCAACGACACGAGGTTGTGGACCTTGAAAGCCTCCACAAAGCACATTGCCCTAGGCTTATTTTCTTATGAAGGTTCATTATAGTATGCTTTACAGAGCAGATCTATGAGTTTCTATGAGGACAATGTTTCAGTTGGTAGTCGTTGTTCAGGAAGTGTCTTTAAAAGGATATCAGTAGTCCCACCCTGTCCATATCCGAAACAAAGATCTTACAAGTTCATTACCATGCACGATAAAGCCAAAATGAAAGAAAACATACATATCTCAAGAAAATGAAGCAGATGAAAGACACTGAAAATAACACGACATCCTCGAACAAGCATAAAGTATCTGCTACTTCATGAAATAAGATGCATTCCTAAAATGAATTTGTTCTAGACTTCATCGATTTTATAATTTTTATCTGCAGCAGTAGTTTCCAGAAAGAAACCAGCAACTAGAGAACAAAGGTTTCTTAGGACTCAAAGAGATAAACTGAATTTTCTCTACCGGTGCATTTGCCTAGGATATAAAAATAACCAAGAGAGAAAGGATAGATTTCATAGCAAACACATACCGAACTCTACATCTTTCAATGGACTTCCATCAGCAAATATCATATTCTCACCAATGATAGAAATGCTTCTTCAGGGATACATTCAGCTGGAGAATGTATTGAGAGAAGTAAAAAGGTGGGGCATTAGAAGACTCATTACCATGTTTTTTTTTTCTTTTTTGTAGAGTTTGACATTGTGAATACAGCCAGTCGATTGGATGTTGAACCTTTCATGGCCTTTGGTAACTAAAGCAGTGCATGACGATTAGATAATACTATAGAACCAATAAGTTATGGCGCGTTTAGTAACCATTCTGTTTTGGGGAATAATTTTTGAATAGAAATAGTTTTTTCTATTTATGTTTCCGGGAACAATTTCTAAGTATAAGAACATGCTTGGTAACTACAAAAAAATTCTATTCTAGGAATAGAAATGTGTTTGGTAAACTTGTATAATTTTGTTATTTCTTTTAATTTTTCAATATTTTTATTATATTTTCCTTTTTTTCTTCTTTTTTTTTTTTTTTTTTTTTTTCCTTCTTCTTCCTTTGTGGCCGGTCATCGGCCACGGCAGCAACCGACAATCGGCTGGCCTAGCGAGGCTCTAGCGAGCCTCGCCAAGCCACGGCGAGGTCGTCGGCCCTCGCCAGCCATGGCCGAGGCCGACGACCAGCCAAAAGGAAGAAGAAGGAAAGAAAAGAGAAGAAAAAAGAAGAGAGAGAAAAATTATCTCGGAATTGTTCTCAAGAACAAGAAGTTGTTTTTTTCTATTTCTTATTTCTATTTCAAATCTATTTTCGGGAACAAAAAGAAGATTTTTTACCAAAAACAAAAGTTTTACCAAACACGTTTCATTTTTTTGTTCTTCAGAACAAAAGAACATAAATTTTTATTCCGAGAAACAGAAATATTTTTTAACAAATAGGCTCTTAACATCTCAGTTAACAAAAGATGAGTCTTTTTGCTTGAAAAATTCAAGTTGTGTTCTTGTGACTGTCACTTATAAGAACCTCCATTTTTTTCCTTAAAAAGTAAATAGGTTAAGTACATATTTATTGCTTTTAAGTTTCAGCTCTTGTGCAATTTGGTTCTCTAACTTCTCTTTTGTTCAATCATATTCTTTAACTTTTGGGTTTCTGCGATTTTATCCCATGAGTTTAAATTCGTGCAATTAAGCACTTTGGCGTTCTTAATTTGCACAATCAACTCCTTCCATCAAACGCTTAAACTAAACCATCAAGTCTATTAATGACACGGCATTACTTGCATAACAGAAAATAACACGTGACACTAATTTGGTTCCAAAATCACATAAAAAAGCATGAGAAGCAAGAAAAAAGAACAACCTTGATTTGATAATATTAGTTAAAGTGGGTGAACAAAGCACTTGACTGAACAAACCAAGAAATTTAGAGGACTTGATTGCACCAAACAAAACTTGGAGGACAAAATTGTACAAATTCATAAAGTTAGAGGACATCATTGCGTGAAATAAAAGTTAGAAGACCAAATTGCACAAAATCTAAAACTTAGAGGACCAAATCTGTAATTAATCCATAGAAAATTGAGTATGGTCAACAGACATCAACAACGGTTCCTTTCTCTCTCACCCCTTTAATAACCAACTAGAAAGGATCTAGAAGGTTTCAAATCATTTCTCTCCTTCCAAATGACACAAAGATTCTGCTTTCTTGGTTACAAAGAAACTTCCTCCTCACCAGCACCCAACCCTTTCTGTTTCAATTTTTCTGTGGTTAGAACTCTCTTCCAACCACTCTCCCACCACAAAAGGCTCGATTTTCCTATGGAAAAAGCAGGGTATCCGAATCTTGTGGCTTAACTAATCCTCACAGATATACGCAAACCGTCTCATGTAGATATATTATGTAATTGTCTCCATCCATAGACTGGTGCAAGATTAATATGAGAGGCTGACGCCATGATATGGACGTGGATTTGCTAGATCCAAACTAGGCGCTTAACACTCAGCCAACCCCTAGGGATTAAGATGCTATTAAGATGCTATTAAGATGCTTTCTTCTCCTGATGAAATTTCCAAGGGAAAGGATTGCCAATTTATGTTGAGTTCATGGAGTAGCTCCTGTAAGCTATCCATTTCACTTCCACTGTTAAGCCATACTGATGTATCCTCTACTCTGTTAAAACCATGAGAATCATAAGGGAGGTCGAGCATTATGAGGCAGTGCTTTTTTTTTTTTTGTTGCTAGGGCACGAAATGATCTGTACTACAATCCAAAACATGAGTAGAACGTGATCTCCACCCTATTTGTCCTTCTAAAGGAGAATTATGCCCCAATAGCTCAAGTTGAATGAACGCTAGAAATCGTCTGTGTATAATACCCCTTCCAAATCGACAAGTACCAGCTTTCATCATCAAGAGACAACTTCAGAAGCTACTTACCAAGAAGAGCCGGTTGCAACACCAGATTTTAAATTACTAAATGATATGTGAAACCAAATTCAATATGACCCTAAAGAAAACACTTTCATATGCTTCCTAATCTTAAACCACTGACTAGTCATAGGAAGAAAGACATGTGATAAGGAGGCAGGTTCCTGCTGAGTGGATTCCTCTAACTTGAAACCTGAAAGCAATCCTAAACAGTTTTCAGCTGTGCTGCTTTGCATTTGAAGTTCAGTACAGCAGGGCTACAAATTTCCATACCCCAGATGTTTGAATGTTATGCTTACAGAACCAAAGGAGAAGGTTTCGAATTCGAGCTCGAAGGTCCTTGTGATAGTGCTAGTAAAAATGACTTGTCGATCGAAAAGGAATTGTGTTCACACGAGCCTGCTGCGCAGAGAAGTCAACAAACGCTATCTAGTAACCCGACTGATAAGGAACACATTGCCGACGGACCAAGTCAACTGTTTTACATGATAATTTTTTTTAGCTGGACAAGATGACTTGTCCAGTCTACAGGTAATCAATAATGTATTCGATGGGGCCATACTTTTCAATTGACTTTATAGTCATCCCATTGCCATCGATACATCATCAATTTTGGCCATTAGAAGAAGAAAGTAGAAGTTCTTCCGATGTATTCACGGGAATTTCTAAGATACAGTAGTATACCATACCCCCAGTTTTTAAGGACTAGTTCTATCTAAGACCTTTTTATTGTTTAAAAGAAAAATTCCAAACTTTCATTCTAATTTCAAGTATGCTTACACGTCCAAAAATTGCCACTAGTTTCTTCAAAATTATTAAAATCAAGATCGGTTCGAGGTTTATTATTAGAATCTACGTCTTTGTCAACACACTCCCTTTCATATGAACAATATCAGCCTTTTGAGGTTGATAATCTTGAAGAAACCTGTGAAAATTATGGGACATGTGAGCAGATTTCGGACTAAAGTAAAACTTGGGGATTCTCTCTAAACAAAAGAAAGCTCCGGGCACAATTAAAATTGAACTTAGAGTTGGGGGCTTTTTAGGGGATTAGCTCCATTTTTTTTCATGACTGCTTTAGACTTGGCTATGATGATTTATCTTATCATGGTAAATTGATTTTACGATGAGTTTTCACATTATCGTATTTAATTATCATGACTCGTCGTAATGTTGTATGATACGCCTAAAATCTACTGGTTGTCTGCCCCCAGCGATTCCATACTTGCACGGATAATCTATATAGAACTATATTACATATGTTAAAATAAATGGGGTGGGAAGAGTTCTGTCATAGCACAAATATATTTATCATTGCCCATAGACTTTACACGGGACGGGGACGAACAAGGTTCTAAAGAAAATTATGTACGCATAAGCTGCTGCGCAGAAAAGTCAATAACCATTATTCCATAACCAATCGAAAAGGAACATATTACCAATGACACAAGTCAGCAGTTTCGCATGATATTTTTAACATGAATAGAACGAGTTGTCTAGTCCACAAGTAGTCAATTATGCATTTGATGAGCATCCCTCTGTCGCTGATTAATCATCAATTTGGCTGTTGAGCTCTTCCTATAAATTCACGGGAATCTCCAAGATGTACTAGTACTACTCTACCACCATGATTTTTTGCGACTGTTCACCACTTGGTTATGATGAATCGTGATAATGTCTTAAATCAATTGTATGACATGTTACAACTTTTTTGTACTTAAATAGGACGACATGTCGTAGTGCCGCACAATATACCTGAAGTATTATAGACATACCCCTTACTAGTTGTCCACCAATGGCGAATCTATATTTGCATGGATCATCTAATTAGGGCTATACTATACATATCAAAATAAATGAGGGTGGGAATAGTCAAAGGGTCATGTAGCTTAACTCGCAGTTTTTTTTTTTTAATATTTTTTATTTTGGTGGAGAGTCGGTACGTAAATCCGCTTTGTCATTTTTATCTTTTGTTTTCTTTTGATGTCAGAGTCGATAGATATCCTCAATCAAAATTAAAGAATTAAATCTTGCTATTGTCGTTTTTGATTCCGCATTTAACCATTCAAGAAAAATTCTTTAAAGATGTAATATCTGTGGATGTTGTTCCACCCAAATTTATAATATATGAAAACTATAGTAACTATATGTGACATCTTATAAGTGATTTAATTTAACTAAATATGAAAACTATATAGGCAATGCTTTATGTATAAATTGATATACATTTTGTCATTCAAAAGAATATTTCATGTGAAAAATTGGGTTTCCGGCTAGTGAGTTTGATTAAAAGTGTTTGATAAATCACTTACTTGTTCAACGTAAAGGAAATTAACTATATTACTATGGTATTATAGTCAACCTAACTAACAAAAATCAACATGCCGACTTTTTTAGTCATTTTAAATTTGTTTTTTTGATTCAAACCATGATATCCTAACTCATGTCCTCAAAGCATGTTTAAAAGGAGCAGACATGACTTTAAATTAGGAAACTAATCTCTCAGAATCAACATTGGGCAAGTAGACTTAGAGGTTCAAAGTTCAACCAGACGGAGACAACTCCAATGCCACAAAACCCGACTTTGACACCTAGCCTAATCAGCATTTTTGAAATTCTTCACGGGAAGAAAATCTCACTTGAACTGTAGTTTACCTCAAGTGCTGGGATCCTTCAACGTCAAACCTCCCATCAGTTAGACATCACCTTCATCTTCGATTTGAAGAGATATGGGTGAGATCTGAGCTAAGATTTAAGAAAAAAATGTCACTTTTTCTCTCATTCGAACTCACTGTTCATATATCTTTCCCTCTTCTCAGGCAAAAGGGTCCGTGAAGGAGAAGCTATTTGGCTTCTTGAAGAAATGAACCAAGGCGATGTCTTTCCCTTAAGGAATTGTGGGATTGTTTTGGTCATATAGTTAAAAGGGATCTAATGCGAAGTTCTTATCTGAATTATGGAAGGACTGCAGAACTCAGTACTTAGATGTGGCCGAATATGTAATGGGAAGATTACAGTTTACTTAATTGGTAATGGAGTGTTTAAATTGATGGTTAGGAGGTGAAAACTGCTGTACATCCCTGCTGTTCAGTAGATTTCAGCAACCTTTTGGGGCCTGCTAAGTGAATTTTATTTTATTTTCGGTTTAAACCATTGTTTATTTCCTCGACAACTCATGAAAGTGAATGCTGATGATGCTTAGGTCTATATTATGATCATGAGACTCCTGTATTTGTATGATATGCTGTTGGTGCAGATGCGTAAATTTGTCGTTTCATATTTATGATATAAAAATCGATTATTCCTGTATACAATTTCCTGAATTTATTAACAAATGCAATTATAAGGGATTTTTTCTGCGGGTACGTTTCATGCGAGTACCCATGCAAGAACGGCTCGGGATAAGTGGCAAGATTCTAGATAATTCTTGTTTTTAGAGAGTTTTAGTTTGGCGAGTGCGGAGCAGGAGGAAAACTCTCTTTGGATTACATACTTGACAATAACCCTGAAGCAATTTCGAATCAAAAGGACTGTACCGACCAAATCCTTTTAAAGAAGAAATAAGCGAGACTCAAGTCTTAAGTCCCTAGAGACAGGCCCTTCTTTTTCCTCTAAGATGGCGTGGCTATGTATTTCGAATTGTTAACGTTAAGAAGAAGTTTTGGTCACATGGCAAATTGACAATAGGGAATGGTTCACCAAAGTGGTTATTTTTCTCGACTAACTCTCATTCATCGATTATGTTAGAATGTGAAACCCATTGTACCCATTGTCAAACAATGTGGAATATTTCAACACCCCCTCACATGCAAGTCAAATTTGGAATGGCATGAAAAATTTGACTATCGGAGGTCGATGCACTCGGGAAGGGGATAGAATCTAGTTCCGATACCATGATAGAAAATCTAATCCGAGAGCTTAAACCATTCTAATAGTGAGTCTCAAGTCAATTTTCTTTTTTCTTTTCTTGCCGTAATCTCCCATCGTATTGTTTTGTATCTTTTTTATTTCATAAACCGACTAGTTCAACTAGAACAGTTGTAATGACTATGCGTCGCTTTCAAGAAATTGTTGGATAGATGTATTCCTTGTATAAAATATCTGCTTTCTTTGAATAATTAAGTCCTTCTAGAGAGCGATGAAAAATTGACCCGCCTCCCTCTATACCAAGTCCACAAAATAAAATGGATGTTTAGGGGGATTGATCAAAGTTACGCTAGACTTAGGTGGAATTGGGAAGGAACGACCCCATAATAAGTGTGACTTTCAAGGACAAATATGGCAAAAAACGACGGTTCTATACCAAATCGACGGACGAGGGAGTAAAGTAAACGCCGAGCCAGAGAAGTCGCAAAACATAGGACATCTAGCAAGCTTCTAGGATGTAGCACGGGAATAAGAACTAAGTGAATAACACATTATACAAGGGAAGAATGTCTCTATGGTATACTCTTTGTATGGACACTCTTTTACAAAAGGTAAAAATACACCCAAAGTCGCTAGGTATTAAATGTAATCGTGTCGTCACTTTTTCAATTACTGCAATCAATTCCTAGACTTTTATCAAGCATACAAGTGAACCTTAGATCTGTGTAATTGGGATAATGTAGAAAAGTTCAATTTGAGGATATCATGTATGCAATACTTGAGTGCCACGACGGACATCTCTAGTAATGGCTATCAAAAGAAGTTGATTTAACTTTCCGGAAAAGTTTTTAGGACTTAATTTTATTAATCTGAAGGCTTAGTATTTGTTTGCATTTTATTCACGAGGTTTAAGAACTCGGATGACTTTTCCTTAATAGCACTTTGTTATGTATAGCATTGCATAGCATTTGCATACAATAATTGGAATATTGTCTTAATTGAGGATTGTGATTGTGTTATCCCTTGTAAGTGTATTGGTGTAGTGTGTTTGATCCCTAGATGATGAGATATGGGAATTACATGATTAGTAATATGCTTATTCAGTGATGACGCTGACTCAATTAAGTGTTTTTAAGCTTCTTTGAATTGAGAGAAAAGGAGCGGTTGAGATCCTGGAAGTATAGGGTGCAATGGAAGCTTAGAAGATTTATGTTGTTACGTTTATTGGCAATATAGGTTACGTTGTGTGGGGTGAAATAGACTAGGTAAATTTTGAGAATGAAATTTCTTTGAAGGATAGAATTGTAATACACATTTACATTTTTGATGTAATTGATTAATTTTATACTATTTACGTCAAAGTAGATCTTCTGGACCAATATGGCATCCTCAAATTGAATTTTTGGGTAAAGTTTCCCAGAAGTTTAGCTTCATTTGGCCATGGGGTGATAATATGCATTGGAGTGTCGATTCCTCAATTCCTAACAATTGCAGAGCAGACGCAATTACTCCTCCTTCTAATATTTTCGTGAAGTCCATAACAATATTTTATTTTTATATCAAAGTGAATTGTGTCTGTTTTAATACGATTTCATGTTTATATGGTGATAATGACAAAAAAAGATGTGACATATGATATGAGTTATTTGAATAGTGAAGAACAATAGGATGGGTTAAAATTGTGAAGTGTGAGAATAAGTGTCCCATATGTATTATGTTGATATAGCAATCTCTTGAACTCATATGAATATCTTTTTAAATAGAGCAGCCAGTCCAATACGTGTGTTTTTGTGAATGAACTGGGCGAAAGTTTGGGAAAAATTACTCAATCGGCTTTAAAACTATTGTATAGTTGCCAATTTAATCATAAATATTTTAATTTGGCCAATTTAATCATAAAATTATTGATGATTCTTCAATGTGTAACAACTAGCCAATCCAAGTTGGAAATCTCACGTGGAGATTCAATCAGCTCCAACAATCCTACATGGTATAGTTGGCATTTGAGGTGGGCCATTGTTGATAGAAACGACGCCACTAAAAAAATTTTTCCCTTGAATTTCCTTCTTACCATTCATCTTCTCAAATTTCTTTTCACTATTCACCGAATCCGCAAAGACTGAGTTTTAGTAAGCAAATCCAGCATGGGTCTTGTCGGATATATTGCTCAATCAACACATGGATCATGTGGTAGTGCAACTTGAGGTTTGTGAATCTTGAAACATTTGAAGAAACTAAGGCTAGGTTTGGTGGCTAGGATAAAAGTCGGGATATGATAAAAATTATCCTATGTTGTATCTAGTTATTGCTTAAAACAGAATAAAGTTGGATATAAGAAGATATGATCTGCATATAATTATCTAATGAGGAAATAGGATAAAAGTAGATAGAATTTACTATATTCATATGGTATACAAGTTTTTTTTCAAATAACAAACTTCTTAAAAAATAAAATGAAAATAATAATTTAATTTAAATAATATATGAATCCTATTATTGAAAGGAAAATTGAAAGTTTTTTTCACTTTTTTTTTTTGAAGTCCCTCAGTTTCACTTGTAAAGGATGAGGTGGAGGTCAAGCTCCCAATCGTACTTAGCATGGCAGGGGAGATCTTGTCGTCGCCGTCGATTTGGTTGAAGCCCTTTTGGCGCTCGCCGTTGCTGTGTCCTTGAGGCTGAGGTTGGATCACCGGCATCGAATTGGTTAAGGGTGAACATTATTGCTGGCTTAGAAGAAAAAGATGATGATTAGTAAAGAAAAGAAAAGAAAAGAAAAAAGAGAGAAATAAAAATTCAAAAAAGTAACCAAAACCACATGTTTCGTTTAAATTCTTCCACATCAAATGATTAGCATGTTATGTATGACGGTCGATGATAATTGGACTGGTACATCAGAATTTTTAGGTGAAAAATAGTTGGAAGGACTATATAAAAATTTATGCAAAATCTAGAACTATATTGACAAAATTAAAAAGTGTTTAAAACTAAATTGACATATGGACAATAGATTTAGGATCGATCAGTTTATTTTTCCAAAAAAATTTGTGCGCCCGTTACAACTTGGTACTACAAGGAAGGGATCAAATGCCGGCTTGAATAAGATGTGGCTCCTAGTTGGCCACAATTATGTTGAAGGAGCATCTGATTGCGATGGTAGATTGCTTATTCATTCAGTGGTATGCTTAATTACCTGTGATTTGAAGTCGGCCCCATTACAATTTTTGCAACATTATGTTGATTGAAAAAGATAGGGGTAAGCGAGATCCTGTAAAAGTAAAACGTTGAACAGGTGAACTAGTGAACTTCTGACCCCCAAAAAAAACTAGGGATAGTGTCTCTACGCTAAGAATTGAGAGGCCGAGATTCTATACATGTTTTAAACCTACGACACCTGAAAACTGAGCGAGGCAACTTCCTAAAAAGAGCACTGCAGCTTTGATGGTCCTACGGTCCACGGATGTGAGCGGTTACCCAAACATCTTATAAAAGTTGTCTGTCCCTTTGCCAGTTTGGTGTGATTGGCTTCTTTCTATATGTCACCAATGTGTAAAACGTATGTCTTAAGGACTTTCTCATGAGAAAGACAAACCATGACCAAGACCTTGCTTGTTGGGTCTCGCAAACCATATCGACTTCGAAGAACTAAAGCCATATTTAGAATTAACTGAATGCATTAAAAAGAAAATATAGCATTTAGAGTGTGAGGATATTTAAATATTAAATCACATAATTATCTAAAAGTTTAAGATTTTAAAATAAATGATCGCGGTCTCACAAAATTTAACATGATATCGAATAAAGTCTTGAGTTTAAGTTCACTTGGCCCCTTATTAGTGTCTACATCTAAAAGTCCAGCTTACGCTTTTTTTTTTTGGGGGGGGAAGTATTATGATACATATCTAAATACTCATATGCATATGTGCAATTGTCTTTTATTAAAAAAAAATCAGTTATATCACAGCACCAATATATTTAAGCGTTGCCCATGGAAATATTTAATGATTTTTCCTATATAATTATTGCTTCAAATAAGAACTGCAAATTTTGCCTCACTGATAATTTGGGCCCTCATGCCAAGTTTATCAATTATAAAAGAAAATTGCGTAACACGTACGGTGAAAATTGCGTAACACATACGGTGCTGCACAAAAAAGTCTATTAACATTATCCAACAGCCCAATCGAAAAGGGGGACATATTACCGACGGCACAAGTCATCCGTTTCACGTGATTTTTTTTAAGCAAGATGAAATGACATGCCTAGTCTACAAAACAATCATTTGATGATGATAAGCTTTTCCATTAACTATATAGGCTCTCCCCTTGTTTTAGACTTAATTACCATGATTTGACTCGTGGTATTATGATGTTTGCACTAAATTAGGATGCTAAATTTTCACCGCATCAGCGCAACAAACACTTCATTTTTAGTGCCTTTTTTTGAAAGGAACCGGTGCACACGTTGCTCTTTTTTTTCGAGAACTTGCAAATGTCTAAATTTGACATAAGCCACTCACATAAAATAACATTATTCAAACTAAATATACCAAATATATATAATAATCGATATTAAAAATAAAATATATTTTTAAAAAGTACATAAATAGAGGGAGGTGGCAATTTTCAAGGGAAATTTGTCCGGTCTGGAGCGGACCATCTAAGGGCGCAGATTCTCCATGCCATGTGCCAATTGCAAGGAAAAATGGATGCGTTAACCAAACTTGAGGGTCGATTTGGAGTCCATATCCATTCAGCATTGCCATTATTGTAGCTTTTAGCACTTAAAATGGAGTTCTTTTTACGTATGTTTGACAGTATTGGAGTTAGAAATTGTGCTTGCAAAGAATATCTTAGGATTGGATAAGGTAATCGAGAGCACAAATATTTCAAAGACGACTTTCATCAAATCATGACTTCGGAGCAATTATATTTCATTTATATTCAAACCTCACTAAAATAAGTAGAAGGCACTAAAAATATATTGGATGTCACTATCACTTTTTGGAAAGAAGGGCAACGCCCTGAAACGGTTCTTTTGTTCTTTTATCTGTTCTATCTCCACCTCTCCTCTTTCTTGAATTTTTTTAGCATTTTTATAGAACGGGAGTCGAATTGTACACATGTAACACTAGCGTCCCACCCCTCAATATCCTTACCACGCTTAGTGGCCCCTAAAGTGGTACTTCATTTGCTTGATAATTGTGGTTTTTCCTTTTTTGTCAATTTAATTAGTGCATTGGCATATGCAAAGTCTTAGAGGACCACGGACAAATCATATAAGTTTGAATAAGGTTGGAACTTACCCATCGAGGTCAAATAAATGATGCCATGAAAAAAAGGTAAAATTAACTGATAATTTAGATTATATTTATTTCGCGAAAAACGAATGATCTGAAAAATGCTTTTTTGAAAAAAATCATAGCTTGAACGACTTGAAATATTTATTCAATGAATATTATTTCCACGATCAACAACAATTTATGTGAAATTATTTTTTCTTTATTCAATTTTGTAAATAATAAAAGTGATCATTTTTAAACAAATATTTGTTAAATTATTTATTTTTGGTCAATTAAGTGAAGCTTAAGTTAAAGCAATTTTGCTCATGCATTGCACTGGTTCATATGAAAACCAATATTCTATTTGCAACCGCTTAATGCTCAAACCGGTCAACGACCAACATGTTCAAATGGAAGGAGTACCATAGGAATGTTTAAATTGACTGACATTCTATTGCAATTAATGTTGATTTGACCATGGAAAAAGCTGAAACTCATCCTGTGCAATGTGCTTCTAGGACCAGATTATTAAAAGAAACCCTCCTCCAAATTCCATTTGCGAGCATCCCTCAAATCTTTTGATTGAACCAAAACTTGAGAATGATTTGGATTCTGTCATTAATGATCATTTTAAGACCATGTGGAAACGTCATAGATTCCTAGAGCAATATTATACCCAAATTTGTCTACTGATTATTAGTTTCCAAAATAAAAGTTAATACCATTAAACATTCCAAACACGATTTTTCTCCAAACTAATTTCGTCTTACAAAAAAATCTCAAATTTATACTCATAAGACATTTTCTTGAAATTAAATTTCCACTCATGAAAAATCAAAATTGGTACCCGACCCAAATCTTGCTGTAGATTTGGACAGGAAGCACCTATTTAAGATTTTTCAATACAAATTTGTGATTTTTTGTGAGATGAAAAATAGTTCGAAAAAAAAGTGTCATGAGACATTGGTGTGAAATTTTTAAAAATATTAACCCTAAGAAGAAATGTCATTATGAAAATCGATCCGAACACTACTTGCCCACTTTGACCACTCAGCGCAGAAAAGAAAGTTACTTACACTTGTAATAAATCTAATAAACTTCCTATCCAGCATCTTTCTCGTTTCGACAGAAGATTAAGAAAAAGGATATCCATACATGCTTCTTTTTCGATGGCAATAAATTATTCTAAATCAGAGAAGAAAAATAAAAAAGCAATTCCACTCGGACACACCCGCAATGTAAAATTCAATCGAGAACAGGGGCAAACACGTAACTCCAATCACCTGTCGTTGCTAATGTGTGAAAGCAACGCACTCGCAAATCGGCCATTTTTATTTGTACACTAAAAAAATTATTGTATGTGTCGGACTGTACTTTGTTTAATAATATGGACAATCAAAAATAAAAAAATAAAAAAAGTTAAGTGAAAAGAAGAAGAAGAAGAAGAAAATTAAAAAGAAAAAACCCAAAGAAAACTCAAAAATCAACGAGAGCAAGACGCGTCCCTTCGTAGAAACCAGATCACGACCGTCACCTGAGTCAACGTCAACGGCCAGCGTCCAAATCAACGGTGGTGGTGCGCTCTCCCGAAATCCGCTAGCTTGCGCGACCGGTTCTTGCCGAACGACGACGCCGTGGAGTGGTGCGGCTTCGCCGACGCCCTGCCGATCTCGCCGGAGTACCCGGCCTCCGGCGGCATGCACCCCTTCTGTTTCCGGTTCCGGCTGGGGCTCGCCCTCACCAGCGGGCTCAGGCAGAAGGCGAACCCGGACACGTTCCGCGAGTGGCCCGGCCTCGGCCGGGTCGCCGACTTGGGGGCGTAGACGGGGGTCACCGGCGTCCTCCGCCACCACGGCGGCGACAACGACGTCTCGGAGGAGCACACGTTGCCCGGCGGCGACCGATCGCCGCCGGTGTTCCCGTCGGAATCCTCTCCCAGCGCCGGCGACATCCCGCGAGCCGGGATCCGAGAGGGCCTCCCGCATCGGCCGTCGACCGCGGCGACGGTGGAGACTTCTTCGAAGGAGGACAGCCTCGATTGCGCTCTCCGTCGGCCCGGGAGGAACGAAAGCCACGAGGGCGAAGGGGAGGCGCGAGAACCCCTGGGATCCGCATCGGAGGAGTCCGGATTCGGATCGGAATCGAGCTTCTCGGATCTGGATCTGAACAGGTAGGCGAGGAGGGAGAATTTCCGGCTCTTCTTGTTGTAAGACCTCTGGGAGGACAGCCCCTCGCCCCCGCCGCCGCCCTCCGAGGCCGCGCTGTGCGTAGGGGCGACCTGCGGCGTGCTGTAGAACCGGTGGTGGGGATGGTGGTGGGGGTGGTGATCGTCGTCGGATTTCCGGCGAGAGACGTAGGGAGACACGGAGCGAGGGAACGAGAGGGGGGGAGGAGGAGGAGGCTGGGCGTCGGATTTACGGGGCTCCTCCGCGGCGGCGCGTTGGGCCAGAGCCTGAGCCTGAGCCTGAGCACGAGCCTGAGCCTGGGCCTGGGCGGCCATGAGGGCGAAGAGGCGCTCGCGGAGGCAGGAGGCGCAGACGCCGGCGCCGCTGCTGAGGTCGCCCGGGTGCTTCTTGCACTTCATCTACTCCGCCGCGCAAAAGGGTCCGCGTATCTTATCCCGTATCTCTCTTCCGGCGGCGGAGGGCGGCGGCGGGTGGTGGGTGGTGGGCGGTGGTGGCTCTTGTTGAGTGGGGGTGAAAGTGGTGGTGGTGGAATTGGGGAGGGATGGGATGAGGGGAGGGAGGGAAGGCAAACGAAAGTGAGGTGGGGCTCGGCTGTCTTTTCTGGTTGTTGCGCGACTTTTCTTTTTCTTTTTTCTTTTCTTTTTTTGTCTGAAAATTCGAAAATTAGAGGAAGGACTAACGACCATTTCTCGAAATGGATTTTTTTTTTCTATATTAAAAAATGCGGTGCCTCGTTTCTTTTTCAGAAAGTTTTTATCGCGTGAATTTAATTTTTTTGAAAGTGCGGCAAATTTACATACACGTCGAGAGAGTAGAGAGAGCGCGCGACCGTATAAAAAGGGAATAAAAAGCTACGGTGATTATCGGATTGATTCCCCTGCTCGTTCGTCCGGCTGGGTGTGATCTATTATTTTATTTTTTCACGCAGATGATTACGTCCTGAAATATTTATTCCCCTGTAGCAAATGGTCCTAAAGATGTCAAAATTTTCATGCCATGCTTACTTATGCCGATTTTTTTATCGGATCATTTTTTTCTTTTTTAAACGATTGCTTGGATGCTGATTGTAATTTATGTTGTCGGAAATTTAACGTGACCATGCTTTATTAATTGAAAAATGATTGCGTGATAGTCTTTAATGTACTGTAAAGATAATAGTCTTTTTGAATCATAAAAATCAAATCATAAAATAATTATAAATTATATAGGACCAATTTTTCAAAAATTTGTGACTTACAATAGATTATTCTCATAGTACTCCAAATATTCTTACACTAGCAAAACCCTTATTAATTTATCCGGTTGACGTCGCTTGCGGCATGTTTAGTCACCATATAGACCCCCTAAACGACGTCATTTATGACATTTGCTCCAAAATATAAATCCTAAATCACAAATTGAAAGAAATTCCCCAATATGAAACCTTGACAACCAATACAACCCAAAATCGAAAACGCTAATTCAGTTTGTCCCAAAATTAGCAGCTTATTCCTGCAAAGGATGTCAGGGAGGCTTTCAACATGTCACCTGAGCTACTTGTCAGGGATAGTTCTTCAAACGAGTGCAGGCCACTTCAAGCTTTCTTGGCCGAGAAGCAAGTCGAAACGGAGCACTGGTGACTACGATGAGAATCGACGGTTCTCTGTGATCGTTGAATGTTCGACTGGTAAGGTTCCTAGTGACGCGTGCTAATGATTCGAAGCCGGTAGAGGAGGATCAAACGAGCTGGAAGCATTTCAAGCTTTCTAGCAATAAACAAACGCTGAATTGAGCCGCTTCTCTATCGCTTTGGGACGGCGACGGTCAGCAGTGGCTCTAGCGGCTTGAAAATGGCGAGGAAATCCGTCACCAGTGGTTGACGCTATTGAACGAGCTTCAGGTGAACGCCAGAGTCTTCGAGTCTTCTTCACTGAAAAACAGAGCAAAAAATGGGACGAACTGATTGCGGCTCCGCCAACGACTAGCGAGGGTGGGGAACGGCAGGCGGACTCGTACTTGGTTGGGTGATGCCTTCAGGAAAATGGCCGTGGCGGCATGGTGATTGATGGTGGCCGTGCATGGGACGACGATGTGGAGAGAGCCAAAGAAGATTGAGTCACTCAAGACACCAAATTCAACATTGTTGAGCCGGGACAACCTCCTCTTAGGGTCACTCGAGCGCCACGACACCCTCACGGTGATAAGGAATTGAGGTCGCGGGGGGGGTGTGGTGGTGTGTTGTGATGCAGCTTGTAGGTATGGGTGGTGATGGGTGAGTGCTGGTTAAGTTGTGGTCGAGTAGTCTATGCACATGAACGACATGGAGCAGCGAGGGCGCAGTAGGAAGAAAAGGGAAGGAAAAAATAGAAAAAAAATGATGTGGAGGGAGAGGAGGGAAAAATGTACACATGAAAATGTCACGTGGATTGGTTTTTAAAAAATGCCAACTTTATTGAAGTTTTAATTATAAAAGTTGCATAATTTTTTTTGTCATAATTTATTGTTAGAGACATTTAAGTGATCTTTTTTTCATTCTTTCTAATTTGACATTGAAGTGAGCCAACGAAAATTTTTAGTACTATAATGAGCGTTGTATGAAACATTTTAGTATTTCTAATGTCCTTATGTCGATGCTTTTAAAGTGAAAAATGTGTATCTTTTGGTCCAATCAAGTCTTTTTATCAATAGAAGAAAGCACTTCAAAGTGAATTGAAAATGGCATATTTTTGAGGATTTAAATGATTGAAATAAAAATTTTAGGACTTAAGCGCATGGAGTCGACAAGTTCTTAATAAATGTTAAGACGATTCACTTTTTCATTAATGGGCCTTGATAAGTTGTATTTGTTACACCTTAAAAAATTGAGTTTTCTTCAGAATACTGAAGTGTTAATGTCATGGGTAGTCTATGGATTTTTCTCAATGCTTGGTGTATTGTTTAAAATCGTTTTCTCCAAGTTTTGTGCAAGGTCAGCGGAATTGCTAATTTGGCCATCAAACGTTGTAAGTCTATCGTCTCATGTTATCGGTCAATTTCGACCAAAAAAACAAAATGTTATCGGTCAACCCAAATGCTTTCACATGTTCAAATTCGTACTTCTACTTCATTTTCCAATACATAAGCTACTTCCCCTTAAAAAAGCCTCTACAACTTTCAAATTTATCGCCAATTGCTACCTCTGCCTCCTGAAGTGCAAGCCACGACCGCCTCAAATTTGAGGCGTTGCGGCTTTTGGCCCTCAAATCTGAGAAGACGCATCCTGGCCTAGGACGCTAAGGCATTGTGATATGATCTCTAGGGTGATGGATTGTAGGTTGGGGCTGGTGACGAACGACGACGAGTTGCGGAAGAAGAAGGAAATGGTGGAAAAAGAGGAGGGAGAAATGGAAGAAAAGAAGAAATGACAGGAAAAGGTGACTCGGCAGTCGACAAAAGTTTAGAGGTCCTGTAATGCTGACTTGGTAGCCACATTAACAAAAGAGCAATTAAAAAAAATTAAAAATTAAAAGAACAAAAATAAAATTCAGGAATTAGATTGAATATTGTGTCTAAACCTATAAATTATGATCACGTTTGGTAGTCAAAATAAAATTAAGGATATAATAAAATTTATCCCGTGTTTAGTATTTTTTAAGATATGATAAAGTTATATATAAGAGAATATACTTAGGATATAAATATCCCATGAGAAATGTGAGACGAAAAATGGATATGATATTTTGTATTTATAGTATAAAACCTATATTTCAAATATATGTTCTATCTAAAAATCTTTTTAAATTTCGAAGGACTTTTAATAATGCCCTTATTACAGCAAGTACAATCCATCTCACGTTTTTCCAAGTAACCTTTCCATTCAAGGAAAACAACGTAAGGGAAAGACACAGCATCGATTTTACTGGACTTTACTGAAAGATATATTTGAAACAGGTATACATTCAACAATCATGAGCTCTTGTCCTCTTAATTATGAGCTCTTGTCCTTAATTATGATGAGTTCTTGTCCTCTTTATTATGAGCTCTTGTCCTTAATTATGATGAGCTCTTTTCCTTTCAAATGAAACATGTCTAATAACGCTACTAGCTCTTTTCAAATTTTTGCCTCTTCTGCCGGGACTTGAACCTTGAACTTGTCTAATGGCATCCAAACCCCACTCTCCCAGCCGCTAAGCGAGACACTTCATTGGCACTTTTTTTTTCTTCTTCTGTCTTTTGTGCAATGTTCTATCGACTTTTTGATCGATTTTGGAATTTTTAGTAAATTTACAAATCATTCCTAATTTTTTAATTGTTTCAATTGGGTAGCTAATTATTTAACAAAAAGTCTAAATTATCTTTGTACTACAGAAAAAATTTATGGTTCAATCGGGACAAAACCTTCGCTTTTAAGAAAAGAATGCTCCCTCAAGTTTTCTTGATATCTATTAGTAGCACATATTCTAGTCCCACTTGCCTTATTCTTGATATACATATTTTTGATTACAAGAAGAGGACATTAAACCTAAATTTGTTTAGAAATTTAATTGAACCAATTTATATATAGGTGATAACACTACACGTTTAAAAAATTCATGGATTAGATAATGTTGCTGTCTTGGAACAAGATATGTTAAACAAGCCCGTTTGAACATTGATTGAGACACACAACTGTGAGAAATTCTCCAATCAGTCCTCGACTTATTGTACATATGTCTATTTGGTTCTATTTTTTTTTTTAAAACTTTGCTAATGTAATTCTAAACCTTTATTCAAATATTCAATATAATCATTTCAACCAATTTTTATCCGAAATCACTATGTCACATATAATGGTTAGAGATAACTGGATCGCCACGTCAGCAATTTCTATTGAAAATTAATTGAAAGGGTTATATTAGAATTTTGTACAAACGCTTAGTATTAATTTTGCACAAGTAAAAAGTTTAAGATTGAATTGACATCCGTATAATATGTTTAACTCTGGGTAATTAACCCATGTAATTAATAGGTCCTTGTTAGAGAAGGATTCATTGTTGTACTAGTAAATTTATGAATGAGGGACAAAACCCATGCCATCTTAATGTATTGCCTAGACCAATTGCAACGGGAACAACCCCGACATGAACGTTGGAAGTGCCCCACCACTATACCTAGGTAAGTTCGACGAGAATGCTCACTAGAGGATCATAACTTAATAACTTAGAGAGTGCATGCGAGATTGAAGGAGAATCACCATGCGAGTATCCTGCCGTTGGGCTAGAAAAAACCCCTCTAAGAAGTGAATAAAACCTGAAGTGTATATGCTGAATTCGGGACCAAAAGAATGTCGTCTTATTTAAGAAAGGCGGAGCATGTTTAACCGGGGATGAATTTATTCACATATCAAAATGGAGCTCCTCCTTATGGAAAATTATCTCTCATATCGGATCTTGCTAAAAAATTGTGGGGCTTTTATATCTAATTCCTGGCGGACACAATTACTCGAGTCAAATCATAGTCAAATAAACCCTTACGAATCGCTATTCTTGACGTGGATGGGACTGGATTGAAAAGGTAAATTTAGTTTGATATGGGAAAACCGATCCGATAGATCATCTTACCTCACGCCAAGGGAGTAATAAAGGTGGAGCATTGCAGGGTGTCCGTTTGAGTCCAAAATTATGTAACCCGACAAAAAAGAAAAAGTCTTAGAAATTATGTAAAATGGCGATAAAAGAGGCATGGGATGATAGCATTAGGAGTTTCTAAAGTTTGCGCTGGTTTGCTACTTTAGTCCTTAAAACTTTTTTTCTTGCGGTTCTGTACCACGATGTGTTCTCGAATGACATTTTAATCATTTGGTTAGGTCTGCACGTTTTTTATGGACAGGAGGGATTTTTATATGGCAATTTAATCAAAATCAATTATTTAGGATATATTTTGCTAGAAATGATCGCTCGTGTCGTTTACAAAAATAAACTATTGAATAATATTTTTATCGTCCACAAAAATATTCCAACATCTTTCATCAACTAATTATTTCAGATGATACAAATGATTATTTTTAGGAAATATTTTTTAAATAATTTCTTTTTCGTGAGACAAACGAAGCCTAAAACAACCATAAAAAGACTCAAATAAGATTTTCTGTCCAGCAAAACACAAACACACCTAACGGAAGTCTTACAGTGCATAAAGTGTACAAGTTTTGGGCAAGTGCGCGGAAAAAACAGTTTCAAAATTATAGCAACGACAAGAGTTAGGACCCCTGCTACCACTATTCCAAGCCGGAATCGTTTCGAGTACTATTAAGCCGCGATAAGAGTGATTAGTGTGTCGTTAGTGAAAATTGTTCGAGGGTGTTCGTGTTGAATGCTATGGTAAAGAGAAGGAGGCGACGACTTTGAGCCGGTGCCGGTCAAAACAGGCGGAGGGAAAGGTCCGAAGAAGACTTTTTGAATCGGGAACTACATTAATGAGGGACGACTGACTCTTCGGTCTTTGGATCTCACGAAGAACGATGATGCCTCGTACTGCTTCTTGGATCCATCGTAGGTTTGGTCGACTTTGACTCAGCTGGGGGAAATCAAAACGGTACCATCGTCGCCATGGACGAGTTCATGAGCATCCGCGTTCGGTTTGGGATTTTCGAAATTGTCCTGATGGATCCAGGAGGAGAGAGGGTTAGGAACGACACGCAAAATTTCCTTGAAACCCTAGTGAAAAAAGGGCGGGCCTCCGGTAATTTTAGACGTTGCCATTGTTAATTCAATCCCCCACGACTGCATTGCTTTATGCATGCGGACAAACATCGAGTCGCTTGAAAATTGATGTGGTGGAAAAGAAAAGCACGAGTCACGGCTCGCAGATACGCATGAGGCGTTCGAAGAGGATTCGTCGCTAGATATTGTCAGATCAAAAGTCCTCTTTGGTAGCTTATCATATTGGCCCATGGAAATCGCTATCGTCACATGAATGCAGTCTCATTATTGCTAACCCGAAAAACTCAGCCATTGTAATCTCGGCCCCAGGTAAACAGTCAAAGACTTGGGCAGTTTTTGGGCGTCAGCGTCAACGATTCCGGACGAGTATTATTAAAAGCTAATATCAGGTCGGACGAAAATAAGTGTATGGAAAATGAAAAGCCAGGTACATTGTCCCTAAATGTGATAAACAGTGGCATTTGGATGGAAGATTACATTTAGATTGCTCTTGAGGTAACCGCGAGAAAAGGAAGAAATTGCATTGGCTAAGCAACTAAGATTATTATTGTATTTGTTATGATCCCACATGGCAGGATCTCAAAAATTGTTTATATAAAGTAAAATCACACGTGGATGTAAGGTGTTTATAAGTCCTTATTAAAGGGGAATGTCGTGGTTTGGGCAAATTTTTAGGACAAGCTGTCATCCTTCCAGCCAAGACAGCTTGCCGATGTTTAGGCCGATCCATGTTCTGCAAAATTGTCGCTATTGTACACAGCCAAAATGCTAATGGATCCACCAGCTACTTGGCACGAAGAGAGAACGTTTCCACATGACTATGAGCATGGGAGGCGTTTCTACAAAATCCATGAAGATCCGATCCTCGATGATTGGACCCAGGAGAGTCACAAGAGAACAGATCTTGGTCGTTTGTTAAAAACCTTTTGAATTGTTCGTGCGGTAACACGCTCTGTATTTTATAAAGGGATTATGCGAAAATGTATTAGAATACGGTATTTTTGTGAATTGATGTTCAACCATTGTAGTCCAACGAGATGCAACCAAGGATCATTGTGAGATGTAACTATAAGGTGGTTTCGAACTTGCTTCACTTTTTCAAATGCCGGTTTTCATGGGCAATTGGTTTTCTTTCCTTATGCAATGTCATGACGAAGTAATAATAATTTAACAACTTCAATTGAATGACACAACAAAATACTTGACATTGTTTTCTTTTATTTGTTACTATACAAAATATCACCAAATGAACATTTTGTATTTAGCATTTTTTCGACCAGAAAAACATTTTCATATTTCTTTCAATAATTTCAAAACGCATTTGTTCGAAAATCTAGAAAAAGAAGGAGAGAGAGGGGGGGTTGGAGGAGATGGGGTTGGTTGTTGCACCGAGAGGACGATCAAAGAATTTCATTAGGCGCACTTTTCAGTACAAAAAAAAATGGATTAGTAACTTCTCGCTTTTGCCAATTTGTCCTTTTTCTTTGGTAAGTAAAACATCTTATTATGACTAAATCACATTTCAATCTTATAATAACATATAGACGAGGGCAAATTAAGAACATTAAGAGCGATATGGAATGGAAAATCAAGAGTCGTGTCATTACTGTACTGTATCTCTTGGGGAAGGCATCAATTCTCCCCTTTTTTTGTCACCTGGAGGCTGTCTTTTTCTGCATCGTGCCCATAATTTGCTGGTTAACAGGACAACCTGGAAGACTGAGGAGCTCTTTTGGACGCGTTCGATGCACTTCTCAAGGAGGAGGGATTGTCCCTAAACAAAGGCAAAAATTGGGACGAAAGGGGACAAAAGAACCGCAAGGGAGGCCTCGCGTCGAGTTAAAAGCGTAGGTGGCCGACCTTGGGGAGCGTCGTTGTACACGGTCTCCCGGCTGTTTGTGCATTGTAGGGCTGTCCTTTTTTGTCCGCAAGCTCTTCTTATAATGGGATGTTCCTTGAGATGTAATAGAATATGATGGCATTCCAAGTGCGATGTTGTGATTGATTCTTGTATTATTATATAGGTGGTCCTCCTTTTGTAAAGTTAATTGGCATGATGGTAAATGAGTTGCGTATGTTTCACAAAGTCATCAGTTCGATTCTGTAGCAAGTGGACCTCTGAATGACTTTTATTGCATTGCTTAACTGTGACGGAATTTCTGCGGAGCAACCTTGTAGCCACTAACATCTTCCGGGGGCAATGGCAAGGCGCTCGCTAGAGGTATGCAAAGGAATCGAGAATCACTTGAACCACCTAAAATCAAATTGGATTGGACCAGAACCGACGGTTTCCAAGGGAATCAGTCCGGTTCTCAGTTCTACTTTATTAAAACCGGAGGGTAAGCGTGGAACCGTTCACCCGAACCGGATTGTTAATATATATATTTAAATTTTTGAAGAGTTTCCAACAAAAAAAATTAAGAAAAGAAAAAACCTTAAAATCCATGAAACTCAACACCTAACACTCATTGACTAAGTGCTCATCTCGTCTCATTCTCACTTTGTCTAAGTCGTCTCTCCATCTCTCACTCACGACCTCAACTCTTAAGCTCGTCTTCTATCAACTCACAGCCTTAACTCTCAACTTTCAACATGAGTCTAATTTTTTTACTAATCTTGCAATCAAAAATAGGAAGTTCATTGTTTTTTCTTTACTTTGGCTTATAGGAAAATGTTGCACTGAGTGCGTGAAGGTTGTTGGGGCCGGTTCCATGGATCCACCCAAGAACTAGACTGGACCGACGGTCCAGTTCCTGGATGGATTCATGGAACCAACGGATGGTTCCCGGTTTAAGTTTTTTGGAACTGGTCCTTAATGATTGGTTCTCAGTTCCAAGGTGGGAACTGCCCACTCGGACCCTGCTCAACCCTAGCAATTGCCAACCTCATGCCTTTGGATTGTGAATGATGCAAAATAGCCTTGGCTCAATCTAAATATTTCATAGCTCATGTATATTAACTTTCTAATCACTTCTTGAAAAGGTTGGGATAATGAGTTCACTAACTTCGAACTTTTGGATTGCAAGTGTTGAGAGGATGGACTAGTTATTTTGGAGGGGAAAGAAGGGGATGGGACGAGCAAGGGTCCTGATTCCTCCAATCTTTTCCTTTGAAAACCATCCATGAATCTATTACGTCTAGTGTAATTCAAGAAACTTCAAAAAAGGTGATTTGAGTATGATTGCCTCGTGATCTCCGACTGGTTGACTTGAGACCCAAATTTTATGCCTTGAATAGAAGTAATTATAGTTCAGATAAACCAAAGAAATCCTAAATTTAACAAGCATGACAAAATCTCTCTCTCTCTCTCTCTCACGTAGAAGAAGAGGCCTTCCGTGCAACTGAGCCCATCCACCCCTTCGGCTCCACGGACTATTTTATGCTTTGAAGCTTGGCCTTTGAACAATCACTCTTTTGCCTCCTTAAATGGAGTATTTATGTTGAGTTATATGGCTTAAAAATTCCATCCCGAAGAAGTGTTTAGCATAAAATGAATCACAATTAATTTCTAATATCTACTTGGTTTGATATTAGATTTTTGTCCATTAAGATCTATTTAATCAGTTATCTGTTGTTTCATCCTTGTATTCCCTATAAACCAACTCCGCGAGATCTGTTAGAATGAAATGTTGCGCAAAGCGCAGATTGAACGACTAGTGAGTAGTAAAAACTCAAGATGTAAGTTTCTTCATCGCTCCAACTAAAAGTAGATAAAAGCTAATGACAAACATAGGGAAGAAAGCCTTATTGTTACGCTTCGGGGAATAATATTAACTATTCGTCCTTCCAGACACCATTGACGACAGGCGAGGACGCTGTGAAATTCTGCCCTAGCCACGCATGGCTATGAATTGTGTTCAGGCCACACTTTATGATGTAACTCATCTCATTTCTTCTCATCAACTTCAGTGACTCATCGAGGATTTCGAGGGACACAGAAACAAAGAAAGTAAAGAGGGAGACCACGAAGAGATGACCAGCCAACCCTCCATTGAAACTATTGCAATTTGTATTTCTAGCATAAAAATATTCACACGGGTATGTAATTCAATAGCATTGCAGCTCTCTATATTCCTCAACATAAATGCAAAGAGACCGAGAAGTCCTGACTCTATCGGCAAGGTCCTTCCTTCCACTTCGAGAATGGAAACACAGACTTCAATTATATCGCAATACTAGTACTAGTCTGAGTCATTCCAGGTTCAAAACATCAGTACCTAAAAGGCTAATCAGACAAATCCTATGTATGAGGACAAGCAAAAACAAACCGACCAAAATCTCCATGCTATGAAAAGGAAATGAGAATATAAACTTACAAGACACTTCAAAATGACAAAGGAAGCATATATCGAGACAATGTTCAGCAAAGATGACATGCTCAAGCGTGAATCTATCAACAGGCACATCCTCCAGACTGCTGTTGTGACTGAGACGCATTTGGGTTGGTAGACTTAAGATTGACGTCAACCATGTCTTCTTGCTTTGTTGAAGAAAGTGTCTCCATTCCTGGCAAGGCGGCTGCAATCTTACGGAACAAAGCCTAGACAAACAAGTTCGAAAAGATAATTTACATTTCGCCCAGTGATCGACTTTCAACAAAATACATTTGCATTAAAAGTGAGCATGAACATGAACTAATTGACACAAGTAGAAGGGAAAGTAGCTTAAATGACAGATCAACTGAAGATCAGGGTATGCTTTACCATCCTGTATGATACATTGACACTTCACTATAAGAAAGTGAATGAAAGAGAGCAGTTTTCTAAACATATGGTTGTCACGCGATTAATAATAGCGATCTGACAACTGGTTAACTATCATCAAGTGTCCAATATTACTGCCATCGTTTTTCAGTTAGCATGGAAAGGAATAACAAACAATGATGTATTTGAGAGTAGAGTCATCCACTAGATCCATTTTATTATTGCCTGGAGATAATAGGTACTTTGGGAATGGTAAGAAAGTGTATTCAGAAGGTTAACTATATAAGACTTCTTTTTGGGCTATAACCTATTACATGGACTCTAAACTTTTAGTATCATAAAAACAATGCTTGAATTTCCAAGTCAGATGATCTCTCTCTCATAACATGACCGTATGTATATGCTAGTAGATTGACAGTTGTAAATAGAAACTCTTTCTGTACAGAAAAAAAGCATGCTTGCTGTTTAATGCCAGGAACAAGTAGGTTCAAGTTGTTTGGTGATTACCTTTATGTTGAACCCAGCTTTTGCACTAGTTTCAATGAACATCACATTCAACTCACGGGCTTTGGCTTCTCCCTCTTCTATCGACACTTGCCTGGCCAATATAAAGAAACAAAACATGAGGTGAAGGTAACGTCTAAAAGATTGACCACAGGAAGAATGTAATCTCCCGCACTCACAAGAAAAATATTTTCTTGTTATTAATGACAATAGAGAGTCAAAGAGCACACCAAATGTTGAGAAATGCAGTCTTGCAAGAATTCAAGGTAGCAGAGAATGAAATTTAACTTCAAAAGCAAACCAGTAACTCTTATTCCCATGATAAACAGCTTTAATTCATTCCAAAATATAAAATAGAGCAAACTTACCTCTTATCCACTAGATCGGTTTTGTTTCCAACGAGTACAATGATAACATCACTTCCCCTTTCAGTGCGGACCTCCTCAATCCATTTGGAAGTATTGAGGAATGATTGTCGGCCTGACCAACCATATAAAGTGAAACAATATTAGCTGAATGACAAATGCATGCAGACTAAGAGCTTGTTAAGGTACTTCCTACTTACTACTATGGCTTTTTTAATGATTTTCTGGGATTAAGAAATAAGAAGCTCAAATTACAGATAATTGCAATTTGGCATTTATAACTCCCACAAATGCACAAATATTTATATTCTTATGTCATAATTCACAACTTAAAGAATGCATTTGGCATTTTCTACCTATTCTACCTACCGCTAGAACCTAAACTTCCTAGCTTCTGTTAGGAAAGAAAATTGTTCATGGGCGCCAAGGGTGTGATCCAGATGTCCCAGACCCAAATTTTGAAAAAAAAGAGCTGCACGTGCACGTGCACACGCACAAGAGATAAAAGACAAAATGGGAAGGAACTAAAAATGAAGAAGGCAAGAAGCTCAGGAGATGTAATGTATTTGATCTAGCATTATTCCCTATTCCAATATATAGTATTTAAATGGTTAAGTCACAAAGCACTTTCTTACAATGGTACTTAATCACCATTCCTTAACCAATGTTGCAAACCAAGCAGGATTTTAATTAAAATAGAGAAGGTTAAGACTTAAAATCCCCTTTCTGATAGGAAGCCAATATAGAAGTAGGATGGATTCACTATCCGTGAATTACATGCAGAATGGGAAGATAAAACAGACATGAGGAACTAAAATAGAAAATCAGTGAGAAGAAAAACAAAGCCACACAAACCCATGCATATGGAGATATTTATTGATGAGACACCTAACAAGATGAAGAATGCATATGAATTTGATAGCATATATGACTAGAAACAACTTCTGATACATACTGCATGTTGGGACAATAATTTTCATCCAACGACATGAGGTTAGGTGGAACAGAAACAAGAATATCATACTTGCAACATCAAAAACAATGACTGCTACGGAAGAATCCCTTATGTAACTTGGTATCAGGCTCCGAAACCTTTCTTGTCCAGCAGTATCCCTGCAATACACATCAGCATTTGATTTTAATGCAAGTGAACACATTGTCACAAAAGGATCAATGCATATCCTGCCGCACTAAAAGAAGCCATATCCAATCAGGACAACAACAATAAATAGGTGCAGAAATATACTATTTTATGTTTCTCAGTCAAAAATAAACCTTAATACAAGCATTATAAATCAAATCTACACTCACAAGCTGGTAGTGTAAGTCTAACTCAATCATCCACAGGACTAACATGACAACTTGTAGAAAATGATGTCATGAAGAACTAAATAGGTGGAAGAATATTCAGCAGTCTTTACAAACTATACCAAAGACTGAACTGATCAGTTTCTGTTACCCTGTTGAAGCCATTGAACCAATCAAAAAACCATACCAAGAGAATAACTGCTACTTGGTAAACTGTTTAATCGGCTAGTTTTGAAGAGTTTCTAAACACTGCTACTTAGTGGCCACAAAAACTATTGAAAAACTCTCTTCAGTAATCTCATCTTCAGCTAATACTGTTGTGATACACAAAGATAAATCAACAATAAGAACCATGATTGACTGAACCTAGAAAACTACTTACTCATGTCAATTCATAAGTGGCAATAAAATTGCACCTTTGGTCATTTTTGCATATTGGACAAACTCTGGTTTCACGAGAGCCTCAAACATACAAATTTGCAACTGCTTCAATGTCATACGACTATGATGCATGACGACAAATTGATATTGTGACTATGCATATACAACCCAGTTTCCAAGAGTCAACATTTTTTCTTCAAAACGGCCAACTTATGGGCCAACCCATGTACCATCTCTGCTTATTACATCATAACGTTGTGGATGCATCATGTAATGAACACTAGAAACCAACATCAATATGAGGAGCTATATGTGCACCCATAACATGAAAACTAACTAAAATCTCACCAGAGCTGCAACCGTACAGTTCGATCTTCCAAGTACATCGTCTTTGATAAAAAATCAATACCGATAGTGGCCTGGACAATTGTAATATCACAAAAAGCTTAAGTTAATGTGCTACAGTATTCAAATGCATCATAGGACAGCAGGTAGTTTACTGAGAAGATTTGATGCACAGAAAAGTCAATAACTCAACCATGTTAAAAAACATCAAATGAAGGTACATAGAGGGAAACACAGATAAAAAAATCTTTTGCAGATGCAGCTAAAATCCACCATGACTAACATGTTAGTATCATGAAAGGTAAATGTCATCATGGCATCTTAAAGTTCAGCAATAAGTATAATGAACTGCTTTTGTGGGATGCCATAATGCAAATAAAAGGGTTAGCTCAGAGGTAATGCCCCCAAAACCTTCACGTCCCATAAAATTTGATCAAAAATGTATTTCTGCTGTTATCAACCTATCCAGTACCCTTAATAGGATTACTTCATCTGAAACATGCCAACAATTAAAGAGAGAAAAACTCTGTGAAGCCTGCTATTGGAATATACAGAAGTCTTCAGCGTAGCACATTTTCACAAAGGTATTGCATTTAAAACTTTGGATGGCTACCTCCCAGTGTTTACGATTCTCACAAAGAGCTGAAAGTTAGGCCAAATCTATGACAACCTATTTACAACAAATTGACAGCATCCCCTCGTCAAATTTCTACTTAACATCTTTTAAAAGTGCTAATTTACAAAACGTTGAAATAAGCATAACATTTTCCCCACTCTCTAATCTACATGATCAGCCAAGATTAATATTCAGGGCTCATTTTCATGAAACTTGAAGATCAACCAAGGCAAAATGCCCCAACAACCGAAACTTTGATGTTCTCGACAACCAGAAGAACATCAATTTAGACGATCTTGCCAACTGCATGTATAAAACATAAACACACGAAGCCGAGACGGGGAACGCCGGCAACAATGCCAGATGCCCACTCAATCATGAAGGTACCATTGGATCTCCCAAAAGTGATAGAGGAATCCGATAACACGAAATGACCACTGCTATAAGATCCACAGCTGGGGCAACGGATCAAGATCAAACCCATCACCATCATCGCATCGAGAACAAACACGACGACCCAATTCAATCATCGAACAGCAAAACCGATCGCTACCCAAGCATCACTCAGACAACAACGAAATGACAAGAAGCGATCGGGATTCCATCAGCGCCATCGACCCAGAAGACACGCCGAATAGGTCGTTAAAGAGAGAGAGAGAGGGACCTGGTACGTGTTGTCGAACTTGTCGTACATGAAGCGAGTGATGATGCTGGTCTTGCCGACGGATTGGTCTCCGAGGAAGACGAGCTTGTACTTGGCGAGAGCCGAGACCGGGGCCATAATTTCTCTCCGTCGGCCGAATCAAAGACGAACCCCCCGCGCGCGGATCGGAGGAAGGTTGAGATCTCGCCTCGAAAAGGCTATGGAGCGCAGGGCGAGAGCGAGATCGAGAGCGAGATCGAGATCTCAGGATCTCGTCGCTGGAAGGGGGGGATTTTCTGTGCCGAATCGATGAGCGATTTGTTTGGTTTTGTATTTGCCTATTAATTATACGAGAGAGGGAGAGAGAGAAGAGAGAGAGAGAGGGGTGACGATTGGCTCCGTCCGCGTGAGATGGTGTTCCATTTTGATACAATTCAAAGGGGGTGCGATTGCGTGTCGAGACCCGACCGAATTTCATTTGCTTAAGCATGAATCGAAAGGAAGTGTGCCTACTGACCCCGTCTAATTTCCTGTTGATTTTTCTGAATAGTGATATACTATTCGGGCGCCAATGACGGTCAAGGAATCAGGTATGAGCACCAGGATTTTGCAACCGAAGAACTGGGCATAGATACTAGGGTCTTGGGTCGAATCTTATGGACCCTCACTCAAGCGTTGGGGACCTGGAAGCAGGCACCTCGATCCCGAGCTCGAGAACCTAGTCCATCAAGGCTGGGCTCGGGTCCACGAATACTGAGTGCGAGACCTTGGTGCTCCTACTAGGGTCCACAACATCGATCAAAGCTAGGCTTGGGCTCGACACTAGGTACTATCCTCGACCTCGATGGACTTAGGCCCCGCCTTGATATATTTGGATGTGGGCCTCGGAGTCCTAGGCTCAACCTTGATGAACTTGGGGCACCCGAGACTTGGCCTCGATGGTCCTGCATATGGGTGTACCGAAATCCCATGCCCAAGCCTTGATGGACACTCACTCGGGCACTAGAGACCTGAGCCTAAGTGTCAACGAGCTAGACCTAAGTGTTGAACACCCCAACTTGAGCATCATAAACATGGACATGGACTTTATGGACCTAACCTAGGTGCTAGGGGTTCAAGCATGGGTGTTGGGGTCCCATGCTCAACCTTTGTGAACTTGGCCTAGGTGCTAGGACATTGGGCATGGGCACTAAGGCCTCAAGCTCGACCTCGATAGACTCGAGGGTAGGCGTTGAAGACTTTGGCTTGGGGTCCAAGGACCCAAGACTAGAGTTGGGATTTCTATGTCCAATTGAAGAGTTTCCCATCCAAGTCCCAATTTCTAGTCATATTTTCAAATATATATATTGATTTGGTTAGTAAATGAGGACATTTTTTTTGAAACATATTTTCTACGAAATAAATTGAGCTTTACTTAAAAAAGAAAAGGTTGTATTAGGTTAGTATGGGACAATTACCCAAAAAGTTATAATTCTATTGCACTTGTCCAATGTAATTATAAATATTTTGATTGTGTCAATTTAGTTATAAACATTTTTAGGTTTTGCCAAATTTGATTAGAAATTACTGTTGTGGATACTAATTGTCCTATGTAGTATGGTTGACGTTAACATGGATATTTTTAATAATATTTTTGAATGTCCTATGTAGCATGGTTGATGATAACATTGACATTTTTAATGATATTTTTTAAAATAATATAAAATTTTGTTTTTCTTTGTTTTTCTTCTTTTATTTATTTTTATTTTTTGGAGTTTAGAGTCGGCAAGGGTTGTCAATTGATCCCCTGTCGGCACTAGGTGAGGGTGTTGCGACCCTTGCCCAAGTTCTCGTTGTGGTTGATGAGGACTTAGACGAGAGTCATGATACTCTCACTAACCAAAGTGAGGTTGCACAACCCCTGCCTAGATCTAATGACGGCCCCAATGCCCTCACCAAATTTGGGCTAGGCAAGGGCTTTGCAGCTCTTGCCTAGTGTTGGCAAGAGTCAGCTAGTGACCCTTATTGGCCATCAAAAAAAAAAAAAAAAAAGTATAGAGAAGAAGATAATTAAAAAAAAAAAAAATTATTTAAAAATTCAAAAAATATTAATAATATATTAAAAATATCCACATTAGCATTGGTCACGCCATATAGGATAACTGATGTTTATGTCAGTGATTTCCAATCAAATTTGGCCGAATGAATTCACATAGCATAACATGAAAATGTTTAGAACTAAATTGACACTATTAAAATGTTTAAGATTGAATTGACATAAATGTAATTTAGGACTTTTTTTTTGGTAATTTCCCCATACTTGTATTACAAAATAGGATAAGTATATTGGAAGTCCTAAAACTTATTATAAAAGTGTAATTGAGTCTTAAAATTTACAAAAAACACAATCAAATTCTAAAATTTTCAAATTGTTGCAATCAAATCATTCTGTTAACCCTGTCTAATTTGATTAATTGAAAATGTTGTTATGGCTTTTTTAAAAATCTTTTCTCTCCTATATGGCTATATAATGAAACATAAGGTTAAAACAATATTGTTTTAGTCCAAATTTGATTTTTAAGGCAAATTTAAATAATAAAATTTATGAAAAAATATATATATATATATATATATATATATATATTTTATTAAAAGAGAAACTAGAGGTGCCGTTGTCCCACCATAGTCGGGAAGGGCTAGTGAGGGTGGGGGATGGCTGACGGGGTTCGCTGGGCCCCGACCAATGGCCAACGGCCCTCGTCGACTGCAGGTGATTCTATAGGGTCTCCCAGATTGGGTGAGGTAGGGCCATGACCCTTTTTGAGTGTAGGTGAGGGCCTACACGGGTCACTGCCGATAGCCCAGTGATCGCTAGCCATCCCCCATACTTGTTGGCCCTTCCTGGCGATAGTGGGCCGATAGCAGAGAGGGCTACAATTTGTATTAATAATCAAAATTTGACCAAAATGATGTAGTTTTAGCCATGTCATCACCACATAGAAGAAAGCAAACATGAAAAAAAAAAACACTTCAGTATTTTTTGTTAGTTGAATTGGACGGAGTGAACGAAAGAACTCGATTAAAGAACTCGATTAAACCAATTCAACAAGTTTTATAAGTTAATTACACTTTTTTGCAAATTTAGAACTTAATTGCACTTTCGTGATAAGTTTTAGAACTATATTTATCCTTATAATATATATATATATATATATTTATTTATTTATTTATCTCTTTTGAGGGAAAATCTATCGTTAGAATGAAATCATTATAAATTACTCTCATATTCAAATGGTCATGGGAATGATGGATGGAATTCGTTCACTCTAGTATTTGGACCGGACGCAGCAGATCTCGCGCAAGAGATGGATCTCAATGGAAAACTTAGATTGAGGGATATTTGAAATATTTTTTCTTTGCAATTTCCTAGCTAGTGAGGACGAGACGTAAAACATTACATGGAGCCGTTTCGAATCACAATATCATCGAAGTCTCGTAGTATGTTTGAAAGACACGTTTGCTCTTTGGTTGCTAATGCACATTGTATAAGTGAAGAGTTGCTCTTATGGGGACTCCAAAAATATCCTGACCCTAACCCCAAAAACCAATTTATATGCCCGTTTGTTTATTTTTTTCTAAAAAGTAAAAAGCAAGGCAGATTTAAAAAAAAATAAAAAATTAGTACGTGAATTTACGTGCCGTCATTAGTATAAGTGAAAGTTTCGAGCTGAGAAAAAGTCCAAGTCTATCGGCCTAAACACAAAGTAAAACATTTAAATCCTATGGAGACACATGTTGCCATATGAGTTTTCATATGATAAGTAAATACTGCAACGCTTTTACAGAACTGGTCATTTTTATAATTTAAAAAAAAAAAAGCTTTTATGGTCTCATCTTGCAAAAACCTCTAATTTCTAGCAATTGGTCTATCTTAATTAACCACCAACGGTAGCGGCAACAAATGCAGAAGCTTACCTACTCATAAAAGGAAAGGAAAAGAAAGAACGGGAAAGAAAGACAAAGGAAAGAAGGAAAGAAAACCCATCTTCATGAACAGTTAACAGTTTCTTCATCGAATCTCCAATTCTCAAAATTGCATGACATTCTGTTTATTTCTTCCATGCAAATATTGAATCATGATCGCCACCGACAAGAAATCAAGCTTACACTCCACCGAAATGTTTGTAGATCTGCATGCATTTTCATGCTCATTTACTCTTGTGCACCACCTTCAGATGTAAATACCGATAAGTGACATCCCATTGCAGTTCGATCGAATCCCCGATCCCAATCCGTCTCGACCGGTACAGGGCCCTACAATTCAGATAGTACTCATCACAGTGGTCGCACTTCCTAACGAACACGCTTGGGCCATTGTACCAAAGAGGCTCGTTAACGCGATTTCTGCCGCTGCTACTACTACCACCATCATCGCAACCCGTGTCGTCGCGTACCATCACGTAGTGTTTGCGGCCTGCCAGTATGTTTTCCACATCGGACATGAACCAGTGACGGAACATGTAATCGAAGGCCGCGTGGCGCAAGATATGCAGCTTCCTTGTGAATACGTCTTCCTCGTCGACGACCTTGATGAGGGTTGGGTGATCGTGAGACTTGGACCTGGGGAGTGGATGTTCATCTCGGATTTCGATCAGTTGCCAAGTGACCCGGTAGGGAATGTTCTGGGTCCTCTCCGCGTCTTCGACGGCTTTGCTTGGGAGGAAGTCGTAGAAAAGCGTCTTCTTCATGGGAGCTTGGTTAACTTGGTTCGATGATTCTGGCCATGGCGATGACTGGGCACCACTGGAATTCCGGAAAATCGTTCATTGGGAAAAAGTTGCACGTCTTCTTGATTTTCTTGTCGTAAATTGTTGGTGGGTTTTGATGGAGGAAGCGGAGTTGGCGATCTTGATGGAAACAATTTCCCCGCTACGAAGAAACAGCCCTGGATGTGCAAATCTTTGACCCCCTTTGTTGCAACAAGAAACAATAAATCCTAAACGTTTCTTATTGCAAATGTCTAGGGTTTATGAAGACACCCAAGAAAGCAGACAAGCAAGTAAATTAAATGATTGTGGACTTTCAGAAGACTAACCAAGACAAAGCAATCACTTCCTCAACTCAAAGCCATAGGGTTCAATCGTCCGATATATGCTGGATGATTGGCTCTTGATTTGGGAGCAATCCAATGGCCTGGTTTGGCTCAATAAGACGTGGCGACAGCGCTGCTCTTCTTCTTCAGAGATGAAGAATGGACGAGTATCGATGGGTGAAAAAAAGAAAGGACTGAACTGTGCAAGAGAGATCACTTGCGGACTCGCGGTGGATTTTACGTGTGGCCTCTTCAAGAAACTTTTAACAAAAAGATCAGTTGGAGGGAAAGTTTCTGGTTTAACCGCTCTGGGCCAAAAGGGAGGTTGAGTCCCTTCGAATTCTTCTATTTTTAAGTGGCGCTTCAGGAATATGGTTATGATATAATCAAATCAACTATTTAAGGTTTGATTTTCCAATAATAAAAAAGAGCTATGTAAAGGTTGACCCAAATGAAAGTCCTCCATATAATGATGACATGCACACGATCCCATTACATTGACTAAGAAAAAGATAATGATCCAGTGAGAATCTTATGATCATGATCCTAAAATAAAAATGGATCATTAATCATAGCAAATCCCAACTAAAAATCCTCTTATTCTGTCCAAAAATGCTAGAATGATAGATTGTTTCCCCTTTCACTTGAGAATGATTGAAAGAGTCAAGTCACTGATGCCAGTGTCAAGACTTGCAAACATCTAGGCTCACTAAATAGACTATAGCACATTAAGAACACATTGTGCAGATAATTGAGAAAATAATGTTTAGAAATCATAAATTGATTTGAGAGAGAGAGAGGTAATGGCTGGATGTTGAGTGGCCAGAGGGCTTGGTTGGATTTAGAGTCTTGTTCAATATGGCAATTAGGGTTTCGAATGTGAATTATGGAATTGAATAATTATACTCATTAGATCTTGAAAGAGATAATGCGCATCTAGGGTAAACTAAATCCATTCCCTAATTGCAAAGGATGTCAATCCCCGACCCAAATGTAAATCTCTTGTTCAAACCTTTCTCTCTTTGAACAATTCTCCTTAGAATCGCTCTAATTTTTACCCAAGTGATGATTCAAAGCGAAGTTATTTCAAACTAGTCAACTTCAGCACATGAGTTGTACCAAACTCATTTGTCACATTGACTTGCCCTGGGCCATGCATGATGCTACTCATCATCAAGATCAGAAGTGTTTAAAAGAGAAAAGGAAAGAAATCCAGTCATCTCCATAAATCTTTCCCTAGAATCTGTCAATCTAAAAATGTTCGTAACATTTTGGTTTCTTTTCGACCAAAAGATTTGCAGATGCATGCATGCGATGTGCTCGGTTAGGTCCCGACGCTCACAATCTCAATAACAAAGCATCCTTTTTGAGTGTCCCACCGGAATAGAATGATATCGCCCACCTTGATTGTCTCGCCACCAACACATGGCTCAAATTCGGAAAGTAGTGGCCGGTCCTTTGACACTTGGCGAAGTATAGATTCAAGCTGCGGAAATGCAGAGGCCCATTCACACCATTGTTGTCGCCGCCGCTGCCACCATGATTGCAATCCGTGTCGTCACGTATCGTCACGTAGTGCTTGTGGCCTGCCTGTATGTTTTGCACGACGGAGGTGTTAAGGAAATAAGAACAACTCAGCCAACGCCGAGTGACTACTCTGCTGTCACAACTTCAACAAAGGAAAATAATGAAAGTGAAAGGGCTGCAGCTATTGTAAAGATCAGAGGAAGTATAGCACAAAGCGAAGCACACAAGTCAGGGGAGACTATTTGACTGGGAAAGCCACGTCATGAAGTGAGTCGGTGATGAAGACCTCAATTTACACGTGTGCTGTTATTCAGTTTTAGGATGAAACAGATTAGAAACAGTTTTCTTCTTTTCTGTTTTTAAGTTTAGTTTTCCTTTTCTTCTTCTTCGAGGAGTCATCTTAGTAGCTTCGCTGAGTTCATAAGAGAGAGTGAAAACAGAGCACGCCATTGATGAAAGCTCTGTGTTGAATAGCCTGTACTATGAAGATACTGAGAGATAGAACAGAGCATTTTATTCATTGATGTTCCGAGATGTACAGCTTTGTACTACAAATACATTGAAATAGAGAGATTCAAAAGCTTCTTGCTTATTCTTCAGCTTTCAGTTCATTCTTTTCATCTTCACAGGAGGTAGGCCAATGACGGAACATGCTATCCAAGGCTATGTCGTCCCTGACCGGCGGCTTCTCTGTCCCGAGATCGAACTCATCGATGACCTTATAGAGGGTCAGGTGGTCGTGAGAGTCAGACTGGGGGAGCGGATCTTCATCCTGGATCTTGACCGGCTTGCGTTCGACCTCGTGGGGAATGTTTTGGGCCCTCTCCGCATCTTCAGCAGCTTTGCTCGGGAGGAAGTCATAATATAGTCAAAGGTGTTCGTCGCTGGAGCTTGGTTATTTTGGTCCGATGATTCTGGCAGGGAGAATGATCTTGCGCTGCTGGACTGTGGAAACATCGTTTGATGGGGAAGAGCTGTGCATTTTCTTGAATTTCTTGCTGCTATTAGTCGGCGGGAGGTTTTGATGGAGGAAGTGGAAATGCCGATCGTAGTCCAGGTTTGCCCACAGAGACAAATTTGCCCTATCATTACTGCTGCCGACGCCGCCACCACGATCGTAGTGCTTGCAGTTAAATATCTTTATATAGTACTCACCGCCCGTCAGGATACCTTGCACGACGGGCATAGGCCAGTGATGGAACACGTAATCCAAGGCCGTGTGGTGCGAGAAATGCAGCTTCGCCCTGAAAACGTCTTCCTCGTGGATGACCTTGATCAGGGTTGGGCAGTCGTGATACTCGGACCTGGGGAATGGATGTTCATCTCGGATTTCGATCAGTTGCCCAGTGACCTGGTGGGAAATGTTCTGGGTCCTCTCTGCGTCTTCGATGGCCTTGCTCGGGAGCAAATCTTCGATCCCCTTTGTTGCATCAAGAAACAATAAGAAAAAAACGTGATTCCTAAACGTTTATTATTGTAAATGTCTAGGGTTTATGAAGACACCCGAGAAAGCAGACGAGCAAGTAAATCAAATGAATGTGGACTTCCAGAAGACTAACCAAACAAAGCACTCACGTCCTCAACTCAAAGCCGTAGGTTTTTTTTTTGGGTCAAAAAAGCCTTAGGGTTCAATTGTCCGATATTTGCTGTATGATCGTCTCTTGATTCGGGAGCAATCTGATGCCGTGGTCTGGCTCGACAAGACGATGCAGCAGCACCGCTCTTCTTCTTTGGAGATGAAGAATGGACGATTGTCGATGAGTGAAGTGAAGAAAGGACTGAACTACGTAAGAGAGATCAAGGTCACTTGCGGTGGATTTTACGTGTCGCCTCTTCGAGGAACCTTCAACAAAAAGATCAGTTGAGGGAAAGTTTCTGGTCTAGCCGCTCTGGGCCAAAAGGAAGGTTCAGTCCTTTTCGAATTCTTCTATTTTTAAGTGGCGCTTCAGGAATATATGATCACGATAAAATCAAATCAACTATTTAAGGTTTGATTTTCCGATAATAAAAGGAGCTTTACAAGGTTGACCCGAATAAAAGTCCTCCATATAATATAATCGTGACATGCACATGATCCCATTACATGAACTAAGAAAAAGATATTGATCCAGTAACAATCTTAAAACGATGGATACCAAAATATAAATGGATCATTGATCACATGAAATCCCAACTAAAAATCCTCTTATTCCCTCCAACCGTGGTAATGATTGATTATTTCCCCTTGTCACTTGAGAACGATTAAAAGAGTCAATTCAATCACTGATGCCACAGTCAAAACCTGTAAATTGCTAGGCTTACTAAATAGACTATAACACATTAAGAAAACATAGTGCAGATAATTGAGAAAATAATGTTTAAAAATCGTAAATTGATGAGAGAGAGAGAGAGAGAGAGAGAGAGAGAGAGAGGCGGTTGAAGTCGCGGTAAATGGTTGATTGCTGCGTGGCTACAGGCCTCGGTTACATTTACCGTTTTGTTCAATATGGCAATTAGGGTTTCAAATGTGAATTATGGAATCCGATAATTATAATTGGTCGATCTTGGCAGAGATAATGCGCATCTATTTAAGAAGGGTAAACTAAATCCATTCTCTAATTGCAAAGGATGTCAATCCCTGACTCAAACAAATATCTTATATTAAAACCTTTTTTTCTTTTAACTTTTCTCTTCAGAATTGCTCTACTTTTTACCTTGTGATGATTCAAAGTGGAGTTATTTCAAACCAGTCAAACTTCAACACAAAAGCAATTCAACACAGGGTTGTATTGAACTCATGTGTCATTACTTATCTATGCCATGCACGATGCTATACTCATGTGTTTAAAAGAGGAAAGAAAAAGAAAGAAATCAAATCGTTTCCATAAGTCTCTTCCCCCGAAATTGTGAATCTCAAAATATTCATAAGATTCTGGTTTTTTCGTATAAAGCTTAGTTATACTTTGACATAAGTAAATACTTTAACGCTTTTACAAAATAGGTCATTTTTATAATAAAAAAAAGTTTTTATGGCCTCATCTTGCCAAAACCTCTAATTTCTAGCACTTGGTCTATCTTAATTAACCACCAATGGCAGCAGCAACCGTCGTATGGCCATGGCCTAGCTCCATTACGAGCCCTGACAAACTTGGAGACCCGACATACTCTCTCTTTCTCTTTAAGATGGCATAATCAACGTGGACAACCAATGCAGGAGCTACCTACTCGTAAAAGAAAAGGAAAAGAAAGAAAGAAAGAAAGAAAGAAAGACATCTCCATGAACATTGAACAGTTTCTCCATCGAATCTCCAAGTCTCAAAGTTGCATGACATTCTGTTTATTTCTTCCATCCAACGATTGAAATTGCCACTGAGGAAATCAAGCTTAAATGTTTGTAGAACAGCATGCACTTTCATGCTCATTTAATCAATGGGTCATCAGGTCTCCTGTGTACCACCTTCAAATGGATATACCGATAAGTGACATCCCATCGCAGTTTGATTGAATCCCCGGCCCTAATCTGTCTCGACCGGTAGAGGTCCCTCAAATTCAGATAGTACTCATCACTGTTATCGCACTTCATAATGTACACACTCGAGTCATTGTACCAACAAGGCTCGTTAACGCGATTTCCGCTGCTGCTGCTACTACCACCACCATCATTGCAACCCGTGTTGTCGCGTATGGTCACGTAGTGCCTGCGGCCTGCCAGTACGTTTTCCACGTCGGACGTAGACCAGTAACGGAACATGTAATCGTAGGCCTCGTGGGGCAGGATCGTCAACTTCGTCATCAAAACGTCGTCCTCCTCAACGACCCTGCTGAGTGTTGGTTGGTAGTGCGATGGGAACTGGAGGAGCGGCAAGTTGTCTCGGATTTCAATCAACTGGCTGGTGACCCGGTGAGGAATGTTTCGTGCACTGTCCGTGTCTTTGGCCGCTCTGATCGGGAGGAAGTCATAGAAGAGCGTCTTCTTGAACGAGATTTGGTGGGGTCTGTTGTTCGGTGGAGACGTATTGGAGCCGGAGGGATCAGCTTGGTTCGGTTCTGCAGGTGGCGCTGATTGAGTGTTGCTCAACTCGGGAACACCTCGATTCAGTTCTGCAGGTGGGGACGATTGGACGTTGCTCGGCTCAAAAACATCATTCTTCGGGAAAGAGTTGCCCATCTTTCTGGATTCTCTTTACTTGCCGTGGTCTGAGCTTCCAATAGGGTATTCGAAAATGGTGATCTTGATGGAAAGACTTCTCTGCAATATGGAACCACCGTGAAAATCTTACTAAAACACAAATCTTTGACCCCACGTTTTAATTTGCGCAGTGAAAAAGATAAACGGAACAAAACCCTAAGAGGCTTTTGTGCGCCTTTTCTGGATCACCTACGATAAGTTTTATTGAAGCGGTTTATCTTCGTACGTAAACGATTATTGCACACATCAAGAAGTGCTGGTGTGGAACATCATCTATCTATCGGGAAGCAACCATGCAACGAGCTTGCGATTCAAGAAAGCTAACCAGACCAAGAAATCTCAAACAATGTAGCCTGGTAAATCGAAGAACTTCAACGCAGGCTTCTGCTCTTCACTGGGGACGAAGAACGAGGATTAAACTTCGATGGATGGCCCCGTTCGTTCGGCGATCAAAATGCACGAGAATGCTCCGATGGCTGGAGAGAAGATGGACTGAGGAGAGGGTTCAGTTGCGATGGACTTTTGAAGAAGGTAGGCTATTGGAGAAATCTTAACGAAAGAAGTTGAGGGTGAGTTTATCTAGTCTAACCGACTCTGTAGCCCCCAATATGGCGATCAAGTCCGCGAAGGCTTTTATAAGGTGATCATCAATTAATCTACCGTAAATCACATATAAAGAGGAAAGTGCATATATATCTCGTAAATTCCGATTTCCAAAATGAAAATAAAATCTCTTGTTTAGAGAAAGTGTACTTTTCGCTAGTAAAATACAATATATTCTATGGTAAATTGCTTTCCTTCGAGTAGAGTACGGTTATTCATCATGATAAATTGTATTTGTTCGCAATAAATCTTCTAAGTTTAGTCAATGTAACTTCAAACTAAGAAGTTCACCAACAATCGTTGTGGATAACGGGCATGAATTAGGGGAAAATTTTATTTGTTCAAAGTAAGTCTTTCTATATGAAATAATATCACATTCAAGCAAAACCTCTTACTTGGTAAGTTAAACTCGCTACAAGAAATATTGAATTATTGTTGAACAAAATTGAGAGAACAAGACGTGGATTTTGGTGGCGGTCGGAATTCCCCGACCACCAATGTCAATGGTGCAAGTTGCAAATGAATGTTTGTGACTCTCGACCTAATAATTATGATTTTAGAGAAGAATTGAGATCCTCCCCCATTGTGTGCGGTAAATTGACATTAAGATTTTCACGAATGATGCATTAGCAAATAAAATAATGAAGAGTCCCGATTTACACAAATTATGAGGACAATTTTTATTTTTATTTTAATTTCAAATACCCTCAAATTTGAAAAAAAAATGTTTATTGGTCCATACTTTAAGAAGTATCAACAATGGGAATGGTCGTTTTGGGAACGAGGGTTAAAACTTTGTTTGTTCTGGGAATGGGTTTTGATTTTTTTCCCTTACTTGGCTTGTGCGATTCATTGATGTCAACTATTTGGATCTTAAAAGAGGTTGGCGTATCGTTTCATTTAGGAAGGGTAAGTAGCTGATGCTATTGTATCCTAAAAAAAATTGTCAATAAACTCTAAAATATAACGATGGATCTTGTTAGCGACTGTTCAAGTACATTAGTTAAAACCATAAAAAATAGAGATGAAGTATATCAACGTAATTTTAAAATTAAACGCGACACTTTTAACAAATGTATCTTCTTCAAATAGAAATGGTGATGGTTCGGGAGCATGATAAATGAGACTTAGTAAATGCCCAGAAAACACTCTTTTAACATTTTCCTCTAATATTTTGCCTTCAAAGCTCCCCCTGGATTCAAACCGTGGTTTGATTGTTTTCTTCAAAGTATCATTCCATTCTCTTACCAACCATCAAGATATCTTGCACGACGGGCAGAGGCCAGTGACGGAACATGTAATCGAAGGTCATGTAATCGAAGGCCTTGATGAGGGTTGGGCAGTACCTGGGGAGTGGATGTTCATATCGGATTTCGATCAGTTGCCAAATGACCTGGTGGGGAATGTTCTGGGCCTTCTCAGCATCTTCGATGGCTTTGCTCGGGAGGAAGTCACAGAAAAGCGTCTTCTTCATAGGAGCTTGGTCAACTTGTTTCGATGATTCTGGCCGTGGCGAGGACTGGGCACTGCTGGACTCCGGAAAATCGTTCCATGGGAAAAAGTTGTGCATGTTCTTGATTTTCTTGTCGCAAATGTTGTTGGGTTCCAATGGAGGAGGCGGAAATGGTGATCTTGATGGAACCAATTTCCCGTTATAAAGAAACATTCCTGAATGGAGTAACACAAATCTTCGATCCCCTTTGTTGCAACAAGAAACAATGAGAATAAAATGTGAATCCTAATAAAGATAATCTTCATTAAGAAGAAAGCAGGCGAGCAAGAAAATCAAATGAATGTGGACTTCCGGAAAGCTAACCAAAACAATGCAATCGGGTCCACCACTTGAAGTAGGAGGGTTGAATCGTCCGGTATTTGACAGTTGATCGGCTCTTGATTTTTGAGCAGTCTGATGGACCTGATCTGCTCAAGAATACGATACAGCACTGCTCTTCTTCTTCAGAGATGAAGAATAGAGGAGTGTCGAAGGGTGAAGTGGAAAAAGGACTGAACTGTGTAAGAGAGATCACTTGCGGTGAATGTTGCGTGTGGCCTCTTCAAGAAACCTTTAACTAAAAGATCAGTTGGAGAGAAAGTTTTTGGTTTAACGGCTTTGGGCCTAAAGGGAGGTTGAGTCCCCTACCTGTAAAGGATGTCAATCCCCGACTCAAATGTAAATCTTAAATTGAAACCTTTCTTTTTTTTAACTTTTCTCTTCAGAATCGCTTTACTTTTTACCCTAGTGATGATTCGAAGCAAAGTTATTTCAAACCAGTCAACTTCAATACGAAAGAACTTCAACAAAGACGATGTGCCAAACTCATGGATCACATTAACTTGCCTATCCCATGCATGATGCTGCTCATCATCCAGAACTGTTTAAAAGAGAAAAGAAAAGGAAAGAAATGCTATCGTCTCCATAAATCTATCTCCCTGAATCTGTAAATCTCAAAAAGTTCATGAGTTTCTGGTTTCTTTTCATATAAATGTTAGTTATACTTGACATAAGTAAACACTTTGACGCTTTTAAAAGTTAGCCGTTTTTATAATTAAAAAAGAAGAAGAAGAAGAAGCTTTTATGGCCTCATCTTGCTAAAGCCTCTAATTTCTAGCACTTGGTCTATCTTAATTAACCATCAACGCCAGCAGCAACCGCCGTATGGCCATGGCTGATATACTCTCTCTCTCTCTCTCTCTAAGATGGCATAACCAGGGGGGACTACCAATGCAGAAGCTACCTACTCGTAAAAGGCAAGGAAAAGAAAGAAAGACGAAAGAAAGTAAGAAAGAAAATCCATCTTCATGAACATTGAACTCGTATATGTCACATTAACTTGCCCTATGCTATCATCTAGAACAGAAGTGTTTAAAAGAGAAAAGGAAAGAAATCCAGTCATCTCCACAAATCTTTCCCCCGAATCTGTCAATCTAAAAAAGTTCATAACATTCTACTTTCTTTTCAACCAAAAGATTTGCAGATACATGCATGCAGTGTGCTTGATTAGGTCCCGACGCTCACAATCTCCATAACGAAGCATCCTCTCTGAGTGTCCCACCTGAAAGAAATGATATCACCCACCTTGATTTGTCTCGCCAAGAGCACATCGCTCAAATTCAGAAAGTAATGGCCGGTCCTATGACACTTGGCGAAGTATACATTCAAGCCGTGGAAATACAGAGGCTGATTTGCACAATTGTCGCTGTCGCCGCCGCCGCTGCCATGATTGCAATCTGTGTCATCACGTATCGTCACGTAATGCCTGTGGCCTGCCTGTATGTTTTGCACGACGGACATAGGCCAGTGACGGAACATGCTATCCAAGGCTACATGGTCCCTGACTGGTACCTTCTCCGCCGCAAGATCAAACTCATCTATGACCTTATAGAGGGTCGGGCGGTCGTGGAGTCAGACCGGGGAGCGGATCTTCATCCCGGATCTCTACTGGGTTGCGGTTGACCTCGTGGGGAAGGTTTTGGGCCCTCTCCCCGTCTTCAGCGGCTTTGTTCGGGAGGAAGTCACGGTAGTAATAGGTGTTCGTTGCCGGAGCTTGGTTGTTTTGGTCCGATGATTGTGGCGGGGAGGATGATCCAGCGCTGCTGGACTGTGGAACATCGTTTGCTGGGGAAGAGTTGTGCATTCTCTTGATTTTCTTGCTGTGGTTATTCGTCAGCGGGAGGGTTTCGACGGAGGAAGTGGAATTGCTGATCCTGGTGGAAACAATTTCTCTGCAATATGGAACGAGCATGAAAGGTGAGCAACACCGATCTTTAAGTGAAACAAATCCCAAAAAATCGTCAAGAGTGCCAATCTTAAGTCGTGTCAAAACTGACCGGATCTTACAATTAAATCAATGCGGAATCACCGTCTGTTCAGAACCTGTGGCCAAGAAAGTCCGGCTTCAAGGCATCTCCGGGCGTGAAGACGTCATCCAGCGGCTCCTGGGTTAAAGAACGAAGGCCACCGTACGGCAAAAGATGAATCCTTTTTCATGAACATAAAGAAAGGAACTCAAACCTACGCTCTTATATTTCTTTTATGCTGTCAAATTCTTTTATAGATGGAGACCACTTTAATAGATAAGACCAATCAGCGGAATGCCTATTCTTTCCCTTCTTATTTTTATTTTTTCGTGCGATTTCTAGTGTTGTTAAGAGCCTTGTTGATGTAGCCGACCTTGATATTTATCTCCAGTGAAATAAACACAGAGGAATTCCACGCCTAATTATTCCAACAATTCGGATCGATATGCATCCTCCAATCAGATTGGGTTTCGTATATGACTTCAAATTCAGTACAACATGAACTTAATTTTGCCAATATGATTGCCACATGGCATAATTGTGCCACGAGACCCATATTTGCCCGACTAGTATTAGACAAGTAATTTGTCCGTCTTCTGCACGGGAAATTTCTAATCACCTCGAATCGATTTTCGATGAGTTTTGCTCTTTAATCTTTTAATTGTCTTCAATAAAATTATTGATTCCCTTTCCAATCTTAATCGTTCACTTTATAGGGTTCTACGGATGCCGCTAGAGTTAATGAAATCATTTCTCTGAGCGATTCATGTTTTGTTGAATCTATCATTTTTCCGTTTTTACTTTATATCATTGTAAATTCAGAGATTTAATTACATAAAAAAACAATCATTTAATGCATTTCATGACAGAAATAGTATTCACTAGTTCTGTAAGTTTTACCGCTCTACGCTGATTTAATTAGTTTTCATATATTTGCTAGTTTTATTAATTTCATTAATTTAATTTTTAGACTATTTAAGAGGATTTTTTTTTTATATATAAACAGAAAATATGAGAACTTAGGGAATCATGATCATGAAATGTTTGATGAGTGTAAACAGAATTTATTTATAAGACAAACGGTTTTACCTCATTCGATTATCCAACAAATGGTGCATATAATTTTTCCATGTCTTCTGCTTCAATTATTTAATTTCCATTTTATTTTCACTTCTATTGCTCTTAAAATGTTAAATTTTTATGCTCGGGAGCATAGCACCAACTATACCTCGGGAGAGACTGGCCTAGAACTATTGAGATGTTTGTATAAGTTATATTAGAAAATCTCTTATCGGACAATTGGTGTAATTTGAGTAGTTAAAATATTGTAATTGGTCTTCATTTACTTAAACTTTTGAGTCAAGGTCTAATTAATATTGGGCTTCTATTAGGCATCTCCAACAAATTGGTATTGGAGTCGGTAATTGGTTGGTGGCCCACTCCCTGCAATGAATTATTAAGTTGGTATAGGCTACTTTAATCTCCTTCAAAAGGTTTTTGAATTATTCTGCTTGTATAAGCCATTTTAATTTCATTCAAAAGGCATTTCATGATGGGAAAAACCGATTGTTTATTCTTGTAACTCTTTAGCTGTATTTGTTTCAGTGAGAGTATTTTGCAAAAATTAATTTTCCAATGCTTCACATGTTCGATTTGCCCAAAATAACTAGTTAGCCGAAAATATTTTCCGGTCAATAATCATATACATGCTTAAAATTGGCAAGCACACGAGTACACCAACTTCCGTCAAAAAAGAAAGAAAAGAAGAAGCTTTTACGGCCTCATCTTGCTAAAGCCTCTAATTTCTAGCACTTGGTCTATCTTAATCAACCATCAACGCCAGCAGCAACCGCCGTATGGCCATGGCTGATATACTCTCTCTCTCTCTCTCTCTCTATCTAAGATGGCATAACCAGGGGGGACTACCAATGCAGAAGCTACCTATTCGTAAAAGGCAAGGAAAAGAAAGAAAGACGAAAGAAAATAAGAAAGAAAATCCATCTTCATCTAGAACAGAAGTGTTTAAAAGACAAAAGGAAAGAAATCCAGTCATCTCCACAAATCTTTCCCCGAATCTGTCAATCTAAAAAGTTCATAACATTCTACTTTCTTTTCGACCAAAAGATTTGCAGATACATGCATGCAGTGTGCTTGATTAGGTCCCAACGCTCACAATCTCCATAACGAAGCATCCTCTCCGAGTGTCCCACCTGATAAAAATGATATCACCCACCTTGATTTGTCTCGCCAAGAGCACATCGCTCAAATTCAGAAAGTAATGACCGGTCCTTTGACACTTGGCGAAGTACACATTCAAGCCGCAGAAATACAGAGGCCCATTCACACCATTGTTATCGCCACTGCTGCCACCATGATTGCGATCTGTGTCGTCGCGGATCGTCACGTAGTGCTTGTGGCCTGCCTGTATGTTTTGCACGACGGACGGAGGCCAATGACGGAACATGTTATCCAAGGCTACGTTGTCCCTAACTGGCAGCTTCTCCGTCTCAAGAACGAACTCATCAACGACATTATAGAGGGTCGTGTGGTCGTGAGAGTCAGACTGGGGGAGCGGATCCTCATCCTGGATGTCGACTGGCTCACGTTCGACCTCGTGGGGAATGTCTTGGGCCCTCTCCGCATCTTCAGCCGGAGCTTGGTTATTTTGGTATGATGATTCTGGCGGGGAGAATGATCCTGCGCTGCTGGATGCGCTGCTGGACTGTGGAACATCGTCTGTTGTGGAAGAGCCGTTCATTTTCTTGAATTTCTTGATGCGGTTATTCGTCGGCGGGAGGGTTTCGATGGAGGAATTGGAAATGCTGATCTCGATGGAAACAGTTTCTCTGCAATATGGAACCACCGTGAAAATCCGAGTAGCGCACAAATTTTTGACCCCGCGTCTTGATTTGCTGAGTGAAAAAGATAAACGGAACGAAACGAGATAAATGTGAACCCTAAGAAGCTTTCAATGGGTACCTTTTTCTGGATCACCTACGATAAGTTTTTTCGAAGGAGATTATCTTTATGCACACATCAAGAAGTGTTGGTGTGGAACATTGTCTATCTATCAGGAAGCAACCATGCAACGAGCTTGCAATTCAAGAAAGCTAACCAGACCAAGAAATCTCGAACAATGTGGCCCAGTAAATCGAAGAACTTCAACGCGGGCTTCTGCTCTTCGCTGGGGACTAAGAACGGAGGATTGAACTTCGATGGATGGCCCCGTTCGTTCAGCGGTCGAAATGCGCGAGAATGCTCCGACGGCTGAAGAGAAGATGGACTGAGGAGATGGTTCAGTTGTGATGGACTTTGAATAACGTAGGCTCTTCGAGAAATCTTAACGAAAGAAGTTGAGGGTGAGTTTTTCTGGTCTAACCGACTCTGTGGCCCCAAAATGGAGATCAAGTCCTCCGGAGGCTTTTATATGGTGATCATCAATTAATTTACCGTAAATCACATATAAAAAGAGGAAAGTGCATATATATCTCGTAAATTTCAATTTCTAAAATGAAAATAAAATCTCTTGTTCGGAGAAAGTATACTTTTCACTAGTAAAAATACCATATATTCTATGGTATATTGCTTTCGTCTCGAGTAAAGTATGGTTATTCATCATGATAAATTTTTACTTTTTCCCAATAAATCTTTTAACTTTATCAATATAACTTCAAACTAAGAAGTTTGCCGACAATCGTCGTGGTTAACGGGTGTGAATTTGGGGAAAATTTTATTTCTTCAAAGTAAATCTTTTTCTATGAAATAATATCATATTTCAAGCAAAACATTTTACGTGGTAAGTTAAACTCACTACGAGAAACATTGAAATATTGTTTAACAAAATTGAGAGAGAGAAGAGGGAGGAGGGAGAGGTGGCTTTTGGTGTTTGCGGGAATTCCCCAACCACCAATGTCAATGGTGCCGTTTGCATCTATTAGGGCGAGAGTCGAGCAACAATTAGTCATGACCTTGGTGACATATGAATGTTATGTGATTCTTCACCTAATAAATATGATTTAAGAGAAGGATTAAGATCCTCTCCCTATGTGTGGTAAATTGACATATTAACTTTTTCACCCCCTTAAATGAATGATACATTAACAAATAATGTAATTGAGAATTCATATTTGCACAAATTATGGGGACAATTTTTTTAACCACAAATACCGTCAAATTTGGAAAAAAAAAATTGCTTATTGGTCCATACTTCAAAGAAGTATCGACCATGGCAATAATTGTTTTGGGAACGGGGTTTAAGATTTTGTTTGTATTTGGAATGAGGGTTTTTCTTTTTTCTTTTTTACGTGGCTTGTTTGATTCATTAATCTTCAACATTTAAATCTTAAAAGAGATCAATGTGTTGTTTTATTTAAAGAGGATAAATAGCTGATGCTAATGTATTCCCAAATGGAAAAAAATTATCAAACCACACCGAAATATAAAGATAGATCTTGTTAACGACTATTCAAGAGAATTAGTTAATACCACTTAAAAATAGAGATGACATATATCAATGCACTTTCAAAGTTAAATGCGAAACTTTTAGAAAATGTACTTTCTTCAAATAAAAATGATCATTGTTCCAAAGCACAATAAAGCGGGGTGTTCTCGGCAAGAACAGTAGGTTCTCTCGGCAAGGAGGCGGGGAGTGGGAAAGAAAGAAAGAAAGAAATAAAATAGTAAAAGAAAACAAAAGAAAATAAAAGAAAGCTGGAAAATAGGACTAAATGTGGACCTGAGTTTTTTTATATTTTAGAAGTGGGGTTTGGTGAGTTCTCTAATTGAGGCGGGCTTGTTCAAGACAAGCTCCAACCTTGCCCCTGAGCCCAAATTCACGGGACCAGATCGCAGCCCATTTTCGGACTGGGCGGAAGGCCCAGTCTGAGTCCCCTATTTTTGGATAAAATATTAAATTTTGAAAAACATTCAATTTTTTTTTTCTATAATTAGGAAAAAGCTCGAAAATTAGGTTTTTGAGTAGTTTCCCTTAAAATGTGTGAAAAGCCTTGACCAAAAGTTGTGCACGCATTTTTATTTTGATTATCACTTGATTGTATATGATTTCCCTTTCGCGTGGGCATTTTTCTTATTTATTACCGTTAGATTCTTGTTTTTCCTTTCAATTTATCTAATGCTTCCTTAATTGTTGAATGTTATTTTAATAATTGTGCACCCACATCATCATCTTAAATGTCAATAGATAAGTTTAAAATCAATCTAGCCCGTTTGACAAATATCTTCTTAAAACCACTTGTTTTCTAGCCGACTCCAATAGATTAATGTCGACTTCTCATTAGAAAATTTTTATAGTGTAAATTTGACTTAACATCGAATATCCTAATGTAGCGCAAGCTATGAGCTTGGGATTGCTTAATGGAGGGTTGTAGGCCTACCTTTTTAGGTAATGCTCCTTAACAGAAAAGGTAAGTCGCGACATTCACTAGTAAAATACCATATATTCTTTAGTATATTCCTTTTGTCCAGAGCAAAATACGATTATTCATCATGATAAATCATATTTGTTCATGATAAATCTTCTAAGTTTAGTCAATATAACTTCAAAAGAAGAAGTTCACTGTCAATCGTCATGGATTACGGGTGTGAATTTGGGGAAAATTTTATTTGTTCAAAGGAAATCTTTCTATATGAAATAATATCATAATGAAGCGAAACCTTTTATTTGGTAAGTTAAACTCGCTACAAGAAATATTGAATTATTGCGGAACAAAATTGAGAGAGAGAGAAGAGGGGAGGAGGGAGAGGTGGCTTTTGGCGGCCACGGGACTTCCCCAACCACCATTGTCAATGGTGCCGGTTACATTTGTTAAGGCGAGGCTCAAGCAACAATTAGCCATGACCTTGGTGACATATGAATGTTCTATGACTCTTGACCTAATAAATATGATTTTAGAGAAGGATTAATATTCTCTCCATTTGTGCAATCGTATTAAATTTTTCACCCCCTTAAATTAATGATACATTAGCAAATAAAATAATGGAGGCTTTCGGTTTGCACAGATTATGGGGACAATCTTTTAACCTCAAATACCCTCAAATTTGCAAAAGAAAAAAAAATTGTTGGTCAATCCTTTAAGAAGTAGCGACTATGGCAATGGTTGTTTTGGGAATGAGGGTTTAAGATTTTGTTTGTTTTGGGAATGATTTTTTCTTTTAATGTGGCTTGTTTGACTCATTGATCATGACTATTTAAATCATAAAAGAGGTCGGTGTATAATTTCATTTAAAGAGGGTATATAGATGATGCTAATCTATCCCTAAATGAAAAAAAGAAAAAGAAAAAAAAAAGAGTCAATTTACTCTAAAATATAAAGATGAATCTTGTTAATAGACTGCTCAGGGGCATTAGCTAAGACCTTAAAAAATAGAGATAACATATATGAACGCACTTTCAAAATTAAGCGTGACACTTATAGAAAACGTACTTTCTTCAAATAGAAATGATGATCGTTCCAAAAATAATAAATGAGACTTATTAAATGCCTCGAAGACACTCTTTTAACATTTTCCTATAACATTTTACCTTCAATGCTCTCTTGAATTCTCAATCCATGATTTGATTGTTTTCTTCGGTACTTTTACCAAACTAGTCAACTTCAACATACAAATTAACAAAATGCAAATTGCACAAAGAGACTGATTTCATTAACCCTAGTGGCATGTGTGAAATGTAGGTGACTTGAAAGTACCTGCACAAAGGTTGTACGGATTACATGTCTAACGCTAGTCGCGATTAAGGGTCTCGTGGCACAATTATGTCATGTGGCGATATATAGGCGAAATTAAGTGTATAGGATAGATTTGTCCCATTCGCCCTTTCTTTTGCCAAACATTCTATTAAATTATGTATTAAGTTTGAAGTCAAATGTGAAATCCAATCTAATTGGATCCGATCTAATTGGAGGATGTATACATATATGGGTTCGAATCGTTGGGATAATTGACCGTGGAATTTCTTAGGTGATAATTTTGTTGGAGATAGATATCAAGGTCGGCTACCTCTGCAGGCTCTTAAGCAACAAGAGAAATCGCACAAAAAAACAGAGGAAGAAGAAGGGGGAGAGAAAAGGCATTCTGCTAATCATTTTATTATCTATTATAGCGGTCTTTATCTATAAAAGAATTTGACCACATAAAAGAAAGATAAGAGCATAGGTTTGACATTTTTTCTTTATGATCGTACAAAAGGGATTCACCTTTTGCCCCACAGAAGCCTTCGTCCTTTAAGCTGCCAAAAAAACGTAGGGTTCGCATTATCATTGATTTTTTGGGATCTGTTTCACTTAACAAAGAAGAGCCACGATCGGTGTTGCTCAATTTCAAGTTTGTTCGATATTGGAGAAATTGTTTTCATCGAGATCAGCATTTCAAAGAAATCGTATATTGATTTGAGAGAGAGATGCCGCTGAAGTCGTGGCAAATGGCCGGAGGCTGAGTGACCGAAGGTGCGTTTGGTAACGATTCGTTCCCGGAACCGATTTCGAGTAAAAAACGCGTTTGGTAACTGTCCAAAATTTTCGATTCTGGAATAGAATTGCGTTTGATACTTGTGCTAATTGATTCGGTTCCAAATTAATTTCTTTTGATTTTTAAATAATTTTTAAATAAAATTTTTACTTTTTTACATTTTTTCTTTTTCCTTTTTTTCCTTTTTTTTTTTTCCCTTTTCTCCTATTCTTCTTCTTCTTCATGTGGCCGGTCGCCGACGAGGGCCAATGACGCTCACGGAGCGTCGTCGGCCCTCGGCGAGGTTGGCCTTGTCGGCCGAGCCTCGCGGCACTGGCGAGGCTTGCCCAGCCCGCCGAGGCTCACGGGCAGCCTGGGTGGGCCGGGGCAGTGGGCGAGGCTCGCCCGGCCCGGCGAAGGCTCGCCCGGCCATCGGCAAGGCTCGCCCAGCCGAGGCTCGTCGGTGGCTGGGCTTGCCTCTGGCGAGCTCACCGAACCTCGCCTTAGCCTGGTGAGCCTCTGGCGAGATCGCCGGACTTGCGACCGGCAACGGATGGCGGCGGCGGGCGGCTGTGGGCGGCGGCGGACGACGGTGGGCGGTGGTGGACGGCAATCGCAGGATGACGAAAGGGAAGAATGAGAGTTTCACTGTTTTGATTCTTTTTTTTATTCTCAAACGAAGAATCATATTTTTTTTTTATTCTCAATTCTCTTCCCAATCTGTTCCCGGGAACAAAAATTTTATCAAACGCGATTCTCGTCCCAAACTGATTCTGGGAACAAAAAATCAGAATCAGGCACTGTTTGGCACGTTGCGAAACAGGCCCTAAGTGGCTAAAGGGCTTGGTTGGATTTAGCATTTTGTTCGATAAGGAATTGAGGTTTTCAATGTGAATTATGAAATTGGATAACTATACTCAAAAGAGATCATGCGCATCTACTCAATGAGGGTAAACTATATCCGCCAAATTCATCCCCTGATTATAAAGGATGTCAATCACTGATGCAAATATAAATTTTATTTGAAACCTTTCTTTCTTTGAATTATTTTCTCCAGAATTGCTCTGCATTTGTCCTAGTGATGATTCAAAGTGGAGTTATTTCAAACCAGTCAACTTTAACACTAAAGAAATTCAACATAGGCATTGTACCAAACTTGTATGTCACATTAACTTGCCATATGCGATGGGTGATGCTACTCATCAAGAACAGAAGTATTTAAAAAAGAAAAGAAAAGGAAAGAAATCTGTCGCGACCTTCCCGAGGGTGAATTATTCAAAGAAAAGGCTAATGGATTACTAAGTTCGAAGACTTGGCACGGACTCTCCCAAGTCCTACCAATTACGACTTGATACTAAGAAATTAACCCATTTAAACATGCAATTATACTCAATTTGGAGCTGCCACTAACCAATTAGGGTTGATTAGAAACCTAAGTAAAGTATGTGATAATACTTTATTTTTGCGAACTAGAGATTTAATAGGTCCGAGGACATGATTATGCTAGATTAATCTAACGCCCTTTCGATACCTTTTTATTTTAATTTCACAAATATTTTGCAGGTAGTATTGATTAATTTTAACCTAAACAACTAACATGCAAATGGTGGTCATGCAGGTGCACAATCATTCAATAAACCGAAGATAGATTGTAAGAAATTATAGACTACAACTTCATTAAGGTCCACTCTCTAAAGAAAAACTTACAAAAATGCTAATAAAAATGCATGCCCTAAACATGATTTCTAAATGACATGACACATAAATTTTCTTTTATGCAATCTTAATTTAAACTTAATATGCATGAATTTTACTTTAATGACATGTGAGATGCAATTCATATGGCATAACTTAAACCATCACTATATATGTACAATCTAATTTACCTAATCCTAAATATGCATGTGCTATATGATATGGGATGTATGACGTGGTAATTCTATATGCATGTTCTTTTTATGATTTTTTAATGATTTTTTTATTACACATATGCAACCTACACTAACAATGATGACATGAAATGGGATTAATTATGAACTAACCTATTAACTAACCAAATAAATGACCTTTGCGTTTTTTTTTTTTAAATGACTTAATAATTCTTATTAAGAAAAACAATTTAATGATGCAATACTAATCTTTGGCTTTTTTTTTTTATTTTATTAAAAACAACTACACGACGGGAATATTAAAACATTAACCTATGACCCACTAATTAAAATGCAACATGTGGTGTGCACATTATGAAATCTATATAACCTAAATAACATTTTTTGTTCTTTTTTGTTTTGGTTTTATTAAAGGAAAATTATCCTAATTCTATATGAGTCTTAAAAATTAAAATGTGTTGATTTAAACATGAAATGTTTATGGAGCTAAATACCTAAATTCTAGATATGACATGTGATGCATGATATGTGATGAGCAAATAATGATAACACACCAAAATATATATCCTATTGAAAATCCATCAATGTAAATCAATGACATATTATGTGAATCAATGATGCAAAGCAATTCATCAATTTGCCATGAAAAGTCGAAATAATAAAAAATCTAACCCGACGTCTCGCGGCTCAATATTTTTTATTATTATGACTTAATATGACAAATTTCCTAATAGGATAATGATAAAAATAAATCAGAACAAATCAAGTTAAAATAAAAAGACTATGAAACAGAATATTTGATCTGAATTTAGCCTAAAGAAATTACCTAGTCAAGGGCACGGCTTTTTGTTGCTAAAAACAGCACCTGCACAAAGAGAAAATAGAGAACGGCCCTAAGGAAAAATCACGTCTCGATGTGGGGGTGTAATTTGGCCGGGTGTGAACGACGGGAGAGAAACAGTATCGGATCAACCACGTCAAACTCACAGCAACATTGGTTCATATAGTAACAAAAGTGATAAAAACCGGTCAACGAACCACCGAGTTGACACAAAATTGGACGGTAACTCTGGCAACAGGAACCAGCAAGGGATCTCCGGAAAACAGTGGTGGCGAGTGGCGGAGGTGCAGGCATCGCGGAGGGCAAGTGTCGCAGTCGTCGGAGCTCTGGTGAGAGGTAACAAGCCCGAACCAACAACGGCAAAGCAGCAACCGTCGTTGGTGCAGGAGCAGCAGAGGGCGGGCGGCTCGGTGAGCGACTGCTACGGGCGTTGCAGGTGAAGCGGGGCGCGGCAGAGGAAAACTCGACAATAGGGGGCGTCATTCGGGCGTGCAGCAGCTCAGCTTCCGGTGGTGTCGTAGGTCAGTCGGAGTGGGAGCAACAGCGACGTTGGGACGCTGGGTTGAGCAGGAGCATATCTCCAACGAAGGCAGGGGCTACGTTGGGTACTGGGCGAAGGCGCGAGCTACTGTAGGGGCGACGGCGCGGCGGCGAGGGAACAGCAACGACAGGCGTTAGGGGAGAGCTCCCGAAGGCACGGTGGTGGTCCGGCAGAGGGAGCTGCCACGGCGAATAGGCTGCAGGTGGAGCACCGCGAGCACAGCAGCGAGCGGAAGATACTGGGTCGCGATTGTTGGCGTCGAAGACGGAGGTAGCAACAGCGACGGTGGACGCGTGGATGATCGAGCGAGCAGAGCGACGACTCGACTGCACGGGCGGCGACTAGCAAGGCGTGGACAGTAACGATGAGGGCACGTCGAGGTAAGGGCACGGCGGAGCGGCGGATCTCGGACTGGCGGTGACTGGCAGATCGCAGATAGAAGCGGCTTCGCTGCTGGAATCTAAAGGGGGTTGAGCAGCTTCTGGCGAGGCGGGACCCGAAGGTGTCTTCTGGTCTCGGGTTGCCGCTCTGGTGCAGCAGATCGAGTAGTGGCGGAATAGGAGGTGCTGCAATGGCAGAAGCGGTGACTGGCTCGGGTGCTGTGGAAGGGTGCTCGTGCTGGATCAAGGCAGTGGGGTGGCAATGCTGCATCCGACAGGGTAGCAGAACGGCGGTGCGGGCTCCTGTGGCGGTACGGGGCGGAGTTGGCACAGTGCTCGTGGACAAGTGTCGCGGGCGTGGCAACTGGCAGCTGCGCAGGGAACCGGCGACTGGAGGCGTCGGTAGAGGGCCCAACGAAGAAGACAAACAGATTTTTACTCTCTCTCTATTGCACATCCGGTCACTTCTTCTCTTTTTCCTCTACACACTTACTGACTTTTCTCTTTTTATTTTTTTCTCTTCGACGAACGACGAAGAGAAGCCCCTATTGTCTTTTGCTTTTCAGCAGAAGGAAAAACTTTGTTGATTTTTTCTCTCACAAAAACTCCATTTTCGTTTGTGAATGTTTCGAAAACTCCTTCCCCCTTAAACCGAAGCCTCGCTTTCTCTATTTATAGAAGAAAAACTCAAGTTTGTTTTTGCAAGTGGAGATTTCCCAATATATTTGCACATATTCACTCAACCACTCAACAAGAAAAAGTCTCCAAAATCATATATTTGTATTTTGAAAATGAGGAGATAGGTTCAGCAAGAAAAATGCTTCTTTATTCAAATTTTTCAAAATTTCCCTCCACAACCAAATGTTTTATTTTATTTATTATCTTCTATTTTTAATTTCTAAAAGATAGGTTTGATCCTAAATTAGGTGTCAACAAAATGCTATCGTCTCCATAAATCCGTCCCCTAAATTTGTAAATCTCAAAAAGTTCATAATATTATGGTTTCTTTTTGACCAGAGATTTGCACTTGCATGCAAGTGCTTGGTTAGTTCCCGACGCTCACAAGCTCCATAGCGAAGCATCCTTTATGAATGTCCCAGTTGAATAGAATGATATCTCCCACCTTGGTTTGTCTCGCCAGGAACACATCGCTCATATTCAGAAAATAATGGCCGGTCCTATGACACTTGGTGAAGTATACATTCAAGCCGCGGAAATACAGAGGCTGATTCGCACAATTGTCACTGTCGCTGCCGCCGCCACCATGATTGCAATCCGTGTCATCACGTATCGTCACGTAATGCCTGTGGCCTGCCTGTATGTTTTGCACGACAGACATAGGCCAGTGGCGGAACATGCTATCCAAGGCTATATGGTCCCTGACTGGTAGCTTCTCCGCCGCAAGATCAAACTCATCTATGACCTTATAGAGGGTTGGGTGGTCGTGAGAGTCAGACCGGGGAAGCGGATCTTCATCCCGGATCTCTACTGGGTTGCGGTTGACCTCGTGGGGAAGGTTTTGGGCCCTCTCCCCGTCTTCAGCGGCTTTGCTAGGGAGGAAGTCACGGTAGTAATAGGTGTTCGTTGCCGGAGCTTGGTTGTTTTGGTCCGATGATTCTGGCGGAGAGGATGATCCAGCGTTGCTGGACTGTGGAACATCGTTTGCTGGGGGAAGAGCTGTGCATTCGCTTGATTTTCTTGCTGTGGTTATTCGTCAGTGGGAGGGTTTCGACGGAGGAAGTGGAATTGCTGATCCTGGTGGAAACAATTTCTCTGCAATATGGAACGAGCATGAAAGGTGAGCAACACCGATCTTTAAGTGAAACAAATCCCAAACAATCGACAAGAGTGCCAATCTTAAGTCGTGTCAAAACTGACCGGATCTTACAATTAAATCAATGCGGAATCACCGTCTGTTCAGAACCTGTGGCCAAGAAAGTCCGGCTTCAAGGCATCTCCGGGCGTGAAGACGTCATCCAGCGGCTCCTGGGTTAAAGAACGAAGGCCACCGTGCGGCAAAAGATGAATCCTTTTTCATGAACATAAAGAAAGGAACTCAAACCTACGCTCTTATATTTCTTTTATGCGGTCAAATTCTTTCATAGATGGAGACCACTTTAATAGATAAGACCAATCAGCGGAATGACTATCCTTTCCCTTCTTAATTTTATTTTTTCGTGCGATTTCTAGTGTTGCTTAAGAGCCTTGTTGATGCAGCCGACCTTGATATTTATCTCTAGTGAAATAAACACAGAGGAATTCCATGCCTAATTATTCCAACAATTTGGATCGATATGCATCCTCCAATCAGATTGGGTTTCGTATATGACTTCAAATTCAGTACAACATGAACTTAATTTCGCCAATATGATTGCCGCATGGCATAATTGTGCCACGAGACCCATATTTGCCCGACAAGTATTAGACACGTAATTTGTCCATCTTCTGCACGGGAAATTTCTAATCACCTCGAATCGATTTTCAATGAGTTTTGCTCTTTAATCCTTTTAATTGTCTTCAATAAAATTATGGGAAAATTTCAAATAAGGACCCAAAGTGAGCCTACTTTTTCAAATAAGGACCTAAAGTGATCGTTGCTCCAAATAAGGACCCGATGTGGCTAACAAATCTCAAATAAGGACCCGATGTGGCTAACAAGTTTCAAATAAGGACCTGAACCCGCCGGCCGGCGAGCGTTTAACATTTCCGGTGGCCGGAATATGGGCATTTTTGTCCCAAAAAAATATAGATAGAAATTAACAAACCTTAAAAACAAAAGCCCCCAAACTCTTCACGTCTTCTTCTTCTACTCTTCATCTTTTATGTTCTTTGTCCCCTCTCGTTTGGAAAAGATGTGAAGAAACGAAGGTAGGAGTTTCTTGTTGTGTTTCAATTCGTGTTCCAATAAACAGAAAATTTCGGTGCTCCAAGCGAGAGAGGACAAAGAACGGAGAAGATGAAGAGTAGAAGAAGAAAAACGTGAGAACGTGAAGAGTTTTTTTTAGGTCAAAAGAACGTGAAGAGTTTGGGATTGATAAGGCACTATTTTAATCTATCAAACTAATCATACTTAATTAAATCTAATCAACCCCTAAGCATCATTAGGGATTAGTGAGTAAAACTTACTTGTTTAACGAGCGGTTCGGTGCAAAACGACGGGAACGTCGCGAGGTTCGACTTTCCTCAAGGCAGGCCTAGCAACTGAGGTTCAGGACCACCTCAAAAGAGGCCTTGAAGGTGGCTGGATACTCACAAACTCAGCCTCTATTTTGAGTTGCAAAAATAAGGAAACAAGGTTGGTTAGGCTTCTGCTTCCGCTTGCTGGACTGTAGAGAGAAAACCACCGGCTTCAACAGCGAAAACAGGTCGATCGGAGCTCCGACGAGCGAGTGGTTGGCAACTGGTGGCTCCCGGGGGTCTTGGGGGTCTTGTTGGAGGTTGGGATGGGCAAAGGAAGGGTTGGAATGGGAGAAAAATAAAGAAAAACGCGAAACAGTGCAGGCGGGCAGCAGACCGGCAGATCGGCGGCTTGCGGCAGCTGTATAGAAGGGCTGGTGGTTCCTTTTGGGGCGAGGTCAGGCTCTTTGAAATGGTCTGGATGTGCTGGTCACGGTGATAGGTGGATTGTTGGCTAATTCATCCAGGAAGAACACTTTCAACTCAGATCTTTGGCAGAAGGTCAGTTGGAGCAAAAACCGGCAGAAGAAAAAACAGAGGGGGAAAATGGTCCGGCAAGTGTGCGACGGTGGAGGGGAAGTTGCTGGCTGCTTCCGGCGACTTCCTTTGGCTCCTAGGGGTTCAAACAGCAAGGATAAAGGGGAAGGAAGGCTGGCCGGTTGGCTTGGAGAGGAAGAAAGAGAAATGAAGGGGGCCATAAGCCATTTTTTTCCACAAGCTTGTCTCCTTGAACTTGTCCATCAAGCTTGGCTTCCTTGGCCTTCAATGAGCCACCAATGCCCACCTTGCAACCTTAAAACGGTCCAAAGACCATAGGGAATGGGGGGCATACGAATTTGACACAATCTCTCCCAATTGGACACCTGTTCATGCTTAATTCAATCCAATTCGACCTCAACAAATCCAATTGGTACCTCACTAATCCATTTGGCATTTTTCCCCACCCATACAATCCACTTGCTTTCCAAATTTGTGATAAAAAACGATCCCTGTCTTTTTCTAAACAAAAAACGGTCCTATGCTGACTTTTTCCCAAAAAGTTTCGGGTAGCAGAAAAATCTTCTGAGACTAAGTCCACGCTCCTAGAGTTTATTATGACATGATAGAACCTTCAATTTCTGAAATCCGATTCAAATTTGCGATTAATTTCAATCTGGCGTGTTTTTAGCGTGACCTAGGCTACCAGGTAGTTTTGAGAAATTTTTAATGCAAATGACCCATGGTTGATTTTCTTTGAGCCACAATGTACCACTTCGACACATTGGTAACTCTCGGTGGTCGTGAAAATCTCAAGGTTTTAATTACGGGCATAGGGTACCCAAAACGACAGAAAATCGATCTAGTGCCGATCGATGAGAATTTTGCAATCAGGTGGAATTACCCACACTTTGATCATACATCTTAGTCGAATCGACCTATCCTTGATCTCTGATCGATTTTGACAATACCGTAATGACATTTGCATAGTAGCACGTTCGAGCAGTCGACTTCTGGTCGAATTCTCAAGTCCATTGCATTAAAAGCTCTTAATGACTTCCCTAGATAGTCTTGTTATCTCACGAGTGATTGGCTCTGAGAATAGCACTATAGACACATTGATGAAATGCTTGATTTATAAATTGAAAACAAGACCGAAAATTTAAGATATCACAACTCTTCCCCTCTTATAAAAATTTCGTCCTCGAAATTTAAACCTTTATTGATCCTTAAACAAAAAGGTGGGGGTATCATTGTCTCATCTAGTCTCACTTTCCCTGGATGCTTCTTCAGTATCGTGGTGTTGTTAGACCACTTTGACCAAGGGGACATTCTTGATACTCAGAATCCGTTCTGAACCATAATCTGAACCGGACCTTCCACGTATGACATTCTGTCGTCCACATCTAATTCTTTAAGATTTAGCACGTGGGTCGGGTCAGGTTCATATGTCATCAACCTCGACATGTGAAAAACTTCATGCACTTGTGCCTACCTCAGCGACAATGCAAGACGATACATTAGGATCCTGATTCTTTCTCTAGAATCTTAAATGGACCTACGTACCTCGGTTTTAGCTTTTCCCTCCTTGCCAAAGTGCAAGGTATCCCTTATTGATGACACCTTCAGAAAGATGTAATCACCAATTTGGAACTTTAAGCGCCTCCGATGCGCAACGATACAACAATTCTGGCATCTCTGAGCGGTCTTTAATCTGTTTCTGATCATGGCAACTGCAATCACTAACTGCTGAATTGACTCTGGGCCTGTGATCTTTCTTTTCCTAACTTCATCTCAACATCCTGGCGCTTTGCACACTCTACTATGCAATGCGTCAAAAGGCACATCTGACTGTTCTGCTGAAACTAAGAACCTCGGGTCTGGATCTAATATAACTCAGTTACTGGCACTCCATGCAGACAAACTATCTTACACACATACACTTATGTATGCCTATTCAAATCAAGATCCTTTCATACGGCGATAAAGTGAGCTGACTTCTTCAGTCTGTCGACCACTACCCAAATGGAATCATTACTCCTCTGACTTTTTAGTAAGTCCGTCACAAAGTCTATTATGATGTGTACTCATTTCCACTCTAGGGTCTCGAGAGTTCACAAGAGTCCTCTCGGCTTACAAAGCTGTGCCTTGATTCTAATATGACCATCCAGCTCAATTCTGAGGGCGGCTATAAGATTTGGAAGGTAGCCCATCTCAAATTTGAAAATCGAATCTCGAACTTTCTCAAGTAAGGTCCATTCTTTAACTAGCATATGTACAACTGAAGACTCCTAACTCAGCACATATGTAACTTAATTCGCCTTCCTAGGGTGATACAAAATATCACCACCCTAGTCCTTCAAAATTTCTAATTCACAACGCTGTCTCATATTCAACTCCTTTCGGGAGAATAAATACTTGATACTTTGATGGTCTGTGAAGATCTGGAATCTTTCTCCACACAAGTAATGTCTACAAATCTTCAACGCGAAAATGATTGCTACGAGTTCCAAGTCATGCGTCGGGCAGTTCAGTTCATGAGGTCTCAACTGGCGGGAGGCGAATGCAACAACCTTACCATGTTGCATCAACACACAACCCAGTTCTCTGAACGACGCATCACTATAAATCTCGTACCCTTCAGCACGAGATGGAATCGTCAGCACAGGTACAGTAGTTAGCTTTTGCTCTTGGAAACTGCACTCGCATTTGTCTGACCACACGAACTTCTCTTTTTTTTAGGAGTCTTGTCAATGGCGACGCTAAAGCTGATAATTCTTCCACAAATCGTCTGTAATAGCCTGCCAAACCTAGAAAACTTCGGATCTCTGTCACTGTAGTCGGTCTCGACCAGTTGATCACTGCTTCAATTTTACTTGGGTCCACAGAGATTCCTTCGCCTAAAATCACGTGACCTAAGAACGCAACACGAGTCAGCCAAAACTGGCATTAGCTAAGCTTAGCATATAGCTGATGAACTCTCATAGTTTGCAGTACTAATCTCAGATGACTCTCATGCTCTTCATCACTTCTCAAATACACTAGAATATCATCGATGAACACGATCACAAACTGATCCAGATTTTCCTTGAATACTCGGTTCATCAAATCCATGAAAGCAGCAGGAGCATTCGTCAACTCGAATGGCATCACTGTGAACTCATAGTGACCATACCGAATACAAAATGCTGACTTAGGAACGTCTTCTTTCCTAATCTTCAGCAAATGATATCTTGTCTTCAAGTCAATTTTTTTTTTTTTGAAAATATTGACGCTCCTTGTAACTGATCAAACATGTCATCGATCCTCGGGAGTGGATACTTGTTCTTGATCGTCACTTGATTTAGTTGGCGATAGTTGATGCACAAGTGCAACGAACCATCTTTCTTTTTTATGAACAGAACTGGTGCTCCTCAAGGTGATGCACTGGGACATATAAATCCCTTATTCAACAATTCCTGCATCTGCACCTTCAGTTTTTTTTCAATTCAAACAACGACATCTGGTAAGAAGCCTTAGAGAGTGGCTCTATCCCGGGTACTAATTCGATCACAAATTCTATCTCTTTCTTTGACAACAGGCTTGCCAATTCCCGTGGAAACACATCTAGAAATTCTTGCACTACTGAGATGTCCTTAACCTTTAGTTCTTCAACTGTCGTATCCATGACAGTCTCTAGGAAACCTTGACAACCCCCGTGTAACAAGCGGGTTGCCTCTTGCGATGAGATTAGGGAAATCAAGGGTCCTTCTCGACTTCTGATAAATTTGAAATTTTCCTCCATCGACGGATTAAACTGTATCGCATTGCAACAACAATTCATTACAACAAAAACTCCTCGAGCCAAACCTTTTTATATATGGTATCAAAGTTATACATAGGCAAAATATTCAAGTACAACTATAACCAATGATTCTCCTTTCTATGACTTCATTACAACAACTGAGTTTCTATAAACTTAACCAAAATTCTGCTGTGCCACTTTGATAAAATTGTTCTGAGGACACTGCTCTTCCTGCTCAGTGCATAACTCGATTCATCTCTGAGCTGGCGGCCCATTCAATCCACCATACTGTGCATTCTGCGGCGCAATTCCTCGATTTCGACCCATCTGTGGCGGTGGTTGTAACTGATGTGGTCTCCCTTGTCTTCTGGGACAGTCCCTAGCTATGTGACCTGGCTTGCCACACCCAAAACAAACGCCCGGTCTAGAATGGCATGGGACAGATCTATGTCGCCTTCCACACAGGCGACACACACCATTCTAGCTAGACCCAGCCTTTCCAATTCCACCCTCCTTGTTGGGCGGAACTTGGAATCTTCCTCTAGTCATGGGCCTCTTTTCATGGCGAATCCCTTTTCGGTGTGCAATAAACCTCGATCCAGATGAGGTGGCTTGCTCATTCAGGCTTCTCTCGAGCAGTTGTGCTCGACAGTAAATCTCTCGGTAATCAATCAAATCGAATGGCACTAGCGGTTGCTTTAAGTCTTGTCGAAGGCCATTCTTGAACTTCGAGCTTTCTCCTCAGGGTCTTCAATCAGTCTTGGAGCATACTGAGATAGCTCCGAAAATTTAACCCCATATTGGTCAACAATCATCGACTCTTGACGGAGTTGCATAAACTTTTCTTTTTTCTGCTGTCTTGCGTTCTTCGAAAAGTATTGCTCATTGAACGCTCTGAGGAATGCATCCCACAGCGGGACAACTCTTTTAGGAAACACTGTCTCTGGTGGCTCTCCACCAGGTGTTGGCATTCCCTGCAACTAATATACTGCTAGGGTTACCTTTTCGCCTCGCCTCGGTGCATATCGGGAGTGCAAATGCTTTTTCCAAATCCCGGATCCACAAAGTGAAGTGGCCTTGGGGTCTCCAAGACCCGAAAATCTTGGTGGGCTCGGCTTTAAAAACTGCTCCACCAGCTTGTGGATCGGTCTTTCTCTCGCACCTCTATGTTCTTAGCTGGAACATCGGTAGGCGCGGCGGTAGGTGCAGTAACAGGTATGGCAACAGCTGCGGCAGCAACGGCAACATTGGCAGCGGCAGTGGCGGAGGCTTTTACGACGGTGGCAAAGGCAGCAGCTTGATTCTGGGCTTGCTGCCCCATCATCTCTCGCATGGCATCCAAGGCCTGGTCAATCCTAATGGTTCCCTGATCACCTGGGGCTGCTACCCCAGCATCAACTAGTAGTGGTGCTACACCACTGGCATTGGCCTGTGCCAGTGGCATTGGCCTGTGCTGGTGCCCTAGCTCTGGCTCCTCGGGTACCAACCTTGGTCGGTGATCTAACCCGAGCCGTAAGCCTAACAGTTCACTTGCTCGGAGTTTTCTGCTCCTGCTCGCTCATGGTTCAGCCTTTACATTGAAACCTGTCTTCCAAATCCACACTGGATTAGAAGATGAACGGTCTACACACGGCAAACAATTTTAGCACACAACTACCATCGACATGCACCAGCATGAATTTAAATGTCTTTCCTACAACTATCCCATGGTCCATCGCACTTTATCACTCCAATTCCTAACCTGGCTCTGATACCACTTAAACGGGGATGTCACGCCCCGATCCTCCGAGCACATGCTCATCCCTTTTTGGTTGATTAATAGCGACGTCCCAGGATGCATCGCCGACCCATTCATTTAATAGTAAAACAATGGGATAGGAAACTAGGACCAATTTTTCACAAAATACCTTTTTATAAACGCACAAGTCTATACACAAAGATTTACAGAAGGGATGGGCTCCCAACAAAAGAGAATTGTCCTACGACTAGCTAGCCAAACAAGATCGCCGATTCTTCGAGCTTCACCTCTTAAACTCCTGGGCTTCCGATCCTTCACCAACACCACCTAAGGACTTGAAAATGGTTATACAATAACTAGTAAGACAATGTCTTAGCGAGTTCTCATATCACATCAATCAATCAATTCATAACATCAGATCAAATCATTGATCAATCGACCTAGTCGATTACATGTCATCTCGACCATTTTCTTGGTCGGCTCATCTCAATCACTCAAATTCAATGCTAAATTACGGCTTAGCGAGCACGGCCTACACGGTTATCTCAAATACTCAACTCCAATGCTGAATTACAGCTCAGCGTGCACAACCGATTCCAAGTTCAGTGGTGGTGCTGAATTACGGCTCAGCGAGCACAACCTAGATTAGGTGATGACCTACGGTCTAACGGACATAACCATACTTTGGTGGTTTTCTCTATCTAACCCACAATGTCATACGATTATTTACCCACGGCCACAACATTACACTCCTCAAATAGATTTCTCAATTAACACATTATCTCGGCCTATTTTCCTCAAGTTAAGAGTACCCATTAAAAATGATTGTGTGTGGGTACACGGTCAGCTTTAGCCAAAATGTAGTAATTTCACATTTTTAAACATCCCACCAGTTTCAATAGCCCATAATATATTTTTGGCGCTATAAACCGATGCTCGGTAATTTTCCCATTAATTACCAAAATTAATTAATTTAGGAATAAAATCCTAAAATCATAATTAATTCAATTCACCACAAATCAACGCTCAAATAAATAAATGGATTGCACCACAATAATTAGCATAAAATTCCAGTCGTTGGCTATCCTAGCCTAATTTTCGGAAAATAAATCAATTATTAAATAATTACGGAAAATATTAAATAAATGTCAATAAATCCAATTTAGGCCCGTAATGCTAATTGGAAGCTGAAACGGACCCGGAAAATTTTCGAGACTCGTTTAATAAATAATGGCATAAGTCTACTTGTTAATATCACTAACCAATTGCCTAACATGTATTGATAATGCACTATTTTAATCTATCAAACTATCATACTTAATTAAATCTAATCAACCCCTAAGCATCATTAGCCTACTAAGTAGGGATTAGTGAGTAAAATCCACTTGTTTAACGAGCGGTTTGGTGCAAAACGACGGGAACGTCGTGGGGCTCGACTTTCCTCAAGGCGGGCCTAGCAACCGAGGCTCGGGACCACCTCAAAAGGGGCCTTGAAGGTGGCTGGATACTCACAAACTCAGCCTCTATTTTAGGTTGCAAAAATAAGGAAACAAGGTTGGTTAGGCTTTTGCTTCCGCTTGCTGGACTGTAGAGAGAAAACCATCGGCTTCAACGGCGAAAACGGGTCAATCGGAGCTCCGACGAGCGAGTGGTCGGCAACCGGTGGCTCCTGGGGGTCTTGGGGGTCTTGTTGGAGGTTGGGATGGGCAAAGGAAGGGTTGGAATGGGAGAAAAATAAAGAAAAGCGCGAAACATTGCAAACGGGCAGCAAACCGGCGGACTGGCGACTGGCGGCTTGCGGCAGCCGTATAGGACGGCCGGTGGCTCCTTTCGGGGCGAGGTCGGGCTCTTTGAAACAGTCTGGATGTGATGGTCACGGTGATAGGTGGATCGTTGGCTAATTCGTCCAGGAAGAACACTTTCAACTCGGATCTTTGGCGGAAGGTCAGCTAGAGCAAAAACCGGTAGAAGAACAGAGGGGGAAAATGGTTCGACGAGTGTGCAACGGTGGAGGGGAAGTTGCTGGCTGCTTCCGGTGACTTCCTTTGGCTCCTAGGGGTTTGAACAACAAGGATGGAGGGGAAGGAAGGCTAGCCGATTGGCTTGGAGAGGAAGAAAGAGAAATGAAGGGGGCCACAAGCCATTTTTTTTCCACAAGCTTGTCTCCTTGAACTTGTCCATCAAGCTTGGCTTCCTTGGCCTTCAATGAGCCACCCATGCCCACCTTGCAACCTTAAAATGGTCCAAAGACCATAGGGAATGGGGGGCATACGAATTGGACACAATCTCTCCCAATTGGACACTCGTTCATGCTTAATTCAATCTAATTCGACCTCAACAAATCCAATTGGTACCTCACCGATCCATTTGGCATTTTTCCCCACCTATACAATCCACTCGCTTCCCAAATTTGCGATAAAAAACGATCCCTGTCTTTTTCTGAAAAAAAAAACGGTCCTATGCTGATTTTTTCCCAAAATGTTTCAGGTAGCAGATAAATCTTCTGAGATTGAGTCAACGCTCCTAGAGTTTATTGTGACATGACAGAACCTTCAATTTCTGAAATCCGATTCAAATTCGCGGTTAATTTCAATCGGCGCCTTTTTAGCATTTCCTAGGCTACCGGGTAACTTTCATAAACTTTAGTACAAATGACCCGTGGTCGATTTTCTTTGAGTCACAATGTACCACTTCGACACATTGGCAACTCTCGGTGGTCATGAAAATCTCAAGATTTCAATTACAGGCACATAGTACCCAAAACAACAGAAAATTGGTCTAGTGCCGATCGACGAGAATTTTGCAATAAGGTGAAATCACCCACACTTTGATCACATATCTCAGTCGAATCGACCTTTCCCTGATCTCTGATCGATTTTGACAATGCCGTAATGACTCTTGTAGAGTAGCACGGTTGAGCAGTCGACTTCTGGTCGAATTCTTAAGTCCATTGCATTAAAATCTCTTAATGACTTCCCGAGATAGTCTTGCTATCTCACAAGTGATTAGCTCTGAGAATAGCACTATAGATGCGTCGATGAAAGGCCTGATTTATTCAATTGAAAACAGGATTGCAAATTCTAGATGTTACAGAATTACCCGACATATGACTTAGAACTCCTGGCAATTATTTTCGCTCTGAAGATTTGGAGACATTATCTGTACGCAGAAAGATTTCAGATATTCAATGATCATCAAAGTCTCAAGTACCTATTCTCCCAGAAAGAGTTGAATACGAGACAGCGCTGATGGATGGAACTCCTGAGGGACTACGACTGTGATATTCTGTATCACCCGGGAAAGAAGAATAAGGTCGCCGATGCTTTGAGTTAGAAGTCGTTAGTCGCTCATTTGCTGGTTAAAGAGTGGAATTTAATCGAGAGAGCTCGAGATTTGGTGTTCAAGTTTAAGGTATGCCACCTTTCAAATATTATGACCACCCTTAGAATTGAGCCAGATGTTCAGATCAAGATCAAATTACTTCAGCCGACAGACCTAAATGTTCAGAAGATTCTGCAAGAAGATACTAATAAAAGAAAGGCTGACTTTCAGATTTTTGATGATGTAACACTGAAATTCCGAGGACGATTATGTGTACCTGACGATGTGGAGCTTAGAGATGATATTTTATCAGAAGCTCATCGTAGCAGTTACAGCGGATGTCGCTAGGCGTGTCGCTAAGTGTTTGACATGTCAGCAGGTCAAAGCTCAGCATTGCAAGCTGGGAAGACTTCTACAACCTCTCAAGATCCTAGAGTGGAAGTGGGAGCATATCATGATGGATTTCGTGACCGAATTACCAAGGAGTCAGAGAGGTAACGATTCTATTTGGGTAGTGGTCAACAGATTGACAAAGTTGGCTCACTTCATTGCAGTATGGAAAGACCTCAGTTTGGACAAGCACGCAGATTTGTACGTGCGTCAGATAGTTCGTCTGCATGGAGTGCTGGTGACAATCACCTCAAACCGAGACTCGAGATTCACAACTACATTTTGGAAGAGCTTGCAGAGTGCTTTAGGTACGAAGCTGTAGTATAGTATGGTATATCATCCTCAAATGGATGGCTAGTCTGAGAGAACTATTCAAACCCTCGAGGACATGCTGCGAGCTTGCGTAATAAATTTCAAGGGAAGTTGGGAAGAATAGCTTCATCTAGTCGAGTTCGCCTACAACAACAGTTATCAACAGAGCATTCAAATGGCTCCTTTTGAAGCGTTGTATGGCAGAACATGCAGAACACGAGTTTGTTGGGATGAAGTCGGGGAAAGAAAGATCACAGGCCTATAGTTGATTCAGCAGTCAGTGGATGCAGTCACAGTTATCAGGAATAGATTAAAAACTGCTCAAAGTCGCCAAAAAAGTTACGTAGATAAGTGTCGAAGGCTTTTGGACTTCTAAGCTGGTGATCACATTTTTCTTAAGGTGTTACCAATGAGGGGTACTTCGTGCTTTGGCAAGAAAAAAAAATTGAGTCCGAGGTACATAGGTCCATTTGAAATTCTAGAGAGAATCGGGATCCTAGCGTATCGTTTTGCGTTGCTGCCGAGACTGGCACAAGTGCATGACATCTTTCACGTGTCGATGTTGAGGAAGTATAAGCCTGACCCAACTCACGTGCTTAATTTTGAAGAATTGGACGTGGATGACAGAGTGTCATACATTGAAAGCCCGGTTCAGATCATAGATAGAAAATAGCAAGTTCTGCATACAAAGACCATTCCATTGGTCAAAGTGGTTTGGCAACACCACGGCACTGAAGGAGCAACCTGGGAGACCGAAGAGTCGATGAGACGATTGTACCCCCACTTATTTGCTTAAGTTTTGTAATGATTTAAATTTTGAGGAAGAAATTTTTATAAGAGGGGAAGAGTTGTGACATCCTGAATTTTCAATTCTGATTTCAATTAAATTAATCGGTCCTTTCATTGACGCGCTTATAGGGCTATTCTCAAAACTGATCACACTCGAGATAACTAGACTATCTAGGAAAGTCATTAAGAAATTTTAATGCAATAGACTTGAGAATTCGACCGGGAATCGGCTGCTCAACCGTGCTCATCTGCAGAGGCCATTACGACACATTTGAAAATCGATTAAGGATCAAAGATAGGTCAGTTCGACTGAGATGTGTGGTTAAATATGGGTGATTCCACTAAATTACAAAATTCTCGTTGATCGACACTAGATTGATTTTTTTTATCGTTTTGGTACTTTGTGTTCGTATTTGAAACATCGAGATTTTCATGACAACCGAGAGTCGTCAATGTGTCGAATAGGTTCATTGTGGCTCGAATAAAATCGACCACGGGTCATTTGCATTAAAAATTTCTGAAAGCTACCCGATAGCCTAGGTCACGCTAAAAACGCATCAGAGTGAAATTAACCTCGAATTTAAATCCGATTTTAGAAATTGAAAGTTCTATCATGTCACAAGTCATTTTAGGAATGTCAACTCAGTCTCCAAAGATTTTTTCGAAATCGAGACTTTTTGGGAAAAAGTCGAGATAGGGCCATTTTTGTCCAGAATAATCAGAGGACCGTTTTTTATTGTGAAATTAGGATGCAAGTAGGATATATTAGTGAGGAAAAATACCAATTTGATCGAGGACTTGACAATGGAATTTATAGAGGTTGAATTGAGTTGATTTAAGAGAAAATTGAAGTCCAATTGGGGGAAAATCAATTGAAATTCGTATGCCCCCATGGACCTAACTTGTGGACCTCTTCAAGGCTTCTAGAAAAGGCATTTTGGGTCTGGAATTGGCTGTGGAGGCCAGCTGGGTGTGGTGGGCCAAGCTCAAGGGAGACATAAAGATAAGAAAGGCCATTGGTGGCCCCCTCCAGCTGAAACCGGTTCCCCTCTCCCTTCTCAAGCCATTGAAGCCCCTTCTCCCTCCCGCTAGTTGCGCAAAGCCTCCAAGAAACCAGAACCATCGAACTAGTAGCCAGCTGAAGCCTTCTCCCTCCCGTCCGACCGCCGTTCGCCCGTCGGAGCCCTCCGCTAGCCGTTGGTCACCCGCTTGCCCAGCCTGTTTGTGCACCCAAGCCCGTGAAGTCCTTGGGCCGTCTCGAGCCTTGTTTGTCTCCGTCTAGCACCGTCGAGGTCAGTCGGAGCCTCCATTGCCGCCGCGCGTCGCCGCCGAGCTCCGTCTGAGCTGCTACAGACTTCGTCGGCCTTGTCTCGCCAAACCAACCCCTGCTTCCTTTTCTCTCGGCCCAAACTAGAACTAGGTACAGTGGGTTTCCAAGTTGTTGTTCAGCCCATTTCCAAGCCATTCCCGACCTCAATTGGCAAGCCCTCTTTGGAGTTTGTCGAGCCCCGTCGCGTCCTCGTCATTTTGATCCGAGCGGATCATTAATCAAGTGATTTTGACTCACTAATCCTTGCCTAGTAAGTTAATGGCGTTTAAGGGTTGTTTAGTTTAGACTAAGCATGAATTAGGTGGATAGTTAGAGTGGATTAGCAATTTAATTAACCGTTATTGCATGTTAGGTGGTTAGAGTAGTGTAATTAGAGTCTAGACAAGCTCTAGTATTTATCTAGAGTGATTCAAAAATTTTCTGGGCCCATCTCGGCTTTTAATTAGGCTTTACAGGCCTAAGTTCTATTTATTGGCATTTAATAATTATTTTCCGTAATTATTTAATTAGTTACTTATTTTCTGAAAATTAGATCAGGATAACCGGTGATCGGAATTTTATGCTAATTGCAATGGTGTGATCTGTTTATTTAATCGAGTTCTAATTTGTGTTGATTGTGTGTGATTTGTGATTTTGGGAATTTATTCCTAAATTTATTTAATTTCAGTAATTAATTAGAAAATTGCCGGGCGTCGATTTACAACGCCAAAAATATTTTTAGACACTATATAATTAGTGGGATTTTCAAAAGTGAAAGTATTATATTTTTGGCTTAGGCTGACCATGTACCCACACACGATTATTCTTATCGGATATTTTGAACATGAAGAAATTAAGTCATGACGGGATGTTAATTGAGGAAATTGAGTGTGAAGCATAATATCATTGACCGTGAGTTAATAATCGTGTGATGATATGGGTTGGGTCAAGATAAACCGCCGAAGTAGGCTGTGCCCGTTGGGCCGTGATTAACCGCCAAGTATGGCTGTGTCGTTAGGCCATGATATATCGCCAAGTATGGCTGTGCAGTTGGGCCGCATGCAGTTGGGCTGTGATCTATCGCCAAGTCTAGCTGTGCCGTTGAGGCTGTGATTTACCGTTGAACTTGGAACCGGCTGTGCCCATCGGGTCGTGATTATCACCTAATCTTAGGTTGTGCCCATCGGGTAGTGATTACTACTATACCAAGGTTGTGCCCTTTGGGCCGTGATTAACCTAGTTACTCTAGGAGACCGCCGAACCTAGACTAAGCTGTGCTCATGAGTGGCCGTGATTTATTGTGATTAAAATGAGTAGTCCTGAGGTGATAGAACTTTATAAATAGTATTGAATGGGCCGATCAAGAGTAAGTCGTGATGACATGGAATTGATTATGTCGATTGATCGATGACTCAATCTGGCTTGGTGCATTGATGTGTTGAATTGATTGCCTAGATATGCAAATTGTACTGACTTGTAGGAAGGAACTGAGGCAAAGGTAAAACCTCTGACTCGTGTTTGTGCTTAGGTAGCCATTCGGCGTATTTTCTTCCAAGTCGCGGCTTAGGGAGTTGAACTTACTGAGACATTATCTCACCCTGTTGTGGGATAACATTTTCAGGTCCCTAGATGGTGGTCGTGGAGAACTTGAAGCCCTAGAGTTTTTGAAAGTGGAAGAACCTGAATTGGCGAACGTGTCTAACTAGTGGATCATAGGGCAGTTCCTTTTTGTTGAGCCGATATTTTTGTAAACAGCCTGGTATTGTATATAAACCTGTTTGTTTATAAAAGGCTTGTTTTGGTTTGAAAATTTGTGGCCCTACTTTTTTATCACATCTGTTGTTGTTCGGGGATTATTATCCATTTCCGCATGCACATTAAAATGAATGAGTCGGCGATCCGTCCTGGGACGTTGCTATATAATTAACCAAGGAGGGATGGGTACAAACAGTATTTATAATTCCCATGCAATACTTGTTCAAGATACAACATATACAAGTTGCTAGAAAACATTATAAGTGATATTGTGATAATAAAATGCTTGTAAGCTACATTTGGTTGTCGAGAGAAAAATCAAGATGCGAGAGGATAAAGTAGGATAATTTTTTTTTTTCATGCAGTAAATGTGGATATATGTTTATACTTAAGATAAGATTGAAAAACAGATAAAAAAATCAATTAAATAAAAAAAAAGAAAATTAGAAAACAAAAATTGTAATCCATAATAAAATAATAATAACGCATTTTGGAAGACGGAATTAGGATCCACAGTTGCGGATGGGGAAGGGACGAAGGATTGGGTAGCGGAGGTGCAGCCACACGGCCACTGGTGAGGCTTTTATCTCCGATGGTGATCTCATCGCCAAGTTCAAGATGATCTCACTGCGGCCCTACACAAAGATCCCATCTCCAGTGGTGCTCTGCGAAGTTTCCATCTCCTCCTAAAATCTTATCGCTAAGCTTGAACTGCAACCAAAGGACACGAGATTGAGGAATCTATAAATATGTAATTTAATATTATGATGACTTTCTATAATTATGTTTCTATCTGTATCTTGACTGTAATTAATCACTCATATGAATACATATACAATCCTAATTGGGGTCGAGCCACTATAAATATTTTGTCTTTATTTTGTATCTGACTCTAAACATTAACAAAATTATGGTGGTGGTGGTGAATTGGGGAGATTGAGACGTTGCTTGATCCATTGTAGATATGAGACCAGAATAGTGAGATGGGAGGGAGGAATCTCAAGTGAACAGTAGTTGCACGGTCATTGTCACGGTGGTCCAGCACGATAAAATCAAAGTGATTGCTAAACCAGCACCAAGATTGATCTAGTCAAGGGATTCAAATCTGAGTACGCTAACAACAGCCGACATAGGACTTTCCCTACCTTTGGTTTGGATTTTTGAATTTTTTAAATAAAATAAAATAATATTATATTATATCACATAAATAAACGTACACAGGTCGGGCCACTGCACTTAACCCAGGTCGAGACCGCCCTAGGCCTGTCCTTGGTTGGACTGGGCTCAACGAATGAGGCTAGTTTGGCAATACACTTGGCCCAAAATGAAAAATAAATGAAAAGAAAAGCCTAGCCCCTAAACTGAACTAAAGCCTAAGCCTAAAAATTAACAGGGCAGGCCCATTAAAAATAAAAACATGACCCCAAAAAATCAGCCGGCCCATGCACAATGAGTTCGGGCCAACTAGAGCAGGAAGTCGGCCTAACCCCACTCCGGTCTAGCCGACTTGACTCGCTTCCTGCTGCTTCACAACAAGTTGGCCGCCACGGAGGCAATGTGGCAAAAGGCTTGCCGTACCTCTCCGTCCGGTCTAGGGGAAACGGCGGCGCTGCCTTGGCCATGCCAAGCTTGGTGCTTGGCCAATGTCCAACTGGTGACGTCTCTGCGGCTACCACGATGGTCATCGCTCAAGTGAAAAAACAAAAGAGAGCCACGCCCTCCGCGGGCCACCATGAGGGTGACCACGGGTCTTGTGGCATTAGCTATGTTGCAGGTCAAGCAGCGCTTATGGGTTGACGCCCAGACAACTCGGCTTTCGCTCGAAGTAGCAAAACAAGATCTTGTCTTGTGGCATTAGATATGTTGCAGGTCAAGCGGCGCTTATGGGTTGACGCCCAAACAACTCGGCTTTTGCTTGAAGCAGCAAAACAAAACTAGATCTCGTTTGGGCATTTTATCAAACATGTGGGGTGCGTCAAATGAAAGACGACCACAGACAAGAATGAGACACAAAACCAGATCAAAACTGGACACAAATTAGCAAAGAATGCTCAACACCAACGAAGAACGGCACCAGTGAGCTCGGCCCGCGCGCGCGAAGAGGGTCGATGAGCTATCAATTGCTCGGGTGAAAATAGCGGTGTGCTATCCCCAGCCCTGCCTAACTGCGTGCCTATCTATATACACTAAGATGGATCCTCTTTGAAAATTCTTTCCTTTGTCACTTTATTTCTCATTTACCAACTCAAGTATTGGGGGTTTCTCTTGAGACCAAGCCCATAAGGCTTCCTATATTTGTGGTGTGTAGACCAACCTTGCTCACGAGAGGTTCAAGCCAGCGCAACCTAGACCTGGAAAAACTTCACATAAATAGTGACGATACAAAATATATGGAACTTTCAGGTGCATCTTATCAATGACAATGTTATCATAAATATTTCCCACCAATTAAAAGAAACTCAATATGAACATGAACTGCTCAACACAACTAGTCAGATAGAGGTTCAACATTGATAAGGTTATTGTCAAAGCCCTAACAACGCAGTAACAATATGCCTTTCTCTCCACACAAGCACACCTAGCACCTCCTCATAGACCACCCGTGAGATGAATCGAGTCTTGCATGGATTGGAAGAGGGATTATTGAGTGATACACAAGTGAGATCAATGCCAACTAGCTACCGGGGTACATCTTTAAGACACTTGACTCATGTAGGCTGGACTAGATTGTTAAAATTGTTTTGAAAAACTTAGCAAAAGATCTTGTAAAACATAGCATAAGACCACACTCACCTTTTAATTGAGTTTACTTACTTATTCGATACAACTAAAGATATTTAGGATTGCGTGTACAAACTTATCATACGGTTTTAATTTGAAAATTTGGTCACAAACCCTTGAGAAGATTCTTTATCTTAGGTCTGACTAATATTGTGTCAATCGATCTAGTTTTGTTTAGAGTCTTGGAGATCACATGAATGAAGACATTGCCTTTAAGTGGGTGTCTACTTTGCTCCACAAATGAATCTTGTTAATCATGGCAACGTGACTTATGGATAATAACTAATGTGATGGTCCACGTGATGATTATGGCCAATTGTGCAAACTGCAAAGCTATTTGCACACGCAAGTCACACAATGTATTGTGTACTCAAATGAAAATGGTCTCATCAATTTTTTTTTTGGTTAGAGTTTATCATAAATTTGGTCATATAGCTATTTGGGCCTGAGACACTAAGGTTCACCCAAGTGATGTGGAACTCTCTTCCGCATAGCTATTTGGGCCTCAAGCACTAAAGTTTTTATTTCCAAAAGAGCTCTTGTGCCTTGAAGGTTATATGCAAAGTGAGTTGGCTCCATTCCATAGGGGTATTTGCACATGCAAATCATACAATGTATTTTGTACTCAAATGAAAATGGTCTCATCAATTTCTTTTCTTTTTTGGTTGAAGTTATCATCAATCTGGTCATATAGCTATTTGGGCCTGAAACACTAAGGTTCTCCCAAAAGATGTGAAACTCTCTTCCACATAGTTGTTTGGGCCTCAATCACTAAAGTTTTTATTTCCAAAAGAGCTCTTGTGCCTTGAAGGTTATATGCTGAGTGAGTTGGCTCCATTCCATAGGGGCTTAACATATACCCTGATCCACTACACCTGGCTCTAATATCAATTAAGGTTCCCAACTCCAAAAGAGGTCTTGTGAGGTAAGGATAGCGTTGAAGGTTATATGTAGAGTGGGTTAGCTTCTCCTAAATGATGTGGGACTCCCATCTGTAGGGGCTTAACATACACCCGAATCGTCATGTCAAGGGAAATTATCCATGTCATTGTGCATTGTAGGACGGCCTATGATGGAGATGCCATACTAGTCCAAGCAACAAATTTCGAAAATATTGCCCAATCAGTCCAAAGTAATTCGGTCAATTTTTGTTAAAAATCGCTGAGGCGATAGTCCAATCATCACAATCCATAGATCGATTTTATGATAAATGGATGATTATTTAATTAATTGCTTGGCTGAAGTATAGATCGAATGTTTGACAACTGTAATCAGCCACATTTTCTTAAAGGAAAAACATAGCGAGATTTTGCGGTGTTTAATTAATGCAATGTAATTGGGCATCGATTGTGTGACAATCAAAATCCCATCAGTCTCTCATCCCATCCACCATAGCGCGTGGGTCCTTATAATAATGTTAAGTAATAATTTAATACAATTAACTGAAATGCCAACAACCTCACAGGATGAATGATGAAAAAGTATGAACCAACTAACGGACATTAAATTTTGGAGTTCCATCGTGTTGAAAATGCATTCATGGGGTTGTTAACACCTAATTTGTGTTTTCAAGTACATAAAAAAAAAAAAAATTAAAACCTTTTAAAATAAACTAATTATTTAAAAAAAAAAAACTAATTATTCATGGGGAAACGGCAGCACTGCCTTGGCCAAGCCGAGCCTGGTGCTTGGCCAATGTCCAATTGGCGATGTCTCTACGGCTACCACGATGGTCGTCACTCAAGTGCCAAAACAAAAGAGAGCCGCGCCCTCCGCGGGCCACTACAAGGGTGACCACGGGTCTTGTGGCATTAGCTATGTTGTAGGTCAAGCGGCGCTTATGGGTTGACGCCCAGACAACTCGGCTTTCGCTCGAAGCAGCAAAACGAGATCTTGTCTTGTGGCATTAGCTATGTTGCAGGTCAAGCGGCGCTTATGGGTTGACGCCCAGACAACTTGGCTTTCGCTCGAAGCAGCAAAACGAAACTAGATCTCATTTGGGCATTTTATCGAACATGTGGGGTAGATCGATTTTATGATAAATGGATGATTATTTAATTAATTGCTTGGCTGAAGCATAGATCGAATATTTGACAACTGTAATCAGCCACATTTTCTTCAAGGAAAAACATAGCGAGATTTTGCGGTGTTTAATTAATGCAATGTAATTGGGCGTCGATTGTGTGCCAATCAAAATCCCATCAGTCTCTCATCCCATCCACCATCGCGCGTGGGTCCTTATAATAATGCTAAGTAATAATTTAATACAATTAACTGAAATGCCAACTACCTCACAGGATGAATGATGAAAAAGTATGAACCAACTAATCGACATTAAATTTTGGAGTTCCATCGTGTTGAAAATGCATTCATGGGGTTGTTAACACCTAATTTGTGTTTTCAAGTACATAAAAAAAAAAAAATTAAAAATTTTTAAAAAATAAACTAATTATTAAAAAAAAACTAATTATTCATGGGGAAACGGCGGCACCGCCTTGGCCAAGCCAAGCCTGGTGCTTGGCCAATGTCCAACTGGCGACGTCTCTACGGCTACCACAATGGTCGTCGCTCAAGTGCCAAAACAAAAGAGAGCTGCGCCCTCCGCGGGCCACCACAATGGTGACCACGGGTCTTGTGGCATTAGCTATGTTGTAGGTCAAGCGGCGCTTATGGGTTGACGCCTAGACAACTCGGCTTTCGCTCGAAGCAGCAAAACAAGATCTTGTCTTGTGGCATTAGCTATGTTGCAGGTCAAGCGGCGCTTATGGTTTGACGCCCAGACAACTCGGCTTTCGCTCGAATCAGCAAAACCAAACTAGATCTCGTTTGGGCATTTTATCGAACATGTGGGGTAGATCGATTTTATGATAAATGGATGATTATTTAATTAATTGCTTGGCTGAAGCATAGATCGAATATTTGACAACTGTAATCAGCCACATTTTCTTCAAGGAAAAACATAGCGAGATTTTGCGGTGTTTAATTAATGCAATGTAATTGGGCGTCGATTGTGTGCCAATCTCTCATCCCATCAGTCTCTCATCCCATCCACCATCGCGCGTGGGTCCTTATAATAATGCTAAGTAATAGTTTAATACAATTAACTGAAATACCAACTACCTCACAGGATGAATGATGAAAAAGTATGAACCAACTAATCGACATTAAATTTTGGAGTTCCATCGTGTTGAAAATGCATTCATGGGGTTGTTAACACCTAATTTGTGTTTTCAAGTACATAAAAGAAAAAAAAATTAAAACTTTTTAAAAAATAAACTAATTATTTAAAAAAAACTAATTATTCATGGGGAAACGGCGGCACCGCCTTGGCCAAGCCGAGCACGGTGCTTGGCCAATGTCCAACTGGCGACGTCTCTACGGCTACCACGATGGTCATCGCTCAAGTGCCAAAACAAAAAGAGAGCTGCGCCCTCCGCGGGCCACCACAATGGTGACCACGGGTCTTGTGGCATTAGCTATGTTGCAGGTCAAGCGGTGCTTATGGGTTGACGCCTAGACAACTCGGCTTTCGCTCGAAGTAGCAAAACAAGATCTTGTCTTGTGGCATTAGCTATGTTGCAGGTCAAGCGGCGCTTATGGTTTGACGCCCAGACAACTCAGCTTTCGCTCGAAGCAGCAAAACAAAACTAGATCTCGTTTGGGCATTTTATCGAACATGTGGGGTAGATCGATTTTATGATAAATGGATGATTATTTAATTAATTGCTTGGCTGAAGCATAGATCGAATATTTGACAACTGTAATCAGCCACATTTTCTTCAAGGAAAAACATAGCGAGATTTTGTGGTGTTTAATTAATGCAATGTAATTGGGCATCGATTGTGTGTCCATCAAAATCCCGTCAGTCTCTCATCCCATCCACCATAGCGCGTGGGTCCTTATAATAATGCTAAGTAATAATTTAATACAATTAACTGAAATGCCAACTACCTCACAGGATGAATGATGAAAAAGTATGAACCAACTAATCGACATTAAATTTTGGAGTTCCATCGTGTTGAAAATGCATTCATGGGGTTGTTAACACCTAATTTGTGTTTTCAAGTACATAAAAGAAAAAAAAATTAAAAATTTTTAAAAAATAAACTAATTATTAAAAAAAAAATGTGGAAGGGGCCTAGTCAGGCCGGATCCGGCCTTGGCCCGGCCTACCTTTTTCTTTCCTTCCCTGCGCGGCTCGGCCCGAGCTTCTCCCTTCTCCAGTGATCTTCGCGCGCAAGACCTAGGGAAGAAGAAAAGTAAAAGTAGAGAAGCAGGCGCAGAAAGAAAAGGAGGGAGGCAGGCAAAGCAGGAGGGAAGGTGAGGGGACGTGTGAGGGAGAAAAAGAAAGGAAAAAAGCAAGAGAACATAGTCTTCTTCTTCGCTGCCTTTCGCCTTGTGGTCGTCGGAGCCCTCCTCCGTCAGGCACCGCCACTCTAAGCCCCCTCGCTAGAGCAACCACCAATTGCCCACTCGAGTGCCGCCACTGTTGCCGTGCTCCCCTCTGCCCAAACCTGCAACGCCAACAGCCCGAGCCGATCACCGAGCCCCCTCGTAGCGTGACCTGCAACTCTCGCCGTCGCTGTTGCTGACCACCGCCACTCCCAGCCTCCTTGTGTGCCACTGCCGCTCCTGCAACCAGCTCCATTGCTGACGTCGCAACGACCACCAGTAGCTCGAAGCCGTGATGCCACTGTAGCACCTACAGCCATGACTACCACCATGCCAACAGCCCGATCCCTCTGCCATCGTCGCAGCACCAGTCCAGCCCCGTTGCAGCACTTGCCCAGCGCCGCCGGCCACCCAACATATGTCCACCACTGTGCTGCTCCCCTGACATCGCGACCCTACCGTTCTTGCACCCAAAGTTCAACGCACGCCACGGCCATCTCCACTGTCACCTGCCACCGTATCCATGGGTCTCGCAGCACCAACGCTACCCGCTATGGTCGTGTTGTGATGAGCTCGGCCCTCCTCAGCCACCGATAACACCTTCGGTCCGCGCTACCTCTAGTAGCTGCCCGTCTCATCTCCAATGTCGCCCGCCGCCGTGTTATGCCGGTTGGTGTAGCTCACCACATGTAGCCGGCTATCGCCACCCATCGCGTCACCGCTGCCGAGTAGCCAACGTCCCTACCATCCCCCTTGGTGCCGCAAAAAGCCCTAAAGAAGAAGGTTGCGTAATCGGGTCCTGGCTGGGTCGGGCAAAAGCCCCGTCGGGTAGGTTTTTGACCAGGAATCGGGTTGGGTGTGGGCTTTTGGGCTCAAGACGGGTGGGCTTGTTTTGGCTACGGGCTTGTGTGTGTGGACTGCCTTTTGTAGGGGATTGGGCCCACTGGTTGGGCCCAATCCGAAACAAGGAAAGGCCCGACCAAGGTTGGTCGGGCCTAGTCGTTCGGGCGGGCTAACTGGCCCACCCCCAAATGAGTCAAACCTGGGCGGGTCGGACCGACCCGCCCCGATCAGTCAAACTCGGGTCCGGTCATATTTTATTATGTTTAATTGCACGTGCTTAATTTTATTGCAATTAGGATCTTGGTAGTTATAATTATTATTTTAATGATTACGTACTTGCATAATCACCTCACATGTTAGTGAATAGGTATAAAATCAATACAAACTTCCTGACAAAAATATTTTCTTTTAAAATGAACAAGATTAGATACCGAAAGAACACTAATTGGTCAATTAGTGTAATCAAGTCCCCGACCTTAGATTCTCTGGTTGTATAGGAAGCGAGGCATACTCCCATGCCTCGCTTGGTTTCTAGCCAACCCCAATAGGCTAATGGTGACTCCTTATTGCAAAATTCTTGAAAACACCCCAATGTCACGCAGGGTATGAGCTTGGAAGAGCCCGCGTCTAATCATGAGCTTTAAGTCCGTCTTTCAGGCAATGCCCCTAAACCTGTTCCCTCCCCTGAGGGGTAGGTCGCAGCAAGGGTCATTTACCCTAATAGGAAGAGGCCTTTGTAATTATGGACAAAGCCTATAAAAAGTTAGGAATAAAATGCTTTTTTTGTTGACTCACACGCATAGAGACACGACAACCCGCGCCCCTTTTCCAATGGGACAAATTTTCCTCATGAAAATTGCCTCGCGGAACAAATGGTGGACACGGGCGGGGTCAGCCTTAGTCCCGTTCAATTAATCCCCCAGCCTGTTTATGATAAAACCACATGTTGCTATATATTAATTACAAGTAATCTATTAAAGTACAGATTGTTATATTATACAGCCCATTATAATTTATTATCCACTTAATTCATAACTAAAGTAAAATAAACAATACATGCTATAAAGCAAAGAATACAAACAAATTAATATAAATAAGTAGGTCCCCTAACATGAGATTGTGATAATATTCCATAATTACAAAATATGAATAAATTTAAAGTAGCAAATTACATCATTGTTATGGAAAAGTCTCACAATTATTTAATTCTCTTAACTTATATTATGTAATTTGTTGAACTTTTTTCCCATGAGGGTTGCAAGGTTCAAACGAGTAAGGGCACGCCGCAAGTGAGTGAGGAGGAAGGTGAGTTGAGAGAGAGGGGGGAATTATCAACAAAATCTTGAACCTATTGTAATTTTTCCAATGGGAAAAAGTCACAAAAAACCCCAAATTTTACTAACAGTGACACATTTACCATAATTTTTTTGTGACATCAAAAACCTCGAACTTATACTCATGTAACACATTTATCCTTTTTTTTTTTTCTGTGGCACCAAAAAACCTGAACTTATATTTTTGTAATACCAAAAATCTTAAACTTCTATTTTGTAACACAAAAACCCCAAATTTTTATTCATGTGACACATTTATCCCAAAAATTTGGTGTCATAGAAAAAAGTTTGGGGTTTTTTATATCATAAAATAAAAGTTTAGGGGAAATGTGTCATACTACACAAGTTTGGGGTGAATGTGTCACATGGGTAAAAGTTTGGGGTAAATAAGTCATAATGGCCATAGTTTAGGGTTTTTGGTGGTTTTTACCCTTTTCCAATTCAGTTCTAAACCTTTTTTTATTCAATCATAAATTTTTTACAATTATACAAATTCGATCCATTTGACCAAATTTGGCTTACCAATCTGTCGACGTGGATGCTAGCAGGTGCGGATGGACATTTTTTTTTGATAATATTCTATTTTTTATTTTATTTTTTGATAATATTCTCGTCTTTTTTTTTCTCTCCCTCCTCTTCCCCTTCTCTAGCAATCGGCTAAAGAGAGGGTCGGTTGCCGACTAATGGCAAGCTTGCCTCATCGTCGCTGAGCAAAGGTGAGCTCATCTAGCCATTGATGAGGTGAGGCCCCACTGAATTTGGCAAGGGCTCATGTTGCCAATGGATAGCAAGGCTGATCTCGCCTAGATTCGATGAGACAGGCCCCACCTAGCCACTAGCAAGGGCTTGCCTCGCCAAACATGGCCAAGGTTAGCCTCACCGTCCATTGGCGAGGCGAGCTCACCCTCACCCAACAACGGCCAAGCGAGCTCGCCATTGTCCTGCGATTAGCCTCCTATTTGGTTGGTCACTAGAGAAGGGGAAGAAGGAGAGAGGAGAAAAAGAAAAAAAAAATGAAAAAAATGAAACATTCAAAAATTTAAAAAATAAAAATATATATTATTTAAAAATTATCTGCCGGGGCCGGCCGGCATTCATGTTAGCGCCAACCGGCCAAATTTGGTCGAATAGACTAAATTGACACAATTACAAAAATGTTTAAGACTAAATTGAAAAGAAAAAGATTTAGGACTAAATTGGAAAAAAAATTGCAATAAGTTTAAGAAATTTTTGATAATTTTCCCGAGAAAAAGATGCCAAGATAAAAATTAGGGGCTTTAGGTTTTATGAAATTAGTTTGCATTTTTCACTCGGAACTAGGAGTCAGACCAGAACCAAACCGGTTCTAACATAAACTAAGAATCTAACCGATTTTAAAGACGGTCTAGTCCGGTTTCCTAGTAGAGCGACTCTGTTGTAGAACCTTTCACAGCTAATACCCTCATTACCTCACAGCTCGCTCATGTCACTCAAAGGGACAATTGCTCATGTCACTCAGAGGGACAATGTAACTATGCACTATGCAAGCTTCATATAGCTTGCTTGTAACATGACAAGAAAACCGAGAAAGAGCACCTACACTTTTTATACTGAGAAATGCATAGGCATAAAGAAATCATATAGACTTTGTTCTGCGAAAAAGAGTTTTCTTCACGTTCTTGGCATTATTTTGGATGAAGATGCTAAAAGTGGGTTAGCTAAAAGTTTGGCGGGTATTTCCAAGGCTTGCATGCTGAGCTGGAGAAAAAGGTCAACACTTAAGCAGATCTGTATGGACCTGTGATGTATTCTCCAAGGAGTGTAAGCTTCGGTGCAGTGACTAATCTGCACGCAGTATATTAACCATTCACTTTTACTGCCCTTAAAAGTTGTGCTCATAGTGGTCAGATTAAATCGTCTAAATTTAGAGAGATAAACCGAATTGCCTTATCATGCAACTTGAAAAACAACTTGACCATGCAAGTAGAACTGAGTCAAGTATCTGAGAGAATATTAACGCATTATTCATAAAATCTCTAATTCTTTGTTTCCCTGCTGTGACTATTGACCCAGTTTTGACGATTCATTCGGAAGCTTTGAGAGCCACTGCCGCTAAGAGTGGAGTAGACTTGGAAAGCGTCATCTACTTTGATTCGAGATGGATCTATTTGGTCGACCATCGCAAGAAAACTCAATTTCTTGGAGTTGGCAATGCCTTCAAGCTCAGGTAAGCAATGATGCAGCTAATATAGTAGAATAGTCTGGATGTGCACTAATCAGCATCGTGAACCGCGTGGAAACTATTCTACTCTGTGGACATGGATCAAGTGGTGTAACACACATTTGTCATTATTTTCTGCACCACGTTTAATTGAATTGCCAATGGTATCGGAAGTCAAATAGACTATTAATATATTGTAAAAAATGATGTTCAATCAAATCTTCCCCATGGAGAGTCTCGCACCACGTAGACATGTACCATCCCTACATTTGGGTTGTGTTTGCTTTGCTGATAATAAATAATTTTAAAAATATTTTCCTAAAATAATTACTTGTATTGCTTTGAACAAACACATTTTTTTTTTATCATTTACTAAAACATTTAAACATAAATTACTAGAGATAATAAAATAATTTTTTATTGGCTAATTATCTTGAGCAATGTTGACACCCAAATTTTTGGGCTAAATAAAAAATAAAAATCATAATCACATGGCATATAGTTTAGGAAAATTTTATTTCGTTAAGATTTTTCACATATTTAGGTAATATACACCGGGAGATGCACTTTTGCACAAAAGGAGAATTTTCTTGATGAAATATGCGAAAAATATTTCAGTGATATATTTAGGGGTATCGTGCTCAAGCAAAAAATTATAAACGAAATATACTCCCAAGATACAATATTTGGCTTATAAAAGGGGTCATGTACGGTAAATTGGGGGTTCCTTTTCGGTAGAAAAAGCACAAAAAGCAAAAAGCAAAAAGTGAAGTGAGGTAAGAGAGAGAAAAAGAAAAGAAAAAAAAGGGGGGGCTTCGTCTTCCGCGGCGAAACCCCATCCCTGCCGACGCCGCGCCGGCGCCGGAATCTGAGCCACCCACCAGTCCGCCCGAAGCCCGCGACGCCGCCCCTCGTCCGAGCCGCCCTCCTCTGTGCCGTCGCAACCGCCAGTCTTCGTCCGCGAGCCTCGACGACCCGCGTCGCCCCGACGCAGAGCACCGCTGTGCGTCGCCCGCCCCCGATCCGCTCGTGGAGCCACCGTCGCGGCGGTTCCGTGGTCCAGACGTCGGGATCTCTCAGCCTGCAGGTCCGAAGCTCCGGTGCTCCTGTCCCGACACCGCCGTGCCGCCTCGATTGTCGATCGACGGAACCCGTCCCACCGGCCCGCGAGCCTCCTTCTGCCTCTTCCCAGTGTCGGCCGTCGCTGTACCTCCTCCCGGAGCCTGACTTGAGCCGGATCTCAGCCCCTCCGCTCCGACGATGCCGCTGTCTTGTCTGTGCTTGCAGATCTCCGCCGGTGCTGCTCCGGTCAGCGATTTGCCGGCGATCCGACGCCTCTGCCCGAGCCCGAGCCGAGGCGCTCCGCTCCTTGCGTCAGCCTGAGCGAGGCCGTCTCCTCGTCCCTGCCGCGACGCCGCGACGCCGCGACGCCGATCCCCGAAGCCCCTGTTGCTGTGCTGCCGTCGCGCCGTTCCCGGTGCCCTCTCCAGAACCCTAGCCGGCGATCTCCCCTCGCCGGACCGGCCACCAGCTTTATTTTTCTTTTTTTCTTTTTAGAAAAAAAAAAAAAAGAAAAGAAAAAGAGAAAAGCAAAAGGAAATTTAGGTATTTTCTTTATCTTATTTTTGTTTTATCGTTTTTGCTATTTTATTTTATCTTTTTAGTGTAATTATTCCTTTAATGTGAAATTGAAATTCCATGATATGAAATTGCCTTTGAAATTAGTGATTGTCGGTTCGATTTTCGCGCTCGAAATCCACTCGTAATTACTTAAAAAAAAATTCGCAATCTAATCTCCCGCCCGAGATCCGATTCGTGATTTATGTAAAATTGGCTAACCCGATCTCACGCGAGATATGGTTAAATCGGTCGGTCAATATCAATATTGCTTGATTTGATGTGGTGTTACTTAGGTTAGTTTTCTTTTAAAAAAATAAAAAATAAAATAAATGTAGTTTTAGGGTTTGCATGCTCATAATAGGAATTTTATTTCGAATTTTTAAAAATAGAAAAAAATCAATCAAATCAATTAATTTAGGTTGCTAGTTTTTTTAACTTGGATTGCATGTTTAATTATTTGGCAATTATTAATTTCGAAATTAAAAAAAAAAAAAAGGGAAAAAAGGAAAAACACAAAAAAAGTCATTATGCATATGTCATGTAAAATTAGGGCATCTTTTGCACGTCATTGCATATTAGGGTAAAATTGCATTTAATTTAATTTTAAATAATATTTTTCTTAATTTGTTATAGGTTTAGGTATTTTATTAAATAGATTGCATTTTAGGATTATTTAGGTTAAGATAATATTTTAGTTTAAATTAGGATTTGGCTCAACCTAATTCCTAATATAAATTAAATAGGATCTTAATCTAATTAGTTAATTTTCATATTTTACCAAATTTCGAATTTCATAAAAAATACAAAAAGTGCCATAGGTTGAATTAGTTTTATTTTCTATGATAGACTGCATTCTTTTAGGAAAAGAAAGAAAAAAAGAAAAATGTCATATGCCCGTCATTATGATTAGATTCATTGAAATGCATGTCATGTGATAGTTGTTACTAGGTCCATCCAATTAGAAATTACATGTCATTAGAGTTAGGTCACTTAGTTAATATTGCATCGCATATTACATAATTTGCATTAAATAAGTGAAAACAAAAAAGAGAAATTGCGTGTTAATTAAAAATCATATTTAGAGTCATTGATGTGGATTTTAATTTAACATTGCAGATACTTTCGTTACTTTGAGGTAAGTTTTGCAATCTATTCATTGTTTTCTTAGATGTTAAATTGATGGATTGTATTTCGTATGATCACCCTCACATGTTAGGGAATTAAAATCAATTCAAGTTGCGCCAAACATTTTTTTTTTAAAAATAAAGAGAAAAAGTACAGAAAAGGCGTTAGAGAAATCTAACGTAATCAAGTCCCCGAACTCATAGATCTCTGGTTCGTAGGAGTAAAAGTAGAACTCCCGTTACTTTACTTGGGTTTCTAATCGACCCACAAAAAATAAATTAGTGGCGACTCCTAATTGAAAATCAATTGCATGTTAAAAATTTAAACTTAAGTTGCGAATTGGTATGAGCTTTGAGAGCCCGAAGTTAAGTCTAGGCTAAACAATCAATTAGCCAAACTCTAGGTGATTCATACCTCGAAAAATTGGTCGCGACAAGCAATATAAAAAATTACTTTTAGGAAAATGTTTTCTAAATAATTTTTTTTTCACAAAATAAACGGAGCCTTAATAGTTTCAACTTTTCGAATAGTAGGATCTCTAACATGGTAGAAATAGTCTTTAAACATATCAAAAATGATCTCCAATCAATTATTTCCATGCCACCTATACATGGTGCTTCAGCAGATCATATATACAAATATTGGAATAATTGTGCAAACTTTTTAAATCTATTCTATAATATGAATTCGATCTTAAAATTTTTAATTAGATCAATAAATTCTAAATCTTTTGACTATTTATTAATGTAGTACTAGCTCAGCCAATTTTACTCAAAAATTATTAACATTGACAAATTTTGGAATTTTTAAAAAGTTTTCCAAGTGTTTTCTTTTGATGGTGATGCATATGGTCATGATGTATTCGATAGCTCTAGTTGGCACTATAAAAGCTATGTATGTGTATAATCCTTTAACAATTCATTCATCAAGTTGCATTTAGTCGTTTGTATTTCTAGTTAGGATAAGGCTAAATAAGATATGACATGAAATATAAGGATTATCTACTATTTGGTGAATCGCAATTATAAAGCAAGATATTTTAATACCTATTATTTCATTATTTGGTATGAACGATATATCAGTGTAAATAAATCTAAAAATATGTAACAGAGATTGTAAGAATTTCTCATGACACTCTTGCTTACTTCATTGTTATCTTATTTTCTATATTCTTCCCTCTCTTTTTTATTTCTTTCCATGTGTTTTAATTTTTTTTCCCTTCCAACATTCTTTAATAAAATATTATCAAATAGTGAACTATACTAGTAAACCAAAAATATGCAGTAAACATAAATACTGAATATATATTGAATATTTATTATAGGATAAAAAGAAATTTGAATATGGAAATAAAATAGAAAACTATTGCTTTTGTGTTATTTGGAATGTTCATTTTCTATATTAGAATCTAGATATTATTTCAATTTTATTAATTTATGAAGTTTTTATTTAAAAAAATAGCATTTTACAATAAACATTAAAAATTCAATTTACCTTTATCTCATCTCTGCATAGAATTAATTTATCCAGACTAGTTCCCTCTTATATCTAACTTTGTTTTGTTTTGAATAGGAGCCACATATAGGATAGACATCCTATCCTAAATTTGGTCTTGATTAGAAATTAGTTAATCTTTGGATAGCAAAATGATAGAACCATCTTTGTCATTGTTGACAAATTTATTAAGTTTTAAATGTTTATGAACTTGCCATAAAACACAGGCAATCACGACGGGGCACGTCACATCAAGAAACCATAGAAGCCCCCACGAAAGCACTAATAGCAAATGGCAGCTATGGTCGAAAGGACACCACGCCGATGGACATGTTGATTGATTTGACTCGAGTGTACCCGGGCAATAAATCTTATTACTGTTCGTTTATTGTCGTTCTGCTTAAAACAAAAGGAGAAGACTGCATTGGGTTTAACCATGCTCCTTCTGGATTTGAATTGCTTGAGACCGTTTCGTCTGCAAGGCTATAGTCTATTCTGTTACTAATTTTTTTGAGGAAAGATAGTCACAACCCTTTTGGCGCGATGGGTTCTGTATTTTCTCCTCCTCGGTCCGTATGGTTGTAAGTTATAGTCTCACAGATGCTCTGATGCCTAGACTTTATGCTCAGTCAAGTTTATCCATAAAGCAAAAAGAACTATTGCGTGATAGAGAAGCTGTCATTGTGTTAGGTTTCGACCTTTTGGAGATCCTCTCGAAGATAACTTACCAAAGTTTTGCTGCATGCTTTCAACGAGTAATATCATAGTTAAAATAATTGATTACTCAACACAAAATGTGTATCAATGTTTAGTGTATATCTTGAAGGAGTTTGAACATCTTCATAAGTAGTCGATTAGGATTGCCATCGTTATACGGTCAGGTTGAAAGATCATGGGTAAGGTAGACGTGGAGGTGTAAATAACAATTCCTGGATGTAGTTGCCATGCATCACAAGGTAGTCCATATGAGACTACAGGTAGGGTTGTCAATTCTTTATATTTTTGAGTCCTCTGCTTGGGTATGTTTGTGATATTACAAAATGTTGTTTATAAAATGCTTTTCATCGAAAAATAATGAAATATGTTAATTTGTGTCAGTTTCGAGTTAAGTCGTGCTAAGTCGTGTTGTATTAAGATTTCTTGAGAAATTCATGTCCTATTTGTATCATGATCTTACATTGTGTCAGGAATAGCCTCCTTTGTCTACAATTATTGTTGTCAGCAATAATGTGTATTGCGGTGCAAAGGATGAAGGTGGAGACTCGTGTTGAGATAAATTGAGCAAAAGGATGCTTCATTTAAAGGCGTCACAAATCTAAGAAAGGAGGCTCGCAAGTGGGGGGAAATATATTGAGGTGCATGTGTGTTATGGACAGAGAATCCACATCAAAGTAGAAATTTAAATTTGTTAATGAGTCCGTTTGGGCTTTCACTAATAAATCTCCTGAGGATGAGGTGATGACTATGAATTGATCCAGAGATCACTAAGTGACCTATGATCACACTTGTGGCCAAAGAAAGGAAATATGATTACAAAGTAAACGAGTTCACCATTAGAGGGAAAGTTCAAGGTAATGCTGGGATTTTCTTTCAATGCCATACTGGGCTCATGCACGAAGTTTACTTTTTAGTTCTGACCTGTCGAATAAACAATGAAACATATGTAAAAAAAATTGTGTCTTTTTGCATGATTACTTTATATCTAGCATCATCAATATCGATTCCTCAGATAAAAGTTGGCACTATACATTACACATTGTGCAACCAAAAAAATTCTTGAAATTAGTTAGTAAGATTGGAATCCTTATGAACTGATAAGTGTAGTTCAGGGCGTGCTTTAGTTTTTACCTATACAAATGTTTTATAGAAATAGGATGACCAAAGGTTTATTGATCAGAATTACACTTCATGAGTGTTTTCATTATAACTATTGTTTTACTGGCAGAGGTTTCGGCAAGCTCTCTTAGGGCTCAATACTTTGTACTTCACACATTTAACGAAAAATAATCTTAGAAAGTGTTTAGACATATGGCATGGCCTGTATTGTTCAATTAAGATCTACTTATTTAGCAATTGTCGCATTTCCCAGATGAAGTTTTAATTATAACAGTCTATTTTGTATGGATAAGAAATTCATGATATTTTCTATTCATAGTTGGCCACGTGTGTAGTTTCTCTTTTAATGAGATTTTCAAGAATGATGTTGACATATCAATGATTTAGGCAATTGAATAGCAATGATCTCATAAGAGTTACATCAAACATCACATCATATTGACTTTTGCAGTCGAAAAATTGCATTGACTGCTAGATGATCGTGGGTATAAATAATCCACCGGAAGATGGATCATTTGCCTCAGAAAGTACCACATCCAAATTCTCTCTCTATTTCCAAGCTCGTTGGATCGAAAATTCATTTGCGATGGAGTTAGATATAGTCCGATTTCTAGAAAACAAGACCATACTAGTTACTGGCGCCACCGGTTTCCTAGCCAAGAGTACTCTCTCTCTCTCTCTCTCTCTCTCTCTCTCTCTCTCTATACACAGTATATTTATGTATATAAATCAGTCCAGTATACTCCTGGGCGAAGGCTTCCTTTGGGGACAGAAAAAAGAAATGGGATGCATGCGTAACGCATGCACACACACACGTCTGCGGGGTTTATAAGCATATTTTGTTATAATGTATATTTCTCTTGTTATTACGATCTATTTTCTCAAGAATAATTTATTTGAGATGCACATAAATATTAAAAGTCGTCTTGTTCTCAATTGACATGTTCTTGTTTGTATTTATTGTTTTGACATAGTTTTTGTGGAGAAGATACTCCGAATTCAACCAAATGTGAAGAAAATGTTCCTCCTTATTAGAGCTACGGATAAACAATCAGCTATACGTCGGTTACATGAAGAGGTAATAGGTTTCCAGATAAACCCTAAATTGGGATTGGCATGATAAAGTCGGCTCTTGTTTTATATTCATCATAGCATTTGATTGATTGAGCTGTTACTATTATCTCCCTAGATAGTGATAGAATGGGAAAAGTATCAAAAAAGTCATAAATCTATTACATATATTTTTTTTTGGTGACTGAGGTCCGCCGGAGCATGCCATTATTGGCTTACGCCAATTCGGGGTCTAAATCTATTACATTAGTACCAATTTAGTCCTAAATCTTTTGATTAGACTAATTTAGTCCTAGACATTTTCGCATTAGTATCAATTCATTCATCTAGCCAATTTAGGTTAGAAACTACTGACATAAACTCTAGCAGTTTTACGTGGCACAATCAGCATTAACGTGGAAATTTTTTTTTAATTTTATAATTTTTGTAGAATTTTTTAGTATATATTTTTCTTTTTTTTCTCTTTCTTTTTTCATTTTCTTTACCCTCTTGGCCACTGAGGGCCTTTGCACCCTCATTGACCCCAGGCGAGGGAGCCGCACCCCTCACTTCCCATGGGTGAAGGCCATGATGCCTAACCCAGACCAAGTGAGAGAATCATGACCCTTGCTTGGATCTAGGCAAGGGCCCCATGTCCTCGTCAAATGCCCTCGCCCGCCATGATCGAGGGCCTCCACTCCCTCGCTTGTGGCTGACAAGGGTGTAGAGGCACTCATTGGCCAACAGGTGACCCTCGTTTGGATCTAGGCGAGCCAACAACCTCACCTATGGCCGGTGAGGTTGTGTTATGTAGGATCGGTATCCACGTCAGCAATTTTTTTATTTAAATTGGCCCAATTGACTAAATTGATATCAATGTGAAAGGATTTAAGATTAAATTGGTTCATTTGAAAAGTTTATGACTAAATTAGTACTAATATAATAGGTTTTGGACTTTTTTGATACTTTTCCCATGACAAAATGGTTCTTACCATTCTTTAACATATACGATGAGAAGTTACTTTTGGAACCTCATGTGGGTTTCCTTATGTTTTAATGCATATAGAATGGATTTCTATGGTAAACTTTCAAGTATGTTTATGGAGTTAAAAAACGGAATATATCGGGTACACATTCTGTGTTTTTTTTCCCTATAACAGGGCGAAGAATAAAAATGTTCTCATTCTTTTTGGCTTGAATAAAAATAAACCCCGAGATGTTATTCGTTAAATCTCACTGATACTTCTTTTACCCAGAGATGCGTATTATATCCTGAGACACAACTACATGGTCTTACTACCTTTTGAATTTTATAAAGAGTATTTTGCACATTATACATATGTTCTAGATGAGGTCTTATATATTAAGCACATCGCGAACAGCTCCTACAGAAGAAGTTATTCCATGTTTTGAGGGAAAAATGGGCAGAGAATTTCAATTCAATTGTGGAGAAATTGACTCCAGTTCCTGGTGACGTTTCGTGCGAGAACTTGGGAGTACATAATTTTGATTTGAGGTCGGAGATGTGGAGAGAAATAGACATAATCGTTAATTCCGCCGCAACTACAAAATTCGACGAAAGGTACATAGTGATAATTTTGCCCTTCCCGCTCAATTTATAATAATTCAAATGGTTCGTTTCTTTTTCTTCATGCTATGTTGTGTTTACTGCCATTTTTTTCCCGCAGATATGACATTGCACTAGCTGTCAATTCATTTGGAGCGAAGCATGTTGCTGAATTTGCTGTAAGATGTGCCAACATAAAGATGCTACTCCACATATCAACTGGTTTGTGATTGTCGATTGGGGTCCTTCTTGATACTGCAACTCAGCTCTCTACGCACGTCATTGAGAACACCAAATCGAATTATCATCATCATCAGCATCATTATCATTTTGCTTTAGTGTACATCACATTAAAGAAAATTCCATTAATGAAGCTCGATGGATAAAAATTACATACAATCGCCAATGGGAGGAAACACTTGATCGATATTTCTGGTTGTCGTCAATTATAGTCCATGTTTATCCAGGAAAGCGGGATATGTAGAACCGAAACATCATGATTCGTTATCTTTCTTCCGGTTTTGTTTTTATACACTGACGGTGCAAAAGAAACCCTTATACATGATAAGCTCAAATGCTTACACGTATTCCCTTTTCATATTTTAGCAACTAAGTTTATTCCATTAGCAGGTAAGAGATTTTTTTTTTCTTTTTTTTCCCAAAAGTACTTTACATTGACAGTGTATCTTATAGAATCGTTTATTTTCAGCATATGTATGTGGCAATATGACCGGAATTATACGAGAAAAGACATTTAACATGGGTGAGACGCTCAACGGATCAGGAGTATTGGACATGAATGAAGAGAAGCTCCTGGTTGAAGAATTAATGATCGAACTTCGAGAAAAGAATGCTTCGGAAAGAGAAATCACCACTGCTTTAAAGAATTTGGGCCTGCAAAGGTTTGCCTGTTATTAATTGATTGCAATCAATGGAATTGATGATGAAGTTAATTGGAAATAACGTCTTTAATAGTGGGTGTCAAACTTTGAGCTACAAGTTAGACTACCACTTGGTTTGATAACCATGCTCTACAAATAGGCAGAGTAAAAATTTGAGAGAAACATACTTAGAGTAGGATAGATACGAAGAAGAAGAAGAAGAAGAAATAATGTCTGTCACCTCAAACTTGGCTTACCCAATGTTGATCTCTAAAGTTGATTGTATCATATTGATACCCTTTTCATGAAAGTTTGGGCTGTCGAAAAATGTTTTTGATTGTACTTTAAGTGAATTTTAACAAGTAAACTCTTGGTGAGGTACTTTATCCAAGGATGTGATGATAGTAGCAACAATCAAAACATGAGTTAAGTAGTTAAAAAATATGATTGATCAATCAATCCAATCATATACTTAGATAATAGTATATAGACCAGTATCCATGATTTCGATACAATTAATTCGCAGGGCAAGGCTCCATGGTTGGCCAAACACGTACACATTGACGAAGGCGGTGGGGGAAATGATATTGTGGCATCATTGCAACCAGAAGACACCACTTGCTTTTATAAGACCCACAGTCATAACAAGCACTTATAGAGAACCTTTTGCCGGTTGGATTGAGGATTCTTCTTTCAGGTTATCCTTTAAAATCTCTCTCTCACATAAGGAGATCCGACAATCGAGCTGTGGAATGAAAGCGAAGTTTAATATTTAAGAATATTGCAAATCAAACTTGTATTTGTAGCAATAACTTCCAAGTATAATAATTCACTCATAGTTGGTATAATTTTCTCAGTATCACTCACTTTAGATCTCTAGTATTACTCGTGACATCGTGTCTTGAAAGTGATATCATTGTCATCCCTGAATTGTTAGATGTTGGATGCAACTTAGTAACTAAAGTGAATTAAAAAGAAAGTTCATGGATAATGCATCGAATAAAAGTTAAGAGACTATTCATGATGTTACTTATTGTCTCTTTGCAAAATGCAGCTATTAATTGACAAGAAAACCAAGAAACCGTACCTCTATTTTGTTATTCCAATTGCTAGTTAGCAATACATGGTCATCGAGAAATTGTGGGACAAGAACATCACAAATAGCGTAACTTTCTTACATGCTCACTTTGTGTTATAATTTTTTAATCGATCACTTGAATTGCATAACTCATTTATGATTACTTGAGTGTCATAACTTTTAAAAGATATTCGCTTTGAGTGCTATAAGTTTTTATGTAATGTTGGATTTTCCAATTAGGAAAATTGCCGACGTCGCTCAAGTAAATGTTTTTCAAAATTTATGTCATTCAGGTGATCGATTGAAAACTTATGATATCAAAATGAGCGCTATATTAAAGTTATGAAACCTTTGATGCAATTTTCTCAAGAAATCATATAGTCTTGAACAAGCGCATCAACAAATGGATGCACAATCTTTTAGGAAATCAACTCCATTTTGAGGTTAAGAGGAGAATTTCAAAGATCAACGTCTCATTTAGAGTAATCTTCATCAAAAGAGTAGAGGAAGTTGGTAAGAACGCACGAATGGGCACATCTTTTGCTGCTTAAACTTGGGTTTTATTTGATCAATTGTAAAGTAAGACCTTAGTCCTTGACAAGTAACCGCGGTACGTACCTTGTTAATCAAGTATTTTGTTGCTTAACAAGCAAGGCTTTTTCTCATGTACTTTTTATTTCTTTGGAAACATATGATGATGCAGAACAATCGACAGCATTGCCATCAATTATGGTAGAGGAAGACTGAAATTCTTCCTGGGCAATCCTGATACAATAATCGACACGGTAATAGCCAGGCATCAACCGCCATCAAAATGCCAGGATTATAAGCATCCCAAATGTTGCGTTAGCTATATATAATTGATTGTGTACTCCTTTTATGAATTGGTATGTGAAAATTAATTGGAAAATATTGATAGTTATTGATACCAACCACCACTATATTGTGCAAATTGCATATACATACACACATAAAATTGTTCATATATAAATATTTTTGACGAATTTTGACATCAATATGGAATTTCATCTCGTGCAGATACCAGTAGATATGGTGGTAAATGCTATGATCGTGGCCATAGCGGTGCATGCTAATAAGCCTAATTCAAACAAGATTTACCAAGTGGGTTCATCAAGGAAGCATCCTTTGACCTATTCAGATATTACAGACATCGCATGGAGTTACTTCAAGGATAGCCCTTGGATCGACGAGAATGGGGAGCCGGTCCAAGTTCATAAGCTTAGAAATATGGAAAGCATGGACAGCTTCCGCAAGCACTTGGGACGTTACATTCTCTTAACGAAGGTCAGTCCCAAATGGCTTAAAAAGTGAAGATCAAATTGGTCACGGAAAGTTAATGCCATAATTTTAAAACACGTAGAAAATTGAATATTACCCAAATATCTTAAAGTCTTTATCTTATAATAATTTTACATAGTTAAGTCTACATATTTCGTTCTTTAATGATATATAATAATTTTACATAGTTAAGTCTACATATTTCGTTCTTTTATGATATAAGTGACAAATTAATGAACATATCCCCAAAATAATCAGCTGATTAGTTTCAAGCGAGAATATCTTTTACTATGTTCTCAAGATTTACAGCTCTTATTATTTTACTTTCATTAAATGGGAAATAGTTGAAACTTTTCAAAACTTACATTATGTATTATAACAAATATAAAGTTTGAAAATTATCGTGAAAACGTTAATGCATAGATTCTTTGTTGATAAATTGAAAACAGTGGGGTCCTAAGTAGCAAGAGTTACAACATACAAATCAATCGACATGCGTATTCCAAATATATATTTTAAAAAAGGGACAAGCATCTAAAAGTAGTTACTCAATGTTATTTCGATTTCTTATTTTGTATTGTCTTGGATGAAGGTGCTGAAAGTAGCTAGCTCCATGTTTGGCGGGCGTCTCCAAGGCCTGCATGCTGATCTGCACAAAAAGGTCAACGCTGCTGTGCGATTGGCAGAACTCTATGAACCTTATGCATTCTTCAAGGGCATGTAAGCTTCGATGCATTGACCAGTTTGCATGCAGAGTACACTAATCAATCACCTTGTTGCCGTTATAAAAAATTTCCAATGAAGTATATAAATATTAAAACATGCAGTCACCTTTTAGCTTAACCATTTAGAATAAATAGTTATGATCTTATAAAATTTCCAACATCAAGGTAAATGTCTTAAGTCTTTCTAGGTTCATATATACTTTCCCATTTATATATTTTTACACCACAATCTTAACGTAAAAGTCCAATAGAAACGTGTGAGGAGTATTAAAATGGTTTAAATATTACCACACTTCATCTATTAACTTAAATTTTGAAAACAATTGTTGTTATTTACAAAATTTTATAATATCTTACTCTACTTTTTGTTTTTTTGTTTTTTACCCAGCTTTGATGACACAAATACGGAAGCTTTGAGAGCCACAATCTCTGACAATGGAGTAAACTTGGAAAGGGTATTCTACTTTGATCCGAGATGTATCGATTGGGAGGACTATTTCAAGAGAATTCATTTCCCTGGACTGGTCGATGCCTTCAATCGCAAGTGAGCAATGATGCAATTAATATGTTGTTTGGGACATGTAATATTTAACATTATGAAATGCGTGTTCTATTCTATTATGTATGGTAATAACTTACGGTGGTGTAACACACGCATCTGTTGTTATTTCTAATGTCATGGATTGAAGTGCCAATCCTGTTGAAAAAGAAATAAACTTCAAAGTTTAAACATATCGTTAAAGATGTGTCCATATCCAGAAAAGCTTTCGACGAAGAGCGTCGCACCACCTAGACATGGGGTGTTGATTTGGTCTCATGTCTCTATGAATCATTTATCGACACCGTTTTTCTAATTTGACATGCCTTAGAGTCTAGTCTCATGTTCCTCCATCTAGCTTGCAAATGAGACAGAATATTAACTATCTTAGATCATTTAATCTCTTCCAAATGATGATTTATTCTAGCGGCAACTCTATTATGCTATGAAGTGTTTGGAGAAGTAAATTGTTGATGTATCTTGGATTGGAGAAGAATTTTAGACAACTTGTACGGGGTGTGCCCTTTCTCGTTTGTAGCACCTGGATTTTGCAAATCTCAATTCTTATGATCTTCGCAAATACTAGGGTCATGAAATCTATGATATTGATAAGATCAAAACCTTAAAACTACACTAGAATCACCACTAATCTATGTAGAAAACACCTAGGTCAATTGGCCTCCTAAAGCCTCCAATAGTGTCGAGAAAGTCAAGCTACCTAATTGCACATGCAAAGGAAACTCTCAGGCACATAAATTCTGATGACCCATTTAAGCATTCATTACATAGAATTACATACAAATATTATGAGCATTTTAGTTAAGCCTACATGTGACATCATAGATTTTTACTTCTGCTTTCAATTAAATTAATCGAGCTTTTCATCGACATGCCTATTGTAACATTCCAGATTTTCGATAATGTTTTCTACTGAATAAATCGGGCATTTCATTGACGCGCCTATAGGGCTGTTCTCAGAGTTGAACACTCTCGAGATAACTAGACTATCTGGGGAAGCTATTAAGGATTTTAAGGCAAATAGACTTGAGAATTCGATTAGGAATCGGCTCCTCGACTGTGCTTATCTTTAGAGGCCATTACGGCACGATTAAAAATCGATTTGAGATCAGAGATAGGTCTGTTTGACTAAGATGTATGGCCGATCGTGGGTGACTCCACAAAATTGGGAAATTCTCGTTGACCGGCACTAATTTGATTTTTCTGTCGTTTTGGTACCCTGTGTCCGTATTTGAATTCTCGAGATTTTCACGACAATCGAGAGTCACCAATGTGTCGAGTGGGTTCATTGTGGCTCGAAAAAAATCGACCACGGGTCAATTGCCCTAAAAAGTTCTGAAAACTACCCGGTAGCCTAGGTCATGCTAAAAACGCGCCGATTGGAAATTAACCGCCAATTTGAGTCCAATTTTAGAAATTGAAGATTCTGTCACATCACAATAAATTCTAGGACTCACGACTCAGTCTTAGAAGATTTTTCTTACAATTGAGACTTTTTTGGAAAATAAAGTCGGTTTAGGACCGTTTTCGTTCAAACGAAGCCGGGGATTAATTTTGGTTGCAAAATTGGGAAGCAAAATGGATATATGGGTGAGGAAAAATGCTAAGATGATCAATGAGGTATCAATTGATTTTATAGAAGCCATTTGAGGTTGAATTGAAGAGAAATGAGTGGCCAATTGAAGCCAATGGAAGCCAAATTCGTAGCTCCCCCTTTCCTCTAGCCAAATGGACCATTTGAGAGGTTGTATGGGGTCTTTGTGTGGCTCAATCTCAGCCATGGATTGCTAGCTTCTTGGGCAAGCTTGGAGGGGGACAAACCATTGGAAAAACAAGGCTAATGGGGCCCTTGTCTTCCCTCTCTCTTATCTTCTCTTCCTCTCTTCTTCTTGGCCAGCCACACTTCCTCCTCCCCTTCATTTGTGCGACCAGCGGTAGAGGAGGAGGAGATCAGCAACGAGAGCAACCGTTTGGACGCCACTACCACGCCGGATCGCTGCCGCCTCACGCACACCATCCGTGTGCACCGCTTGCCCTCTCCGCCTTCAGCCGCGCCGTCCAGCCATCTGGCCATCCAGCAGGCCTATTTGGAGTTCGTTCTTGGCCGTTTCTTCATCGATAAACCTCCCTCTAGGCCCGGTTTGGCCTATTCTTTCATTCCCGAGCCTCACCGCACCAAGCCAAGCTGATTTCCTTCCATTTGCAGCCAAGATCAGCAACTTTTGTTGTGGGTTTTTCAGCCACTTGTAGGATTGTTTTGAGGTGCTTGTAGGCCTCGGTCCCTAGGCCTGCTTTGGAGTTAAACGTCCCCGCGACGTTCCCGACGTTTCAATCCGAGCGGATTGTTAATCGGATGAGTTTAGCTCACTAATCCTTGCTTAGTTTGCTAATGATGCTTAAGGGTTGATTAGTGTTAGAATAATTTAATTAGTGACTTAATGATGCATATTAGGCGATTGGTTCATGTAATTAGCAAGTAGAGACGTACTCGTACTTATTGAATACATCTCGGCATTTTTCCTGATCCATTCGGCATCCAATTAAGCATTACGGGCCTAAATTGGATTTTTAGTATTTATTTATTAAATTTCGAAATTATTTAATTAATTAATTAATTTCCAAAAATTAGGCAAGGATAGCCGACGACTGGAATTTTATGCTGATTGTCGTGGTGCAGTCCGTTTATTTAATTGAGCTTTATTTTGTGCTAAAATGAATTATTTGTGAAATTGGGATTTATTTCCTAAATTAAATAATTTTGGTTATTAATTGAAAAATAACCGAGCATCGGTTGATAATGCCAAAAATATTTTAGTGGACTACAGAAAATGTGGGAGTTATGGAAAGGAAAATATTATATTTTGGCTAAGGCTAACCGTGTGCCCACGCACGATATTTTATCGGGTATGATAAAAGATAATAAGAAATGTTGTGTAACATGGCTTGGTAATTAATACATCGCTTTGGTGTATAGGTTGCCTTAGAGAATGTATGTGAATTGTTGAGTATATACATCACATGAAAAAGCACGTGGCTCGGTTGTTAATACGTTACCTTGGCGAAAAGTTGCTTTAGAGAATGCACGTGGCTCGATAATTAGTACATTGCCTTGGTGATATAGCATCTTAGAGAATGCACGGGGTTTGGTGATTAAGTACATCACCTTGGTGATATGGCACCTTAGAGAATGCATGTGACTCGGTGATTAAATACATCGCCTTGGTGATATGGCACTTTAGAGAATGCATGTGGCTTGGCGACTAGGTATATTATATTGGAAATTGTATAGTATGGATGGAAATGACCGGGAAATGGTCATAATGACATATAATCGACTAGGTCAATTGATCGAGATATCGATCTGTGATTGCTTAGGTGCCTATTGAACTATGCCAATTTGTAGGTGGAATATGAGGCCAAGGTAAGTCCTTTGACCCGTGTGTGCATAGGCAGCCCGGTTAGCGTATTGGTTTACTAATCGAGTCTTAAGGGGTAGAACTCGTTGAGACGTGGTCTCAATGGTTATTGTATAACCATTTCAGGTCCCTAGCTGGCAGCACCTCCACCTCCTCATCCTCCCATGCATTTTAGTATTCCAGTGGAAGTCACAGAGATAGAGACTCACTTCTCGATACATCCCCACCCTGAAGGACAGGAGTATGTCCTGGTTCAGTCGACTATCTGGGTTGATGTGGGAAAAGATGCCCTGAGGCCCCACAAGTATTGATCATGGTATCGTGAGTATTTTGATGGGCGAAGGGAGAGTCCCATGCAAGAAAATGGCGTGCCTATGTTCCTCCTGGAGGAAGCATTTGGGAAGGGGACAACTGACCATAAGGATGGGTCGGTAGTGGATGCAAAAGACCCGAAGCTCAAGGGCAATCCTGAGTCACCTGTATACTTAGCAGCAGGATCCAACTGGAGGATGCCAAAAGAAGGGAAAATAGTCGAGCAAGAGGAGGGATAGGAGGAGGATCAGGAGTGGGAATGGCTAGAGGTGGAACCTGCAGAAGAGGAACCTGAGGGCGAAGCTGAGGTGAATTTTGAGGAAGAGGAGCTCGAGGATGAAACTGAAGAAGAAGAAGAATCAGAAGAAGAGGATGATCCTAAGGAGGATCCTAAGTATGACCCGGATGAGGACTGAGATCCCATCCTGTTTGCAAGCCTTAGGCTGAGAACTGACGTGTGATAGTTTAGCCTTTAGCGAATAGTATTATATTAAATACTATGTGGTTTGCCTTGTATAAGTGTGGTTATGGTTTTCATATGTGAAATTATGGCCCTACTTTTCTATTCTAATGTTTTATTGTCTGGGGATTATCTTATGCTTCCGTATGCGTATTAAAATAAATGGGTCGGCGATGCGTCCTGGGACGTCGCTATTAATCGACTAGGTGAGGGATGGGCACACATTCGAGGATCGGGGCGTGACACCTATAGTGTTATTCTTAGAGCTGATCACTCATGAGATAACTAGACTATTTGGGGAAGTCATTAAGGAATTTTAATGCAATAGACTTGAGGATTCGACCAGGAATCGATTACTCAACCGTGCTCATCTGCAGAGATCCTTTATGGCATAGTTCAAAATCGATTAGAGATCAGAGATATGTCGTGTGACATTCCAGATTTTCAGTCCTGTTTTCTATTAAATAAATCGGGTATTTCATCGACGCGCCTATAGGGCTCTTCTTAGAGCTGATCACTGTCGAGATAACTAGACTATCTAGAAAAGCCATTAAGGAATTTTAAGGCAATAGACTTGAGAATTCGACCAGGAATCGACTTTTCGACCGTGCTCATTTTTAGAGGCCATTACGGCACAATATAAAATCGATTTGAAATCAGAGATATGTCTGTTCAACTGAGATGTGTGGCTAATCGTGAGTGACACCACTAAATTGAAAAATTCTCATCGACCGACCCTAGACTGATTCTTCTTTCGTTTTGGTACCTTGTGTTCGTATTTGAATCCTCGAGATTTTCACGACAACCAAGAGTTGCCAATGTGTCAAGTGGGTTCATTGTGATTCGAAAAAAAATCGACCACAGGTAATTTGCATTAAAAATTTCTGAAAACTACCCGATAGCTTAGGTCACGCTAAAAACACGCCTAAGTGAAATTAATTGCAAAATTGAGTTCGATTTCAGAAATTGAAGATTCTATCATGTCATAATAAATTTTAGGAACGTCGACTCAGTTTCAAAAGATTTTTCTGAAACCCGAGACTTTTTGGGAAAAAGTCGGCATAGGGCCGTTTTTGTTCAGAAAAAAGCCGAGGATCATTTTTGATCGCAAATTTGGGATGCAAGATGGTTCAAGGGGTGAGGAAAAATATCGATTGGATCAAGGACTCGATAATGGGATTTGTTGAGGCTAAATTGGATTGAATTAAGTACGAACGGGTGTCCAATTGAGGGAAAATAATTGCAAATTCGTAGCTTCCCCCATGCCTAGCCAATTTGGACCACTTCAAAGGTTGTGAGGAGTGTATGTGTGGCTGAATGAGAGCCAAGGAAGGTGTGGGTGGTGTAGGATGGGTCAAGGGGACAATGGCACGGAAGAAAATGGCCATGGTGGCCTACCCCCTTATCCCTTTCCTTCCTCTCCCCCCTTGGCCGTGCAATAGCCCTTCCTTCTCCCTTGGTGTGCTGTTTGAAACCCCAAACACCAAGGATGATTGCCGGAAGCAGCTAGCAAGTCGCTCTCACGCCGCCACCGTTGTTGTTCACCGCCTTGCCGCGCCACCACCCGCACGCGTCCGCCACCCTCACGCCATCGTTTGCCTCTATCCGTGTATCCTGGAGACTGCCCAGCCACCATGAGTGACTGAGGAAGCTCGCTGGAGCCGCCATTCAACCTGCCGAACACCCTAGCTGCCTCCACCGGTCCACCGTTGTCCTCACCAAACCGGCTTCATTTCTTCTGTTTTGCAACCAAGAATAGAGGGGAAAATAGTGGCTCTCCAGCGCTGTTCCAGGCCCATTTTGAGGTGGTCCCAAGCCTTGGTTGCTTGGCCCACCTTGAGGATAGTCAGTCCTTGTCACATTCCCGACGTTTCGCACTGACCCGCTCGTTAATCAAGTGAGTTTTGCTCACTAATCCTCACTTAGTAGGCTAATGATGCTTAGGGGTTGATTAGCTTTAATTAAGTGCAATTAGGTGAATAGATTAGATTAGAGTAATTAAATTAGAGACTTATCAATGCATGTTAGAGAAATGGTTAGTGTAGTTAGCAAGGAAATATGTCATAGTATTTATTGAACGAATCTTGGAAATTTTCGGGTCGTTTTGGCATCCAATTAGGCATTACGGGCCTGAATTGAATTTATTGTATTTATTTAATAATTTTCGTAATTATTTAATTAATTATATATTTTCCGGAAATTAAATTGGGATAGTCGATGACCAGAATTTTATGTCGATTATTGTAGTGTAGTCCGTTTATTTATTTGTGTGCTAAATCGTGCTAAATTGATTTAATTCCGATTTTAGGATTTTATTCCTAAATTGATTAATTTTGGTAATTGATTGGAAAATTATCGGGCGTCGGTCTACAGTGCAAAAAATATGCAATGGGCTGTTGAAACTGGTGGTTTGTTCAAAAGGTGAAATTATGATATTTTGGCTAAGGCTGACCGTGTACCCACATACGGCTATTTTTATCGGGTATGATAAAAATGATGAATTTTTATATGATGAAAATGGTATACTATCTTGGCCTGGGGGCCCTAATTTATCAGCTTTGGGTGAGCAATAGTTATCAGTTTTGGGCGAGCATATAAATAGTATATCATATTATCAGTTTTGGGTAAGCATGTATTATCAGCTTTGGGCGAACATATGTAGTATACTATCATGGCCTGAGGGCCCTAATCAATCAGCTTTGGGCGAGCATATATACAGTATACTATATTATCAGCTTTGGGCGAGCTATACTATCTATTTTCAACTTTGGATGAGCAGTCTTAGATTAAGGTCAAACTTTATAGATAGTATTGAATGTATCGACCAGGGAAAGGTCGGGGTGACATGTAATCGATTAGGTCGATTGATCAATGATTTGATTTGATGCTGTGAATTGGTGTGGTTCCTGTATATTTGATATATATACTGACTTGCAGGAAGGAATTGAGGTCAAGGTAAGTCCTCTAACTTGTGTTGTGCTTAGGCAGCCTCTAGAGTGTATTGGCTTCCTAATTGAGTCTTAGGGGGTAGAACTTGTTGAGACATTGTCTCATTGGTTATTGTATAACCAATTTTAGGTCCTTAGATGGTGTTGGTGAAGGACCATAGGCCCGAAGAATAGAAGGTGAAGCCTGAAGAATTGACAGTCATGTTTGACTAGTTAGTCATAGGACAATCTTCTTTTGATGGAAGTTGATTCCTTTCTTCAGATTTTGTTTTATGAATTGGTGGTTTAAAACTTGACTTAACAATTCGCCTTGTATATATTTGCACTATGATTTTCAATGTATATAAGTGTGGTTGCTTTTAAAGCCTAAAAATTTGGAGTCCTACTTTCCTATCCCATTGTTTTATTGTCTGGGGATTGTTTATATGCTTCCGCATGCGTATTAAAATGAAAGGGTCGGCGATGTGTCCTGGGACGTCGCTATTTAATCGACCAAGGTGAGGGATGGGCGCATGCTAGAGGATTGGGGCGTGACATCCCTGTTTAAGTGGTATCAGAGCAATGGTTAGGGATTGGAGTGATAATGTGCGATTGACCATGGGATATTAGTAGGAAAGACCTTTAAATTCATGTTGGTGCATGTCTGTATTAGTTGATTGATAAAATTTCTCATTGTTTAGGTCATTCTATTTCTAATTTGATGTAGAATTGGAAATAGGCTTTAGTAGATAAAGAAGCCATGAGTGACCAGGAGTCAAGAACTCTTGCCAAGAGGGCTGGTAAGGCCGTGACTCGGGGTAGAGCGCCGACTAGGGTCAGTACCCAAGGAGGCCGCAGTAAAGTACTGGCACATGCCAGTGCCAGTAGTGTAGCACCACTGCCAGTTGGTGCTGGGGTAGTAGCCCCAGGTGATCAGGGAACCATAAGGATTGACCAGGCCTTAGATGCCATGAGAGAGTTAATAGGGCAATAGGCCTGGGATCAAGTTGTCGCATTTACTGCCGCTGTTGTAGCTACCGCTCAAGCTGCCGCTACTGCTGCTGTTGCCGTTGCTGCTGAGGCTGCAGCCGTTGCCGCACCTGTCGCCGCACCTGCTGCCGCGCCTATTGATGTTCCAGCTGAGAACATAGAGGTGTAGAGAGAGAGACCAATACATAAGTTGGTAGAGTAGTTTATAAAGCTGAGTCCGCCAAGATTTTCGGGTACTAGAGACCCCGAGGCCACCTCATTGTGGATACAAGATTTGGAGAAAGCCTTTGCACTTCTGATGTGCACTGAGGCAGAAAAGGTAACTCTGGTAGTATACCAATTGTAGGGCAATGCCAACACCTGGTGGAGAGCCGCCAGAGAGACAATATTTCCTGAAGGGGTGGTCCCACTGTGGGATGCATTCCTCAGAGCGTTCAATGAACAATATTTTTCGAGGAACACAAGACAGCAGAAGATAGATGAATTTTTGCGACTCCGTCAAGGGAGTACGACTGTTGACCAATATGGGGTCAAATTTGCGGAGCTATCTCAATATGCTCCAAGACTGATCGAAGACCCTGAGGAGAAGGCTCGAGGGTTCAAGGATGGCCTTCGACGCGAGTTGAAGCAGCCGTTGGTGCCGTTTGATTTGATTGATTATCAAGAGGTTTATTGTCTAGCACAGCTGCTCGAAAGGAGCCTAAACGAACAAGTCCCCTCGTCTGGATCGAGGTTTATGTCTCATCGAGAAGGAATTCGTCAAGGAAAGAGGCCCATGCCTAGAGGTAGATTCCAGGTTCCGCCCAGCAAGAAAGGTGGAGTTGGAAAGTCTGGGCCGAGTCAGAATGGCCTGTGTCGCTTCTGTGGAAGGCAACATGGTTCAGCTCCGTGTCCCCGTAGACCGGGCGTTTGTTTTAGATGTGGCCAACAGGGCCACATGATCAGAGATTGTCCTAGCAGACCAAGAGGACAACCGCAGTTGCCGCCGCCGCCGCCACCTATGGGACAAATTAAAGGGTATGCGCCTCAGAATGTGCCGCAAGGAGGTCAGTTGAGACCACCAGTTCAGGGCACGGTGTATGCCATCATACAGGGTCAGGCAGAAGCTGCGTCTAACGTGATCACAGGTATGGTTTCGCTAAAGAACCATCCTGCTTACACTTTATTCGACTCTGGAGCAACTCATTCCTTTATTGCCGAGCAATATGTTAAGTTGTTAGGATTAAGTCCTATATTGTTGGAGTCGGCAGTTTACATATCTACACCAATGAACGATAAAGTTATTGCTTCTTTGGGTTGTTCTGGTTGCAAGTTAGCGATTGGTAAGCGAGTGGGGAAAATAGACTTGTTAGTCCTAGCCACGTATGACTTTGATTTGATAATTGACATGGACTGGCTCACCAAGCAATGAGCTATAATGGACTGCTATCGCAAGGCGATTCAGTTTGACCAGTCAGAGGGTAAGAGCTTCGAGTTTGTCGAGAATCAAGGAGGACCCTCGATTATCCTGATCTCGTCGCCAGAGGCAACTCGTCTGTTAGATGAGGGTTGTCAAGGTTACCTGGCAACTGTCATGGATACAACGGTTGTGGAACTGAAAATGGAAGACATTGCTGTGGTGCAAGAATTTCCAGATGTCTTTCCAAAGGAATTGTCAGGTCTATTGCCAAAAAGAGAGATAGAATTTGTGATTGAGTTAGCCCCCGGGACAGAGCCAATCTCTAAGGCTACTTACCGGATGGCGTTAGCTGAGTTGAAGGAATTGAAGGTGCAGATGCAAGAACTATTGGATAAGGGATTCATTCGTCCTAGTGCATCACCTTAGGGAGCATTGGTTCTGTTTGTAAAGAAGAAAGATGAATTGTTGCGCTTGTGCATCGACTATCGACAACTCAATCAGGTAATGATCAAGAACATGTATCCACTCCCGAGGATTGATGACTTGTTTGATCAATTGCAATGAGCATCGATATTTTCGAAGATCGACTTGAGGACAGGATATCATCAGCTAAGAATTAGCAAGGAGGACTTTCCTAAGTCAGCATTTCGTACTCGATATGGTCACTATGAGTTCACAGTGATGCCATTCGGGTTGACGAATGCTCTTGCTGCCTTCATGGATTTGATGAACCGAATATTCAAGGAATATCTAGATTAGTTTGTGATCGTGTTCATCGATGATATTCTGGTGTATTCAAAAAGTGATGAAGAGCATGAGAGTCATTTAAGACTAGTGCTGCAGACACTGAGAGTCCATAAGTTGTATGAGAAGTTCAGCAAGTGCGAGTTTTGGTTGACTCGTGTTGCTTTCTTAGGTCACATGATTTCAAGCGAAGGAATCTCTGTGGACCAAAGTAAGATTGAAGCCTTGATCAACTGGCCAAGACCGACGACAGTGACAGAAATAAGAAGTTTTCTAGGTTTGGCAGGTTATTACAGAAGGTTTGTGGAAGGGTTCTCATCATTAGCATTGCCACTGACAAAACTCTTGAAGAAAGAAGAGAAGTTTGTGTGGACAGACAAGTGCAAGAGTAGTTTTCAAGAGCTGAAGAAAAAATCGACTACCGCACTTGTGCTAACGATTCCATCTGGTCCGGGAAGATTCGAGATCTATAGTGATGCGTCACTCAGAGGATTGGGATGTTTGCTGATGCAACATGGCAGAGTTGTTGCATACGTCTCCCGTCAGTTGAGACCTCATGAACTGAATTACCTGATGCATGACTTAGAACTTGCGGCAATTATCTTTGCCTTAAGATTTGGAGACATTATCTGTGCAAAGAAAGATTCTAGATCTTCACGGACCATCAAAGTCTCAAGTACCTGTTCTCTCAAAAGGAGTTGAACATGAGACAGCGTCAATGGATAGAATTGCTGAAGGACTACGACTGTGATATCTTATATCACCTGGGAAAGGCGAACAAGGTCGCCGATGCTTTGAGTCGAAAGTCTTCAGTTGCTCACATAATGATTAAGGAGTGGAACCTAATCGAGAGAGCTCGAGATTCGATATTCAAGTTCGAGGTAGGTCACCTTTCAAGTCTTATGGCCACCCTCAGAATTGAACCGGATGTCCAGATCAGAATCAAGTTACTCCAACCGACAGACCCAGATGTGCAAAAGATCCTTTAAGAGGACACTGAGAAGAGGAAGGCTAACTTTCAGGTTTCTGATGATGAAACGTTAAGATTCCGAGGACGTTTCGTTGTGCCTGACGATGTGGAGCTTAGAAAGGATATTTTATCTGAATCACATCGTAGTAGTTACAGCATTCATCCCGATAGTACCAAGATGTATCGAACTGTGTCAACACTATTGGTGGTTAGGTATGAAGGCGGACATCGCTAAGCATGTTGCCAAGTGTTTGACATGTCAGCAAGTGAAAGCTCAACATTGCAAGCCGGGAGGACTTCTGCAACCTCTTGAGATCCCAGAATGGAAATGGGAGCATATCACAATGGATTTTGTGATTGGACTACCGAGGAGTCAAAGAGGAAATGATTCGATTTGGGTAGTAATCGATAGACTAACAAAGTCGGCTCACTTCATTATAGTTCGAAAAGACCTCAACTTGGATAGACATGCAAATCTGTATGTACGTTAAGTGGTTCGTATGCATGGAGTGTCGGTTACGATAACTTCAGATAGAGACCTGAGATTTACAGCCGCTTTTTGGAAGAGCTTACAGAGTGCCTTAGGTACTAAGTTTCAGTATAATACGTCATATCATCCTCAAACAGATGTCTAGTCTGAGAGGACAATTCAAACTCTCAAAGACATGCTGAGAGCTTGTGTACTGGACTTCAAAGGAAGTTGGGAATATCAGCTACACTTGGTGGAATATGCCTACAACAACAATTATTAGCAGAGCATCAAGATGGCTCCTTTTGAAGCGTTGTATGGCATGGTGTGTAGAACACCAGTGTGTTGGGATGAAGTTGGGGAAAGGAAGATCATAGGCCCAGAGTTGGTCCAGCAGTCAGTAGAAGCCGTGGCAGTGATTAGAGGTAGACTAAAGACCGCTCAGAGTAGACAGAAAAGCTACGCAGATAAGCGCCGAAGGTCTTTGGATTTCCAAGTTGGTGATCACATTTTTCTAAAGGTGTCACCAATGAGGGGAATTTCGCGCTTTGGGAAGAAAGGAAAACTGAGTTCGAGGTACGTAGGTCCGTTTGAGATTCTTGAGAGAATTGGGAACCTAGCGTATCGTCTTGCGTTGCCGCTGAGATTGGTGCAAGTGCATGACGTCTTTCACGTGTCGATGTTAAGGAAGTATGAGCCTGACTCGACCCACGTGCTCAATTTCGAGGAATTGGACGTGGATGACCGTGTGTCATACGTTGAAAGCCCGGTTCAGATAATGGATCGAAAAGAGCAAGTTCTGCGTACAAAGACCATTATGTTGGTCAAAGTGGTCTGGCAACACCACGGTCCTGAAGGAATGACATAGGAGACTGAAGTGTCGACGAGACAGTTGTACCCTTGCCTTTTTTACGAAGCTTTGTAATGGTTTAAATTTCGAGGACGAAATTTTTATAAGAGGGGAAGAGTTGTGACATCCCATATTTTCAGTCCTATTTTCTATTGAATCAATTAGGCATATCATCAACGCGCCTATAGGGCTGTTCTCAGAGTTGATTACTCTCGAGATATCCAAAAACTGCTCAGCAACAGTCGGACAAGTGGGGAATGTTGAGGTGAACCAGAAAAAGTTGGGTAAAGCTAGATCTAAATGTTGGCTAGGTAAGCGTCCTGTAGTAAAAGGAGTGGTTATGAACCCTGTAGACCATCCCCATGGGGGTGGTGAAGGGAGAGCCCCAATTGGTAGAAAACAACCCGCAACCCCTTAGGGTTATCCTGCACTTGGAAGAAGAAGTAGAAAAAGGAAGAAATATAGTGATAATTTGATTCTTCATCGCCGTAGTAAATAGGGGAGAAAATCGAATTTCTTTCTTTTTCTTAAAAAAAATAGGAGTAATTAATCGTGACACGTTCACTAAAAAAAAATCCTTTTGTAGCGAATCATTTATTAAGAAAAATTGAGAAGCTTAACACAAAGGCGGAAAAAGAAATAATAATAACTTGGTAGCCATTAAGGAATTTTAAGGCAATAGACTTGAGAATTCGACTAGGAATCGACTTCTCGACCATGCTCATCTTTAGAGGCCATTACGGCATAGTATAAAATCGATTTGAAATCAGAGATAGGTCTGTTTGACTGAGATGTGTGGCTAATCGTGGGTGACACTACTAAATAAAAAAACTCTCGTCGACCGGCCCTAGATTGATTCACCTGTCGTTTTGGTTCTGTGTTCATATTTGAATCCTCGAGATTTTCACGACAACCGAGAGTCGCCAATGTGTCGAGTGGGTTCATTGTGGCTCGAAGAAAATCGACCACGGGTCATTTGCACTAAAAATTTCAGAAAACTATCTAGTAGCCTAGGTCACGCTAAAAACACGTTTGAGTGAAATTAACCGCGAAATTGAGTCTGATTTCATAAATTGAAGATTCTGTCATGTCATAATAAATTTTAGGAACGTCGACTCAGTCTAAGAAGATTTTTCTGAAACCTAAGACTTTATGGGAAAAAGTCGGCATAGGACCGTTTTTGTTTAGAAAAAAAAAGCCGAGGATCGTTTTTGATCGCAAATTTGGGATGCCAAATGCTTCAAGGGGTGAGGAAAAATATCTATTGGATCAAGGACTTAACAACGAGATTTGTTGAGGCTAAATTGGATTGAATTAAGTACGAACGGGTGTCCAATTGAGGGAAAATAATTGCAAATTCGTAGCTTCCCCCATGCCTAGCCAAATTAGACCACTTTAAGGGTTGTGAGGAGTGTATGTGTGGCTGAATGAGAGCCAAGAAAGGTGTGGGTGGTGTAGGATGGGTCAAGGGGACAATGGCACGGAAGAAAATGGCCATGGTGGCCCACCCCCTTATCCCTTCCCTTCTTCTCCCCCCTTAGCCGTGCGACAGCCCTTCCTTCTCCCTTGGTATGCAGTTCGAAACCCCAGACGCCAAGGAGGATCGCCGGAAGCAGCTAGCAAGTCGCTCGCACGCCGCCACCATTGCCGTTCATCACCTTGCGGCGCCATCGCCCGCGAGCGCTGCTCGCACCTGTCTGACACTCTCACGCTGTCGTTTGCCTCTATCAGTGTATCTTGGTGATCCAGCCACCGTGAGTGGCTGAGGAAGCTCGCCGGAGCTACCGTTCAACCAGCCGAACACTCTAGCCGCCTCCACCGGTCCACCGTTGTCCTCACCGCACCAAACCAGCTTCATTTCTTCTGTTTTGCAGCCAAGAACAGAGGGGAAAATAGTGGGTCTCCAGCGTTGTTCCGGGCCCGTTTTGAGGTGGTCCCAAGCCTCGGTTGCTTGGCCCGCCTTGAGGATAGTCGGTCCCCATCGCGTTCCCGACGTTTCACACCGACCCGCTCATTAATCAAGTGAGTTTTGCTCACTAATCCTCACTTAGTAGGCTAATAATGCTTAGGGGTTGATTAGATTAAATTAAGTGCAATTATGTGGATAGATTATATTAGAGTAATTAAATTAGAGACTTATCAATGCATGTTAGAGAAATGGTTAGAGTAGTTAGCAAGGAAATAGGTCTTAGTATTTATTGAACAAATCTTGGAAATTTTCGGGTCCGTTTTGGCGTCCAATTAGGCATTACGGGCATAAATTAGATTTATTGTATTTATTTAATAATTTTCGTAATTATTTAATTAATTATATATTTTCCGGAAATTAGGCTAGGATAGCCGACGACCAAAATTTTATGCTGATTATTGTAGTGCAATCCGTTTATTTATTTGTGTGCTAAATCGTGCTGAATTGATTTAATTCTGATTTTAGGATTTTATTCCTAAATTGATTAATTTTTGTAATTGATTGGAAAATTACGGGGCATCGGTCTATAGTGCAAAAAATATGCAATGGGCTGTTGAAACTGGTGGGTTGCTCAAAAGGTGAAATTATGATATTTTGGCTAAGGCTGACCGTGTACCCACACACGACTATTTTTATCGAGTATGATACAAATGATGAATTGTTATATGATGAAAATGATATACTATCTTGGCCTGAAGGCCCTAATTTATCAGTTTTGTGTGAGCAATAGTTATCAGCTTTGGGCGAGCATATAAATAGTATACCATATTATCAGCTTCGGGTAAGCATGTATTATCAGCTTTGGGCGAGCATATATAGTATATTATCATGGCCTAGGGGCCCTAATCAATCAGCTTTAGGCGAGCATATATATAGTATACTATATCAGCTTTGGGCAAGCTATACTATCTATTTTCAGCTTTGGGTGAATAGTCCTAGACTAGGGTCGGACTTTATAGATAGTATTGAATGTATCGACCAGGGGAAGGTCGTGGTGACATGTAATTGACTAGGTCGATTGATCAATGATTTGATCTGATGCTGTGAATTGGTGTGGTTCTTGTATATTTGATATATATACTGACCTGCAGGAAGGAACTGAAGCCAAGGTAAGTCCTCTAACTCGTGTTGTGCTTAGGCAGCCTCTAGAATGTATTGGCTTCCTAATCGGGTCTTAGAGGGTAGAACTCATTGAGACATTGTCTCACTGGTTATTGTATAATAATTTTTAGGTCCTTAGATGGCGTTGGTGAAGGACCAAAGGCCCGAAGAGTAGAAGGTGAAGCCTGAAGAATTGACAGTCCTATCTGACTAGTTAGTCATAGGACAATCTTCTTGTGATAGAAGTTGATTTCTTTATGTAGACTTTGTTTTATGAATTGGTGGTTTAAAACCTAACTTAACAATTCGCCTTGTATATATTTGCACTATGATTTGCAATGTATATAAGTGTGGTTGCTTTTAAAGCCTAAAAATTTGGAGTCCTACTTTCCTATCCCATTGTTTTATTATTTGTGAATTGTTTATATGCTTCCGCATGCGTATTAAAATGAAAGGGTCGGCGATGTGTCTTGGGACGTCGCTATTTAATCGACCAAGGTGAGGGATGGGTGTGCGCTTAAGGATCGGGACTTGATAGGTCGGGTCGACTGAGATGTGAGGCTAAACGTGGGCGATTCCACTAAATTACAAAATTCTCGTTGATCGGCACTAGACTGATTTTTCTATTATTTTGGTACCTTGTGTATGTATTTGAATTATCGAGATTTTCACGACAATCGAGAGTCGCCAATGTGTCAAACAGATTCATTGTGGCTCGAAGAAAATTGACTACGGGTCATTTGCATTAAAAATTTCTAAAAGCTACCCGGTAGCCTAAGTTATGCTAAAACCGCGCAATATTGAAATTAACAATGAATTTGAATCCGATTTCAGAAATTGAAAGTTTTGTCATGTCACAAGTCATTTTAGGAACATCGATTCAGCTTCCGAAGATTTTTCTGCAAACCGAGACTTTTTGGGAAAAAGTCGATGTAAGGTCGTTTTTGTCTAGAAAATTCAGAAGACCGTTTTTGATCGCGCAATTAGGATGCAAGTTGGTTCAATTGGCGAGAAAAATGCCAATTTGATTGTTGTCATGTGGGTTGAATTTATGAGGGCCAATTGGTAGTGATTCAAGGAGGAATTGAAGTTCAATTGAAGCAAAATCAAGTGAAATTCGTAACACCCCATTGGACCCAACTTTTGGACCATTTCAAGCCTTCTAGAAGGGGCATTTGAGTCTGAAATGTTGCTGTGGAAGACAGCTTGGTGGTGGGTGTCGCAACCTACCCTCGGGGGGAGGGAACAAGTTTAGGGGTATTACCTAAAGGACGGGCTTAAGGCCCATGATTAGGTGCGGGCTCTCCTAAGCCCACACCTCGCGTGATATTGGAAATTTTTTTTTTTTAATTTTGCACAAAATGAGTCACCACTAGCCTATTGGGAGTATGCAACACTTCCTACGCAACCAGAGAATCTAGGGTTGGGGACTTGATTACACTAATTAACCAATTAGTGCCCTTTCGGTACCTAATCCCGTCCATTTTAAAAGAAATGATTTTTGTCGGGCAGTTTGGATTGATTTCATGCCTATCCACTAACATGTGAGGTGATCATGCGGGTGCACAATCATTAAAATAATAATAATAGCTACTAAGATCCTAATTGCCATAAAACTAAACACATGCAATTAAATATAACAAGATATGCAAGTTAAACATGCGATATAATCATCATGCAAGCAAATAAAGGCCTAATTATACTAAAATGGAAATACATAGCAATTCCTAACCAAACCCTACAATTTTGGATATTCGAATTTCTTTTATTTTTTAAAAAAGTAATTAATTAATTATTTTTTATTTTTTAAATAATAAAAAATATTATTAAATTTTTTTTTTTTGGGTCGACCGGGTCAAGTCCGGTCGACCCGACCCGCATCCGACCAGATCAAGTTTGGCCTGGTCAAGGCGGGTCGGGTCCGGCCCACTTGGATCCGGCCCGGTTAGGTTAGGCCCGACTGCCTTTGGTCGCCTCCATTAGCTGGACTTGGGCCCAATTGATGGGCCCAAGTGGGGTTAAGGGTTGAGTGGGCCAGATCATAGATCCGGCCTAACTCGCCCGTCGTCCTTGGTCGCGGCTGCCCGGTCGCGACCAGGGGCGCCAAAACGGCGTACACCACCGGTGGCGGCGCCTCGAGCAAGTGGGAGGGATGGCCCGGCTCCTTCGGTCGCGGCGGCCTCCCTTCGGCCACCAACGGTCCAAAGGAGGGCCCTACGAGGAGGAGTTGGAAGGCGGAATTCGCTCGGGCATTTCTACGAACAAGTAGCGGATGACGTGGGAAACAGAGGCCTCGAGCTCGGCCGAGGCATACGGGTGAGCCTAGGGTCTAACAAAGCAAGCCAGGGTAACAGGGAACACATCAGGGGGATGGGTAGTGGCCGGAGTCCGCCCGAACAATCGGGGGAACTTCGGCCGACTCAGTTCTAAAAGTCGTGCACCGAGTATTTGTTAAAATGCCAACCTGAGTTCCGGGGAGATAGTGGCGATCGGTGGCTCACGGGCGGCGATTGGGCATTCTGGGGGTGGCTCGTGGCTCCTGGATTTCGCTCTCCGGCCCTTACTCCGTCTCTCTCAGCTTCGGGCTTCCTATGTTGCCGCTCTCCTCTCTTGTTCTCACTTTCTCTGTGCTATTAGGTTTCGAGGGCTACGACGGTAGTCGGCGGCTCAGAGATGTGTCGGCGATGGTGTCGGGGGGCCAAGAGACATGTTGGCGATGGAAGAATTGGGCTACCAGCATCGTGGATTCGGGCGGAAGGGATTACGACAGCAATGGTGGCGCTCGGACGGGCGACTGGCGGTTGCCTAGGCGAGGGGGTTGGAGTGGCTGTGCTCGGTGAAGGAGGGGTCCGGCACCCATGAGGCGGAGGGCAGTGGCGGTGCCTCCATTCTCTTGGTTTCTCCTCTTCTCTCACTAGCTGTCTCTCGTTTTTTTTTTCTTCCGCTTCTTGGTTCTTTCCTCCCTTTTTTTCTTCATCCTCGCGCTGGTCTTCGCCCTTCTTCCCGTTTCTTTCCCTTTTTTTCTCTCTTTTTCTTCTGCAGGACCTCGCGCAAAGACCACAACCATGCCAATTGCTGGCTAGGCATTCCCGACCAGCGGATAATGCTGGCCGCCTGCCATCCCGATCTCCTTGCTTCTTCATCGCTACTGATCTGCTGCTGTTGTCTTCTGTTTTCTGCAGGTTGCGCGAAGACCAGCTAGGGGAGGAGAATGGGGCGCAGGCCGGGCTGACAGGGGAAAAAGGTTGGGCCGCAAGGGAAAAGAAAAGGAAAGAAGGAAGGCGGGCCAAGCCAAAGCTATGTCTGGCTCGACCCGACCGTTTTTTTTAAATTTTAATTAATTTTTTTAATGATAATAACTTTTTGTTTGCGACTAATTCATAACCTTTAATGCTATTTTTAATTAACTAATTTAGGTGAAATTTAGGTGTCAACAGTGGGACACACCAAGGGTACCAAAGAGATGAGATATAAGCCAAGTGGTTCCCCTTGCCCCCTCCCTCTCTCCTCTACCTTTTACTATCGACCAACCCTTCTCTCCTTCTCCATTTTTGCTGTTTGAAGCTCAGAATTCCAGAGGAGACTAGCTGAAGCCACCAGAGCAGCCCAGCCCCCCATTGGACCGCCGTTTGCCCACCGTCGTGCCCGTCGCACCTCATGCTAGCCCCGCTCGCATCTCCGCCTTCCCTGGCTATCCTCCTACTTCAGCTGCGAGCCCAAGTGATCCCCGGAGCTGTTTAAGCTGGCCTTGCCGCCACTGGAGCCACCTAGGAGCCCGAAGTTGTCCGCTTAGACCCGGTTCAGCCTCTTCGATTCGTCTCAGCCCGTTCTCGCCTCAACCAGCTCCCGTTCAACCCTTTTCTCGGTCCAGATCAATGGCCGAAGTTAATGGGTCTCTAGGCTGCTGTTTGGCCTGTTTTGGAGGCGTTCTCGACCCCGTTTGGCAAGTCCTCTTTGGAGTTTCTTGTCCTTCGCCGCGTTCTCGTCGTTTCGATCTGAGCAGATCGCTTAACAAGTGAGTTTAACTCATTAATCCTTACCTAGTAAGTTAATGACGCTTAAGGGTTGTTTAGTTTAAACTAAATTTGGATTATGTGGATAGTTAAATTAGATTAGCAATTTAATTACTTGTTATTGCATGTTAGGTGGTTAGAGTAGTGTAATTAGGGCCTAGACAAGCTCTAGTATTTATCGAGAGTGATTCGGAAATTTTCAGGGTTCGTCTCGGCTTTTAATTAGGCTTTACGGGCCTAATTTCTATTTATTGACATTTAATAATTATTTTCCTAATTGATTAATTATTTATTTATTTTTGGAAAATTAGATTGGGACAGCCGGTGACTGAAATTTCGTGCTGACTGTAATGGTGTGATTTGTTTATTTATTTGACTATTATTTTGTGCAACGTGAATGTGATTTGTGATTATGGGTAATTATCTCAAAAATTTATAATTTGAATAATTAATTTGAAAATTATTGGGCGTCAGTCTATAGTGCCAAAAATCTATTTTGGGACTGCTAGAAATGGTTGGATGTTCGAAAGTGAAAATATTGTATTTTGGTTAGGGCCGACCGTGTATCCACACACGAGTATTTTTATCGGGTATGATAAAAATGGTAAATTGAGTTGATGATTGGGATGGTATACTATATCAATCTGCGGGTGATATGTCAGCTTAGATTAAGAGTAGTATACTGGTAAACTATAGCAACCTACGGGCTCTGATATGTCAACTTAGTAAGAGAGCAGTATACCTTATCAGCTTAGAGGGAGTAATATTATTATCAGCTCATAGTGAGCATTATTAGTATACTATATCAACCTACGAGCTCTGATATGTCAGCTTTGTAAGGGAGCAGTATACTATTTATCAGCTTAGCGCAAGCTATACTATCTAATTATCAGCTTAGAGGAGCAGTCCTAACTTGATCGGACTTATTAGATAGTATTGATTTGTCCGACCGAGAGAAGGTCGTGATGATATGCAATCAATTGAGTCGATTGATCGATAGTTCGATCTGTTTTGGTAAATTGAAATGATTGATTGAGTTTTGAGATATACTAACTTGCAGAAAGAGACTGAGGCAAAGGTAAGTCCTCCGACCTATGTTGTGCTTAGGTAGCCCTTGGGGCGTATTTTCTTCCTAGTCAGGTCTTAGGGGGTAGAACTCGTTGAGATGTCATCTCACCCCGTTGTGGGATAACATTTCAGGTCCTTAGATGGCAGCTCGTGAGTTTTTTGGACAGTCTAAGAAGGTTACAGAGCAAACATCTTATATTCCGTTACATAGAAGCCCTAGGGGCTAGACCTATGAGTTGGTAAAATCCATAGTCTGGGTCGATGCGGGTCTCAACCACCAGGTGCCCCATTGATACAGGTCATGGTATCGCCAAGCTTAGGATGGCCAGAGAGAGGGTCCCATACCAGAGTCTGAGATATCTCTGTATGTTCTGGAGGTCGCTTTTGGAAAAGGGCACCGCAAATCCTCCTCAAGGCTCGATCGTAGACACTGTGGACCCGATTTTTGAAGTACCAAAGTCTCCAGTGCAATCTGTTGAAGGCTCCAGTTGGAGTGTGGAGGATGATGGAGAGGAGGATGAGGACCCGTAGTTGCTAAAACCCCCAATGTTTTGTAAACCTATGAATAAAGTGGCTCGTGTTGTATATATATGACTCGAGTTGTTATATGTATGTATATATAAGTGTGATGTTGGTTTTCAAAATTATGATCCTACTTTCCTATCCCATATTGTTGTCGTCTAGGGATTTTTAAATTGCTTCTGCATGTGCATTAAAAGGAATAGGTCGGCGACGCTTGCTGGGATGTCGCTATTAAACGTTCGCAGAGGGATGGGCACACGCTTGGAGGATCGGGGCATGACATCCCCGTTTAAGTGGTATCAGAGCATGGTTAATGATTGGAGTGATAAGGTGCGATGGTTCATGGGATAGTTAGTAGGAAATGCCTTTAAATTAATGTTGGTGCATGTCTGTGTCAGGTGATTAGTAGAATTGTTTGTTGTGTGGATCGCTCGAATTCTAATTCGGTGTGGAATTGGGAGGAGAGGACTCCTAGGAAGAGTACCGTCAGGCCTGCAGCTCAAGGTAGGATGCTGACGAGGGTCGGTACCCGAAGAGGCCGAGGTAGAGTGCTAGCTGAGGCTAGCGCAAGTAGAATAGCATCGCCTCCGGGTAGTGCTGGGGTAGCAGGCCCCAGTGATCCCAGAATGGAAGGAATCATGCAGGTGCTTGAAGTTATGAGAGACTTGATAGGGCAGTAGGCCCAGAACCAAGCCGTTGTTGCTGCAGCCGCTGCTATTGCTGCCATTGCTGCCGCCGTTGAAGCTGCATTTGTTGCCGCACCCGTTGTTGCACCCGCTGAAGTTCAGCTCGAGAATGTAGTAGTGCAGAGAGAGAGGCCAATTCACAAGTTGGTGGAGTAGTTCTTGAAGCTGAACTCGACAAGGTTCACTGGTACTGGAGATCTAGAGACAACATCTCTTTGGATTTAGGATTTAGATAAGGCGTTTGCATTTCTGAGGTGCATTGAAGAGGAGAAAGTTGTCCTGGTAGTGTATCAACTACAAAGTAACGCAAATATCTAGTGGAAGGCCACCAGAGATTCAGTGTTTTTGGAAGGTGTGGTCCCAGTGTGGGACGCCTTCCTTAGAGCATTTAATGATAAGTATTTTTCGAGTAGTGCCTAAGAACAAAAGATGGAGGAATTTTAGCGCCTCTGCCAAGGATTGATGACTGTTGACCAGTATGATGTCAAGTTCGCAGAGCTTTCTCAGTATGCTCTGAGGTTGATTGAGGATCCAGAAGAAAAAGCTCGAAGGTTCAGGAACGGCCTTCATCTTGAACTAAAGCAACCACTGATACCGTTGGATCTAACAGACTATCGAGAAGTTTACCCTCGAGTCCAAATGTTAGAGAAAAGTTTGAATGAGCAAGCCGCCTCATTTGGATCGAGGTTCAGTTCGTATAGAGAAGGGATCCGACATGGGAAGAGGCCCATAACTGGAGGAAAGTTCCATGTCTTGCCCAACAAGAAGGGTGGAATTGGAAAATCAGGATTGAGTCAAAATGGCTTATGTCGCCTCTGTGGAAGATGACATGGAGTGAACCGGTGCCCTCAAAGAACAGGCGCTTGTTTTGAATGTGGCCAGCAGGGTCACTTAGCCATGGATTGTCCTAAAAGGCCAAGAGGACAACCGCAGTTACCGCCGCCGCCACAGATATGTCTGATCAGAGGTTATGCACCGCAGAACGCACCACAGGGTGGACAGGTCAGACCCCTGGCCCAAGGAACAGTTTACGCCATCACCAGAGGTCAGGCAGAGGACGTGCCTGATGTGATTACAGGTATGGTTTCGCTGAATGACCATGCTGCTTATGCTTTATTCGACCCTGGAGCAACTCATTCTTTTATTGTCGAGCAATTTGTTAAGCTGATAGGATTAAGTCTTGAGTTATTGGAGTCCGTGGTTAGGATATCTACACCGTTAAAGGATAAGGCGTTGTTTGCATTGGGTTGTTCTGGTTGTAAGTTAGGGATTGGTGAGCGAGATGGGAAAATAGACTCGTTAGTCTTAGTCATGTATGACTTTGATTTGATAATTGGCATGGACTGACTCACCAAGCAACAAGCTAAGATGGACTGTTATCGTAAGGCGATTTAGTTTAACCCGTTAAAGGGTGGAAATTTCAAGTTTGTTGGAAGTCGAGGAAGACCCTCGATTACGTTGATCTCGTCGCTTGAAGCAACTCGTTTGTTAGACGAGGGTTGTCAAAGTAACCCGGCAACCTGTTTTGGATACGACGGTTGAGGAGTTGAATATGGAAGAAATTGCAGTGGTACAAGAATTTCCAAATGTGTTCCCAAAGGAATTCCTAGGCTTAGCACCAAAAAGAGAGATAGAGTTCATAATTGAGTTAGCCCCTGGGACAAAGCCAATCTCTAAGGCCCTTTACTGGATGGTTTTATCTAAGTTGAAGGAACTGAAGGTGCAAATGCATGATTTGTTGGATAAAGGATTCATACGTTCCAGTGTATCACCTTGGGGAGCACTTGTTCTGTTCGTGAAAAAGAAAGATGGTTCGTTGCGCTATCAGGTGACAATCAAGAACAAGTATCCGCTCCCGAGGATAGATGACTTGTTTGATCAATTACAAGGAGCGTCGATATTTTCGAAAATCGATTTGAGGACAGGATATCATGAGCTGAGGATTAGGAAGGAGGACATTATGAAGTCAGCATTTCGTACTCGTTATGGTCATTATGAGTTCATTGTAATGCCATTTGGGTTGACAAATGCTCCAGCTGCTTTCATGGATTTGATGAATTGAGTGTTCAAAGAATATCTAGATCAATTCATGATCGTATTCATCGATGATATTCTGGTATATTCAAGGAATGATGAAGAGTGTGAAGGTCATCTGAGATTAGTATTGCAGACTCTGAGAGTTCATCAGTTGTACGTCAAGTTCAGCAAGTGCGAGTTTTGGTTGACTCGTGTTGCTTTTTTAGGTCACATGATTTTATGCGAAGGAATCTCTGTGGACCCGTCCAAAATTGAAGTAGTGATCAACTGGCCAAGACTGACAACCGTGACAGAAATTAGAAGCTTTTTGGGTTTAGCAGGTTATTACAGACGGTTTGTGGAAGGGTTCTCAGCTTTAGCGTCGCCATTAACTAGGCTACTGAAGAAAGAAGAGAGGTTTGTGTAGATAGACAAGTGCGAGCGTAGTTTCCAAGAGCTTAAGCAGAAGCTCACTACCGCACCTGTGCTGACCATTCCATCTGGTCCTGGAGGTTACGAGATCTACAGTGATGCTTCGTTCAAAGGACTGGGTTGCATGCTGATGCAACATGGTAGAGTGGTTGCATACGCCTCTCGTTAATTGAGGCCTCATGAACAGAATTATCCGACGCATGACTTAGAACTTGCAGCCATCATTTTTGTGTTGAAGATTTGGAGACATTACTTGTGTGGAGAAAGATTCTACATCTTCACGGACCATCAAAGTCTCAAGTACCGATTCTCTCAAAAGGAGTTGAATATGAGACAACGTTGCTTGATGGAACTTTTGAAAGACTACGACTATGATATTTTACATCACCCTGAAAAGGCGAATAAGGTCATTGATGCTTTGAGTCGGAAGTCGTCAGTCGCTCATCTGCTGATTAAAGAATGGAATTTAATCGAGAGAGCTCGAGACTCGGTGTTCAAGTTTGAGGTGGGCCACCTTTTGAATCTCATGGACACCCTCAAAATGGAATCGGATGTCCAGATCAGGATCAAGTTACTTTAGTTTACAGACTCAGACGTGCAGAAGATTCTACAAGAGGATACTAACAAAAGGAAAGTTGACTTTCAGGTTTCTGATGATGGAACATTGAAGTTCCGAGGGGGATTGGTTGTACCTGACGATGTGGAGCTTAGAGATGATATTTTATCAGAAGCCCATCGTAGCAGTTATAGCATTCATCCTGGTAGTACCAAGATGTATCAGAATCTGCATCAACACTATTGGTGGTCTGGTATGAAGGCGGACAAGTGTTTGACTTGTCAGTAGGTAAAAACTCAGCATTGGAAGCCGGGAGGACTTCTGCAACCTATCGAGATCCCAGAGTGGAAATGGAAACACATCACGATGGACTTCGTGATCCGATAACTGAGGAGTCAGAGAGGTAACGATTCTATTTGGGTAGTGGTCGACAGACTAACAAAGTCAGCTCACTTCATTGCAGTAAGAAATGACCTCCGTTTGGACAGGCACGCAGATTTGTACGTGTGTCAGATAGTTCGTCTACATGGAGTGCCGATTACAATCACCTCAGATCAAGACTCGAGATTTACAGCTGCTTTTTGGAAGAGCTTGTAAAGTGCTTTAGGTACGAAGCTGCAGTACAATACGGCATATCATTCTCAGACGGATGGCCAGTCTGAGAGGACAATTCAGACCCTTGAGGACATGCTGTGAGCTTGTGTACTGGATTTCAAGGGAAGTTGGGAAGAACAGCTTCATCTGGTTGAGTTCGCCTACAACAACAGTCATTAACATAGCATTCAGATGGCTCCTTTTGAAGCGTTGTATGGCAGAGCGTGCATAATGCTAGTTTATTGGGATGAAGTCGGGGAAAGAAAGATTACAGGCCTAGAGTTGGTTTAGCAGTCAGTGGATGCAGTTACAGTAATTAGAGGCAGACTAAAGACCACTCAGAGTCGACAGAAGAGTTACGTAGATAATCGTCGAAGGCTTTTGGAATTCCAAGTTGGTGATCATGTTTTTCTGAATGTGTCACCAATGAGGGGAACTTCGTGCTTTAGCAAGAAAGGAAAACTGAGTCCGAGGTATGTAAGTCCGTTTGAAATTCTTGAGAGAATTAGGACCTTAGCGTATCGTCTTGTGTTGCTGCCAAGATTGGCACAAGTGCATGACGTCTTTCACGTGTCAATGTTGAGGAAGTATGAGCCTGACCCAACCCACGTACTTAATTTTGAGGAATTGGATGTGGACGATCGTGTGTCGTACGTTGAAAGCTTGGTTCAGATCGTGGATCGAAAGGAACAAATTCTGCATACAAAGACCATCCCGTTAGTCAAAGTGATCTGGCAACACCACGGCACTAAAGGAGCAACCTCGAGAGTGAAGAGTTGATGAGACAGTTGTACCCCTACCTTTTTGCTTAAAGATTGTAATGGTTTAAATTTCAATGACGAAATTTTTATAAAAGGGGAATAGTTGTAACATCCTGGATTTTTACTTCTGCTTTCAATTAAATTAATTGGGCTTTTCATCGCTGTGGCACCCCTCGACGGTCCCCGATCCGTTAGGGTCACCACAGGTACTTGTCAATTATCCTACTACATACCGGTCTAATAACTTTTTGATTAAAGTGAAACCATAGTTCATAGGGGTTGATCAATAAAATTCTTCTCCCCTTTTTCTCTTTTTCTCTCTTCCTTTTTTTTTTTGTAAAGGTCCCAGCGGAGCTCATCAGTGGAAGGATAAATGAGTCTCACCATCCCTTACTCCAATAACAATAATGCAATGCACACCAACTACGCACCAAAAGAAAAGACAAAGCCGAGTCGCTTTTATTTACATTTTCATGATGGACATCTCGGGTTGGTACAGCAAAAGGCCAAGATTTTTAACTATACTTGGCTATAACTCAAAAGAGAGCTCGACCCTAAATCAAACATGTACACCCCTCCATCAACAAGCGTCGGCTATTCCCAAAAAGTGTCAGCTCCCACCAGTCGTACATGCCATCACACCCAACCCGGTGCATTGGGCGGCGGCAGCGGTAGCATCCTCAGAATCACTCCATCATGCCGGACATGAACAGACAAAAACTCCTAGATAACCGGGCCATCGGCAAGACCCACGTCATACATCACTAAGACACGAACTCGAACAAACACTAGACCAGGTACACTAACACAGGAATGCTCCGTGCACTCCACCTCAACGTCAGTAGGTATGCCATAGAAGGTACCACGCACAACTGGTGAAAGAGACATCTTTCTAATCTAAAATGTTAATCCCCAAAAGGGGTGAGTACAACCACTCAGTAGTAAAGATCCACTAAACTATACAATGCGTCAAACAGAACAATCAAGGTATCATGAATAAAACACATATCATTCATGCATTCAAGCATACCTCACCTTGTAGCCATGCATATATCACCATACAACGTACATATATCACCATGCACTTGTACTTATATCATCAAGCAGCCATGCATATATCACCATATAACATGCATATACCACCATGCAGTCCAATATTGTATTCCCATGAAATTCATCCCATACCATAAGCACACATCCATGCGCATGATTCGATTCTCGATCTTTATCCTTCAAATAGATAACATCATTTTTCTTCCCAAGGACCAGTGTTTGCATCCCACAATTTATCGCTCGCATCCAACCTGGCATCGCGAGGAGCCTCCGGCACACACCTCCGGGCATTCGGCACACACACTTGGGCATCTCGTACCCCAACTAGCATCACGAGGAATCCCCCCGGCACACACCTCCAGGGCTTCCGGCACACACCTCCGGGCATCTCGAAACTCCCAAGAACATCCGGCACACACACTCCGAGCATCTGGCACCCACACTCCGAGCATCCCAACACTCCCAGGGCATCGTCGGGTCACACCTCCGACGGTCTTGTTATTATCTCAATTTATATTTACACGTGTATCCCAATTTCAACATGGCATTTGATGCATCAATATCAAGAGTCTCAACCAGCTTTTGATGTCATATGACATGCCATATGTCACCACATATGCAGCATAATCAACCACTCAATACATCATATCACATGGAGCAATTTCATTTATTTTTGAAAATATAACAAAATTTCGGATAAAAACAAATTATGCTCCTTTGGTCATAATTCTTGAAAAATTAGTAAACAGCCTTATTAAATTCTAAAAATTTGACATTTTATATACAAGATCTAGAGGAAAGTATTCCGTGAAGAACACCATATCAAAAGAACATCACACAAATCAGTACAATCCACGCATCACAGTCCTTAAAATTTCGGAATATTGCCATACACAGTTTCATTCACAAATTCGGTAAAAATCCTAAATCAGCTCCAAAAATTCTGAAATTTTTATATGTTATAGAAACGGTCCAGAAGAAAATATTTTATGTAGAACGAGAAATCATATTTGTGATAGATTAAAAATTATAATCACCGTAGCCGTCTCTAACCCTCGGCAAAATTTCCAGATCTGACCATTTCAAATAAAATCATTTCACCAACCTAAACTCATCCATTTCCTCTAAAATTTTAGTATGTTACTACTTAACATGTCATCTGAAACTTTTATTCAGAACACAAGATCAAATTTCAACCGGAGAATTTTATAAAAGTCACAGAATCATACTAGGTCAGCATTTCGATTCCAGATCTGACTTCTCCAAAGAAAAATAGTTTCACCGGTCTATACTTGTTCATTTCTTCTGAAATTTTGATATGTTACTCTCCAAGAATTTATCTACAACTTTCATCGAGGAGTCGAAATGAAATTTCAACTAAAAAGTCGCATGCAGCTCAAGAATTCATCAAAGGTCGGACTGCCTTTCTAGAAAACAGAATGCAAGGCTACCATGTTTTTCCCTAGAACTTCGAATTTCTTCACTTCTACCACCACCAAAGTTTATCATCCCTTACAACACATATCACAGCAAGCAAAGGATAGGTTTTAGGACTTTACTTGCCTCTAATCCGAGCACAAAACACAGAGACAAGGATGGCGGGGCAAGGCGGCGAACGAACGGCGGCGACTAGGCGGCGAACTCCTCCTCCTTCTTCCTCTTCTTCTCTCACTCGCTCGCTCTCTCCCTTTCTCTCTTCTCTCTTTCTCTCGGACGGTCACTCTCTCTCTCTTTCCCCCTTTCTCTTCGTGCGACACCCCTCTCTTTCTCTCCCTTTCCTCGCTTAATCCGCCCCCCCTCTTCCTCTCTAATTTTTCTTCCTTTCAATGATTAACAATCATTGATCTTGCATGCTGGCGCCACTTGGCTCTAAGGGAGAAACACTTGGCAATTTTCATGCAAGAGGGGCTTCATCCGGCTAGGCTTGGGCCAGACTTGGTCGACGGCAGCTCCTCCTCCTTTGGGCTTCGCGGGCCAGGCCTAAATGGCCGAATGGTGGGGGCTTGTGGGCTGGTCTTGGCCTAAGAGTTTTGGCCCACTCTTCTCTAATTTTTCCCATTTAATCATCACCTAATTTCCCATTCATATAAATACTTAATTTCCCTTATTCACTTAGCCATAAAACTTGAAATCATAAATCAATAAATTCCAACTTATAAAACACATGGCCAATAATAGAATTTTCTTTCCTATCAAATAATTACCCATTAAAAGCTTGGCCATAAATGTTATTGCAAATCATGGATCAAATGGCTACAATACAACTTGATGGTACTTCCATCACCTATTCTTAGGCCTTAATGTATCTGGAGGTTGCCATGAATTTTGGGATGCCACAATTGACGCGCCTATAGTGATATTCTCAGAGCTGATCACTCCTGAGATATCTAGACTATCTAGGGAAGTCATTAAGGAATTTTAATGCAATAAACTTGAGAATTCGACCAGGAATCAATTACTCAACCGTGCTCATCTGCAGAGATCCTTTACGGCACAATTAAAAATTAATTAGAGATCAGAGATAGGTCGATTCGCGAGATGTGAGGCTAAATGTGGGTGATTCTACTAAATTGCAAAATTCTCGTCATCGGCACTAGACTCGATATTTATATCGTTTTGGTACCCTGTGTCCGTATTTGAATCCTCGAGATTTTCACGACAACTAAGAGTCACCAATGTGTTAAACAGGTTCATTGTGGCTCGAAGAAAATCGACCATGGGTCATTTGCATTAAAAATTTCTTAAAGCTACCCGGTAGCATAGTTCACGCTAAAATCGCGCCAGATTGAAATTAACGGCGAATTTGAATCCGATTTCAAAAATTGAAAGTTTTGTCATGTCATAAGTCATTCTAGGAACGTCGACTTAGCCTCTAAAGATTTTTCTGCAAACCGAGCCTTTTTGGGAGAAAGTCGAGGTAGGGTCGTTTTTGTCTAGAAAATTCAGAAGACCGTTTTTGATCGCGCAATTGGGATGCAAGTGGGTTCGATTGGTGAGGAAAAATGCCAATTTGATTGTTGTCATGTGGGTTGAATTTATGAGGGCCAATTGGTAGTGATTCAAGGAGGAATTGAAGTCCAATTGAAGCAAAATCAAGTGAAATTCGTAACACCCCATTGGACCCAACTTTTGGACCATTTCAAGCCTTCTAGAAGGGGCATTTGGGTCTAAAATATTGCTATGGAAGACAGCTTGGTGGTGGGACACACCAAGGGGACCAAAGAGATGAGATAGAAGCCAAGTGGTTCCCCTTGCCCTCTCCCTCTCTCCTCTACCCTTTACCGTCGACCAGCCCCTCTCTCTTTCTCCATTTTTGCTGTTTGAAGCCCAGAATTCCAGAGGAGACCAGCTGAAGCTGCCAGAGCAGCCCAACCCCTCGTTGGATCGCCGCTTGCCCACCATCGCCCTCGTCGCACCTCATGCTAGCCCTGCTCGCATCTCCGCCTTCCCTAGCCATCCTCCTACTTTAGTCGCGAGCCTAGGTAATCCTCGGAGCTGTTTGAGCTCGCCTTGCCACCACTGGAGCCGCTTAGGAGCCTGAAGCCGTCCTCCTAGACTCGGTTCAGCCTCCTTGATCCGTCTCAGTCCGTTCTTGCCTCAACCAGCTCTCGTTTAGCCATTTCTCGGCCCAGATCAGTGACCGAAGTCAGTGGGTCTCTAGGCTGCTGTTTGGCCCATTTTGGAGGCATTCTCGACCCCGTTTTGTGACATCTCAGATTTTCAATCATGTTTTCTATTGAATAAATCGAGCATTTCATCGACGTGCCTATAGAACTGTTTTTAGAGCTAATCACTCTCGAGATAACTAGACTATCCAGCGAAGCCATTAAGGAATTTTAATGCAATAGGCCTGAGAATTCGACTAGGAATTGGCTTCTCGACCGTGCTCATCTTTAGAGCTCATTACGGCACAGTTAAAAAAAATCAAATTGAGATTAGAGATAGGTCGACTCGACTGAGATGTATGGCTAATCGTGGGTGGCACCACTAAATTGGAAAATTCTCGTCGATCGGCACTAGACTATTTTTTTTATCGTTTTGGTACATTGTGTCTGTATTTGGATCCTCGAGATTTTCATGACAACTAAGAGTCTCCAATGTGTCCAGTGGGTTCATTGTGGCTCGAATAAAATCGGCCACGGGTCATTTGCATTAAAAATTTCTGAAAACTACTCGTTAGCCTAAGTCATGCTAAAAACGCGCCTGAGTGAAATTAATCGCAAATTTGAGTCCAATTTCAGAAATCAAAGATTCTATCATGTCACAATAAATTCTAGGAATGTTTACTCAGTCTTAGAAGATTTTACTGCAACGCGAGACTTTTTGGGAAAAAGTCGGCATATTACCGTTTTTGTTCAGAAAAGACAGGGATCGTTTTTGATCGCGTAATTGGGAAACAAGTGGGATCCATTGGTAAGGGAAAATACCAATTTGACAATTGAGGTACTAACGGAAATTGTGAGGGCCAAATGAGGTTGATTTGAGAAGAAAAAAGTGTCCAATTGAAGCCATTCCCTTGCAAATTCGTAGCCCCCCCCATGCCTAGCCAAATTGGACCATTTCAATGGTTGTGGATGTGCATTGGTGGCCTTAAGGAGAGCCAAGGAGCAGTTGGTGGTGGTGGATGAGTCAAGGAGGCAAGCTTATGGAAAAAAAAGGCTTGGTGGAGCCCTTGTCCCCCTTTCTTCCTTACCAAGCAACTGGCCAGCCATCCTCCCTCCTCTCTTGCCTTTCTTGAACACACTAGCAGGCCAAGAGACCGTCGGAGTAGTTCCTCACACCATCACAGTCACCGTTAGAGTCGCACACCGCCGTCCGCTGCTCCGCCTACACCCGCGTGCCCTCCGCTCGTCTCGCCCTCATGTCTCTACAGCCGCCATCCTTTGCTGTTCGTGGACTGCTCAGCTCGTCCCCAACACCGTGTGTGGCTGTGTGAGTCGCCAGAGACACCGTGAGTGCCCGCCATGGCCCAGTTTGGCCCTTTAACCCTTTCCCGATTAATTCCCGCTCTAAATCAGCTTTGTTCCCTTCTATTTCAGCAAGAATAGAACAAAAAATAGGTGGGTTTCCAGCACTGCTCTAGGCCCTTTTGAGGTGGCTCCAGGCCTCGAAACCTAGGCCCGCTTTGAGAAGAATTGACCTCTGTGACGTTCCCGTCGATTTGATCCGACCCGCTCGTTAAACAAGTGATTTTTGCTCACTAAACCCCACTTAGTAGACTAATGATGCTTAGGGGTTGATTAGATTTAATTAAGTGTGATTAGATGAATAGATTAGAGTAAATTAATTAAATTAGTGCCTTATCAATGCATGTTAGGCAATTGGTAGTGTAGTTAGCAAGTAGACACGCTCTATTATTTATTGAACGAATCTAAAAAAATTCCCAGATCTGTTTTAGCTTTCAATTAGGCATTATGGGCATAAATTGGATTCATTGCATTTATTTAATATTTTCCGTAATTATTTAATTAATTAATTATTTTTCAGAAATTAGGTTAGGATAGCCGACGACCTGAATTTTATTCTAATTATTGTGGTGTAGCCATTTATTTATTTGAGCGTTGATTTGTGCCTAATTGAATTGATTGTGATTTTAGGATTTTATTCATAAATTAATTAATTTTGGTAATTAATGGGAAAATTACTGGGTGTTGGTTTACAGTGCCAAAAATATGTAATGGGTTGTTGAAACTGGTGGGATGTTTAAAAAGGTGAAATTATCATATTTTCGCAAAGACCGACTGTGTACTCACACACGGTTATTTTATCGAGAATGATAAAAAGATGGAATTGGTTGTATGATTAGGATGGTATACTATATCAGTCTACGAGCGATATGTCAGCTTAGCAGAGAGCAGTATACCGGTATACTATATTAGCCTACGGGTGATATATCAGCTTAGCAGAGAGCAGTATACATTATCAGCTTAGATTGAGCACTGTTGGTATACTATATCAGCTTAAGGGAGATATGGTAGCTTAGCAGAGAGCAGTATACTCAACATCTTAGAAGCAAGCTATACTATCTAGTTATCAGCTTAGCAGTGAGCAGTCCTGATATGAATGGACTTTATAGATAGTATGAGATGAGCCGACCAAGAAAGGGTCGAAATGACATGTAATCGACGATGTCAATTGATCAATGATTTGATCTAATGTTATGAATTGATTGATTGATGTGATATAAGGCATCTGTAAAGAACGTTGATTTGCAGGATGGAACTGAGGCCAAGGTAAGTCCTCTAACCCGTGTTGTGCTTAGGCAGCCCTTAGGGCATATTGGCTTCCTAATCGGGTGTTAGGGGATAGAACTTGCTGAGACGTTGTCTCACCCCGTTGTGGGACAACATTTCAGGTCCCTAGATGACAGCACCTCTACCTAGCCCTTGAGACGTATTTTCTTCCTAGTTCGATCTTAGGGGGTAGAACTCGCCGAGATGTCGTCTCACCCCGTTGTAGGATACCATTTTAGGTCCTTAGATGGCAGCTTGTGAGGTTTTTGGATGGCCTAAGAAGGTTACAGAGCAGACATCTTATATTCCGTTACATGGGAGCCTTAGGGGCTGGAGTCCATAGTCTGGGTCGATGCGGGTCTCAACCACCAGGTGCCCCATCGATACAGGTCATGGTATTGCGAGAGATGGTCCTATACGGAAGTCTAAGATACGACTGTATGTTCTGGAGGTCGCTTTTGGAAAGGGCACCGCAGATCCTCCTCAAGGCTCGGTCGTAGACGTTGTAGACCCGATTTTTAAAGTACCAGAGTCTCCGGTACAGTCTGCTGAAGGCTCCAGTTGGAGTGTAGAGGATGATGGAGAGGAGGATGAGGATCCGTAGTTGCTAAAACCCCCCTGTTTTGTAAACTTGTGAATAGAGTGGTCCGTGTTGTAAATATATGACTCGGGTTGTTATATGTATGTATATATAAGTGTGATGTTGGTTTTCAAAATTATGACCCTACTTTCCTATCCAATATTGTTGTCATTTGGGGATTTTTAAATTACTTCCCCATGTGCATTAATAGGAATGGGTCGGCGACGCGTCCTGGGACGTCGCTATCAATCGACCGTAGAGGGATGGGCACACGCTCGGAGGATCGGGGCGTGACACTACGTAATATTGAATTGGCGTTGATGGACCAAAGCAAGGGGGGTTATGAGTTTAATTGAATTATCAGTGTTAAATCAATGTCTCAAGTTTGAATTCGGATAACAATTTGTTAAACCAAATTGTCGATAAAGATTTCCCAAGTAGATTTCAACTCGGATGAAGAAAGAAGAAACAATTTCCTTTCTTGGACAATACTTTTGGATGTTCAAAACAAGACAAAAGAGGAAATAAAAGATAAAAAGAAAAAGGAAGGCTTTCTTCACCTTTATGTGTAGCATCCCACCTCACATTGCAGTTCTTTGCACGTGAAGAATCGAAAGTGGTGGGGCCCGAGGTCAAACTTTTGACCTTGGCACACACACACAAAAGGCGTAGGTTTTCTTTTCTTTTCTTTACGTAAGTGATTGTTGCACGTATAAGACGCAGAAGGGAGCCGCGAAAGAAAAAAAAAAAAGAAACCTAGAGAAGCCGCACGAAGCCTTTGAAGAATATGAAGCTGTACGTACGCAGACCAAATATGAACGCTGGATTTCCTAATTTTGGTGTACGTAGAGCATTTTGTTTGAAGCTTGAACGCGCGGTAATTTTGTGCCGTGAGTTTATGCCCAAGTGAGTTATTTATTTATAAACACTTTGGGTTTGTGGTTAAATCTAGATATGGGAAACACTCGAGCGTGTGAGTGATTGTAAACTTTGATTATCCGATTATAATGGATTATTTGCTACTAGCTCTCCCCATGGACATAGGTACCGATACTCGGACCGAACCACGTAAATTTCTGGTGTCCTTATTATTTCTCGTTTATTTCTCTAGTGATTTCGCGTTAACGTAAATTGCAAGATCCTCTCGTTTCCACATATTATATTCCAACAATTGGTATAAGAGCTTGGGATCAGATTTGTTGATTGTGATTTGGAGCTTTTGCTTGTCTAATTATTATCTGTAAATTCTGTTATTGCAATTATGTCTAAAAGGAAATCTGAAATTGAGAAGTTTAACGAGAGTAACAACTTTGTGTTATGGAGCATCAAGATGCGGGCATTACTGACAACCCAAGGTCTGGCCAAGGCATTGGATGGTGAAGATGAGTTGCCTATTATAATGAAAGTCTCAGAGAGGGTAGAGCTAATGGAAAGAGCAAAGAGTATAATCCTGTTAAATTTTTCAGATGAGGTCTTAATAGAGGTTGCTGAGGAGAAGGATGCTGCAGTATTATGGGCAAAACTTCAAGCACTTTATGTGAAGAAAGGTTTGAACAATTGCTTGTACATGTTGAAGAAGATATTTCAATTTAGATATACTGAAGGTACGTCTATCAGAACCCACCTAGATGAATTTAATAAACTCATGATTGATTTGAATAATGTCGGTAAGATACTTGAGGATGAAGAACATGGCATGATGTTATTAGCCTCTTTACCAGAGTCATGGGAGTACTTTACTGATTCACTGTTGTAAAGGCATACTACAATTACCTCAAAAGAGGTAAAGTCCGCCTTATTCTCTAAGGAGTGGCAGAGAAAGTAGCGAGATGACGGTCTGGCACAAGGAGTAGCGCAAGCACTGATGATTCGGGGTAGAGAACAACATCGAGGGGCTAGTAGCAGTAGAGGTAAAAGCAGATTGAAATCATGCCATAGAGAGTCCAAAGGACGCGTGAAGTGCTTTGAATGTCACGAGGAGGGGCATATCAAGAGAGATTGTCTAAAGTGGAGAAATAAAGCTGATAGGCAAAATGTCACAAGCAGTGGGCGAACGTTGCCGAAAGGAGCAATAGTGATGCATAAGCTGTCTTATGTGTGACTACTACTTCGTCAAGAGATGAATGTGTGCTAGATTCGGGGTGTTCTTATCATATGACGCCTCATAAGAACCTGTTTACTACTTACCAGACTGCAGATGGTGGTAGAGTTCTTTTGGGGAATAATGTAGTCTGTAAGGCTGTGGGGATAGGGATAATTCGAATCCAGATGCACGATGGGGGTGGTATGCACATTGACAGATGTGAGGCATGTACCAGAGCTCAAGAAAAATCTTATTTCTCTGGGGACACTTGATGACATCGGGTGTATGTACATCGCTAAAGGTGGATAACTAAAGATCTCTCGACGTGCCATCACAGTGATGAAGGAGAAGAAAGTGAATACTCTCTATCATCTACTGGGAGAGACCGTGACTAGAATCGCTACAGTTTCATCAGGTGAGTCAGACTCTAACTTGACTCAATTATGGCATATGCATTTGGGACACATGAGTGAGGTAGATATGATAATGCTGAGTGAAATGGGGTTGTTGAATGGTCAAAAGATAGGGAAGCTGTACTTATGTTAGCACTGCATCTTTAGGAAGCAGCACCGAGTTAAATTTACTACAGCTGTTCATTCGACCAAACAACTAGTTGAATATATTCATTCAGACGTCTGGGGCCCGTCTTTGGTTCTTTCGAAAGGAGGTGCTTTGATACATGCTAACATTTATCGACGATTATTCAAGGAATGTATGAGTATATTTTCTAAAGCACAAACATGATGTGTTCGATCAGTTCAAGAAATTTAAGGCATTGATTGAGAAGCAGTCAAATAAACAAATCAAATACCTGAGAATTGATAATGGTATGGAGTTCTGTGATAAAGATTTTACTGAGTTCTGCGAGAAAGAAGGTATTGTGAGATACCGCACAGTACTTGGGACACCACAGTAGAATGGCGTTGCAGAATGGAAGAACAAAACTTTGCTTGAGTGAGCTCGATGCATGTTTTCGCATGCAGGACTTGGCAAGGAATTTTGGGCTGAAGCGGTAAACATGGCATGTTGCCTTGTTAATCGATCTCCATCATTTGTTATCGAGTGGAAGACTCTTGAGGAAGTATGGTCGGGGAAACCTATTGATTATTATGGATTACGTATATTCAGATATCCTGTGTATGCAAGTGATGGTAAGCTTGAGCCGAGGGCAAAGATGTGCATATTTATGGGTTATGCACATGGGGTGAAAGGCTATCGACTATGGTGCACTGATCCCAGATCACCCGATTTTCTAATCAGCAGAGATGTGATTTTCGACGAGATTGCAATGTTTCAATAGAGGAGTTTTGAGACACAACCAGCAAAGAAGATAGATCATGGTGTCATTAGTGAGGTGGAGCTTCAGGTGGTGACTCCGGAGACCTCGAAAGTAACTAAAGTAGAGACTGTAGATGAGGCCACAGTTCCTAAAGTTTGTGATAATGGACAAATAGCACAACCGCAGCACATTATATCCGTAGATAGACAGAGAAGACAAATTAAATCACTGGTACGTTATGGTTATATAGATATTGCTTATGGATTGACTGTAGGTGATGAGGTGGAGACAGATGAGCCTTCGTCTTACTCTAAGACGATGGCCAGTTTGGAGTCATCGCAATGGCTAGGGGCTATGAGTGAAGAGATGGAATCACTCCATCAAAATCAAACATGGGAGCTAGTTAAAGTACCAAGGAGCCAAAAGATTATCGGAAGTAAATGGGTCTTTAAACGGAAAGAGGGCATTCTTGATGTCGAGGCAGTGAGGTATAAGGTGAGACTTGTGGCGAAGCGTTATACATAGCATGAGGGCATTGACTACAATGATGTGTTCTCTTCTATGGTAAGACATACTTCTATTCGTGTTTTACTTGCCTTAGTTGCTTCGTAGGATCTCGAGTTAGAGCAACTAGATGAGAAAAACTGCATTTCTTCATGGTGAGTTGGAGGAGCAGATTTACAAGAGGCAACCAGAGGGATTTGCTATTCCGGGTAAAGAAGATCATGTTTGCTTGTTGAAGAAATCTTTGTATGGGCTGAAACAATCTCTTAAGCAGTGGTATAAACGTTTTGATGCTTTCATGGCTAGTCAAAACTATTCAAAAAGTCAGATGGATAGCTACGTTTACTTTAGAAGATTCGAGAATGGTTCTTTGATTTATCTACTTTTATATGTTGATGATATGCTGATAGCAGCTGATAATATGTATGATATTGATGTGCTGAAGAGGTGGTTAAATGCTGAATTTGAGATGAAAAATTTAGGCACTGTAAAGAAAATATTGGGTATGGAGATTTTGTGTGATAAGACTACAGGAATTTTACGTCTATCTTAGAAGAAATATATTGAGAAAATCGTGGCAGACTTTAATATGTAGTTGGCAAAATCTGTAAGTACACCTTTAGCAAATCACTTTAAACTTTTAGATAAATTATCACCGCTGACTGAGGAGGAGGAGGAGCATATGTCCCGTGTTCCTTATTCTAGTACCGTGAGTAGTATTATGTATGCTATGGTGTGCACTAGGCCTGATATTTCACAACCTATGAGCGTAGTTAATCACTATATGAAACGTCTGGTAAAGCTCATTGGGAAGCTGTAAAGTGGATCCTTAGATATTTGAAGGGGACAACAGACGTGGGTATACTGTACCGGAGGGACAACAATGGTAGTGAGACCACTTGTGACATCCTGATTTTCAAGTTCTGTTTTCGATTGAGTAAGTTGGGTTTTTCATTGACACGCCTATAGTTCTTTTCCCTTAGCTGATCATTCACAGGATAACTAGTCTATCAGGTGGAGCTATTAAGGAATCTAAACGCAATAGACCTGAGAATTCGACTAGGAATTGATTGTTCGACCGTGCTGATTTGCAAGGGTCATTATTGCACAATCAAAAATCGATCAGAAACCGGAGATAGGCGATTCGATTGAGATTTGTGATTAGTGTATGGGTGATTCCACCTAATTGCAAAATTTCTATCGAACGGCACTAGACCAATTTTTCTGTCATTTCTGTACCTAGTGTCCGTATTTGAAACCTCGAGATTTTCATGACAATCGAGAGTCGCCAATGTGTCGAAGATGCACAATGTGGCTTGAAAATAATCGACCATCCTTTGAAGAATTTTCGGCGAGCTCGGGAGTTTTACGGAAAATCAATTCAAACAATTCGGAAAAGAAAGGAAATTCGGAGGGGCCAAATTGAGTGGATGTTTGGCCTCCTTAGTGAGCTATTTGGTGAAGGGAAATTGTGGAAATTGTGTGGGCTTCCTCCTTAGCAAAATTGGACATCAAATTGGGGAAATTGTTGAAGAAATTTAAGTTGAAAGTGAGGAAATTCGGAGGCTTAGTGTGGGGGCTGCAACATTTGGCTTCAACTTGGTTATTTGTGGAAATTTATATGCAAGAAAGTAATGGGGGACCATGAGGATAAGCATGAAGACTTCTTGGACTTTGTATTAATGAATTTTAGATATTTTCATTTGACTTTCTTCTTCTTCTTCTTCTTCTCTCTCTCTCTCTCTCTCTCTCCTCCCTCCCCCTTCTCTTCTTCATGCCTCCACTTCCTCCTGATCCCTTCTGTTTTGCCCTTCATTCTTTTTGCTTTGAAGCAGTTCTCCCTTCGAACCCTGCAGCCCTACCATCACTTGTTCTCTCCACCGAAGCCACCCCTGCTGCCATGTCCGAGTCAAACCCCCAGTAGAAATTTCTGAAGTTGACTCCCCTTCAATGTCAGCACTGTCGTCACCTACCAATACAGCTCCACACCACAATACAGCTCCCTTTCTCCCTTCCGATTCCAGTGGCGTCTTCTGTAGCCACCACCCATCGTAACTCCCTTTCAGCCCCATTAGCAAATGAACCGCCCACCTCACGCCTCTAGTCCAACCAAGCTCAGCCGCGACCAGCAGCGCCCTCAAGTTAGGACCGAGCTAGCAGCTTCGCTATGGGCTTGCTGGGCTTTTTCAACTCGGTCGGAGCGCCGTTGGCGCCGCCATAAGCCCAAGTTTCGGCCGCCGTCGCGCTATCGTTGCGGTGAACCGGTTTTGCGCTAAACCGGTGAGTGTGTGCACTAAACTCTCATTAAGGTGTTAATGACATTTAAGGGGTGTTTAGATTAAATTAGTATTATATTAGAGTAGTTATTAGTTTATTTAATTAATTTAGGTTAGTTAGATTAGTGATTTAGGTGGTTAGAAATTGTAATTAGTTAATTTAGTATGTGGCCTTATAGTTAAAATGTGTAGTATAATTTAATTAGTCCAATAGGTGGTTAGATTAGCAATTTTTAGCATAAATTTGTATTTATTGAATAAATATGTATTTAGTTAATTAATTTTGGAAATTATTTAATTATTTAATATTTTCCAGAAATTAAACCGGAATAGTCGGTGACCAGAATTTCATGTTGATTGCAATTGTGTGTTCAATTTATGCAATATGGTGTTATTTTGTGCAAATTGAGTGCTGATTGGAATTTTGGTCATTTATCCCAAAATTTGTGAATTTCGATATTTATTCAGAAAATCCTGAGTGTCGGGTTTTAACACCGAAAATGGTCGTGAGATTTTGAATTGGAGGATATCAATTTTTCGGGTTTGATCGACCGTGTACCCACACACGATTATTTTCACCGAGTGTTTTTAATACGAAGAAAATGGGCCAAGTGCATTATCTTAATTGAGACATTTGAGTGTAATGCACGATGTCCTTGGCCGTATTTGAGTGATCGTGTGTTGGTTAAGAGAACCCATCCCGGGCTGTTAAGCTGGACGTTACCACTATATGGGACGCCCGGACAATGGAAGTCGGTCGCAGAGATTATAGACCTATGCTCATTCGGGAAAGCTGTCTAGGAAAGACATAGCCATGCTCAATGGGGTGAGACGACGCCTAGCTATGCCAGAAGACCACCGACTAACGAGTAGGCCATGCTATAAGCCAAGATCAAAACTAGGAACGCATGATTAATTGAGTTGAACGCGTCGGATTATGGGACAAAATTATGTGGCATGGTATGGAACGTGTCATAACGATTTGGCCCTATAATTAGGACCCCTGTTCTTGGTTGGAATTAGTGTGGCGTTCTAGTTGATTGAGCTGATTACTGCTCATGTTTTTTTGACTGTCTGTGATATGAATTGTGCTGACCTGTAGGAGGATCTGAGACGAGGTAAGTCTCTATGGTTGTTGTTGACACCTAAATTTTGGCGATCCGATCATTTACTTATTGCATAGAAAATTAGGAGTTGATTTTATCCCTGAAAAAATAATTAATTGCATAGCATATAGATTTAGGTGCATTTATTTTAATTTGCATTTTTTGTTTGCATTTTATTGGACCGGTGGTGGATGGGTTCAAATTTATGTTTATGAGCTCTAGTTCGACAGGCCGGGCTAGGCTCACGAAAGGAGCAAATTAGCCCAAGCCCATTGTTTATTTTAATTAATTATCCTCTGAGAAATTAAGATTTGATGTGATATTAGGGTGAATTTTTTGAAATTTAAGAAAATCACATTACAATCTTATCTTCAGCAATAGGAGATAAAATCAATAGAGGATATTCGGGAGATAAGGAGAATAAAAATATTTTTGTGATTAGGAGGTTATAGGCAATCTTTTCGTCAGATGAAATATTCACAAAAGGATTGCATTTTGTTTTGGCCTATAAAAGGGTATGTACGTAGGGTTTTAAGGGGGGGTTCTTTTCTCGGTTTTTGAAGGTTTCCGAAATCAAAAAAAAAAAAAAAAAAAAGAGGAAAAAAGAAAAGCATTCGGAGGCCCTTTTATTGAAAGGGAAAAAAGGGAGTGTATGAAGACAAGGGGAAGCGTGCGGCTGTGCTAGAGGAAGGATGATCACCGTTCTTCTTCTTCACCGGTTTCTACTGCTCAGTTCGTGCCCTTCCCATTGCACCATCACCAACGCCCGAGCTCCTGTCGCGGAGTTTGCTCAGAAGCCCGAAGCTGTCGCGCGCTGCGATTTGCCTACAGCTCGCACCGGTCCGCCGCCCGCCATCGCCTATAAGCTCGTGACACCGGCACCGCCGACCCAGCCTTTCCGCGAGCACGGCCTTGCAGAAGCTCGTCGGCCGCCACCGAGTTTCCTCGCCGCGCTGCCTGGACTTCTGCCGATCCGTTCCTTTGTTTCCCTAGCCGACGACCCGACATTGCTCTGTTCTGCCCGTTCGAAGTTGCCGCCGGTGATGCTACTTCTGCTCTGGTTCTGCTCGTGCCCCAGTCGATTCGAGACAGTTCCTCCCTATTCTATTCGTGAGTCGCCCGAAGCCACTCGCTCCGACCCCCAGCCGAGTACCGTGCCACCCCACCGACCCGCGAAGCGCCCTGCCGTCTGCTGCCGAAGTCCCCGCAACGGAGCTCTTACACCGTGAGCCCATCTTGTCTGCAACCCGAGCCAGATCGGTAGCCCATCGCCACTCTCCCGCTCGTCCGGACCCGAGCCTCCCTAGCTTTGCTCCCGTGCTGCAGCCGCCCTTGCCGGATCCCCTTCATCGAACCGATCAGCCGGCTCCCCTTGGAGATCCACGGCTGTGTGTGGAAAGGAAGAAAAACAGAAAAGACAAAAAAATCAGATTAGGTAGTGTTTTATTATTTTATCTTTATTATTTTATATATTTTATAGTTTTTTTTATAGTTTTTTAGTGTGATTATTCATTGATACATGATTGAGATTCCAACATGAATTAGCCCTCAAATAATGGATTGACAGTCCGATTTTCACGCCCGAAATCCGACTCGCAATCCCTTGCAAAAATCGACAATCTGATCTCATGCCCGAGATTCGATTCGAGATTTAATTTTAAAATTGGTCAACCTGATCTCATGCGCGAGATATGGTTCGCCAATTTTTGGATATCAATCTTATCTTGCTTGATTTGCTGTCATGGTGTTTGAGTTAATTTTACTTTCGAATTTTCATAAAAAAAATCCAAAAAAAATTGAATTAGGATTAGGTTCGTTTTAGAATATTTCTAGTCCTAGGGTTATCTTGCATGTTTAGAATTGCAATCTTATTTCATATTTTTAAATAAAAAAATCCAAAAAAAGCGTTCATTTAGGATATTAGTTTTTTTAAATTTGAATTGCATGTTTAATTATTCAGCAATTTTAATTTCGAATTTTACAAAGAAAAATACAAAAAAAAATCATCCTGCATGTATCATATAGAATTAGGGCATCCTTGGCACGTCATTGCATGTTAAGATTGCACGTTTATCAATTATAGGTAGATAATCTCTCCCAGATAGATTGCATGTTTTTGTTAGGAAAATAAAAATGCCCATGTCATATAGAATTAGGTTCATGAAATGCACGTCATTTAGTGACTGTTGTTAAGTTCATTTAATTAGAAATTGTCCATCATTAGATTAGGTCATTTAATAAATGTCGCGTGATATATAGCTCGTATATTAAATTGCATGTTGCATGTCATTTTAGTTGAAATAATTTTGTACGTCATTGCATTGCATTGCACGTCATTAGAATTAAGTCATTTTGGTTAATTTAGATTGCATATTTAATTATTGCATGTTCATTAAGAAATCACAAAATTTTTTACTCATCATATATAGTTTAAGTTATATTGCCATGCCATATCATTACATGTTAGATTAGTAACATTGCATTGCATGTAGATTAGATTCTCATTAAGAAAAGCGAAAACAAAAATTGGGTAATTGCATGTTAATTAGAAATCATATTTAGGATTATCGATGTGAATTCTGATTTAACATTGCAGATGCTTTCGTTGCTATGAGGTAAGTTTTGCAACTTATTCATTTGCTTTCTTGAGTATTAAATTGGTGATTTGCGCACCTGCATGGTCACCTCACATGTTTAGAAATTAAAATCAATTCAAGTTGCTTGCCAAACAATTTTTTTTCAAAATAAAAGAGAAAGGTACCGAAAGGGCGTTAAAGAAATCTAGCGTAACCAAGTCCCCGAACTCATAAATCTCTGGTTCGTAGGAGTAAAGTAAAACTCCCGTTACTTTACTTGGGTTTCTAATCGACCCACCAAAAATAGATTAGTGGCGACTCCTAATTGAAAATTAATTGCATGTTAAAAAACTTGAACCTAAGTCGCGAATTGGTATGGGCTTGGGAGAGCTTGAGTTAAGTCTAGGCTTAACAATCCATTAGCCAAACTCTAGGTGGTTCACCCTCGAAATTTTGGTCACGATAGTTGTGTGATTGTGTGGTTAGGACGCCTCTAGGCACATTACCCTTTTAATCGGGGTTTAGACCATGAACTCGCCGAGATTTATATCTCACCCCGTCGTGGGCTCAATTCTTTTTAGGATTGTAGAGTAGATGATCTGGAGCTGAGCTGAGGGGATCCAAGTTCTAGGTCAATTAGGATAGCTTCTTTTTGAGAGCCGGTCTTTTGTAGGCTTTTGGTTGTTGACTTCTATATATGACTCAGTTTGTATATAAAAGTGTGTTTTGTTTGTGAATCTGTTTCCTACTTTTCTATCCCATGCTGTTGATGTCGGGGGATTAGTAATTCGCTTCCACATGCGCATTAAAATGAATGGGTTGGCGACGCGTCCTAGGATATTGCAAATTTTATCGACCACTGAGAGATGGGCACACGCTCGAGGATCGGGGCGTGACATTCCCGCCCGGAGTGGTATCAGAGCTGGTCGACAATTGGAGTGATAAGGTGCGAGGATTCATGGGATAGTTAGTAGGAATGACCTTTATTTGGTACCGATGCATGTGATTGATAGATGATTGGTAGATTGTTTGGTGTGATCGCTCAGTTTCTAATTCTATGTGGAATTGGAAAACAAGTTTCTGTAAGAATCCTGTATAATGAGTGATTAAGAGCAAATGACTCATAGGAAGAGAACCATTGTACCTGTGACTCGGGTAGGACGTCGACTAGGGTCGGTACTCGAGGGGGTCGTGGTAGAGCATCGGCTTAAGCTAGCACTAGTGGAGTAGCACCACCTCCTGTTGGTACTAGGGTAGCATCCCCTGGTGATCCAAGGTTTGATGGGATCGTGCAGGTGTTAGAGACTCTCGGGAATGTGGTAGGGTAGCAAGCCCAGAATTAAGCTACCCTCGCCACTGTTTCAGCTGTTGCTACCACCGCCGCTACCGTAGCCGCCACCACTGCCGCCAATGATGCTACTGCTGCTACTGTCGCAGCCGTTACCACACCTGCCGAAGTTCTAGCTGGGAACGTGGTTGTGGATAGAGAGAGACCGATGCATAAGCTTGTTGAGCAATTTTTGAAGTTGAACCCACCTTGGTTCACCGGGGCAGGAGATCTCGAGGCCGTAGCCCTCTGGATCCAGGACTTAGAGAAGGCTTTTGCACTACTGAGGTGCACTGAAGAGGAGAAGGTCGTCCTTGTAGTATATTAGTTGTAGGGGATTGCAAGCACTTGGTGGAGAGCCACTAGAGGGATAGTGTTTTCAGAAGGTGTGGTTCCAGAGTGGAACTTCTTTGTCAAAGTCTTCAATCGCAAGTACTTTTCAGATAGTGCTAGAGAACTGAAGATGGCGGAATTTCAGTGCCTCCGCCAAGTTACAATGATTGTGGATCAGTATGAAGCGAAGTTCGCTGAGCTGTCACAGTATGCCCCTAGATTTATCGAAGATCCGGTAGATCGAGTTAGAAGATTCAGAGATGGGCTCAGACAGGAGTTGAGGAGTCCGTTGGCACCATTCAATTTGAAGGACTACAACGACTTGTATGAACAGGCCCAGTCGATAGAGAGAGATCAAAGCGAACAAGCCACCGTATCTGGGTCGCGGTTTGGTTCAAATAGGGATGGGAATTGGTTTGGGAAGAGACCAATGACCAGAGGAAGGTATCCTATTCTGTCTATCAAGAAAGGTGGGATAGGAAAGTCAGTGCAAAGACAGAAAGGTGCATGTCGTTTTTGTGGAAGACGACATGGATCAGCCCCGTGCCCTTCTAGGTCGGGTGCTTGTTTCGAGTGTGACCAGCAGGGTCACATGGCCAAGAATTGTCCCAGGAGACAAATGGGACTGCAGTTGCCACCACCGCCATTGATGGGTCAGAACCGAGGACTCATGCCACTTAATGCACCGCAGGGTGGTTTGAACCGACCTCCAGCGCAAGGAAGGGTGTACGCCATCACCAGAGGACAGGCTGAGGACTCATCTGATGTGGTCATAGGTACGGTTTCACTAAATGACCACATTGCTTATGCTTTATTTGACCCTGGTGCAACTCATTTGTTTATAGCTAAGCAATTTGTTAAGCTGATTGGATTGAGTCCTGAATTGTTGGAGTCAGTGGTTAGTATATCGACACCGTTAAATGATAAGGTGTTGTCTACTATGGGTTGTCCTGGTTGCAAGTTAGTGATTGGTGAGTGAGAAGGGAGGATAAACTTGATAGTCCTAGCCATGTATGATTTTGATGTGATAATTGGCATGGACTGTTTCACCAAGCAATAAGCTAAGATGGACTGCTATCGTAAAGCGATTCAATTTAACCCGTTAGTGGGTGAAAGTTTCGAGTTTATTGGGAATCGAGGAGGACCCTCGATTACTTTGATCTCGTTGCTTGGGGTAACCCGTTTGTTAGACAAGGGTTGCCAAGGTTACTTAGCAACTGTTGTGGATACGACAGTTGAGGAACTGAAGATTGAAGATATCAGAGTGGTACAAGAATTTCCAGATGTGTTCTCGAAAGAATTGTCAAGTCTGCTGTCAGAAAGGGAGATAGAATTTGTAATTGAGCTAGCCCCCGGAACAGAGCCAATCTCTAAGGCTCCTTACCGGATGGCGGTGTCTGAGTTAAAAGAATTGAAGATGCAGATGCGGGAATTGTTGGATAAGGGATTTATACGTTCCAGTGCATCACCTTGGGGAGCACCAGTTCTGTTCGTAAAGAAGAATGATGGTTCGTTGTGTCTATGCATCGATTATCGTCAACTTAATTAGGTGACGATCAAGAACAAGTATCCATTGCCGATGATCGACGACTTGTTTGATCAATTGCAAAGAGCGTCGATATTCTCTAAGATCGACTTAAGGACGGGATATCATTAGCTGAGGATCAGGAAGGAGGAATACTGCAGTCAGCACTTCGTACTCGATACAGCCATTATGAGTTCACTGTAATGCTGTTTGGTTTAACAAACGCCCCAGCTACTTTCATGGATATGATGAACCGAATGTTCAAAGAGTATTTGGATCATTTTTTGATCGTGTTCATCGACGATATCCTAGTGTACTCGAGAAGCCCAGAAGAGCATGAAAGGCATTTGAGGATGGTACTCCAGACTCTAAGGATTCATGAGCTGTACGCCAAGTTTAGCAAGTACGAGTTTTGGTTGACTCGTGTGGCATTCCTAGGTCATGTGATTTCAGGCGAAGGAATCTCCGTGGACCCAACCAAGATTGAAGCAGTTATCAATTAGCCAAGATCGACAACAACGACAGAGATCAGAAGTTTTTTTGGTTTAGCTGGGTATTACAAAAGGTTTGTGGAAGGGTTTTCAGCTTTAGCTTCATCGTTGACTCAAATGCTAAAGAAGGAAGAGAAGTTTGTGTGGAACGATAAGTGTGAGTGTAGTTTCCAAGAGCTTAAGCAGAAGCTGACTGTTGCACCGATGTTAACAATACCATTTGGTACTAGAGGATACGAGATTTACAGTGATGCGTCGTTCAGAGGACTGGGTTGTGTGTTGATGCAACGTGGTAGGGTTGTTGCATGTGCATCCCGTCAATTAAGACCTCATGAGCTGAATTACTCGACGCATGACTTAGAACTCGTAGCGATTATTTTCACTTTGAAGATTTGGAGACATTATTTGTACGGAGAAAGATTCCAGATCTTCACAGACCATCAAAGTCTCAAGTATCTATTCTCTCAGAATGAGTTGAATATGAGACAGCATCGCTGGATGGAACTCCTAAAGGACTATGATTGTGATATTTTGTATCATCCTGGAAAGGCTAATAAAGTCGCAGATGCACTGAGTCGGAAGTCTTCAGTTGCGCAGATGATGGTCAAGGAATGGATTTTACTCGAGAGAGCACGAGATTTGGTTTTCAAATTTGAGGTAGGCCACCTTGCAAATCTTATGGCCACCCTCATAATTGAACCAGAAGTACAAATCAGAATTAAGGTGCTTCAGTTGACAAACCCGGATGTTCAGAAGATTCTGCAAGAGAATACTGAAAAGAGAAAGGCTGATTTTCAGATTTCTGAAGATGGAACACTAAAGTTCCGAGGACGATTGTGTGTACCTGACGATGCAGAGCTTAAAGAAGAGATCTTGTCAGAAAATCATCGTAGTAGTTACAGCATTCATCCTGGCAGTACAAAAATGTATCAAAATTTGCGTCAACACTATTGGTGGTCCGGTATGAAAGTAGATATCGCCAAGCATGTCACCAAGTGTCTGACGTGTTAGTAAGTGAAGGCACAATATTATAAGCCGGGAGGACTTCTGCAACCTCTCGAGATTCCTGAGTGGAAATGAGAACACATCACAATGGACTTTGTGACAGGCTTACCAAAGAGTCAGAGAGGTAATAATTCCATTTGGGTAGTGGTTGACAGATTGACGAAGTCGGCTCATTTTATCGCCGTACGAAAGGACCTTGGTTTGGACAGTACACAGAATTGTACGTGCGTTAGATTGTTCATTTGCATGGAGTGCCGAACGATTACATTAGACCGAGACCCGAGGTTTATAGCTGTCTTTTGGAAAAGTTTGTAGACCGCTTTAGGAACGAAGCTGCAAAGACAAGACGGCTTATCATCCCCAGAGGGATGGCCAGTCTAAGAGGACAATTCAAACCCTCGAAGACATGCTGCAAGCTTGCATGTTGGATTTCAAGGGAAGCTAGGAGGAACAGCTTCATCTTGTCGAGTTCGCCTACAACAACAGTTACCAGCAGAGCATTCAGATGGCTCATTTTCAAGTGTTGTATGGCAAAGCGTCCAAAACGCCGCATGTTGGGATGAGGTCGAGAATGAAAGATTACAGGCCCAGAGTTGGTTTAGTAGTCGTGGATATAGTTGTTGTTATCAGCGAAAGATTAAAGACCGCTCAAAGCGGCCAGAAAAGCTCCACAGATAAGCACCGAAGACCATTGGAATTCCAGGTTGGTGAGCACGTCTTTTTGAAGGTGTAACCAATGAGGGGTATTTCGCGCTTTGGCAATAAGGGAAAGCCGAGTCCGAGGTACGTAGGTCCCTTCGAGATTCTAGAAAGAATAGGGACCCTAGCATATCGTCTTGCATTGCAGCCGAGGTTGGCGCAAGTGCATGACGTCTTTCAAATGTTGATGTTGAGGAAGTATGAGCCTGACCCGACTCACGTGCTAAATTTCGAAGAATTAGACGTGGATGACATAGTGTCATACGTGGAAAGCCCGGTTTAGATTGTGGATCGGAAAGAACAGATTCTGCGCACCAAGATGATCCCGTTGGTTAAAGTGGTCTGGCAACACCACGATATAGAGGGAGCAACCTGGGAAAGTGAAGATTTGATGAGATGACTATACCCCCACCTTTTTATTTAAAGATTTGTAAGGGTTTAAATTTCGAGGACAAAATTTTTATAAGAGAGAAAGAGTTGTGACATCCTGATTTTCAGGTTCTGTTTTCGATTGAATAAATTGGGCTTTTTATCGATGCGTCTATAGGTCTCTTCCCTAAGCTGATCACTCATGAAATAACTAGTTTATCAAGTGAAGCCGTTAAGGAATCTAAATGTAATAGGCTTGAGAATTCGACCAGGAATCGACTGCTCGACCGTGTTGATCTGCAAGGGTCATTACGGCATAGTCAAAAATCGATCAGAGAGTGGAAATAGGTCGATTAGATAGAGATATGTGATTAGTGTGTGGGTGATTCCACCTTATTGTAAAATTTCTATCGAATGGCACTAGACCGATTTTTTTGTCATTTCTGTACCTTGCGTCCATATTTGAAACCTCGAGATTTTTATGACAATCGAGAGTCACCAATATGTCAAAGAAGATGCACAATGTGGCTCGAAAATAATCGACTGTGATAAGTTAGGTCACGCTAAAATTGCGTTAGATTGAAATTAACTGTGAATTTGAACCCAATTTCAAAAATTGAAAGTTCTTTCATGTCACGATTTATTTTAGGAACGTCAACTCATCCTTTGAAGAATTTTCGGCGAGCTCGGGAGTTTTACGGAAAATCAATTAGGACGATTTGGAAAAGAAAGGAAATTTGGAGGGGCCAAATTGACTGGATGTTTGGCCTTCTTAGTGAGCTATTTGGTGAAGGGAAATTGTGGAAATTGTATGGGCTTCCTCCTTAGCAAAATTGGACATCAAATTAGGGAAATTGGTGAAGAAATTTAAGTCGAAAGTGAGGAAATTCGGAGGCTTGGTGTGTGGGCTGCAACATTTGGCTTCAACTTGGTTATTTGTGGAAATTTATATGCAAGAAAGTAATGGGGCACCATGAGGATAAGCATGAAGACTTCTTGGACCTTGTATTAATGAATTTTAGATATTTTCATTTGACTTTCTTGTCTCTCTCTCTCTCTCTCTCTTTCCTCCCCCCTTCACTTCTTCGTGCGCCTACTTCCTCCCGATCCCTTATGTTCTACCCTTCCTTCGTTTTCCTTCGAAGTAGCCCTCCCTTCGAACCCTGCAGCCCCACCATCACTTGTTCTCTCCACCGAAGCCACCCCTGCTGCCACCTCCGAGTCAAACCCCCAGTAGAAATTTCCGAAGTTGACTCCCCTTCAAGGCCAGCAGCGTCGCCACTTGCCAATGCCTTTTCATGGCTTCACCGCCCCACACCACGGTGCAGCTCCCTTTCTCTCTTCCGATTCCAGTGGCGTCTTCTGCAGCCAACACCTGCCGTAACTCCCTTTCATCCCCACTAGCGAACGAACCGCCCACCTCATGCCTCTGGTCCAACGAAGCTCAGCCGCGACCAATAGCTCCCTTAAGTCAGGATTGAGCCAGCAGCTTCACTGTGGGCTCACTAGGCTTTTTCAGCCTGGTTCAAACTCTCGTTGACGCTGCCGTAAGCCCAAGTTTCGGCTGCTGTCGTGCCGCCGTCACGGTGAACCGCTTTTTGCGCTGAGCCAGTGAGTGTATACACTAAACTCTCATTAGGGTGTTAATGATGTTTAAGGGGTGTTTAGATTAAATTAAGATTAGAATAGGGTAGTTATTAGTTTATTTAATTAATTTAGGTTAGTTAGATTAGTGATTTAGGTGGTTAGACATTGTAATTAGTTAATTTAGTTTGTGGCCTTGTAGTTAGAATGGTTAGTATAATTTAATTAGTCCAATAGGTGGTTAGATTAGCAATTTTTAGCCTAAGTTTGTATTTATTGAATTAATATGTATTTATTTAATTAATTTTGGAAATTATTTAATTATTTAATATTTTCCAGAAATTAGACCGAGATAGCTAGTGACCGGAATTTCGTGCTGATTGCAATGGTGTGTTTAGTTTATGCAATTGGGTGTTATTTTGTGCAAATTGAGTGCTGATTGAAATTTTGGTCATTTATCCCAAAATTTGTGAATTTCGATATTTATTCAGAAAATCCCGGGTGTTGGGTTTTAACACCAAAATTAGTTTGATATACTATATAAAACAACAAGATTTTAAATGGGAGGATATCGATTTTTCGGGTTTGATCCGACCGTGTAGTCACATACGATTATTTTCACCGAGTGTTTTTAATGCGAAGAAAATGGGCCAAGTGCATTGGTCATTTTGATTATAAATTCACAACTCTTAGTCACGGCCCAACAGGCATAATTTAGACTTAGTGCAATCACGGCCCCACTCGGCAATTTTAGACTTAGTGGTATCACAACTCCACTCAACAAATTTTATACTTAGTGGAATCACAGCCCTACTCAGCAACTTTTATAGATTTGGTGGTAATCACAGCCCCACCGGGAAATTTTCTATGCAAATACCCGCATTATCTAGTTTTTGGGATAAATCTCCATCATCACTAATTCACTCAATTTTCACAAATCAGTGCTCAATTAAATAAATAGAAAGCACCACCGCAATCAGCACGAAATTCCAGTCACTAGCCATCCTGATTGAATTTTTGAAAAATAAATAATTACGAAAATTAATAAGTAAATACCAATAAATATACTTAGGCTCTAAAAAGCCTAATTGGAAGCCGAGACGAGTCCGGAAAATTACCAAACCACTCTAGTTAAATACTAAAACTTGTCTAGGCTCTAATTGTACTCACTATCCACCTAACATGCATCGGTAAATAATTAAATTTATTAATCTAATCTAATCTAGCCACCTAATCCATCTTAGCCTAAACTAATCAACCCTTAAGCATAATTAACCTACTAAGTGAGGATTAGTGAGTGAAACTCACTGGTACAAAGCGAAGACCGGTTCATCGCGACGGCGGCCGAAACTCGGGTTTGCGGCGGCGTCGACGGGGCTCGGACCGGGCCTAAAACCGACCCAACATAGCTCAGCAAGGTTGAGCTTTGGCCTTGGGCTTCGCAGGGTTGCTGGTCACGAGCTTTGGGCTGAAGAAACGCGCGGGCTTCAAATTGTTGGACTCGGCTTGATCTGGCTTCAAGACGGGCTATTTCTTGGGCTGCTAGCACGAACAAGTTGGGCCAAACAAGAAAATTGCGTGGGCTAAGCTTGCAGCAGAATTCACGGACTGGACTATGGGCTGGCGTCAAAGACGCGGATGAAGGGAGCAGCTTGCTGGCGTCGAGCTGGGGGAGCAAAGGCGAGACGCACACGGGGCGGTTGTCTTCACTTCGATGGCCACGAGTTGAAGTCAATGAGGGAAGGGGCTTCGCTGGAGAACCTGATGGGTTGACTTGGCAACTTCAGTTGAGTGTCTCAGTGGTAGAGAAGATAGCTGCAGGTGTTGGTTTCCTGGCAGCAGCAGCAAGGAAGTCGAGTTGTAGGGCAAAGAAGCCGATGCCAAGGCAACTGTTATAGGGAAAAGAGAGAACAACGTGGAGAATCGGTGGGGTGGCAGTGGGATGGAGCGGCTGAGTTGGTGGGATTTACGGGGTGATGATGATGCTGAGCAACTTCGGTGGGGTGAATGGGCAGACGGGGAGAGAGAGAGATGCGAGGGAAAATGAAAGTGAAAACAGGACAGAAGGGAATTGGACAGCCGAGAATGAAAGAAAGGAAATGCAAGTGCATCGAAGGGGGAAGGAGGCTCAGTGAAGCTAGCGTGCACGGGAAGTCTAGGAGAGAAAGAGGGCCAAAAGTCAAGCAAAGTTATCTCTTCAATTTAATGCTTGTCCCCCATTACTTTCCAACAAATTAAACCCATAAATTCACCAAATTGATGCCAAAAAGCAGCCCTCAAACCATAGCTCCGAATTTCACTAATTTTAGACTTCAATTTCATCCTCAATTTCTCAAATTCGAAGTCCAATTTCGTCGAAGAAAAATCCCACACATCTCCACAAATTCCCATCACCTAATAGCTCGGCTTAGAAGTCAAAATTCCCTTCAAATGAGCTAAACCGAATTTCCGCTAATTTTTTGCGACGTCTGAAAAGATTTTTTGTAAAAATCCCGGAATTCCAAAAAATCTTCGAAGAATGAGTCGACGTTCCTAAAATGATTTGTAACATGACAGAACTTTCAATTTATGAAATTGGGTTCAAATTCACAGTTAATTTCAATCTAGCGCGATTCTAGCGTGACCTAGTCTACTAGATAGCTTTTAGGAATTTTTGGTGCAATTAAACTCATGATCAATTTATCTCAAGTCACAATGTACATCTCCGACACATTGGTAACTCTCGATTGTCATGAAAATCTCGAGATTTCAAATACAGACATCAGGTACATAAATGATCGAAAAATCGGTCTAGTACTGTTCGACGAGTATTTTGCAATTAGATGGAATCACCCATATTCTGATCACATATCTCAATCGGATCGACCTATCTCCGGTCTCTGATCAATTTTTGACAGTGCTGTAATGACCCTTGTAGATCAACATGGTCGAGCAGTCAATTCCTGATCGAATTCTCAAATCTATTGTATTAAAATCCCTTAATGACATTCCCAGATATAGTTATCTCATAAGCGATCAGCTTAGAGAATAGCACTATCAGTGTGTCGACGAAAGGCCGGACTTATATAATCGAAATCGAATTATGAAAATGCAGACTGTCACAACTCTTCTTCTCTTATAAAAATTTCGTTCTCGAAATTTAAACCTATTATAATCTTTAAACAAAAAGGTGGGGGTACAGTCATCTCATTGACTCCTCAATTTTCCAAGTTGCTTCTTCTGTACCGTGGTGTTGCCAGACCACTTTGACCATTAGAATAGTCTTTGTACGCAGAACTTGCTATTTTCTGTCCATGATCTAAGCCGAGCTTTCAATGTATGACACATGGTCATCCACGTCCAATTCCTCGAAATTGAGCATGTGGGTTGGGTCAAGCTCATACTTTCTTAACATCAACACATGGAAGACGTCGTGCACTTGCGCCAATCTCAGCGGCAACGCAAGACGATACGCTAGAGTCTCGATCCTCTCAAGAATCTCAAACGGACCTACGTACCTCAAACTCAGTTTTCCTTTCTTGCCAAAGCACAAAGTTCCCTTCATTGGTGACACCTTTAGAAAAATGTGATCACCAACTTGAAATTCCAAAAGCCTTCGACGCTTATCTGCGTAGCTTTTTTGACAACTCTAAGCGGTCTTTAACCTATTTCTGATCACTACCACAACATCCACTGATTGTTGAACCAACTCTAGGCCTGTGATTTTTCTCTCTCCAACTTCATCCCAACATACCAATGTTTGCACGCTCTGCCATGAAATGCTTCAAAAGGAGCCATCTGAATGCTCTGCTGGTAACTGTTGTTGTAGGCAAATTCTACGAGATGAAGTTGTTCCTCCCAACTTCCTTTAAAGTCTAGTACACAAGCTCTCGGCATATCTTCAAGAGTTTGAATTGTCCTCTCAGACTGACCATCCATCTAAGGATGATATGCCGTATTATACTGAAGCTTTATAACTAAAGCACCATGCAATCTTTTCCAAAAAGCGGTGGTAAACCTCAGGTCTCGATCTGAAGTTATCGTAACCGGCACTCCATGCAGTCGAACTATCTAACGCATGTACAACTCAGCGTGCCTATCTAAGTTAAGATCTTTTCGTACTGCAATAAAGTGAGCTGACTTTGTCAACCTATCGACTTTTACCCAAATCGAATCGTTGCCTCTTTGACTCCTTAGTAATCCGGTCATGAAGTCCATTGTGATATGCTCTCATTTCCACTTTGGGATTTCAAGAGATTGTAGAAGTCCTCCCAGCTTGCTATGTTGAGCTTTGACCTGTTGACATGTCAAACACTTGGCGACATGTCTAGCAATGTCCGCCTGCATACCAGACCACCAATAGTGTTAACGCAGATTCTAATACATCTTGATACTTCCGGAATGAATGCTGTAACTACTACGATGAGCTTCTGATAAAATATCCTCTCTAAGCTTCGCATCGTTAGGTACAACCAATCGTCCTCGGAACCTCAACGTTCCGTCATCAAAAACCTGAAAGTCAACTTTCCTTTCTTCGATAACCTCTTGTAAAATTTTCTGAACATCTGGGTCTGTCGGCTGGAGTAGCTTGATTTTGACTTGGACATCCTGTTCAATTCTGAGGGTGGCCATAAGACTTGAAAGGTGGCCTACCTCAAATTTGAATGCCGAATCCCGAGCTCTCTCGATTAGATTCCACTGCTTAACCAACAAGTGAGCAATTGATGACTTTTGGCTCAAAGCATCAACGACCTTATTCACTTTTCCTAGGTGATATAAAATATCACAATCATAGTCCTTTAGCAATTCCATCCATCGGCGTTGTTTCATATTCAACTCCTTCAGAGAAAATAAGTACTTGAGACTCTGATGGTCCGTGAAGATTTGAAAGTTTTCCCCACATAAGTAGTGTCTCCAAATCTTCAATGCAAATATGATAGCTGTGAGTTCTAAGTCTTGCGTCGGGTAGTTCAGTTTATGAGGTCTCAACTGGCGGGAGGCGTATGCAGCAACCTTACCATATTGCATCAACACGCAACCCAGTCCTCTGAACGACGCATCACTATAGATCTCGTACCTTCCAGGACCAGATGGAATTGTCAGCACAGGTGCGGTAGTCAGCTTTTGCTTCGACTCTTAGAAACTACACTCGCACTTGTCTGTCCACACAAATTTCTTGTCTTTCTTCAGGAGTCTTGTCAAAGGCGACACTAAAGCTGAAAATCCTTCCACAAACCTTCTATAGTAACCCACCAAACCCAAAAAACTTCGAATTTCTGTCATTGCAGTTGGTCTCGGCCAATTAATACTGCTTCTATCTTGCTCGGGTCCACGAGATTCCTTCTCCTGAAATCACATGGCCTAAAAATGCAACACAAGTCAGCCAAAACTTGCATTTGCTAAACTTAGCATATAGTTGATGAATCCACAAAGTCTAGAGCACTAATCTCAAATGATCATCGTGCTCCTCAGCACTCCTTGAATACACCAGGATATCATCGATGAACACAATCACGAACTGATCCAGGTATTCCTTGAATACTCGGTTCATCAAATCCATGAAAGTAGCTAGAGCAAATGGTATTATAGTGAACTCGTAATGACCATACCGAGTACGAAATGCTGACTTTGGAATATCTTCTTTCCTAATTCTCAGCTGATGATACCCTGTCCTCAAGTCGATTTTCGAAAAGATCGACGCTCCTTGTAACTGATCAAACAAGTTGTCAATCCTCAGCAATGGATACTTGTTCTTAATCGTTACTTGATTAAGTTGGCGATAATCAATGCACAAACGCAACGAACCATCTTTCTTTTTTACAAATAGAACTGGTGCTCCCTAAGGTAATGTACTGGGATGAATAAATCCCATATCCAATAACTCTTGCATCTGCACCTTTAGTTCCTTCAACTCTGATAAAGCCATTCGGTAAGGAGCCTTAGAGATTGGCTCGGTCCTGGGTGCTAACTCAATCACGAATTCGATTTCTCTCTTCGGTGGCAATCCTGGCAATTCCTTCGGGAATACATTTGGAAATTCTTGTACCATAGCAATGTCTTCCATCTTCAGCTCTTCAACTGTCGTATCCATGATAGTCGCCAGGTAACCTTGACAACCCCCGTCTAACAAGCGGGTTGCCTCTTGCAACGAGATTAGAGAAATTGAGGGTCCTTCTCGATTCCCTACAAACTTGAAGCTCTCACCCTTTAATGGGTAAAATTGAATCGACTTGCGATAACAGTCCATTTTAGCTCGTTGCTTGGTGAGCCAGTCTATGCCAATTATTAAATCAAAGTCATACATGGCTAGGACTAACAGATCTATTTTCCCCTCTCGCTCACCAATCTCTAACTTGCAACCAGAACAACCCAAAGCAGACAACACTTTATCCTTCAGAGGTGTAGATATGCTAACAATAGATTCCAGCAACTCAGGATTTATTCCAATCAACTTAACATACTGCTCGGCAATAAAGGAATGGGTTGCTCCCGGATCGAATAAAGCATAAGTAGGATGGTTGTTCGGCGAAACCATACCTGTGATCACGTCAGGCGCGGCCTCTGCCTGACCTTGAGTAATGGCATACACCGTGCCTTGAACTGGGGGTTGGAGCTGTCCTCTTTGCTGCGCGTTTTGAGGCGCATACCCTCTGATTTGTCCCAACGGTGGCGACGGCAGCAACTGCAGTTGTCCTCTTATTCTTCTCGAACAATTCCTAGCTATATGACCCAGCTAGTCACACTCAAAACAAATGTCTAGCCTTAGATTGGCATGGGGCAAATCCGTGTCACCTTCCACACAAGCGACATACGCCATTCTGGTTACGCCCAGACTTGCCAACTCCACCTTTTCTGCTAGGCAGGATCTAAAATCTTCCTCCGACCATGGGCCTCTTGCCATGTCAGATTGCATCTCTGTTTGTATTAAATCTCGACCCAGACATGGCGGCTCTCTCATTTTGATCTCTCTCGATCATCTAGGCTCTCTCGTATAAATCATTGTAACTCCTCAGATTCAGTGAAACCAATACACTCCTCAAGTCCAGCCTGAATCCGTCCTTGAAACTTCTCACTCGGTTCACCAGATTCTCAATTAGTTCAGGAGCATATTGCGATAATTCAGCGAAATTCGCCTCATATTGATCTATAGCCGTAGAGCCTTAGCGAAGGCGCCGAAACTCTACCATTTTCATCTCTCCGGTAGTCTCTAAAAAGTATTTACCATTGAAAGCCTCAAGGAAGGCGTTTCACTCCGAGACAACACCTTCTGGGAACACTGCTCCTTAGGTGGTTCTCCACCAAATATTGGCAACTCCCTTTCAGTTGGTAAGTTGCAAGAATTACCCGTTCAATTTCATTGCACATCAATAATGCAAAAGCCTTCTCAAGTCTTTGGATCCATAAAGCAGCAACTTCGGGGTCTCCTGCACCAGTGAACTGAGGCGGATTTAACCTCAAGAATTGTTCCATCAGCTTGTGAATCAGTCTCCCAGTGACTACGATTCCTGGCGGACCTTCAACGAGCGTGGCAGCAGGTGCAATGACAAGTGCAGTAGCGGGGGCGGCTTCAGTAGCAGCGGCAACAGCAGCAGTAGCGGCGGCTGCAACGGCGACGGCTTGATTCTGGGCCTGCTGCCCAATCAAGTCCCTCATGGTTTCCAATGACTGCAAAATCCCATCTACTTTGGGATCTCCAGGGTTTGCTACCCCAGCACCAACATGAGGTGGTGCTACTCCACTAGCGCTAGCCTATGCTAGCACCCTACCTCGGCCTCCTTGGGCACCGACTTTGGTCGGCGTCCTAACCCGAGCTGTAGGCCTAACAGTTCGCTTACTCGGAGTTCTCTGCTCCTACTCGGTCATGGTTCAGTCTTTAACTGAAACCTATCTTCCAAATCCACATTGGATTAGAAGATGAGCGATACACACACGGCAAACAATGTTACCAATCATCTACCATTGACATGCACCAAACATAAATTTAAAAGCCTTTCCTACTTACTATCCCATATCCATCGCACCTTATCACTCCAATTTCTAACGACCACGCTTTGATACCACTAAACTGGGTTGTCACATCCCAATCCTCCAAGCATGTGCCCATCCCTGCTTGGTCGATATAATAGCGATGTCCCAGGATGCATCACCGACCCATTCAATTAATATACACATGCGGAAGCATATATAAATCCCTAGACAATAAAACAATGGGATAGGAAAGCATAGCCATACTTTTAAAAACCACAACAAGTCTTTTATAATCAAATGGGTTTATACACAAGATCAGACTGGTTACAAAAATGTTAGCTCATCAAAAAGGAACTTTCTATGACTAACTAGCCATACAGGTTCGCCGATTATGCATCTTCCACCTTCCCAAACTTCGGGACTCCCGGCTCTCCACGCCCATCACCTAGGAACTTGAAAATGTGATCCCATAATGGGGTGAGACTACGTCTCAGCAAGTTCAACCCCCTAAGACTCAATTAGAAAGAAAATTACGCCCTAAGGGCTACCTAAGCACAATCAGGCATCAGAGGACTCACATTGGCCTCAATTCCTTCCAGGAAGTCAGTTCAATTCATAATTACTAACAATCACACCATCCAACCAAACAGATTGAACCATCGATCAATCGATACAGTCGATTACATGTCATCGAGACCATTACACCGTCATTTCAATTATTCATTCACAACTCTTAGTCACGGCCCAACAGGCATAATTTAGACTTAGTGGAATCACGGCCCCACTCGACAATTTTAGACTTAGTGGTATCACGGCCCTACTCGGCAAATTTAGACTTAGTGATATCACGGCCCCAGTCGGCAAATTTTATAGATTTGGTGGTAATCATGGCCCCACCGGGCAATTTTCTATGCAAATACCCGCATTATCCAATTTTTAGGATAAATCTCCATCATCATTAATTCACTCAATTTTCACAAACCAGTGCTCAATTAAATAAACAAAAAGCAACACTGCAATCAGCACGAAATTCCGTTCACCAACCATCCTAGTTGAATTTCCGAAAAATAATTAATTAATTAAATAATTACGAAAATTAATAAATAAATACCAATAAATAGACTTAGGCTTGGAAAAACCTAATTGGCAGCCGCGACGAGTCCGGAAAATTACCGAACCACTTTAGTTAAATACTAGAGCTTGTCTAGGCTCTAATTGTACTAACTATCCACCTAACATGCATCGGTAAATAATTAAATTTACTAATTTAATCTAATCTAACCACATAATCCATCTTAGCCTAAACTAATCAATCCCTAAGCATAATTAATCTACTAAGCGAGGATTAGTGAGTGAAACTCACTGGTGTAAAGCGAAGAACGGTTCACCGCGATGGCGGTGCGACGGCAGCCATAACTCGGGTTTACGGCGGCGTCGACGGGGCTCGGATCTGGCCTAAAACCGGCCCAACATAGCTCAGCAAGGTTGAGCTTTGGCCTTGGGCTTCTGCAGGACTGCTAGTCATGGGCTTGGGCTGAAGAAAACGTGCGGGCTTCAAATTGCTAGGTTAGGCTTGATCTGGCTTGAAGATAGGCTGCTTCTTGGGCTACTAGCACGAACAAGCTGGGCCAAACAAGAAAATTGCGTGGGCTGAGCTTGCAGCAGAATTCACGGGCTGGACTATGGGCTGGCATCAAAGACGCGGACGAAGGGAGCAACTTGCTAGCGTCGAGCTGGGGGAGCAAAGGCGAGACGCACACAGGGCGGCTGTCTTCGCTTCGATGGCCACGAGCTGGAGTCAATGAGGGAAAGGGCTTCGCCGGAGAACCTGCTAGGTTGACTCGGCAACTTCAGTTGAGTGTCTCGGTGGTAGAGAAGATAGTTGCAGGCATTGGTTTTGTGGCAGCAACAGCAAGGAAGTCGAGCTGCAAGGAAAAGAAGTGGACGCCGAGGCAACTAAAAGAGGGAAAAGAGAGAACAATGTGGAGAATCGGTGGGGCGGCAGTGGGATAGAGAGGCTGAGTAGGTGGGATTTACGGGGTGATGATGATGCTAAGCAACTTCGATAGGGTGAATGGGCAGACGGGGAGAGAGAGAGAGATGCGAGGGAAAATGAAAGCGAAAACAAGACAGAAGGGAATCGAACAGCCGAGAAATGAAAGAAATGAAATGCAAGTGCATTGAAGGGGGAGGAGGCTCGACGAAGCTGTCGTGCACAAGAAGTCTAGAAGAGAGAGAGGGCCAAAAGTCAAGTAAAGTTATCTCTTCAATTTAATGCTTGTACCCCATTACTTTCCAACAAATTAAACCCATAAATTCACCAAATTGAAGCCAAAATGTAGCCCTCAAACCATAGCTCCGAATTTCACTAATTTTAGACTTCAATTTCATCCTCAATTTCTTAAATTCGAAGTCCAATTTCGTCGAAGAAAAATCCCACACATCTCCACAAATTCCCATCACCTAGTAGCTCGGCTTAGAAGTCAAAATTTCCTTCAAATGAGCTAAACCGAATTTCTGCTAATTTTCTGTGACATCCGAAACGATTTTCCATAAAAATCCCGAAATTTCCAAAAATCTTCGAAGGATTAGTCGACATTCCTAAAATGATTTGTGACACGACAGAACTTTCAATTTTTGAAATCAGGTTCAAATTCGCAGTTAATTTCAATTGGCAAGATTCTAGCGTGACCTAGTCTACCGAGTAGCTTTTAGGAATTTTTTGTGCAATTGACCCGTGATCGATTTATCTCGAGTCACAATGTACATCTCCGACACATTGGCGACTTTCGATTGTCGTGAAAATCTCGAGATTTTAAATACGGACACCGTGTACATAAATGATAGAAAAATCGGTCTAATGCCGTTCGACGAGTATTTTGTAATCAAGTGGAATCATCCACATTCTGATCACATATCTCAATCGAATCGACGTATCTCCGGTCTTTGATCGATTTTTAATTGTGTCGTAATGACCCTTGCAGATTAACACGGTCGAGCAGTCAATTCCTAATCGAATTCTCAAATTTATTGCATTAAAATCCCTTAATGGCTTCCCTAGATAGTCTAGTTATCTCATGAGTAATTAGCTTAGAAAATAGCACTATCGGTGCGTCGACGAAAGGTTCGATTTATTTAATCGAAATCAAATTCTGAAAATTCATGCTGTCACACAAATAGATAGAACATAAAAATATGAACATACTTCTTAAAAGTAACACCACAATGCAACCAACTGATTGACATCGGCAACTCAGTAGTTGATCGATAGCCTAGACCACGAGACATTTATTAATAGAGTGTGAGGCATTATTACATAAGTTATCCCAGAGGATATGTATAGTGCGTTGCATGGTATCACAGATATATTTTATGCTTATGTAAATCGAGATAAATCTAACTCAGTTTCTGTGAAACATGAGCAGGGAGGCCAAGAGGTTGAAAGCCGTGCTGCAGACTAGCTTGCCATGCTTTGTCGATGTCGGTGATGGAATAGCCACACTCGTGCTCCTCCCACCCTTCTGCTGCGTGGAGTATCCCCGCGACGCGCCATGTGCTCATCACTCTTCGTGGCAACCAGTTCTGCAGTATCACGACAGTAAGAAGGAGATTTATACTAAGGTTGCCGTGTGGATGCAGATTTATCCGCACAGGAATCTGCGAATCGAAATGGCTATATGGTGATGTAAGGATTGTGGTTCGGCCAAAGTATGAGTCAACCATTTTACACTACGGGTTTACTATGAATATTAGTAAGGTAGTTTTGTATTTGTAATAAAAGCATATGTTTTCGTCCCTGCAATATAAAAGCACACTCCCTTCAACAGAAAGAGACCAGCTCAAAATGGGAATTATACTTCATATCATACCTCACAAGAATGCACATTCTCAAGCGATGCGGGAGCGACCAAGGCAGGTGTGTGGTGGTAGAAGCAGTCGCCTCGCAACTTTTCTGGGGGGAATTGTGAGAAGGGTATGAATAATGTCCCTTTTGGTGCTTTCAACTGATCTTCTTCCGTTATGTCAGCTCCTACTATCCATACCTAAAAATTTACCGATCATTGGTAGTCATTCACTTATATTACTGTCATCATCAACTAGTGATAATAAGTTCTTATGGCATTATGTAGACAGATATAATAGCAATTAGGGTTTCCAATTCTTTCTAAGAATCCAAATAAAACAGAGAAATGAACACGTTGAATCTTAAAAGTCCATGCACATATTTATTTGAAGTCATTTGCGACAAGGGCATGATTCATTTACCTTTGGAGCATGGCCACTTGAGAGAAGCAGATTGCTGTCACACTTGTGGTTGAGTGATTTTTTCAGCATCTTGTACTCATGTTCATGCAGTATAGCCACCTAAAATAAGTTTTATATCATTATTTAAGAAGAGTAGTTAGAGGTAGCGAGCCAAATCAGAAAGACAATAAGTAAATGATGCCACGAACAGCCCTCTTATCCTTTTTTTTGGTTATGGCACTTGAATTAACAAAGACGTTATAAGGTGGCCAATTTCAAGCTATCTCCATTATAATGAAAATTGACAATGTTCACATGTAGATGGAAAAGTCACACGTTTCGGTAGAAAATTTATAGAACCTTTCGTATGAGTTGTAGCTTTCGTCCATGCTATATCTACTTTGCTATTGAAGTTTTAAACTTTTTGTCAATCAGAAAGCACTTTGCTGCTGAGAATCGAGGAGAATTTTCTTAATTAATACAATAGTTTATGTACTTTTCTACTGTGAGAATCTGGTGTCATCTTCTAAGTTAGTTGAGGATATGAATTCTCTTCCCTTTTTTATTTTCTAGGAAGATCTTTTAAAGAAGATAATATCAGAATATTTAATTATTAAACCATGCCATAATCTAACAGTTTAAGATTTTAGAATAATGGGCATTGATTCCACAAAATTTTACAAATTATCTTATCAAAAGGTTCTGAGTATAAATCTTTTTAAATCTTATATTTTATATGGGAATTGAAGATGTATGACGTACTTTCTAATTTCGCTTGAATGCTACTCACCAAATGCAGTCTCGATAGCTATAAAAATGAGAGAATTACTTTTGAGCATTTTTTAGGAAGCTGCATATAAGAATTACCATCCAACTTATTTATTTACCTGAATTCCCCTTTGGCACAAAGCAAGAGCAATGGCATAGGCCACCTTAGTGAGCCTCCCTCTGAAGAGGACTTGGGCAGTTCCTTTGGGAATGCTATTGACCACCACAGCCACTGCCAATCCACTCCCATCCACAACTCTCACTTTGAGCCGAGGATGTCTCTCCACATGGAACCCGCCATATCCCTTCAGCTCCTCTCCCTGCAAATACCAAGTTTTGAGTACCCAAGCATGGTCATATTGCTTTATCTGAAAGGACAATAACAGCAGAAGTCCTAAAACTTTAATTTCATGCATTTAAATCCTAAAAGTCACAATTTCATTGCATTTGAGTCCTTTCGTTTAACTCTATCAATTTTCAGTGGACGGGAATGCAGCAAGATTGTTGTATTATCTTTTTAGTCTAATATGGGCCGTTAATAAATGATGCCACTAAAACTAATAGAGCCAACGAAAGGAATAAAATGGATGGCTCTAAATGAAATTTTTAGTACTTAAATGTGTTACCGTGATGAGTTGTGGGACTTGCCTGTAGTTGTCCCTTCTTTCAATAATGTTTTTTTTTTTTTTTTTTTTTTTTGGGCTTCTTGCAAAATTTCGTGAGATCATCATGTTAATATAATGTCAACCTTCTGCAACTACTCGTTGCCTAAGATAATGTCAGAGTATAGTTAAGCTTCCGAATGCTCCCACCCCCCCTTTTAAGTGTTAGAGAATGATTCCGTTTACATTATAGTAAAGTCTGACACATTTAACAATTGAATATGTTGAACCCTAAGCAACTTTCTCTGTCTTGCAAAAGTGTCCATCGTGAACCTATCGTGATTCGTATTGTAATGTCATGAGAGGGAAATTGTACTGTCATGAGATGCTTGCCTGGTTCAAGAGACCCAAGCATAAGACCTTGGTCCCCTTGTCCTCTGCCTCCAAGATGGCTTTCTCGATCAGACCATTGATCGACTCCTTTTGCCACGGCATGAAGTACTAGAAAGAAGATCAAAGAAAATGAGAAAATGACCGAAATTAGAGCACAAAAACTCAGTAATATAAAATAAAAAACAATTGAGCGGATAAATAATAGAAAATCTTACTTGAATGCTATACTTTGGAATTACCCAAGTTTGTAATTTGAGTTTATTGAAGCGATGCCGCTCAACCACAAAAGTGCGCCCATAGATCCAAGTAACCATCATGGAACATAGAGTCACAGGCCAAATCAACCAGATATACCACCTCGATGATTGGTCTGGCCAAGAAGCGAGACAGGCGAATCCTACCCGCAAATGATAGATTGACCCGGGAGTGGGAAGATGGGTTAGATGCACAACATCGGACACTTCCGCCAGTCGCTCAAGCGAAGTCTCATGAAGTTTATCAGAGGACTTGTCCATCGTTCCATAAATGTAATCATAAAATGGCATGAACAGGGAGCAGTTAGTCCGAAACTGTGTGTGATGTAACGAGTGAAACCTACAATATTAGAATGATGTGACGTAATAATACTTTCAATAACCCAAAAGATTATTTGTATGGTTCTTTTTCAGAATATCATATGAACTCTCTAGATGTACAAACAGAGCTAATAGCCATGTGAAAAATTTTATGTCCGTATATTTCTCAATAAGATCCAATTTGAGTTTATATATAGATTACAATAAATGGGATTGATCCATTAGATTACACGTCCTCCAGTTTCAAACTTAATTATTCTGAAAATTCCCCTGACTAACAGATTGACTCACAATCCTTGCACATGACTCTATACTTCAGATATAGTGATAGTGTTGCTGAAGTACGGACCAGTCCATGCGATTGACGTTGTTCTCCAGTATTTTGGACCGAACAAGTAGCCACACGACGGTCAAAAGCTTGGCATGATCAGATTCACCAATCAGTTCATACGATTAGGATCGAAGTGATGGTAACTTTAAATGCCTTTTATTCAATTTAAGATGGAAGAAAATATGACCCGTATTATATTAGTAATAGGCATTTATACTTAACCTCCCTTACAAAAGATTCAGCGAAAGTAAAAGCAAAAATTATCTCCTGCTGAAATTTTTAAAGGGTATTTAAATTTTAAGAAAGTTATATTTAAATTAGCATGTCAAATTTTGCATTTTACAAAAGTTCCAAGAAATTTGAATTGTAAAACTGCCAAAATGCGTGCACACAAGAGTTTGTCTTATAATAAATACGAAAAGTTCAATATAGATCGGTATTGACACCACATTTAAATGGAAAATATTGAGAGGTGAGAAATGTGATGTGAAAAAAGAATTGTTGAAGAAAATGATTCCATGGAGCTGCCTTTTCCTGGGCCCCTCCAGAACAAGATAATTGAATTCCTCACCTACATTTTCTTCCTTTTTGCAATCTCCCTCCAAGTCTCCAAAAAAGAAGAAGTCATCCAAGTACCACGTAAACCCAAGAACATCAATACGTTCTTCAAAGCAACATGAGTTTCTGTTCCCCCTAGCCAGACGCCCCCTAGCCAGACACAAATCGCCAACCTACCATGACAACTACTGTTGTCCTAAAACCATTACCCAATTTGTTGCAGGCCCTCTTCAAGGTTCTTTTCTCCCCAGTATTCATTCGGACACACGTTCATGTCCCTTTCCCCATACTCCTCAAAGAATGTTTCGATTTTCAAACAATTAACGACCCACTTCACGCAACAGTTATTGCGTTGAAAATTATGAGATTTCTTGAATTAGTTACTCGACAACAATTATGACCCACTTCACTCACGTTCACAATTTTTTTTTTGCTCGTGCAATAATGATAGGATAAATTTTCCATTGAAACTCGCTTGTTGCAAGGATGGAGTGACAACATATCGAACACTTAAGAAATGGGAAATTAAAGTTGCACGTTCACTTTCAAGAAGTTATCAGATCAGATTGTGCAATACGATCTAGGTTAAGACTAATATACAAAATTAGTATATTAAATAATGTGGTCGACTGTTGATGAGGTTATATTCGACATTCAATAATGGTTTTTGTCACATAAGTTTGTATGCTAAGTTTGTAAACCGATCTTAATATACTCATCAATAATCAATTACCATGGTTCAGAGAGGGAGGGACTTACGAGGGGGTGTACATGAGATACTTGAGAGGGGGGAAGTATGAGAAGATCCACTTAGGAATGAGCTCAAAATTGCAGTGCCCCATATTGTTCATCAAGTCGATGTATGTCACATAGCCGTAAAACGACACAATTGATGCCGTCCCCATCCACACCGTTGTGTACAGAGGGATTGCGAACAGTGTGAAGTACGCCAAGTGCTCTGCAAATGGATGAATTACAGCTGCAACCAACCCAAATTTCATTCAGCGACTAATTGGTCTGAGCAATTGAACTTGAAGAAGATGATGCACATTCTGTTTGATTATGATGCAAGAGATAGTACGACTTTTTACCCAAGCCATGTTAAGCAAAGGGTGTGTCAAAGTTATTTGTTTTGGTTGTTTGAACAAGTCGATCATTAAGTGAATGGATTGCCATTATTTACATTACCAATCAAAATTTGACACATCATCTAACGAACACATTTTAGTAAAAGGCTTATGACTAAAATGGCTTGATAGACTGAATTGGTACAAATACAATAAGTTTAGGATTTTTTTAGTACTTTTCTCTCGTGACAGAGATCCTCATACCACTTGGACAAGAACAAAGAGTACGATAGGGATGATATTTCCTTTTATGATTGGTGTACAAAAGATTGTGTGTCATGAGTTTCCTAAACATAAGAATAAAAGCAAAAATTAATCTCTATATTTAACCAATTAAAGTATGACAATCTCACTTAAGGAATGAGTTCTTTGTAATTTGATATCTTCGTGCATGTAGAATTAGGTGTGATAAGATAAAGCTAGGTAAACTGCATGACCACATGGCTCATGATACTCACAAGAAAAGAACCACCTGCATACATATATATATATATATATATATATATATGAGCATCAGACACCTGAAAAGTCAAACCGACACCAAAATACGTGTATGACATGGACATTTCCTACTTTATATTGTAAATTTTATGCATTTTGAGATTAAGATGCTCATATTGAACTAAAAAGGAAGGGGGTAGAGAGAGAGAGAGAGAGAGAGAGAGAGAGAGAGAGAGAGAGAGAGAGAGAGAGAGAGAGAGGAGCCAAATACAGGTGATGAGTACTTACAGGTAATAGGCTCAGTGACGATGGAGGCGTGATGGTGAGAATGATAGCGGGAGTAGAGATAGTGATGGTGAAGGGCCCTGTGAAGCCAATAGTAGAGGAACTCCACCGGCCCCATATGAAGCAAAGCTGTGGTTATTACACCATCGAATCTCCACATCGGCAAGCGAGAAGCTCCGGCGAGTGTCATCGCTCCGATGTAGAAGATCAATCCATTGAGCAGTATTTGGTCATCCCTGGACAATGATTTAACAAAGTATACGAAAAAATGAAATGTTTAACAGTTCCTTTATTAGTTAATTCCATAAAATAAAAAGGCTTATTTAAGAAAAACACACGAATAGGCTATAACATTTTTTACGTGTTTGGTCGACTCTGTTCCTTAATTATAATATCATGCTAGCTATCTGATGATATGATCACAAGATATTAATGCTCCTTATATTACGGCTGATTTGCTAAATATATATGTCAAATGACGGGAGAAAATTGTAGTTTATCCTATAGACGCGTGGTTAATTATATTCAACATCCACCACAACCCTTAATTTATTAGTTTATGGAAAGTAAAATATATCAGTTATTTTACTGTCCCGCCAAAATTTACAGTATTATTTAAATCTAGAAAAGGTTAAGTAAATACTCTATGGGAATCCATGAGTTGATATCTAAAAATCTTGAATGTTTTAGGTGCTCAAAAATAAAAATAAAAACTAAATGTTTAGGCACGCCGCCAGAAATGGAAAAATATATAAAGTCAAAAATAAAAGACAGAGGCTCTTATTGTAAAAATTTCAGCAACTTATTTGCGATGAGACATGCGAAACACAAAAAGTTTTCTATCCATGTATTGTATTATAGTCAGGACCGTTTTCGTTTTTCACTTTTTGTTGATATTATCAACTTGATAAACTCTTATCATAGTTCCTTTTGTTATTGTTGGGAATAACTGATCCCCAAAAAGCGGATTCGACACTAAATCGAACCCCTAAATCAATGCGGAAGACGAAGCCCGGGAATAACACGTATCACCGATCCTAAAGCACACCACGGATTCGAGCGTACCTTGTTAGCCACAGATTAGACACCGATGCCGATAAGAGGAAGAGAAAAACGATCCTGTTCGATCCGATGGCGTCGATTGGCCTTGAAGGGAAGATGGCGTCGCCGTAAGCGTTTGTCATTTCTTTTGGAGGGAGAGAGGGAGAGGAACGTACGTTATGCCAAAGGGTGCCTTCTCCCTCTCTTTCCTCCCTTATATACGTTCCCTCCAAACAGGAATCGTGCCCCTTCATCCATGGGCCCTAATATTGTGGGCCGGGCTTTCAGGCCCAACATGGGCGGACGGGCCTTAAGCCCATCACATAAAACCATCATCTCCCACTCGCACATGGTGGGCCGAACAGAATTCTCTTTACCTCTCTTCAACATTCATACCGGTGAATAATCCGTGCGACCAGCATACTTTGAGAGCTCGTTGCCATACATCTGTTAGGAATATATAGCAGCTCATAATGGGCATCACATCCTGAGTAAATTTAGTATGCAGTACCCTAGATCGATCGATCACATTTATATCTCTCTTGATCTCTTTTAAACAATGATATTTATATTGTATTCACAATTATGATTATCCCAAAGACAGTCATAATTGGTTAACCGGTGAATACAAAACTACAATGTGATTCTCCAAAATCGATCTTCCTCTTTCCTTCAAACTCTCAATTTCAGTTTAGCTTGCTTTTCTAGAAATGTCCCATTAGATCGAATCAAACCATGACCATTGGCAACATCCTAAGATAGTAAACACTAAATAGAAATCTTGAGAATAGGTAAGAGTCATGAGGGGACTAAAAATTGAGGAACTCTTTTCCTCAAGAGTCTCACACGACACAAAAATTGAGATCAAACTTTTGTCACTCTTATTGGTCGTCTCATGCATACGTAGTATGAAATACGTATTACGGTATTAACTCCTTTCCCATAGAGCGTATGTCTACACCTTTCAATACCGTACAGATGATAGTTTAGACATACCCAATGTCTAACTTGAGTTCACGTATCTACTCATTCACAAAATTCATCAAAACTCACATCTAGCATCATAGACAGATAAAGTAAAATATGTGGGGTATTTTACTTTCGGACATAGTAAGTATTATGTCCCCATCTTAACACCCAGTTAAGGCGACATACGTATTTTAAGCTTGAGCTCTCGATTATCACCTAGATAATAAGCTTAAAAACAGTCTCATCTCTATTTATCACACAGTAAATAGAGGCGATTACCCGTGTGAGTGGGCTAATCTTATATCTGTCCGACATACTTCCTCAACTTAAAATAATGCACTGAGCATTAAGATGCATAAAGATCAAATAAAGATTCATAGGCATTAATGATGAAAACATAAATTCATCAAATGTGAACACTTAGGGAAATAACAATATTCAGTACATCAGCCTCTACGCAATCCTAGAGATTTCATATGGCTACAAAATACATCTCTAGATATTGGCTTTGTCATAGGATCTGCTACCATTCTATGCGTAGTATGTACTCTAAGTTCACATCTTTTCGTGCAATCATATCCTTGACAAAAGTATACTTGGTATCTATGTGTTTGGTCTTGCCATGATATTTTGGATCTTTGGTGTACACTTTTGCTGCTTGGCTATCACGGTTAACCAATAATGAATCTGCAGCACTTCAAATAACACCTAAATGATCCAATAATCTCTTAAGCCAAACATCTTCTTTTATTGCTGCTGATAATGCCACGAACTCAGTTTCCATCGTGGACAAGGCTATACACTTTTGTTTCTTACTGCTACAACATATGGTGCCATTATTCGGTAAGAAAACAAACCTAGAGGTAGATTTTATTTCATCTAAATCTCCTCTCCAATCAGCATCAAAATAGCCTTTGAGTTGCAGATCCTTTCCATAATAACTCAACGTATAATCAGCAGTCCCCTTTAGATACCTAAGTATTCTTTTAACGGCTTTCCAACGTGCTTGACCTGGATTGGATTGGTATCTACTCATCATTCCAACTGCAAAACATATGCCAGGTCTTGTACACATCATAGCGTACATCAAGCTTCCAACAAAGCACTAGCATAAGGAACATGTTTCATTTGTTCCTTCTCTTGTGGAGTCCTTGGACACAGTCTATGGCTCAATCCTTCACCTTTTGCAATAGGAGTGTCTATGGGTTTACAATCCCATATCATTCATCTCAAAGTTGGAAGACAACCAACTTTTGACAGTATTGACAAACTCCATATTGCTTCCGGCAATTAGTATATCATCAACATATAATGATATGATCACAAATTGATCATTGGATCTTTTGATATATACACAATGATCCTCGTCTATCATTGTAAAGTCATATGCCATTATGGCATTATGAAAACGTATATACCATTGTCTTGACGATCGCTTAAGGCCATATATCGACCCCCAAAGTCGACATACATTTTCTTCTTGGCCTTTCACTATGAAACCAACAGGTTGTTCCATATATGTTCCTTCTTCTAATTCTCCATTGAGGAAAGCAGTCTTTACATCCATTTGATGTAACTCAAGATCCATACTAGCCACTATTGCCAGAATAATGCGAATCGAGGTAAATCCCTCTACAGGAGAAAATGTATCTTCATTATCAGTTCCTTCCTGTTGATTATACCCCTTCGCCACAAGGCGAGCCTTATGCCTTTCTATCGAGCCATCAGCCTTTCGCTTTATTTTGAGAACCCACTTATTCCTAATAGCTTTGTGTCCTTTTGGAAGATCAACCAGTTCCCAAACTTGGTTTGATTTCATTGACTCCATTTCCTCTTCCATTGCATGAATCCATTTTTCCTTATTAGGGCAATTCAGAGCCTTATTAATATTTCTTGGCTCATCCTTATCTTGTGGAGCAACCATAAAAGTTTCCCCTTCAATGCCAAAACGTCGACGGGGAATACTTTGGTGACTTGTTCGCTATATGGGAGATTGTACACTTAGCACATCATTCCCCCTTATGCTCCCACTCGGATTAGATAATGACGATATCATCTCATCATGTGGTTGTAATTGAGAATGAGTTGAATTCAATTCATCACTTCTCATATTACTCCCACTTGGATGAACTCCATTAATATCATTATCTTGATCCAAGGTTTCAAATAGGGGTAATCTTCCCTATTTCGCCCTTCTTAGGAAATTCATCCACTAAGAATGTGACATCCCGTGATTCAAATTCAGTTATACTCCCACTTTCTTGCTCACCTACGAACACATACCCTTTCGAGTGTTCGGAGTATCTCATTAAAATACTCTTATTTCCTTTAGGACCCAATTTCCCAAATTTGTGAGAGGACTCATGAGTATAGGCAGCACAACCCTATAGCTTAAGAAAACTTAAGTCCGGTTTTCTACCTGTCCATAACTCATATGGAGTGGAACTAACTGATTTGGAAGGCACCCGGTTAAGTATATAGGCAGCAGTTAACAACGCATCACTCAAAAAAGTGATATGTAAATTAGCATGCGCCATCATGGACCTAACCATTTCCAGTAGGGTTCTGTTTCTTCTCTCTCGCAACACCATTTTGTTGAGGAGTATATGGAATAGACAACTGTATTTATATTCCTTTTCATCACATTATTTTCTGAATTCATCAGATAAATATTCTCGACCTCGATCGGATCTCAATACTTTTATTTTCTTGTCTAATTGATTTTCTTGTAAGTTTATAAACCTTTTGAAACAGCATAATGCTTCAGATTTATGAGAAATCAAAAAGACATATCCGAATCGAGTATAATCATATATAAAAGTGATGAAATAAACAGCCCAATGCCTTCTTCTCACAGTCATTTAACCACAGACGTCGAATGGATTAAATGCAGAGGAAATTCAGCTCTTTTACTTTTTCCAAATGGTTTCCTTGTCATTTTCCCTACTAGGCAATGCTCACATATGGGCAAATCGACTTTTTCAATATTGCCCAACAAGCCCTCTTTGGCTAGTCTATTCATACATTATTGGTCAATATGACCAAGTCTAGCATGCCACACATTCACATCATTATCATATGAAGTAGAAGACGTGAAACAAGGGAATAACATATATTGACATCACCACAGTCAACATTTAGTACAATAAAACCATCTAGAAAGTGACCACAATCATAGTAGTTTGTATCCAAATACAAATCTACACCGTTATTACGGAAGTTCACACTAAAACCAAGCTTAACCAACATCAAAACAGACACTTAAATTTCGACGAATCTCCGAGCATTTAGAACATCATGTAGGAACAAGGTGCGCCCACCACACATGTTCAATTGGCAGGTGTCAATCCCTTTAACTTCAGCTGGAGTTGTTTCCCACATAGATCCACTTAGTTCCAGTTGGTATTCGTCGGAATTCCACGAAGGATCCTCTATCCTTCGCTACATCGTCTGTTGCTCCTGAATCTACAGTCCACAAAGGATTGGATTCAGCTAATAATACAGAACTTGACACAAAAGTAAAGTTCTCAAATGTACAAGATGTGTTTACCTTCTTTGGCTCACGACAGTCACGAGCATAGTGACCTTTCTTGTCACAATTGTAACACCTCACCCTTGACATTTTCTTCACTTGAGGACGTTTTCCTCTCTTGTGTTGGTTAATTCTTGATCTCTTGCAATAAGGACTTGATCCTTTGCATTCCCACATATTGAACGAATCAATACGCTTGCGCTTAGAGCTCAAAGCCCTTTCTGAGCTAGAACCAGCATTGTAAATTTCTATTTTCAGCTCACATGCCGTTAAGCGGTCCTCTACCAGCTCAAGGTGGCGCACAGCATCCTCAAGATCTTCCATAACATGGTCAAGAGCTTCTAGTGCTTCTTGCTTTTCCAGCACATATTGAATCTTCATATTCAATATTTCATAATTGTTGCCGTTCATATCAGCAATTACGTTCTTAGTTGCTGAAAACATCGATCCGAACACATCGAGACATACATGCACGAATAATTAATGCCTATCATTTATGCATCCCTATTTGCACTGAGACCCATCATATTAATGAATAATTTCAAGTAAGGTTTCAGAATCAAAAGGTCACTATGTTTCCAATCATCCTCCAAAAAATCCTAACTTAAAAACTATCATTAATATGATTGTCATATGCAAAATGAATTCTATGAAGTTACAAAAACTTCTATAACTACCCACAGCTAACTACCCACATCAATCAGCAATTAATAGAAAGCAAATAATATCTAACATCCAATAGAATAATAATACTTTCACATAATACATTATATATTACACTAAGCAATATATACAGGGAAAAATATCAACATGGAAAGAGATATTTACACCCACAAAACATCTCATAATTAATCTAAGAAATAAATAGGGAATGTCCCTTCTAATCTATCAGTCAAAATATCTGAGAAATTTGAAGGCACATTTGCCAACCATGGGAAAACTTTTGGAGAGCTTTCATGTTGCCACCAAGGCGCATTCACTGCGCCATGTGGCGCTCAATCTAAGGGTTGAAGTTTTGGCCAACTCAATCCTATAGTACTCCGGGACCACGTTGACCTCCCATAGCCGATCTAACACTGCTTGCCATTCAGGTGGAAGAGTGTTCATCAAAGCCGGCACCTTCTCAAAATCCGGCATAAGATAACCATTCCAGATGATTTCCTGTATCATCTGATTGACCTTGACCATGTGTGATACTAAATCACCATCAAGCCACCGATAATCAGCTAACTCTTTCATCAGCCTTTTCAGTCTAGCTCTTCCTTCATCCGTTCTCGGGATTGCAGGTATCCGTGCATAACGCATCATAGTTCCTGCAACGAATGCAGAACTCAAATGGATCACTTATAATCCACAATTAAACAAAATGGAAAATACATAATTTTCCATGATTCATGCAACAAATGCAGGATAAAAATGGATTACCTCTAACCCACACAGACATAATTGAAAAAGAAACAAATTCCTTTTTTTTTTTTTTTTTTTTTTTTTTTTTTTTTTCCGGGTCAACGGTCAAAGTCAACGGTCGTCGGTCAACGGTCAACGGTCAGGTCGTCGGACCGGTCGGGCCGGTCGGGCTGGACGGACCGGTAGGACCGGTCGGGCCGATCGGGCCGGGTCGGACAAACCGACCGCACGTGCCGCGCGCGTGCGCGCTGGCCGAAGTCACGCGAGACGTTAGCCGGCACGTGCCGCGCGCGCGCAGGGCGTCCGCGGGTCGGGTCGACGTCGGGGTTGGAGTCACCGGCCGGTGACCGGCCGTCCAACGGTCGTCGGGCGATGACGTCATCGATGACGTCATCCCGACGGTTATCATGACGTCGGGGTGACGTCGGCACGCATCGGTTCGCCGACCGGCGCGTGCCCGTTCGCTGGTCGCCGGCGCGCACATGCCGGTTCGCCGACCGGCGCGTGCGCCGCACACGCTGGGCGAGCCAGCGCTTCCGGGCGCGTCGCGCCCACGCGCAGCGCCTTCTGGCCGCGTGTGTGGGCGCGTGCGGTGTCTCCCGGCGGCGCACGACATGTCGCCGGACTCGTCTCGACGAGCCCTTTCACCCTATGTCTTCAGAAATCTATTTCGACTTACGTAAACTCAGAAAAAAGGACGAACAGTGCTCGGGTGTTGGGATTTCTTGCCTCGATCCGTATGGCCGAATTACTTTCGCGAAAAATCAATCAAAAAACATCAAACAAGTCGGGAAAAACGTGAACTAGGGCTCTGATACCAATGTTAGGAATAACTGATCCCCAAAAAGCGGATTCGACACTAAATCGAACCCCTAAATCAATGCGGAAGACGAAGCCCGGGAATAACACGTATCACCGATCCTAAAGCACACCACGGATTCGAGCGTACCTTGTTAGCCACAGATTAGACACCGATGCCGATAAGAGGAAGAGAAAAACGATCCTGTTCGATCCGATGGCGTCGATTGGCCTTGAAGGGAAGATGGCGTCGCCGTAAGCGTTTGTCATTTCTTTTGGAGGGAGAGAGGGAGAGGAACGTACGTTATGCCAAAGGGTGCCTTCTCCCTCTCTTTCCTCCCTTATATACGTTCCCTCCAAACAGGAATCGTGCCCCTTCATCCATGGGCCCTAATATTGTGGACCGGGCTTTCAGGCCCAACATGGGCGGACGGGCCTTAAGCCCATCACATAAAACCATCAGTTATGATTGAAGAAACTCCAAAAAGGGAAAAATGATCTTTGATGATCTTTCTGATCCTGGCTAAGGGAAAAAGGAAAAGATGTTGTTGGGGATGAAAAAGAAGAAGGTAGTGAGGGATGAAGAGACCGACCAGTTTCTTTCTCGGTCGACCTGCTCAAATTCAATGCCCTTGTCAATGATCCTGCCATTCCCTCTGGCGTTGCGGTACCGAGACAGAGTTATCCAAATTTGGTTGTGGACCATCCTCCATAGCAAAAATGGAAATATCAGGAACGTGAACAAGTCCCTCTCTCTCCCCTCGCTGTTGACAAAGACGTAAGTGCTGTGGATCACCCAAGGAGCCAATACCATGTACTGCACGCAGATAAATGATGGAAGAGTTGTCTTTAGGACAGACGACAGTTGCTAAGCCTCGTTAGAAAAAATCAGATGCGAGACACAACTGCTTTTGTGTTCAATGAAGGGATAATAACGAATGATCCTAGGATTTTAGCAACACAAAAAATATAAAAGGATTGATCCTAGGAAGTTGCCTTGATGTTTTCAAGAAAGTTGCCTTATAAGAAGATTCTGTTCTCCCGTCTTTTTAGTATGTGCCTCGTACATAGCTTGCAATATCGACCCATTGCTCATTGCTTATCTGTTCTAGCATATTTTAGACATGTGTGCTACGTCGCCTTTCTGCTCAACCATCGGATGAACATGGACAAGATTAGATTTGAGTACATGATTGTTAGTAGCCACTGTACTATGTTCGGCCATGAGGGGAGGAAAAATCGTTGTCTGGGTTGGGATCTATGAACCAGATACAATCACAGCCATCGACATATGTGAGATTGAGCTATGTATGGTTCGCTTGGATTTACATGATTAATGATTGTAATTGACTTGATTCTTATCAACTTGGGTCTAGGTCAAAGTATTCCAGGTGACACAAGCGTAAACACATATTTCTAGGCATTGGCCAGTGAAAAAAAGTAGATATTTTGGAGAAAAATGATATCGATACTATGATAATGAACCTTAGCCTCTTGATAACGAGGAGCCAGCGAAGCATCAGATCATGCATTATCGGATCTATATTGATGAACTTTGTTTGCATAAACCTTGACAATAAGCCCATATAACTATTCAAAGGGTTGCCAAAGTGTGCATGTTTTTCTTCTGGGTGCATGTACGAGAGAGAGAGAGAGAGAGAGAGAGAGAGAGAGAGTTGACACCTTGAAGTTTCCAAGAGGTTTCCATGGCCAATCAGTGAGTAGTCCTGGTTTAGAAGCCATGTTCACTTCGACACCACCACTGCTCTCTCTCTCTCTCTCTCTCTCTCTCTCTCTCTCTCTCTCTCTCTCTCTCTCTCTCTCTCTCTCTCTCTCTCTCTCTCTCTCTCTCTCTGTTTCAGCACAGGCATTGCTCTCTTAGTCGTTGGACCCTATATAATGCTTCTGCTATTCGCTGTGGGATAAGGTAGGGTCATGACATCAATCGCAAGACAAATAAATCATGGACCCATCCTCCAACTCCTAAAGTAAACACAAGTATCCTGCTAACTCTTCAAGTAGTCAAGACTAGCCACGAAAGCGTTAAAAGGCTAGTACTATTGCCTAGGAGACGATTTGAAAACTTGTTAAGATTTCTTTAACAAGCAAACGAGTTTTTCCTCACCTGAAATAACAAATTCCTTTGCCTACCTCATGTAAATTCTCTTCTTTAACTCACCATGATGAAACATCATCTTTAAGTTCATTTGATTTAGTTCAAGATCTTGTGTGGCAACTATAGCAAAAGTAATACTCGAATAGAAGTATGTGTTAGGGGTGAGCAGTTTCTGGTTCCTTATAGGTTCCGCTTGAAACCTAGAACCTACCTCGAGTACAAGTTCCTCATTTTTTGGAACCTGAAACCTACCCATCAGAACCAAAAACCTGGAACCTACCTTGTCACAGGTTCCGGAGTTGGTTCTAGATTCCAACAGGTTCTTTTTTCTTTTTTTAATTCCTTCCTCCCTTCCTTTATCAGTTGAGTACTCCAAAATTATAAAGAGTGGTACAAACTCAATAACAGAGAAGAAAAAAAGCCAATAGATGTGCTGTCAACATTTACATAAGACCAACGTTTGAGAAAGCTATGTAGCAAAAAACCCATGGGAATTTCCTGTCAGCATAGTATAAGCCAACACACTAGATGTGATGTGTATCGTTGGAGTGATTGCAGAACACCAACTTTGTAGGACAAAGAGCAAATAGATAGAAATCATAGTTCACAAATGAGCAATCTCATACTTGGCTGACACGAATACACAATAGAAATAGCCATAGATTCAAAGTAAATGAGCGAGTGGCAAAAGAAAAAGGAAAGTGATCATTCGAATTTTTCAAATAGAAACAAAAAGGGTTGCAAAATTGCTACTTAAACATGCAAAATGAAGATATCAACTTAATGAAGGGGCTTCAAGCATCAAATTATCTCCATAAGTGCAAGTGACCGGAAAATAAGAAGTAGAGATCCTTTTACACTTGGTTTCAATTGACATAGATATTTTCCATGCATATCACCATTACAAGATTTGGCCATTGTAGTACCTTTGTGTTCTGCATGACACGGAGCTGAGGTAACACTGAAACAGCTTCGAGATAAACACAAAAGGCCTAGCAAATCTTGTTAATGATATGATGGTGTGTTGAGGGGCTATAAAGCATGGACATGTTGCACGTGCTTTCGTGTCGTGTCCGACACGTGTCATAATGTGTCGGACACGTCGACACACTCAGACATGCGGTCAACACGTGTTGAATTTTCCGACGTGTGGTCAACTTTTCTCGACATGTTTCGACACACGAGTCCAGAAGAAGATGGAGGGTGGAGGTGAAGGTGAGGGAGCAGAGACGAGGCCACGAACGATAGCGAGCCCATGACAGCGAAAGATGGCGAGAGAAAGAGCAGAGACTGAGGCGAGGGCTACCACTGTGATGCTGCGATGGATCGGCGATGAGGCTGTAGCTACGAAGGAGGAAGGGCCGAAGTTGAGGCAGTAAATGATTGTGATGAGGATCGAGAGCAAGCACTGATCAAGAGGAAGAGGAAATGAAGGGGGTCATGCGGCGAGGAGGAGGAGGAGGAGGAGGAGAAGGATCGAGAGGAAGAAAAGAGGAAGGGGGTCGTGCGGCAAGGAGGAGGAGGAAAAGGATCGAGAGGAAGAGGAGAGGAAGGGGGTTGTGCGGAGAGGAAGGAGGAAAGGGATCGTGCAGTGAGTGGTGAGGAGGAGGAGGAGAAGGAGGGCATTGGTTAGGGTTTTTGATAAGGAAACTCAAAAAGAATAAAAAAAAATGGGGACTCGATGGCGTGATTTTTCATTTTGGAGGGAGGGGGAAGTAACAGCTTGTCGGGTGGTGGGGGAGAGAAAGAAAAGTGAAATAAATTTGGGAGTGGGGGAAATAGACGAGGGAAAGAAGGGAGTGGGGGTTGGGGGTGGACCCCCAAGGGGACTTTTTTCTTTATCGGAAAAATAAATAAATGAGATTAAAAAATAATTTCGAAAAATAACAGTACTGAATTTTGAATGATGACAAATTTTGGTCTTGTAGAAGATCATTGATTTATTTAAATAAGTTGATTCTAGTTTCTTGTTAGTCATTAGTTTTATCAATAACTTTTGTTAAAGTTAAAAATATATTTCCAAACATGAATATGCATTAACTATGAATATATCTTTCAAATTTCCAATGAATTGATTTATTATTATTATTAGTGTATATTCATTGTAGGCGCTTTTTTTAGTTAATTACTTATTTATGAATTTGAATCAAATTAATTAAAAATATAAATATCCGTTTAATATATAACGTGTTCCAACGTATCAGAATTCTCTATTTTTGAGAAATGACATGTCGACGTGTCGGGTTGTGCCGCGTGTCCGTGTCGCGTGTCAGTGCTACTTGGGTGATGACAAGGAGACAAAATGGGCCTTTGACTTACTCAAAGGTAATAATGGCTAGTGTGAGTTATTGTAGTGATTAGCAGCTATGTTCAAAGAGATTTAGCCACTCCATTGAAACATGTTGGAGCTAGCCAAAGTACTTAAGAGCTAGAAGATTATCAATGAGGGGTGAATCACTAGAGACAGCGCAACACATGGAATCACCTAAAAAAGGGACAAGCCTTGTTGCCTGAATAAAAGGAACTGGGAACCGGAACCGGCCTCTTCAAAACTAGGAATCGAACTAGACCCTCCATTTCGATTCGTATGTGTTACTACAGGAGATAACGCCTTGTTGCAATTGACACTATCCTATTGCATATGCCCGTAAGCAACAAGCCTTGCTTTATATCTTGCTGCCACGACACTAGAAATTCCCTCCTTTTGTTTATAGAATCATGTATACTTGATAATCTTCTAGCTCTTGATTACTTTGTTTCGCTCCAACATGTTTCAATGGAGTGGCTAAATCTCTTTGAACATAGCTGCTAACCACTACGATAACTCACACTAGCCATTATTACCTTTGAGTAAGTCCAAGGCCCATTTTGTCTCATTGTCATCACCTAAGTAGGACCAACACGCGACACGACATGACACGACACGTCGACATATCATTTCTCAAAAATAAAGAATTCCAACACATTGGGACACATTGCATATTAAATGAATATTTTTATTTTTAATTAATTTGATTTAAATTCATAAATAATGTGACACTGAACTATGTTGAGTTTATTTGATCCATGGTCAATTCTCGGTTGTCATGTAATTGTGTGGAATTGATCGATTTGTATCAACTCACGGTCGCATGGGATCGGTTCATGGTCGTCTATGACCAACATAACGAGCGGGAGAAATCACCCGTGACAGGTGCGATGACCGGACGGAATCGAGCCATGACCGTCCGTCAATTCATGACAGTACGTGATCATCCCACAACCAATCCTTATGATCGAATAACCTTTCCATGGTCAAATACTCTATAATTGGACATTGGGTTACCGATCCCTGAACGGCCACTTGACTCATGACCGACCTTCGGGCCGGCTCATGGCCAAGTCTTGCCCTTGACGTATTAGGCTTTGGCCTACTAGTCGGGGCCAAAATATGGGTCGAAATCGAAGATGTTACAAACACGTTAGGAAAACACAACATATTATTTAGGTACCAAAAGGACGCTAATATATTTGGTTGCATAGGAATTGAAGGTACACTCTCGACCCTCGATTGTATTTTCTAGTTGACCCCCAAAACGAGGCTAGTGGCAACTCCCGTCTTATTTTTAGGTTATAATAAACAACTAGATCATATAAATAAACCCGCCACGCGGGGTACGAGTTTCGATGAAACTCATCATGGTTTAACATACTTGAAATGGGAGTACCCCAAAGGATGAAGTGGTGCCATCCTTATGGGTGAAGTGTACTGTCGAGAGAGCTATCATGGTAAAGGTACCCTTAAATCTAATATCCACACCCGACCTCTTCTCCCGAGGTGTATCATCCGTGTGGATATGGATCGTGACACTCCGCTATTACGTGGGGTATGAGCTTGGGAGAGCTCACGATCTCATGGAGAGAACTCACAAAAGGCTTGGTTTGAAAGATGAGGTGTTGACGTCTTTTAGAGCGTAAGCCGTGAGGGAACTCTTGTGATCAAATATCCCAAAATCTGACCTTTCCCCCCTTTTCTCTCCTCGTGATGGTGAGGGATCGAGGAGCGGCGAGATCGGGTCGAGACAACACCGAATGGAAATAACGCAACAAGAATCGGATAGAGGTAATAGATGAATGAAGTAAGAAGGGAAATGATGGTGTACCTAAAAGTTCAAGCCATTAGAACATTTTGTCAATAGTGTGTGCATACATACATACATACATATATATATATATATATATATATCATATTGAGAAAATAACAAAAACATATCTCAATGTTGGAAATATTACTAATAAAAGTCCTAAACTTATTGTTCTTATGCTAATTCAGTCTTAAATTTTTTAACAATTTGCCAATATAATCAATTTCAGTCAATTTTAGATAGAAATCGTTGAAGTAGATGCTGGCCATCTTACATAGCATGATCGATACTAATAAACATTTTTTGAAACGTTTCAAAAAAAAGTTTGAATCTTTTATTTTGTATTTTATTTTGTTTCTTTGTTTCTTTCTTTCTTTCTCTCCTCCTTTCACTATGGTTAGTGAAGATAGTTAGGGCCTTGACGATAGTTGGCAAGGGCTACCTGTCCAAATCTGGATTATGGCAGCCTTTTCAATGGCCAACGAAGCTAGGCCTCACCTAGACTAGGCGAGAAATGCCTATAATGGGCTGCAAGTTGTTACCTAGTGGCCGGCATCCCTCATCGACCATAATGACAAAAGAAAAGAAAAGAAAAGTATATAAAAATTAAAATTTTCAAAAAAAAATGTAAAAATTATATAAATTGGCGCCAACGGTGCCACGTAGGATAATCAGTATACACGTTAGTGATTTCTCACCAAAATTAATTGGAAAAACTATATTGGCAAATGGTGAAAAAATTTATAACTAAATTAGTCAAATTAAAATTTTAACTCTGAATAGGCACAATTGTAAACTTTCTTTTTTGGTGATTATCCTTCTTTTCATCCAAAGACCACTTTCATACCTTCAGCATTTCAAATGCATTCATAACCTCTGGATAACAAATCCCCCTTCCCCTCCCCCTCCCAAAAATAAAAAGAAAAAGAAATGACCAAATTAACTGTTAAGACCGTCCTAAGCCCCGAATACTCCAAAGACCCTAATCCCAATCATCCACGAACCTTGAAATCTCCCCTACCCACCACGTTCTGCCACCATTGCAATCAATCGTATCTAGCAACATCTAACCGTCACCCTTTCTCTTCATACCTTCAATCACTATTCCCGTCCCTCGTTCACCTCCGAAATTACAATAGAAAAGAGCTCGTAGACAAAGGAAGTACCTTTTACCTTTCACGAGACTTTCTTTTATACTAAAAACATGGCAACTCATATTTGTTTGCCTCAAGGTCCTCGTTACATCGTTTTCATGCATACGCTACTCTTTGAGTACATTAGGAACAATACTTCCATTCATCTCTTCCCAGGGTTTCAATACATAAAGAATTATCGTGGAAGGCTTTTTAAAGATTTTTAGGTCATTTAACTGCTCAATCAAATCTATATGGAATGAATTCCAGGCTTCAAACCTGCCAAAATAGGTCATAAATTCATTTTTTTAATCTCATATGGGCGTTAAATGGATTAGTTATATGGAGTAAATGAGTCATAAATGGGTTTAAATACAATAAGAGTGATAAATGTAATTTGTCATTTATACTACTTAATTGACATGACGTGTTTAGGTTTCAAAAAGTAATATCGTATTTAATGAATATCTCGTGTTCATACTTCAATTTCACAGTAGATGATTATGACACGACAAAATTACAACATGAAGAGACAAATTGCTACCCCTACGTGACCTCACCTGAAAATGGTGATCACATCACGACTCTCTCTCTCTCTCTCCCCATTGTGTGTGTGGGGATGCGATACTTTCGTTGAATTTTTTTTTCTATTTGTTTTTCATTTTTTTTCTCCTATATATGTATAGATTGACGATTGCGTCACATGAGATAGGATAAGAGATAGCATATATATCTAGAATTTCAGCTAGTGTGCCAAACATAACTTCAGGGCATGCATTGATATTGGATCATTTGGTATTATAGACTCATCTACCAGGTGACCCTGGAGCAAATTGAATGTGGACGACAAATCTAGTTTACGGGACCCAAGAGAATAGGGGGAATCGGTTAAATTGTCCATGTATTGCCCTCATCCTAGGTCCAGCTTTCCCCATCGACACGCGACATGCAAGGGAAAGAAAGCTAATTATAGTGCTAGCTCCAATAATGCAACCCAACTCCATCACATCGAAGATCCAGGATCTGATATTCCATGATTTTCGTTGTTAATAGTCAAGAGAACTTGATAAATAGGTTAGTCAAGAAGCCAGCATGTGCCTTTAACCAGTTACTCAACAGCCGTTTGCCCACCTAATTTCTCGTCCGTTCTCATCCCAACCCCTCAAACATTTATACCATGAGACCCCATATTGATTGGACAATGGACGCATAAGTGAGCACAAGAGAATGATGTCAAAGGAAACGATGGTCAATAGAAAAGAAAAAAAAAAGTAGAATGGAAAGAAATATATAGTATGCATTATGTACATTATTTGGGTATATACATATATACATTGTACGCGGAATGGAAATAACGAAACAAGAATCGGATAGAGGTAGTAGACGAATGAAGTAAGAAGGGAAATGATGGTGTTCCTAAAAGGTTAAGACATTAGAACATTTTGTCAATAGTGTGTGCATACATTACATACATATATACAAACATATGAAGATTTATACAAATACATACATATATATCATATTGAGAAAATAACAAAAACATATCTCAATGTTGGAAATATTACTAATAAAAGTCTTAAACTTATTGTACTTATGCTAATTCAATCTTAAATCTTTTAACGATTTGCCAATAAAATCAATTTAAGTCAATTTTGGATAGAAATCGTTGAAGTAGATGTTGGTCATCCTACGTAGCATGATTGATACTAATAGGCATTTTTTGAAACATTTCCAAAAAAAAAAAAATATGAATCTTTTATTTTGTATTTTTGTTTGTTTTTTTTTTTTTTTTTTCATTCTCCTCTTTTCACTATGGTTAGTGAAGGTAGTTGGGGCCTTGATGATAGTTGGCAAGGGCTACCTCATCCAAATCTGGGTTATGGGCTGCCTTTTCTATGGCCAACGAAGCTAGGCCTCACCTAGACAAGGCGAGAAATGTTACGCCCCGATCCTCGATCGCGTGCCCATCCCTCACCTGGTCGATTAATAGCGATGTCCCAGAACGCATCGCCGACCCCTTTGATTTTAATACGCATATGGAAGCAGACAATAATCCCCAAACAATAAAACATTGGGATAGAAAAGTAGGCCATAATTTTCACAACATGAAAACACATAACCACACTTTTATACAAGGCAAACTATAGTATAATACAATACTATTCATAAGTCTGATCTACTATACATCTGATCAAAACCCAAAGTTTGCAAAACAGGATGGGATCTCAGTTCTCATCCGGGTCGTACTCAGGATTCGTCCTCATACTCAGGATCCTCCTCGAGGTCATCCTCATCTGAGTCCTCTTCACTAAGCTCATTTTCTTCCAGCTTCTTGTCTTCTTCCGATTCATCCTCGAGCTCTTCTTCTTCAAAATTCACCTCAGGCTCGTCCTCAGCTTCCTCTACTACAGGCTCCGCCTCTGGCCATTCCCACTATTGATCCTCATCCTGTCCCTCCTGTTGTTCGACTATCTCCCCTTCTTCTGGCATGCTCCAGTTAGATCCTACTGCTGAGTATACAGGTGACTCAAGCTCGTTCTTGAGTTTAGGATCCTTGGCATACACTACCGACCCATCCTTATAATCGATTGTCCCCTTCCCGAATGCCTTTTCCAGGACAAACATAAGCACATCTTCTTCAAGCATGGGACCCTCCCTTCATCCATCATGTTATTCACGGTACCATGATCGATACCGGTGGGGTCTCAGGGCATCTTTTCCCACGTCAACCCAGACGGTTGACTGAACCAGGACATACTCCAGTCCTTCCGGATGAGGATGAATCAGGAAGTGGGTCTCTATCTCAGTCACCTCTTCTAAGATATCGAAATGCCTAGGACGACCAGGAGGCGGAGGTGCTACCATCTAAGGGCTTGAAATGGTTATACAATAACCATTGAGATCACGTCTCAGCAAATTCTACCCCCTAAGACTCAATTAGTAAACCAATACGCTAACTAGGCTACCTATGCACCCACGAGTCAGAGAACTTATTTTGGCCTCAGATTCCACCTACATATTAGCACAGTTCAATAGGCACCCAAGCAATCACATCACTGATCGATATCTCGATCAATCGACCTAGTCGATTACATGTCAGTCGGACCATTCACCGGCCATTTCTATTCATACTATACAATTCCCAGTATAATATACTTAGTCGCCGAGTCACGTGCATTCTCTAAGGTGCCATATCACCAAGGCGACGTACTTATCACTGAGCCTCGTGCATTCTCTAAAGCGACTTATTCACCAAGGCGATGTACTTATTACCGAGCCACGTGCATTCTCTAAGGCGATATACCAAATCACCGAGCCACGCTCATTCTCTTTCAAGCGCCGTTTTCGCCATGGTAACGTACTAACAACCGCGCCACGTGCTTTTTCAGGTGATATATATATTCAACAATTACGTGCATTCTCTAAGGTGTCCTATACATCAAAGCGATGTAATAATTGATGAGCCATGTCACATAACATTTCTTCTCATCTTTTATCATACCCGATAAAATATCGAGCGTGGGCACACAACTAGCCTTAACCAAAATATAATATTTTGCTTTCCATAACTCCCACATTTTCTGTAGTCCACTCAAATATTTTTGGTATTATCAACCGATGCCCATTTATTTTTCAATTAATAACCAAAGATTATTCAATTAAAGAATAATTCCCAATTTCACAAATAATTCAATTCAACACAAAATAAAACTCAATTAAATAAACGGACTGTGCCACGACAATCAACATAAAATTCCGATCGTCAACTATCCCTACCTAATTTCCGAAAAATAATTAATTAATTAAATTGATTTTGAAAATTAATAATTAAATACTAAAAATCCAATTTATGCCCGTAATGCCTAATTGAAGCCCGAGACAGGTCGGGAAAAAATCCTGAGATACATTCAATAAATAGTACGTCTCTACTTGCTAATAGCTAAGTCTAACCACCTAACATGCATCATTAAGTCACTAACTAATCGTTCTAAACTAATCTAACCACCTAATCCTACTTAATTAACACTAATAAACCCTTAAGCATAATTAGCAAACTAAGCAAGGATTAGTGAACTAAACTCACTGGAATAACATACGAGTCGGATCAAACCGACGGGAACGGCGCGGGGAACGCATTTCTCCAAAGCAGGCCTAGGAACCAAGGCTTGGAACACCTTAAAAGTGAGCCAAAAGGCTACTGCGAGACCCACTTTTCTTCTTGCTGCCCTTGGCTGGAAAAGGCTACAAAACAGCAGTAAACAACCTCGGCTAGGGCGGCAAAGCTCAGAGGAAAGCAAGTGGTGGTCCGGCGGGGCTGAGCGGCGGTCCACAGTGGTTGAACAGCTCTAACACGAGGCCAAAGGAGCTGATGGACACACGGCAGGGACGGCTGGACAGCAGAGAGGGCAAGCGGCGCACGCGGCCAGGCACAGGGCAGCGAGCAGAGAGACGGCGTGCAACGGTGGACAGTGGTGTCCAGGCGGTGGTTAGCTACAGCTCCTCTCTTCCAGCTATTGGTTAGCACAAAACGTAGGGGGAGGGAAAGCAGTCCATGGTGGCTTTATGAGAGAGGATAAGGGAGAGAGAATGGGAAGAGATAAGGTCGAAAAGTCAAGAAATGGATGAAGCAAAGTGGGAAACGGCATAAGGCAGTCGGTGGGGGCTTCGCACGAGGGGGAGAGAGAGAGTTGCGACCAAGGGAGAGGAAAACGTGCGCAAAAGGGGGAAATATTCGGCCAAAAGGAAAAAAAAAGAAATGGGAAGAAAACTAAAAAAGAATTTTCCTATAATTGAAAATTCTTATCCCACTTGCTTTTGAATAAACTAATTGATTCCCAAAAAGAAATTCCAAACTAGAGCACTTGATCCTCACTTGCGTTCCTGCATCCAATTTCCCTCACCCAATAATTCAGCTTGCATTCCTATTATGCAATCCAAAACCATCTTTGGCATTTTCTGAACAAAAGCAATCCTGCGACGACTTTTTCCCAAAAAGTGTCGGGTGTCAGAAAAATTTTCTAAGACTGAGTCGATACTCCTATAATTTATTGTGACATAACAGAATTTTCAATTTCTGAAATCAGACTTAAATTGATTTTCTTCAAGCCACTATGAATCCACTCGACTCATTAACAACTCTCGATTGTCGTGAAAATCTCGAGGATTCAATTACGGACACGGGGTTCCAAAACGATAGTAAAATCATATTCGTGTTGGTCGACGAGAATTTTTCAATTTAGTAGAGTCACCCACGATCGACCACACATCTCAGTCGAACTGGCCTATCTCTGATCTCAAATCGATTTTTAACTGTGTCGCAATGGCCTCTAAAGATAAGCACGGTCAAGAAGCCGATTCCTAGTCGAATTCTCAAATCTATTTGCCTTAAAGCCCTTAATAGCTTCCCCAAATCATCTAGTTATCTTGAGAGTGATCAGCTCTAAGAACAACCCTATAGGCGCGTCAATAAAATGCCCGATTAATTCAGTAGAAAACAAAAGTGAAAATCTGGGATGTCACAAAAAATGCCTATGATGGGCTGCAAGCTGTTACACGGTGGCCGGCAACCCTCGTCGACCATAGTGACAAAAGTAATGAAAAGAAAAATATATAGAAATTAAAATTTTCAAAAAAATTGTAAAAATTATATATGTTGGCGCTGACGATAGCACATAGGATAATTAGTATACATGTTAGTGATTTGCCACTTAAATTAATCGGAAAAACTATATTGGCAAATGGTGAAAATGCTTATAACTAAATTAGCCAAATTTTAAATTTTAAATCTAGATTGGTAAAAGTGTAATCTTTCTTTTTCTTTTGTGATTATCCTTCTTTTCATCCAAAGACCACTTTCAGACCTTTAGCATTTCCCTCCCCCCAAAAAAAAAAAAAGAAAAAGAAAAAGAGATGACCTAAATAACTGTTAAGACCGTCTAAGCCCCGAATACTCCAAAGACCCTAATCCCAATCATCCACGAACCTTGAAATCTCCCCCACCCAACACAATCTGCCATCATTGCAATCAAATCGAGCTACATCTGACCGTCATCCTTTCTCTTCATACCTTCAATCACTATTCCCGTCCCTCGTTCACCTCCGAAATTACAATAGAAATGAGCTCCTAGACAAAGGAAGTACCTTTTACCTTTCACGAGACTTTCTTTTATACAAAAAACATGGCAACTCATATTTGTTTGCCTCAAGGTCCTCGTTACATCGTTTTCATGCATACGCTACTCTTTGAGCACACATCAGGAACAATACTTCCATTCATCTCTTGCCAGGGTTTCAATATATAAAGAATTGTCGTGGAAGGCTTTTTAAATATTGTTAGGTCATTTAACTGCCCAATCAAACCTATATGGAATGAATTCCAAGCTTAGACCTGTCAAAATATGTCATAAATCCATTTTTTTAATCTCATATGGGTGTTAAATGGGTTAGTTATATGGAGTAAATGAGTCGTAAATGGGTTTAAATATAATAAGAGTGGTAAATGATTTATAACTTACTTAGACCCAATCCATTTTAATGACTTTCTTTTCAATTTCTCTCGCCTTCAAACAATTTTGCACTCACTCACTCCACATTCTCACCTCAGTTTGGCTATGAGTTTTCGTAAATTGGATTAAATATAAAAGTGTTTTATCACTATGGGCCGGGATGGATATGGGTCGAGTTGGGTATGAGTCACTAAATTTGCATTGAATGGAAATTTGTCAAAACAGTTTAAATATGTCTATTTGGTTTGGACCATTTATGATCCGATCTATATGTGTTTAGACATACATATGTAGTTTGTCATGTATACTACTTAATTGACATGACGTGTTTAGGTTTCAAAAAGTAATATCGTATTTAATGAATATCTCGTGTTCATACTTCAATTTCACAGTAGATGATTATGACACAACAAAATTACAACATGAAGAGACAAATTGCTACCCCTACGTGACCCCACCTGAAAATGGTGATCACATCACGACTCTCTCTCTCTCTCTCTCTCTCTCTCTCTCTCTCTCTCTCTCTCTCTCTCTCTCCGTTGTGTGTGTGGGAATACGATACTTTCGTTGAATTTTTTTTTCTATTTGTTTTTCATTTTTTTCTCCTATATATGTATAGATTGACGATTGCGTCACATGAGATAGGATAAGAGATAGCATATATATCTAGAATTTCAGCTAGTGTGCCAAACATAACTTCAGGGCATGCATTGATCTTGGATCATTTGGCTATAGACTCATCTAACAGGTGACCTTGGAGCAAATTGAATTTGGACGATAAATCTAGTTTACGGGGCCCAAGAGAATAGGGGCAATCGGTTAAATTGTCCATGTATTGCCCTCATCCTAGGTCCAGCTTTTCCCCATCGACACGCGACATGTGAGGGAAAGAAAGCTAATTATAGTGCTAGCTCCAATAATGCAACCCAACTCCATCACATCGAAGATCCAGGATCTGATATTCCATGATTTTCGTTGTTAATAGTCAAGAGAACCTGATAAATAGGTTAGTCAAGAAGCCAGCATGTGCCTTTAACTAGTTACTCAACAGTCGTTTGCCCACCTAATTTCTCGTCCGTTCTCATCTCAACCCCTCAAACATTTATACCATGAGACCCCATATTGATTGGACAATGGACGCATAAGTGAGCACAGGAGAATGAAGTAAAAGGAAATGATGGTCAATAGAAGAAAAAAAAAAGTAGAATGGAAAGAAATATATAGTATGTATTATGTACATTATACATTGTACGCCGAATGGAAATAATGCAACAAAAATCGGATAGAGGTAATAGACGAATGAAGTAAGAAGGGAAATGATGGTGTTCCTAAATGGTTAAGACATTAGAACATTTTGTCAATAGCGTGTGCATACATACATACATATATACATATATATATATATGGAGATTTATACAAATACATACATATATATCATATTGAGAAAACATATCTCAATGTTGGAAATATTACTAATAAAAGTCCTAAACTTATTGTATTTTTGCTAATTTAGTCTTAAATCTTTTAACAATTTGCCAATATAATCAATTTAAGTCAATTTTGGACAAAAATCGTTAAAGTAGATGCTGGCCATCCTATGTAGCATAATCGACACCAATAGACATTATTTGAAACGTTTCAAAAACAAAAATTGAATCTTTTATTTTGTATTTTAGTTTGTTTTTCTTTTTTTTCTCTCTCTTAACTTTTCACTATGGTTAGTGAAGGTATTTTTTTTTTTTTTTTGCCAGTCCTACTCTACTCATACTCTAACTCAAGATTCTGTTTGTATGAGCAATCAGAATCAATTTGGGATTCTACTTCTATCACTCAACGGCTACTAAATTTTCTTGATACAGATCTATCCAATGGGTAGATTGGAAGATAATCCTCTAGATACTGTCCAACAACTAGTTTGGAAGTGGAGGAGTATTTAAGGAGATCAAGGACTGATGAGTAATTAAGAGACAGAGCGTAGAATTTATAATTCCAAAGTCTGAGCGAACTTCAATCATACACTTGTCTTTCGTGAGCTTAAACGTTTGTGATCGTAAGAGAAATACCAAAAGAGTGACTTAGTGAGATTGTGTGATCTACCACTGAGTGTTTGCACTCAAAGTTGTAATCTCTTGTTGATCGCATAGTAGAATCCAGCCAGATGGCTATTAGCGTAGGAGAGTGGACGTAAACTTGATCTAAATCGAACCACTATAAATTTCGTGTACAGCATTCTATTTCCTTAACTCTTCTTATTTAAGTATGTTGCATACTTACATGTCATTTCAGAAGTCTGTTCCATAGCATAACAGATTATGAACATCTACCAGAAATCCGATGGCTCGTTTATCATACTCTAATCCTTATTCAGACTTTACTCGCAACTTATTTTATTTCTCATTTATTTGTCAAGATTTCTTTTAAACACTTATTCACCCTCTCTAGGTATTTGTACTAGCTTTTTCAATTAGTATCAGAGCCAAGTGCTCTTTTTATTGAAGTGCATTTTTACTTCTGAATTAAAGATCTTCTATAGCTAGTATCTTGGCACTAGGATTTATGGAAGCATAGAGCAACACTAGGCCACTATATTTTGATGGAAAAGAATACAATGTTTGGAAAAACAAAATGAAGGCATTCCTAAGATCTAGAGATCTTTTGCAATGGGATGTTGTGGAAAAAGGAATCAATCTTACTACTGATTCTACATCAAATAAGAATGGCAAAGACAAAGAAACCAAACCCCATGCTCCTATGTCTCGGACGGAGATGTCCAAAAGAGAATCTCTTGATGCAAAAGCCATTTATTTTTATATTGCGACTTATCTCCTACTAAGTATAATAGAATCTCTTTATGTGAAACAGCTAAAGAAGTTTGAGATAGACTTCATGTTACTTATGAAGGGACTAATCGTGTAAAAAAGACAAAAGTGAACTTTTTGCTCGGCCAATATGAATCCTTCAAAGATAAAGTCAGGAAAGTCAATTGGAGATATGTTCAACCATTTTACAGAAATTGTAAATGATTTGGCATCTCAAGGTCATCCAATTTCTACCACAATGAAGGTCAACAAACTTTTGCGAGATCTCTCAAAAGATTGGAATTATGTTAAGACCTTAATCCAGGAGATTCAAATGATTATGCCACTCTTCGTTGATGAATTGATTCGCATTCTTCAATCCTATGAAGTGAAACAAATCAACAACAAAGATCTCGAAGATAAGAAGTCCATCGCTTTAAAATCTAACATTGATTCTGATGATACAGACTTAGAAAATGACATGGATGGTGAAGAACTTGCTTTTATGATCAAGAAATTCAAAAATTTAAGTAGAAAGGGAAGGAAATTCAATGGAAGAAGACAATACAAGCAAAATGGGCAGAAAAGAACGATGAAAGAAGATGACCAACAAGGAAATATATGCTTGATGGCATATTCAAACTCAAACTCAAATTCGGAATCGGAATTGGAATCGGAATCAGACTCAGACACAGACTTAGAATCCGACAAGGAAATCGAGGTAAAACATTCAGGAATTCCTATTAAAGTTTCAAAGTATATAAATGAATTTTGCTTAAATCTCAAATTTTCTCTTAAAAGGATCTTTCAAACTAAAAAATGAGAATTCATGGCTTAGGCAACAGGATCTTTCTCAAAAATAAAAGTTTGAAATTTTGCAAAAAGATTTTCTACAAACAAAAGAAAGTCAAGATTTACTTGTCAAAGAAAATGATTCTTTAAAAATAAAATTTCAAATATTTCGACAAAATTTTCAAAGGGTTCAAAAACATTAGAGCATATCATTTCCATACAAGTGTCTTACTATAACAAGTCGCGACTTGGTTTCAATAAGGAAAGTGATTCTCTGATAGATTTTCCTAAAGTCAAGGAGGGACTTAGACAAAGATCTCCTAGACTTGCGTACAAGAAGCATTTTCAAAGGATATTTACAAAACATATTGGTCGAAATGCCCTCAAGTGTTAAAATTGTGAAGACTCAGAACACTTTGAGGAAGAATGTCCTAAAGTCTAGAGATCTATTAAGAAAAATTGGGTAAAAACAACATACTCTACTAACTCTCAAGGACCCAAGAAAATTTGGGTACCAAAGAAAAGATGAGTTGTTTTTGCAGGAAATAAAGAAAAAGAAGAAAGAATTTGGTAAGGAAGGTATTTTTTTTTCTCTCAATTTGGTTTGAGTACATAATTTGAAAATTCTTATTATACTTATATTCTCTTTGTGCCTTGATTGATTTAGATTTTATAATGATCATATTCTATGATTGGTTTGATTGAAGGAAGAATTGCATGATTTTTTGATTCATGAGTTGTAATTTGATTTAATATGTGTGATTATTTTTGATATCTTGCTTAGAGACAATTGAGTTTATTTGGATTGACTTTATGCTCTCAGATTTTGTCATATTTTGCAAATTGAAAATTTGTTTTACGTGATATTAATTTATTATGCAAGATATTCTTTCTTAGATACTCAAGGGTTTTATTCTCTCTGATTTTATTGTACTTTGACTAGGTAAGAATTTCTTTTTCAATATGTTATTGTGCATAATGTTCTTTCCTTAAATAATATGTTATATGAGTTAAGAAAGAACATTTGATTATTTATGGAGATTTTATATTTTGCTCTAACATCAAAAAATGATCCAAATATATGTATACCAAAAAGGAAATGAGTTCATTGCAGGAAATTCTATAATAGAAGAATGATTGTGAATCTACGCAAATTTTGGTGCAATCAGAAAAGTATTTCATGCAAAGATTGATAATGATCTTTTTAATCAATGGTATATTTCAAGCATATACCTTGGGGGGAAAAAGTGAATCCAAAAGAAAGGAAAGAATCGTGATCACTTCATGAAAGGCAACAAATTGAAAGGGAGCATTAATCAATTATAGAAAATATTTTTGAATTGATCATGATCTTGATTATTATGGAAGGAAGGAAAAGGTAAATGTGATATAACTTGTTAAGTTCTACAAAATCCGGTTAGTGCATCCTTTATTACCTTTTCTCATCAACAAATCTTTTATTGATATTATCATTTTATTATGACAAAGGGTAAGGGAATTTTATAACGCATTCGTGATTTTTATTGGATATTTGCTGATATATATGATCGAAGTGAGCTATATTACATGTATTTATATTTGACTTACTTTGTAAAAGCTGATTTTTTTGGAAATTGTGTTTCATGCATGATATATTTGTTATCGTTTTATATTCTTTACGTGATACTATTTCCATTGTTATCGCTTTTTGATTATGACAAAAAGGGAGAGAGAATATAAATATGAATATGTGTTGATATTAGTTATTGAGCTGCGATTATCTTTCCATATATAATAATGCTCAATCTATTTGCTATCTTATGCTATCTTTTGATTTGAATTACTTCATTCTTTAAGATTGCCCTGATTTATTAATATTTTTAAAACCGTGTTTACACATCTGCATATTCAAAGATTGTTTTGTCGTCACAAAAAATGGGGAGATTGTTAGGGAAATCCCTTATGATGTTTTGAAAATGACAAAATAAATCAAAGGCTACTAACGTGTTTAATGGTTGAGTAACAGACTATGCAGATGATAGAATGCGTAAATGATATTATCAAGATTTATATTTGGAAGAATCAGAATATAGACTCTATGCTAAAGCTGAACTTATTCAAACCGTGTCCGGACCTTAAGGCTAAATATGTTTGGAAGCAAAATATGTTCAGACTTACGTCCATATTGTAAAGCCTATTTCAGACGGAAGACACTCACACTTTGCTTCAGACATAACACATTCAAACTTTACATACAGAACGAGACACAAATCCAGAACGTGACAAGGTCCAAAGCGAGACACAAGTTCAGACCGTAGCAGATTCAAAATGAAGTATGTTCAGAACGAGTCAACTTGATAGAACGTAACATAAGCCTCAAATATATAACGGCTAGTGATCTGGTTTGGATTCTACATCAAGATAGATTTGATTGACTCAATCTAATTGATTGAAAATTGGATCTTGAAGACAATAACTTTCTAAACGGAGAAGCTCTACTTATGGAAACCAAGATTCTATTTGTATAGGCAATCACAATCAATTTGGGATTCTACTTCTATCACTCAACAGCTACTAAATTTTCTTGATACAAATCTATCCAATGGGTATATTGGAAGACGATCCTCTAGATACTGTCCAACGGCTAGTTTGGAAGTGGAGGAGTATTTAAGGAGATCAAAGACCGATGAGTAAGTAAGAGACAGAGCGTAGAATTTATAATTCCAAAGTCTGAACGAACTTCGATCATACACTTGTCTTTTGTGAGCTTAAACGTTTATGATCGTAAGAAAAATATCGAAAGAGTGACTTAGTGAGATAGTGTGATCTACCACTAAGTGTTTGCACTCAAAGTTGTAATCTCTTATTGATCGCATAATGGAATCCAGCCAAAAGGTTATTAGCGTGGGAGAGTATATATAGGTTTAATTTAAGCCGAACCACTATAAATTTCGTAAGCAACATTATCTTCCTTAACTCTTCTTGTTTAAGTATGTTGCATACTTACAGGTTATTTTAGAAGTCTGTTCTATAGCATAACAGATTTTGAACATCTACCAGAAATCTAGTGGCTCATTTATCAAACTCTAATCCTTATTCAGACTTTGCTCGCAACTTATTTTATTCCGTATTTATTTATCAAGATTTCTTTTGAACACATATTCACCCCTCTCTAAGTGTTTGTACTAAAATTTTCAGTTAGCCCCCAACACAATACAATTTCAACACTTTTGCATGAGAAGGCCCAATTATAGTTTATGAACACGACGAATGAATTTATTTTAGGAAACTTATCTTTTAGGAATGGACCTTATGTGTCATTGGGTGTGCAATTGGACAAAAAAATCCCATGAAAAATGATTACCTTGGTGAGATGTTGAGGCCGAACAAAAAATTTTAAAAGGCATATATAAAAAGAAAAAATACTGGGTTCTATATCTGATGAGAAATTTAATTTGTTGTCATTGAAAAACTTATGAAAATGGGCTGGCGAAGGGGATTTATTTGGGTAGTTTAAAGAATACACGACTTCATAAACTAGTTAGTGGGAACATAAAAATGCATACATGCGTGTGAAAATCCATTGGGTTTGATACCTAGCGGGAGGGCGCTAGCTAAGGCTCAAGGCTCTCATGTAATACGTCATCACGCCCCCAATAAAGTGACTGGGGTCAATCCAACTTGAGACAACCTGCAATGAACGAGCACCCTCGACTTTTTCTTTCCCTATCTGACTTAGAACCTAAGATGCATCTAGCGTTTTAGTTGCGGGGCGTATGTGTGAAGGGGGTAGTGCTACAATAAGTAAAGCATGCACGACACTTTATATTATGCACTTGCCACTTCAAACCGAGAAAGTAAACATAGATCTCCACACCACCTTAAAAACAAAGGTTAGCAATCAGCTTCTCCTTATAACTCCACATGGTCAGTGGGTTTCGTGGAGTCTTTTGGCTCAACCAATCACACACAAAACAAAATTTTGCGTGTGATTACCTGGAGTTTTATTTCTTTGCTTTCATGATGCGAAGGACTGCCCATAATAGGATAAGTCATCTCCAACTCGAGGATGGCTTTGTTATTTTCGAGAAGGGTGCTCTTAAGAATACAATCATGTCATGTTACCAACACCTTTGTAACTCCAGTCATCCATGTTTTCCTTATGAGCTATGTACTTTATTTCATGAAGATTGATCTCATGAAAGCTTACGACATGGTTAAATGAGATGCAATCATCAGAGTCCTTAAAATCCCTAACACCTCAGTACTTGGTTGATTTGATAACCAAGTGCATCACTACTCTGAGATTTTCAGTGAACTTTAATGGCGAACAAGTTGGCTATTTCAATAGTACTAATAGGCTACGGCAAGGTGATTCTCTTTCTCTGTACCTCTTTGTCTTGGTTTTATAAATTTTCAATAGAATTGTTAGTGCGAAAGTTGCTGCATCTTTTTTCAAATGCCACTGGCGTTGCAAAACACAAAGGGTTACTCACTTATGCTTCGCAAATGACTTGCTCTTATTTGCTCTCAGAGATGTAGACTTCATTCTTTGCCTTGTAGATGCCTTTGAAGAATTCGTTGCTCTTACAGGACTGCAGTTTAATCCTGACAAATGTCAAATTTTTTTCTCTAGGTTGAATGAGGATGAGAAGCTCCTTATATTTAACCACTCACCTTTTTTCCACAAGTACCCTCCTTGTAAAATACCTGGGTATTCCCCTTGTTACTAGAAGACTTACTCATATAGACTGCAAATTGGTCCTTATCTCCATTTGCACCTAGTGGATGCAAATGTTCTTACTTCCAAAGCAAACTATATACGAGATTGAGAAGAGAATTCGACATTTCTTATGGGTTGGTTCTACAGCAAATCATGGATTGCACAAGGTTGCATGGCAAGGAGTTTGTTCACCTAAGAGGGAAGGAGGGCTAGGATTGTTCAATTTGAACATATGGAACAAAGTTTTGTTAGGCCACACGCTCTAGAACCTCATTAATCATCCATCCTTTTCACTTCGGAGCATTTGGGTTCATAGCACAAAATGCAGAGGTAACTTAATTATGCAGCTCAACATTAAGGGTAATATGGCTTGGTGTTGGCGATGTCTCCTCAAATTACAACATGTTCTTACCCCATCTATATTTAGCTTAAGGTACTATTGCCGTGATATTATGATGAACTCAGACACGAGGGTCTGATTATGGAGTGATACAACCTAATTTGGAGTAGTAGCATTAACAAACACAATTTTATTGCTTGATTAATTTGTAGAGATAGACTACTGACAACAAAGATCATAGCACAATGGATGACCTCAGTTGATATCCACTGTCACTTCTGTAGAGTAGACATAGAAAACATAACTCATCTATTCTTTTAGTGCGAATGGACGAACAGGCAGCATTTAGCATGGTATCCTTGTGCTACATGGGATTAGATGTTCTTCAGGAGGATGGAATGAGGAACTTAAATGAATGATTAAGGCAACAAAGGGCAGAGATTTGGTGGTGAGACTTCAAGGTATCTTTCATAGCAAACATATATTGCATTTGGTTGGGGCACAACCATAGACGGTTTTAAAACAATTTAACTAAGATCCATATTATTTTGGTAAGGTGCATAAAAACATAAGTGGTAGAGCTTCACTTTACCAAAAAATTAAACCTTTTTAGTCAAATGTAGTATTTGCTACTATGTGGAGCCTTCCTATCTCCATCATTTTGAATTATAAGCTCTATTTGTGATGCTAGGGAATGCCCTTAAGCTACTGTACTTCATATGTTCTATAATACTTACATTTTCAACCAAAGAATAAAATGAAAATTTTCATCTACTATTTTAAATTAAAGTCCTCAGTGGAGTCGCCAAATTGTCAAGACTTTCCCAAAGTGAGCCCCAAGGCAAATAATGGATTGCTAGGCATGGGGAGAACAATTCTCTCGTGAGGTGGTGCTAACGCTTTCCACGAACTCTTACATGCCCTACCTATTGCAACTTGATTTATTTCATCAATTCATTTTGATATTAGAATAATACCTAATCAACTTACTAAACTGGGTAAAAGCTTTAGCAAATTATGGGAGAACACTTTAGTTTCTACAAACATAGATTCTCGGATCAAGAATTTGATTACGCTAGAAAGTCTAACACCCGTGAATAGGTTAATTTTACACTTTATGTCAAGCTCTTATCTTGGTTTATTTTATTGCAAACATGAAAGCAACACAATAGGTGAATTGGCATTAGCCCGATCTAACCAAAATTAGTCGGAATGACAGAATTGGCACTAAATCATTAAGTTTAGGATTGAATTGGCATTAGGTCAAAAGGTTTAAGACTAAATTGACACTATCAAAATGTTTATGATTAAATTGACACTAACGCAATAGGTTTAAACATTTTCTGACACTTTTCCCCTTTCAAAATACATTGAGTTTGTACTCTTGAATATGACGGCAAAAGAAGTGCGAGGTAGGATGTTCCAACCATTCTCAAGATGGTATTCATAACTGTGATAGTATATGGAATTAGATATTTGGCACTTGAGAAACATTGTGAGCTTACGGATTTGTGGGGGTGTTAGATTATATATCTCGGGAGACCAATCCATTTTCCAAAAGAGTCATGCGTTACTTAATTTTGTTGTGTCTTCTATCCAAAATATCGTACTCGCCAGCTAACTTAAAGATTTTCAATAAATTGCTAAGATCGTGGGGCCACCCTTCAATAACTTGGAAGATACGGATTGTTTTGTCATAAGATACGGATTTGACTCCTCCCATTTATTGTTGGATTTGCTCCTGCCTCTTCCATTAATGAGTTTTGTAGCAATTATGAGGGTAAACGTGACGAGTGCCTTTCCTTTTTCTTCTTTCTGTTTTTGTTTTCGTGATTTCATGTGTCGATCGTGGGGCGGGTTCAATGTTCTATCGGGAGACAGAAATCTCCGTTACATGGTTAAGCATTTTAAATCTCCGTTACATGGTTAAGCATTTAAAAAAAAAAAAAATAGCTAAAAGAAGTTGATTGTGCCAATTAAAAAGTCTGGATGTTAAATTTACTCTGTACATTAGACTTATGAGTTTCCGTCTGATTCTCCTACCTGTTTGCATATAGACATAGTTTCGCTTTCTTACTTCAAGTCTTGCGAATTCCGGTGTGATTCTCCAACATGGGTGCATATAGACCTAGTTTGACATCTATTCATTCCGTCAATAAGATTATCTTCCCATTAAGAGCCTTTGCAAGTCGAAAAACAAGCGAAGCCTTTGCCTCCAATGCAAACATGAGCTCCAATGGACTTTAAAAAATCAGGGCATATTTTCCTCCATTCCTAATTGAAAAAAAAAATTGTTGTAAAATAATGCTAAAGCTAATGGACCAATTTTCCTCGATTTCAAATGCGAGAGAATGATATTACTGGAGAAATCAACGTAGAACTATAGGCAGAGTGCCAGCCATGAAGAATCCACTAATCAATTGAAAAATCTGGAATTACAAAATCGAATGCTTTTATTGCTTATGTGTTTCCCAAGACCCATACGCGCAACCATTCGTGTTCTTCTCACCCAAGTTTTCTATATAAAACCCGAAGAAAACACTCTCGACACTTGTCTTCATGCCCAGTGCAAAATAACAGAGAAAACAAACTTAAAACGTGAAAACCACGCCAAAGACATGTCCTCGCTGTTGGAGAAAACTCCATTATTGTTTTGAAGTTAACAAAACGTTTCCATCAATCTAGTTTGAAGACTTCCGGACTCAAGTGTTAAGATTTCCGAAAACTCAGACTATGTTGTCAAAGTCGAAGAACTCCGGACTCAAGACTCAAAGTTTGCCTTCACCGATGGTTTCCAAACGAAAAAAGAAGATTTGCAGATGTTGGATCATCTTCAAGGATTCGATTCGTATGGTTTTTGAAAGACCTTATGGCTGGATGCAGCTTCAACATGATTGGTTATTCTTATTGGAATCTACTCCGATTTGAAGATATTTTGAAAGGCAAGCAAACTTGGAAGGTTCTACTTATGGAAACCAGAGATCCTGATTGTATGGGCAAACATGATTGATGAGCTTTCATCACCAATCAATCAACGACTTGAGATCACCTTAATTGATTCTGTCCAACGGGTAAATTGGAAGAATTCATTTGGAGAGTGCCAACGGTCGTAAAGGCATAAAGGAGTATTTAAGGTAAACTCTCCAGTTGTTCGATGCAGTGCGTGAAAGAAGAATTTCAAAGTCTAAATCTCTTTAGTTCCTTGCTCTTTCATTCATTGAGCTCATATTGTACACAAAAGAGAGACATACATAGTAAGACTTTGTGAAGATACTAGCTGAGACTCTCTACTGAGAAAGTCAAAGATCACAAGCTGTATAATTTCTTTTGATTCATAGTGGAATCTAGCCAGTGGGCTGTCAGCGTGGGAGAGTGGACGTAGGCTTGGTCTAAGCCGAATCACTATAAACTTTGTGCTCAAATTCTCTTTCCTTAACTTCTTATTTCATTGCTTTATATAATTGTTTCATAGAATTGTTTAAAGTAGTTTACATCCATAGTCAATCGTTTTCAAAAGGCAATCTATTTTATTAAGTCTTGCAAAAAATTTATATATACACCTATACACCTATTCACCCCTTCTAGGTGTGCGTACTAGCCATTTCAATTGGTATCAGAGCCAAGTGCTCGGTTTATAAAAGTGTTTTTACTTTTGAGCTAAAGATCTTCTATGGCTAGTATTTTGGCTCCAGGTTTGGTTGAAGGCCAAAGCAACACCAAACCTCCCTACTTTGATGGAAAAGAATATAACGTTTGGAAAAACAAGATGAAGGCATTCCTAAGATCAAAAGATCCCCTAAAATGGGATATGGTAGAAAAAGGAATCATTCCTAAAGCTACATCAACATATGGGAAGGAAATTGCAAATGCTGGAGAATTGACACGAGCAGAGATAACCAAGAGACAAACACTTGATGCAAAAGCAATTTATTCATTATATTGTGCTTTATCTCTTACTGAGTATAACAAAATTTCATCTTGTGAAACAGCCAAAGAAGTCTGGGATAGGTTACATGTCACTTATGAAGGAACTGATCGAGTTAAATAAACAAAAATCAATATTATACTCGGACAATATGAAGCCTTCAAGATGAAACCAGGAGAATCCATCACTGACATATTTAGTCGTTTTACAAAAATTGTAAACAGTCTAGCATATCAGGGACAGCCAATCTCAGGATCAATGAAGGTCAATAAATTGCTGAGATGACTCTCCAAAGATTGGAACCATGTGAAGACCTCTATAAGAGAAACCTAGAGGATCATGCCTCTTTCTATAGACGAATTGGTTTGCACACTTCAATCATATGAAGTAGAGCAAATCAATGAGGAAGAAGATCATAAAGGTAAGAAGTCAATTGCCTTAAAATCTAATGATGATTCTAATAATACAGACTTTAAAGAAGACTTGGATGATGAAGAGCTAGCACTCACAATAAGGAAGTTCAAGAAGTTAAACAAGAAAGGAAAAAGGTTTAACTGGAAGAAACATGGTACTCAAAGATTTAAGAAGAAATCAAATGAGGATAATGAGGCCAACAAAGATGTAATTTGTTTCGAATGTAAGAAAAATGGGCACATCAGACCCAATTGCCCTTTGTTGAAGAAAAAGAAAAGAAAAACAGAGAAATTCAAAAAGTTCTCAAAGTAGAGACATGGAGTGATACAGAGTGCAAGAAAAGTGATGAAGAGTATGCAAACATATATCTAATAGCAAATTCAGAACCAGACTTAGACTCTGAGATAGACTCAGATTCAAATTTAGACTCAAACGATGAAGTCGAGGTTAGTAATTTAAAATTCCTGTTGAAAGTCTCAAAATATATAGATGAACTTTGTTTTAACCTCAAAATATCTCTTAAGAGGATTTCCGAGCTAAATAAGGAGAATTCCAAACTGAAGCATCATGAAATTTCTTGAAAATAAAAGTTTGAAAATCTAGACAAGAGTTTTGTTGATTTGAAAGAAAATGCGGATTCTCTTTCGAAGGAAAATATTTTTTTGAAAGAGGACATTTCAAATATCACAAAAAGGGTTTCAATAGGATCTGAGAAGTTGAAAAGATTCTTTCAATTCAAAGACCTTATTTCAACAAATTTAGTTTGGGAATGACATCAGAAACCATTCATTTAATCGATTTTCCAAAAGTGAATGAAAGAATCAAACAAAGACCTACAAAAACGTTTTACAGAAATGATTTTCAAAAAGTTTTTGGAAAACCTATTGACCGAAGTGTTCTCAAATGTTCAAAGTGTAACAGCTCAGAACATTTTGAGAAAGAATGTCTCATGGTTTGGAGACTGTTAAGAAGGAATGGGCAAAGACTGTATTTTGTACTAACTTCCCGGGACCCAAAAAGATATGGGTATCAAAGAAAGCTTGAGTCCTTTTTATAATTGTAGGTCACTATCAAGAAAAAGATCAGATGGTATTTGAATAGTGGCTGCTCGAGGCACATGATAAGATATTCAAGTTGTTTTATAAAGCTTGTGCAAATAAAAGGAGGAAAAGTTCCTTTTGGTGAAAATAGTAAAGGAATGATTGTTGGATGTGGAACTGTGAGGATTAGAAGTCTCACAATCAGCAATGTCTCCTTGGTAGAAGGTTTGAATTATAATCTTCTTAGCATTAATCAATTGTGCGACACTGGATTCAAAATTAATTTCCAAGAAGGCACTTGTTTGGGAACTAGTAAAGATCTTTCTCAATCCTTTACTGGACGAAGACATGGGAACATCTCTCTTCTAGATATAAAACTAGAAAGCTCTCAATGTCTAATATCCATTCAAGATGAAGCAAACATTTGGCATAGAAAACTTGGCCATGTCAACATGAAGCAAATTGCCAAGATCTCATCCAAGAAGCTTGTTCATGGACTGCCCAACCTGACTTATCAAAAATCTGATTTATGGACACCATGTGTATTGGGAAAATAGGTTAGAGTGCCTTTAAATCTATAAATCAAGTTTCTACTAATCGTGTTTTGCAGTTTCTGCATATGGATCTCTTTGGACCAACCAGAACCCAAAGCATTGGTGAAAAGAGATAAAAGATGACTACTCTCATTTTACATGAGTATACTTCCTAGCAAGTAAGTCGAAGCAATCAAAATTTGGTACATGTGGCATCCTAAAATCTCGTGACAATTACCATGAACCATGATTAGGTTACATTTGATTTTGTATTAGGAATTTATACTTCCGAGCATTGTAATGGAAGTGAAGGTGCAAATTAACAAGAAATCTTATTCTCACTTTATAAGTAGAATTTTATTGATTTTTCAAAGTTTTTGATTTATAAGAATGTAAAAATGAGGGTTAAATGGAATAGGAATAGGAGAGGATGGGCTATTTTTTCAAGCCAACCCCATCGACTGGCCCATGAAGGCCCAAGACCGGCCCAACAATGAAGCCCATAAACCCTTGCATGTGAGCTGCCAATGGAGGAGAAGTTGGCTGCCCCCAAAGCTTCATGCAATCAAAGATTGCAAATGATTGTGCTAAAGGGAGAAGGTGGATGGATGAAGGGAATCGACCGAGAGAGAGAGAGAGAGAGAGAGAGAGAGAGAGAGAGAGAGAGAGAGAGAGAGAGAGAGAGAGAGTGTGTGTCATCCGAGAGAGAGGAAGAGAGAAAGAGAAACGGGCGTGTGAGAGGAAGGAGGAGGAAGCCACTTTGTCGCCGTTCTTGTTGCTGTTTGTGCTTGAGTTTAAGGCAAGTGAAGTCCTAAACCTACCCCTTGCATTGCTGTGTGTATGTGTAGTAGATGGTAAGTCTTGGTTGTGGTAGATGGGATGAGATTTCGGAGCTTTGAAGAGATTCGTTGGCCATGCATGCTGTTTTTCACCATCCATGTGCTGCAAGTGACTTTTTAGTTGGAATCTTGTTTCTACTTCTCGAACACCTTATACTAAAATTTGAGGCAAAACGAACAAGTAGTGGTTAGTGAAAGATTTTTCAAAATAGAGGGTTGTGGAAATTTCGTGGTCTGAAAGAATGGATCTTTGAACAAAGATAGGTCGGTGAAATCGTTGTCTTTTGAAGAAACTGGATCTGGGAAAAACGTTACTTCGACCCAGTATGATAGAAAATGTCTAGAAGAAAGAACACTCTAGGACTTTTCTATAACATGTAAAAATTTAATAATTTTTGGAGTTCATTTGGGTATTTAATTTAAATTTCTTCAGAAACTGTGCAAGTTGAAATATTGAAGTTTTGAGAACTGTAATATTTCATCATATGTCGTTTTTGGATGTCCTCGGGAGTTTTGAGATGCCCAGAGTGTGGGGGTGCCGGAAGCCTCGGAGGTGTGTGTCGGGGGGATTGATGCCACGAGATTGTATGCCGGATGCCGCAGTGTGTGCCGGAGGTTCCTTATATTGGATACAAGCGATAAATTGAAAACATTGGTGGTCCCTGGAAGGATAAAAATTGAGATTGTATCGTGCGCATTAGTATTCTTAAGGCCCTTGAATGCATGAATGATATGTGTTTTGTTTTTGATTCTGTTTGATGCATTGAAAACTCCTTACTCCTTTTGAGTTATTCAAAGGAAAGAAGCCAATTGTTTCTTATTTCCATGTGTGTTTGGTTGTAAAAGTGTTTTATTTTAAAGAATGCAAATGATGGTTATGGGAGGGAGAGATGATGAGACTTAAGTTTGAAGAAAGATCGGCAAGTGAAGTTATATGAGATCGAGAAGGAATTTTCCTTGGCTATTCAACCTCAAGCAAAGCCTATCTGTGATAAAAGTATTCAAAAACAAGAATAAAGAATGGCTCACTTTTAATTAAGAGTAATATTTCCTATCGATTTTGGGCTGAAGCAATTTCTATAGTTTGTTATATTATTAACAGAGTATTGTTGAGGCATATTCTAGAGAAAACTCATTATGAGATATTTAAAGGGAAGAAGCCAAATATTTCTTATTTTCATGTGTTTGGTTATAAGTTTTTTATTTTAAAGAATGTAAATGATTGAATTGGTAAGTTTGAAGAAAGATCAGATGAAGGAATTTTCTTTGGCTACTCAACCTCAAGCAAAAGATGAATGTCAAGTTTCAAGACTTAATGTAGAATCAATGGATCGGACTCAACTTGAAGAATCTAAACCTGCTCTAGATGTTGCAAAATCTACTTCCCCCAAAGTGGTTCAGACTCCTAAAGTCCAACAACAAGATAAACTAGAAGATTCAACTGAAACAGAGGATCAGCAGACTCATAAACCATCAACAACTGGAAGCATAAGTCAAGTCATCCCAAATAACTTATCATTGGCAACATTGATGAGGGAATTCACACCAAATCCAAAATGCGAAAAGAGTCTAGTGCTTTAGCACTTGTTTATGAGATTGAACCCAAAACTATAGATGAAGCCTTGGCTGATGAAAGTTGGATTGAAGCTATGCAAAAAGAGCTCAGACATTTAAGCATCAACGATGTTTGGGAACTAATTCCTAAACTTAAAGGTAAGTCTATTATTGGAACTAAATGGGTTTTTAGGAACAAGATGGACGAGAAAGGAAAAGTGGTCAAGAACAAAGCAAGACTTATAGCCAAAGGATGTACGTAAGAAGAAGGGATAGACTATGACGAGACCTATGCACTAGTAGTTAGGGTAGAAGCAATTAGATTATTACATGCTTTTGCTAGCTATAAAAATTTAAGGTTATTCCAAATGGACGTAAAAAGTGCATTCCTAAATGGATTTATCCAAGAAAAAGTCTATGTGGAGTAGCACCTGGTTTTGAAAATCCAAGGAAGCCAAACTCAATCTATAGACTGAAAAAGACCCTATATGGATTAAAGTAGGCACCTTGAGCTTAGTATGAAAGGTTAAGTAAATTTCTAACTCAAAATGGTTTTATTAAAGGAAATGTGGATACCACATTGTTTATTAAAAGAGAATGTAAAGATTTTCTACTTGTTCAAATTTATGTTGATAATATAATATTTGGATCACGTAATGAAAATCTGTGCAAGAAATTTTCAAGATGCATGTAGGATGAATTTGAGATGAGCATGATGGGTGAGTTAACTTTATTTATGGGATTACAAGTTAAACAATCAAACAGAGGAATTTTCATTCACCAAGAGAAGTATGCAAAGGATCTCATCAAGAAGTTTGGATTGGAGAATTGCAAAAAGACAGAGATACCTATATCAAGTTTCGAAGCTGGATAAAGATGAAGAAGGGAAAAGTGTAGACCAGAAGCTATACAGGAGCATAATTTGGTTCACTTATTTATCTTACTACATCTAGACTTGACATTTTGTTTAGTGTTTGTATCTATGCTAGATTCCAATCAAATCCCAAAGAATCTCACTTAATTGCTGCAAAGCGCATCATCAAATATGTTGCAACAACTCCAAAGCTAGGTTTGTGGTATCCCAAAGAAGAAGACTTTACTCTCCTTAGATATTCATACGCAGATTTAGCAGGATGCAAAGTGGACATAAAGAATACTTTAGGTACTTGTCAACTGCTTGGCAACAAGTTGGTATCTTGGTTTTCAAGAAAACAGAGTATCGTAGCTCTTTCAATAGCTGAAGCAGAATATGTGGCTCTTGGAAGTTACTACTCTCAAATCTTATGGATCAAGCAACAACTAAGAGACTTTGGAATTGAAGAATCGTGTAACGAGATCAAATGTGATAACACCAGCGCCATAAACCTCACAAAGAATCCAATTTTTCATTCAAGGGCAAAGCATATAGAGATTCAACATCACTTTATTAGAGATCATGCTTAGAATGGAGAAGTTATGATTCAGTTAATTGACTCGAAGAATCAGTTGGCAAACATATTTACAAAGCCCTTTGGAAAAAGCCTATTTGAGTCTATTTGCACTAGATCGAACATCATATCTTCTATTGAGTAAAGTCGAAAGTGTTCGGACTCGAGAGGTAAAGTCTGAAGGTGTTCAGACTCAGAATGACCAAGAGTTACAACTGTAAGTTAATTCTTTCAAAATGTACGTGATTTTATTTTTGGATGAATTCTTTCAATTGGTAAGTTGATATTTCGAATCGCTACTTGCTAATTTTATTTTTGGAAGTTATCTTTTCAAATTTTGAATTTTGGCAGTTTTCATTTTGAAAAAGGCAGTTTTTTTTTTCCTTTGTGACATTTCATATACCTCGTTTTACCTTTATATATACCATCAATTCATCTTCCCATTTCTCTCTCTCAAACCCTAAAATACAAAACTCCACTTTGCTCTCATTTTCTCTCTAGTTTATTTCAAAAGGTTTCACCTTTTCACGAGCAAGTTCGAGAATTTCTCCCATAAAGCGACAATGTCTTCAAGAAAGTCTTCGAGAATCGCAAGCAAGGGACCATAGTACATGCGTGAGGGACCTACACACTTTGATCTGACTAAGGAAGAAGACTCTCCTCAACAGTAGTAAAGTTAGGAACAACATTCTCAACCGTGCCAGCCTTCTAAACAAAGGACACAAGATCCTCCGCAGCATCAACTGGAAGAAATTGTGGAAGATGTTGAAACAATAAGAACGCTGAAACCTCCATTTATTTTCAAACTTTACTCTAAGTTGAAAGAAGGAGGTACTGCTATGACTTTGATCGATGATTTTCTGAGAGAAAGGGGTTACAAGAATGAGACGTTGTTCTTGCAAGCGATGGAAGGAATGGGCATTGCACCTAAAGGGTTGGTTGAAAGGTCATTTGCCAACTTTCCTAGTGACCCGGGTTTTGGCACTTTTAATCAGCTAGAAGGAAAGGACGATGACGAAAGAATGTTCACACATTTTCAGCCCAGGATGAGAGTGGCTGCAAATATTCGTGGTGAGGGAGCGAGTTTATTCCGCTCTAAGGACCACAAGAACGTTTACTCAAAACTGCTGAAGAGAGGGGTTATGAACCCTAGAAGCGTTAATTTTGATTTTCTTGATTATGTGCAAGTAAAATCGAGGAGAAGTTTGCACTTCTTCAATTGGAGCGTTTTTGTTTGAGACAACAGTTGCATATCCGAACTCATAGCCTACTTCTATTCAAATCTATCATTTTTAGATGCAAATAGATTTTCCTTCATGATTAGGGATAAGGAATTTTTGGTCGATGTAGATACATTGGTTGACTTGATTGGGGTGGAAAGAAGGTGTTTCCAACCAATCAATATGTCAATTGCTCACGCTACACTAGAACTGGTACAAGACAGATTTGCTGAAGGCAAGATCTCCTACATTAGGATGAATGCTTCCAACATCTTGCTGCATAAAATCGTGATCAACTGCATCTGGCCAAAATCAACATCCAAGACTAATGTGTCTCATTCTGAAGCAAAGTTGATGTATGCCATCAACATTGGCTACAAGTTCTCTCTACCTCACACCATCTTGATGCACATGTATAGGACAGTGGTGAAGGACAATGGACAACTCCCTTACTCTGCTCTTATCACGTGCCTCTTCAGACATTTTAAAATTCACGTTCCTGCACCTTTGTGTGTGACAAGCATTGCTCCAATGGTGATTGGACTGAAGATGGTCACAAAGATGCGTCTAAAAGAACTCAACAAGGTGTTAAAGCGCATGAAGGAGAAGTCCCTTGTCAAGGCCAGACAATACTCAGCAGCACAAAAGAGAAAATGCAAGGAACCAATGACAGTATCTATCAAGAAGAGGAGAGCCCTTATCTTGGAAGATGAAGAAGATGGGGATGACATAACACTCTTCGCCTTTGCCTTAAGAAACTTGCGAAGTTTTGTTAGCCTTCAAAAGCCAGAGGAAAGAAAGATTAGAGAAAGAGAAGAGACAGGGAAGAAGATAAAGGAAGAAGAAGTGAAGAAGAGAAGAGAAGAAACAAAGAAAAGGAAGAGGAAAAAAAAAGCGAAGAAGAGGAAAAGAGGCTCGAGATGATTCATTTGAGCCTACTTTGGCTGTACCATTATCGAGTAACTCTGAAAAGACAAGGAGTGGAACTGCTAGAGCGAAAAAAAAAAGAAAAACATCACTCTTATGCTGAAGTTGAACAAGAACATGAAGAAGAATTCACTTCTCCATCTGAAGGCACACAAACAGGGGGAGCTGTTGAAAAACGAGGTATTTCTTCACCTATTATTACTAGTGATGTTAGTCGATCTGCAGCAGATCCAAAGGACGTGTATGCTTCTCTTTATCCTAAATTAGACATTGAGGCATCCACTCCTAGTCATGGTAGATGAACTGCTAAAGAACCCTCCAATCTCAAGACTCCGGGAACAGATTCGGCTGGACCCAGTGCTACACTAGCACAATCAACGAACTTTTAAGAATGATGGATATTATGTTGGATTTAAAGAAACATCAATATGGTTTGGAGTATGAGATAAAGGATCTCAAGAAAGCTTTCATGACTACTTTAGTTTTGTTGCAAGAATAGCTACTCGCCCTGAAGACTCAAGTACAAGACAATATGAAGGGTGAAGATTTACAGCCATTGAAGGAGACTCTTGGAAAGCTTGAGGAGATAGTCAAATCAATGGGGGATTTCCAGCTTGTTCGAATCCCAAAACAACCATGATTTTCACACCGCTCTTTTCACTCAATTCTTTTTACTTATTCTCCATTTTTGCTGTTGACAAAAATGGGGAGAAGTTGTGTAGATTTGACATGACTTTATCTTTTTGAGCACAGCATTTGTCTTTTGTTTAATTTTATGATTTTAGACTTTTGTATTTTTGTTTGGTTGTGGACTTTTAACTTTGGACCTTGATTGCTTGACTGTTATTTACCTTGATTTGAATCCTTTGATGCTTGCAGTAACTTAGGCTATGATGCTGATTGTGGATGGATAGTTATCTTATCTTACAGATTTAACATGTTTTCTGTGGTTGCAGAATCGATACTATTCAAGTCCTAATCAACTTATTTTTTAAGATATCATGTATTGCTTAAGTGTTGTTTTACAAGACAAAAGTTTTCAAATTTGCAGGAAAGTTTTGTCACCATAAAAAATTGGGAGATTGTTGGAGAAAACTCATTTATTGTTTTAAAGTTGACAAAACATTTTCATCAGTCTAATATGAAAACTTCCAGACTCAAGTGTTAAAGTCTAAAGAACTCCAGACTCTTCCATCAAAGTCTGAAGACACCAAACTCAAGACTCAAAGTTTGCCCTCACTAATAGTTTCCGGACGAAGAAAGAAGATTTATCCAGATCATGGATTATCTTCAATGATTCAATTCGTATGGTTTTTGGAAGACCTTTTTGGCTGGATACATCATCGGTAAGATTGATTATTCTTATTGGTATCTATTCCGATTTGAAGATCTTTTGAAAGGTGAGCAAACTTGGAAGGTTCTACTTATGGAAACCAAAGATCCTGATTGTATGGGTGAACAGGATTGACGGGCTTTCATCACTAATCTTTCAACGACTCAAGATCACCTTAATTGATTCTGTCCAACGGGTAGATTGGAAGAATTCCTTTGGAAAGTGCCAATGGTTGCGAAGGTATGAAGGAGTATTTAAGGCGAACTATTCAGTTGTTCGAAGGAATGTGTGAAAGAAGAATTTCAAAGTTTGAATCTCTTAGTTCCTTGTTCTTTCAATTCATCGAGCTCAAATTGTATACAAAAGAGAGAAACACGTAGTGAAACTTTGTGAAGAGACTAGCTGAGACTCTCCACTAGGGAAGTCGAAGATCACAAGCTGTATAATCTCTTTTGATTCATAGTGGAATTCAGCCAGTGGGCTGTCACTGCGGGAGAGTGGACGTAAGCTTGGATTAAGCGAACCACTATAAATCTTGTGTTCCAATTCTCTTTCCTTAACTCCTTATCTCATTGCTTTATATAATTGATTTATAGAATTATTCAAAGCGGTTTACATCCCTAGTCAATCATTTTAAAAGACAATTTATTTTATAAAATCTTGCGAATAAATTTTTATATACACCTATTCACCCCCCCTCTAGGTGTGTGTACTAGCCCTTTCACTCGTCAGGCGCTCGAACATTGTCTAAAATGCTTTTCATGCTCCATTTCCAGGGTCTGCTCTCATCCCGACGGCCGCCTGGGGCCGAACAAGTATCTCTTTCATATTTTACATACTATTGGGCTTCGATGCAAACTTTGAAATGACGGATCTATAGGAAATCGAGCCATCTAAATAACAATATCTATCTTGGCTTAATATTTATTGCAACCTAAGCAGCACTCAAACCAACACGCAACACGTGACATAATACGACACCACACCACACGCTAACATATCGTTTCTCAAAAAATAGACAATACCAACATGTTGGGACATGTTGTATATTAAATGTATAATTTTATATATACATAATAAGTAATCATTTTTATGACTATTTTAATCAAATTAATTTGATTCAAATTCATAAATAAATCAATAATAAAAAAGAGCCTACAATGAATTTTCATTAAAAACATTAATCCATCATTTGTTAATATTATTCATTGTTTCATTTTTACAAATTCAACTATACGTAAGTAATCCATAAAATTTGGAGAAAAAAAAAATAAGCAATCCATATTCTGAACTCGCGTGTTAGAATGTGCCGGAAGAGAAGAGAAAAACTAACTTGGAAGGCATATGTGTGTCATGGGAAGTAAGAGTCGGAAGAGAAGACTAGGTTTTTTTCGTTCCCCTTTATAATTTTTATTATTTTTTATTTTCTTACATATTTACATTTTAACCTCTCATTTATTGAAAATATCTCAAATTGACCCCGTGCATATCGTAATCACGTGTTGGAATTTTGAACTCGCATATTAGAATTCTTGACTTGCATGTTGAAGAATGTTGGGAGACTTGATTAGGTATCAAATTTTTTCCATATGTGTTGACTATGTGTCAAAGAATGTGAAAGAGTGTCACGCCCCGAACCTCAAGTGTACACACATCCCTCGGTGATCAATAAAATTGCGACGTCCCAGGACGCGTCGCCGATCCATTCATTTTATTGCACATGCGGAAGTCATGCGGAAGTGAATAAACAAATCCCCTGACAGCAAACAGCATGGGATAGAAAAGCAAGAAAACAAATTCACAACTAAAACATGTTTTTATAAACAAACTAGGTTTATATACAAAACTAGTATGTATACCAAAAAGGTCGGCCCTCAAAAAGGAAACTGTCCTACAACCCACTAGTTGGACACGTTCACCGATCCTTCGGACTCCATAGGCTCCGGGGGCGCCGAGTCTTCCACAGCACCATTAGGAGGGTTAGTTGCACCCTCACCAAAAGCAACGTTAACTACCACAGCGAGGATCTCAAAACTCTAGAGGGGACCAACTTTGCATCCATTGAGCCTGCGGTGAAACCACGCCCTAAATCGATGAGGTACCCTCTGAGGTAGACTCTTATCAACTCAAACGGTGGTCACTACAAGCTCATAGACCTAGTGGCCTTCGAGAACAGGGAAGTCAGTAATCAGCTTAGTAACCCTCCGAGGCTGACCATAACGAACCGGCGGGGCAGCCATCTAAGGACCTGAAAAGATTGAGCCCACGACGGGGTGAGACAATATCTCAGTAAGTTCACCCCTTAACTCCAACTAGGAAGGAAATACGCCTAAAAACAGTCTATACACACAAAACAAAAGACTTACCTCGCCTCAGTTTCCTCCTGCATGTCAGTACAATTCACATACTCAATCAATCAAACAATCAATAAATCAATTCAATCAATACAATTGATCAATCAATCAATACAATCTGTCACGAACCGTCACTTATTCGAGGGTCGTCAAAATTCTCGGATGCCACAATTCTCCCCTCCTTAGAGAATTTTGTCCTCAAAATTGGACATCACTCATATCTAATGAGGATACATTTCCCTCATTTCTTTTTCACTTTCCCAGGTAGTCTCTTCCATATCATGATGTTGCCACAATATCTTAACTAGTGGAATTTTCTTTGTCCGAAGAACTTGCTCCTTTCAATCTAGTACCCGAATTGGCTCTTCCAGATATCTCACTTTCTCATCCACTTTGATGGCTTCATGATCGAGTATGTGTCCAGGGTCCGGCTGATACTTCCTCAGCATCGATACATGGAACACATCATGTAAGTTTTCCAGCTTAGGAGGTAGTGCTAGCCGATAAGCCACATCTCCTATCCTTTCAAGTATCTCAAAGGGTCCAACAAATCTAGGCTCAACTTGCCCTTCATCCCGAATCGTGATATTCCTTTCATCAGGGATACCTTAAGGAATACGTGGTCTCCCGCGTTAAATTCCAAGGGTCTTCTACGCTTATCTGCATAGCTTTTCTGTCAACTTTGGGCCGTTTTAAGTCCTTTCCTGATGATCTCTACGGCCTCTGTGGTAACTTGTACCATTTCAGGTCCTGTCAATTTTCTTTCACCTACTTTATCCCAATAAACAGGGGTCCTACATCTCCTCCCATACAATGCTTCATAAGGAGCCATGCCTATACTTTTCTGAAAACTATTGTTATAGGCCAATTCCACCAAGTTTAACTTTTCATCCCAACTTCCTTTAAAATCAACGATGCAAGCTCTCAACATGTCCTCTAGTGTTTGGATTACTCTCTCCGTTTGTCCATCCATCTGTGGATGAAAAGCAGTACTAAACTAGAGCTTTAGTCCCTAAGGCGATTTGAAGACTTCGCCAAAGGTTTTGAAGTAAATCTCAAATCTCGATCAGACGTGATAGTTACAGGAACACCATGTAAGCGTACTACATGGCTTACATAAATCTTAGCATATTTATCCATCGTATAATCTATGCGGATTGCTAGAAAATGGGCAGACTTAGTCAAGCGATCTACTATCACCTCGATAGAGTCGTGACCACTTGATGTCCTTGGTAATCCTTGCACAAAATCCATCGTCACATAATCCCATTTCCACTCTAGTATATCTAACGGTCTTAACAGTCCTGCAGGTTTGCATTGTTCCACCTTCATTCCATTCCATTAGTAGTACGGGTGAAGGGTTCAAATATATATATATATATATATATATATATATATATATTTAATCTCAAGATTGAACTGTAATAACTTGATCCTTTGTATAGTTTCAAGCTCTATCCTAAGTGCAGCCATCAATCAAATTCAAATTTAAAGAATTCCACCTCTCGGCTCAATCGAACACACCATTTAGCCGAATTATTCCTATACCTTTGTCACCATCAATTCAAGCCTAGAACCATCAAAATCGACACCATTAATAACTCATCTGGTTCAATCCAACAAAGACATTCACTACGCTTTCACTACAACATGGATTCAAGCCTAAAATACAGCACCATTCATTCAGTTCAAATATCGATAGTCCACCAAGACTTATTCAATTCAAAGATCGACAATCCACCAAGATAAGAACTCGTCTAGTTTCCATCGAGTATATCTCATGTCTCACCCTAAAGGATCGTCACTCGGACTAATCACTCATCAAATTCACAACTTGAACTTTCACCATTTCACCTTGGCAATGGTATAACCACAATTGATCATATCCACTAATTCCATAGAACCTTTTCAAACTGAGATCATCACCAAAAATTAAAAGTTGACCATCATCGATTAAACCTATTATTCCGACATATAAACCACAAATAATTTCATGTCTCATATGACCACTCAAACTCATGACTTCCAAGATCAATCTATACATACTAAATGCTTCCATGTAATGCATCAAGACTTCCAATGAGATCCTCTAATAGGAAGTCACTACTTAGCTCAAATGATCATAACTTAATCCTCAAATTCATAACTCGCTCTCCATAATTCACTTCTTAAACTTTGTTTGCAGCACTACGCTTAGATGTTGTGTATGTTCTTCGGGTCCTTTAGAATATATCAGGATATCATCAATGAAGACAATCACAAATTGATCCAAATAGGGTTTAAATATCCTATTCATCAGGTCCATAAATGCAGCCGGGGCATTTGTCAGTCTAAATGGCATAACTAGGAACTCATAGTGTCCATAGCGAGTCCTAAATGCAGTCTTAGGAATGTCTTCTTTCTTGATCCTTAACTGATGGTATCCTAACCTCAAGTCAATTTTAGAAAAGACTGAACTTCCTTGTAGTTGGTCAAATAGGTTGTCAATTCTAGGTAAAGGATATTTATTCTTAATGGTCCCCTGATTCAGTTGCCTATAGTCAATGCATAAACGCATTGACCCGTCCTTCTTTTTCACAACAAGGGTTTTATAAGCTTAACCATGCTTCTGCTACGCCACTCTGATAAAATTATCCCAGAAACACTACCCTCCCAATTCAGTTCATAATTCGGTTCATTCCTGCCCCCTTTTGCCATTCTAGAAGCCTGCCAAGAGCTACTCCTTGCTTAGGCGCTCTGGCCTCGGCGTCCACTCCCCGCCCTCATCGAACCGGGTCGTTACAGGTATGCCAACTTACAGAGATATTATCCACTTTGGTCTATCCCATACTAAGCCTCACGGTTTTATCCTTGGCTCATGGGTAGTCATTATTTCAGGAGATCATCCATCCTAGTCCGTTGCTTATGGAGCTAGTCCATTCCCACGATGACGTCAAAGTCATACATAGCTATCACTACCAAGTCCATTTCCAGATCTTGTCTCCTAATATCCATCCTCAGGCCCTTCCAGAATCTTTTAACATTTTCCTCTCAATCCTCTATCAATCTATGGGCATACCTAGACGGCTCAGAAAATTTCGCTTTAGGAACAATTAGCAACTCAGTGTCACTAATTAGCTAAGAAAGAAAAGTAACGTTCACACGTTACTGAGGTTACATAAGTAACATAAAATGTTACTTGCACACAAAGGTAACTCACAACCGTTACCAATACTTTTACGAGTGAAATTCAATCACCCGTTGTTCATAGTTAGTCAACTACCCCTAAAAATACCCTATTGTGTGCATCGTCATATCCTCCTTTTCTGCCAATACACCTTATCACCCCAAATAAAACCATCGCTCTGATACCACTCGTTGTGGCACCCCCTGAACGGCCCCCAATCCGTTAGGGTCACCACATTGTTTCCTCTACCTAGACATCCCTTTTTTTTTTTTCTTTATCAATGGACTTCCAAGGAGTCATATGAGGGTTATTTCATATACTTGATTGGTCCCTACGCAAAAGTATGGCGAAAGCGTATCCAACAACTCCTTTCCCTATATTCAGAAACCATGCACACCAACGAAACATTTTATAAGTTAAAGCCGAACACTTTTATTTACATAAACTAGATGGACATTTTCAGTCGGTACACCAAAAAGCTATAGTTTTCTATACCCGGCTATACTTCAAAAGGTAATCGATGTCTTTTCCAACAGTCATATACATAAAGTCCATCGATCAGTGTCGGCGTTGAAAAATTCCTTCCTCTGCTGTCCTCCCCATCGTGGTCACTCCACACCACTTGTTTTCCCGTCATCGTCTTCTGGTGGTGGTGGTGGCAACTGCCCCAGAGTACATCCGTTCCTCTAGACATACAAGATGACGAACTCCTGATGCATGGGCCCCGAGGGTAGGCCAGTGTCGATAGTCAATATCACCCTCACCAGGATGAATGTCAGTCCAAGCAAATCGTGATCGTGATACTCTGACTATTCCCACTGCAAATCAATAGGGATCCCATAGAAAGTACAGGGAGGTGCGAGCAGTAGAGGCATCTTGTCTAGTTTGAAATGTCAGTCCCCAAAAGGGGTAAGTACAACCACCCAGCAGTTGAAGATCTACCAAGCTATACTATGCAAGCAATCACAATCTAAGTCCATGCAAGATAGATAAAACAGGTAATCAAAGAATGAGTGTGCATCAGATCGATAAGACTTTTGAAAAGCAATGGCAATGCAGTTTCAAAACCAGAATGTATCATTTCAATCACACAAGTCCCGATTATAGGGCCAAACTGTTATGACACGTCTCATTCCATACCATACAATTTAGTCTCATAACCAGACCACACACACACTTAGTAGAGCCATCAGTTTTAACATTCAAAGGTTTCATCCCCTAGAGGACCAATGTTTACGTCCTTTTGGGATTTCGCACTCAACCTGGCGTCGCGAAAGCCTCCGAGCATGTATTCATAATACAACCAGGCATCCAAAGCGTGTTGCGTTACACCTCCAGGCATCTCGCATCCCACCTGGCATCACGAGAAATCGCCGAGGATCGCCATGAAAATGGTTACCCTTACCCTCCAGATTTACATATCGACATACTACCGGGCATCTCGATGCTCCCGGGGAAAACCTCTGGGGCACTACAGACCCCAGGCATCCAAAGGACATCGACTCATTCGATCCTTCAGGCCTCCCGACTCTCGGGGCATCGTTGACCCGAGGGTCCAACGGCAACATTAACATCTTAAATTATTTCAATACCAAAACACTTTCAATGCAACAACAACAGGGTTGAAATCATATGCATTTCTATGTCACAGAAATCCATTCACAAAATTTCAACAACATAATATCAGTTCATAAATCCATTTCCACGTTTCACCTTCAAAGCATTTTCAAGAATCCATGTGTAAAATCTCGGGTTGCACTTGTGCCTCACGGCCAAATTCCAAAAGAGTTATCAAACACAAATAGATTGAAATCGGCACATTGGTAATTCAAAGCTACACTCCCGACTTCAAGATTTTCAAAGATTGGTTCATGCAAAGATTTGTAATTTCAAGGGCACCAAAAATATTTTCTTTTCCTTTTTGAATCATTGATGAATGGCACCTCGGTAAGTAGAAATTTCAATACGAGTCGGGAGGTTTTCCAAATTGGACTACGGCCAGGTTTTGTTCAAAATGATAAATGAGTTTAAAACTTGTCTAGCATGTCCGAAATGTCAACCCGATCTCTAATGGTTTTAAAAGAATTGATACAGAATTTCAAATATGAAAGCACCGTACATTTTCTTAAAATAATTGAGGCTGGTGCCGTGGTAAGTAAAACTTCAAATACGGATAGGGAGGTTTTTTCTTTTTCAAATCAAATCAATGGCCGAATTCTTCAAGATTTCATAGTCATAAAATCTATTTTGGATGAAGTCCAAAGAAATCGAAACCAGATATGAAAAATCCGAACATTTCCTCAACCCTTTAGCCTCAAAGCAGTCTCGGTCGCTCAATAAATCATCATTCAGCATCAAAATCCAACAATCTAGCCTATCAATGCACTTTCTAAGACAGCAATAGCACTACACAACATAGATTAGTAGACTTCAACTTGCCTCAAGTCCTACGACGCTAACGACGAGGGGTTCAGTGCGGTGGTGCGGCAGCTGCAGCTCAAATGGAACGTCGGTCACGGCGCGATGGGAACAGCAATGGCGTCCAAGCTCACGGCGGAGGGGCGATCCTTTTCCTCTTCACTCGCTGCCCTCTCTCGCGGATTCTCTCGCTCGTGATTCCACCCGTTCAATCTCTCTCTCACTCGCCACTGCTCACTCGCTCACTTTGCCTTATTTTTCTGCTCGGTTAGTCTCTCTCTCTTTTGCTCGCATGTACGAGCGTTTTGGTCACTGGTTTTGCTAAAAACCAGTCAACAAAGAGAGGGTTTTCGGCAGCAGAAAGGGGGTGAGGGTAGGTGGAGGAAACGTGGCAATTTTCCCTGGCCGCTTGAAGACACGATCGGCAACAGCTGTCCAAATTTTCTTTTCTGCTGGCCACCGAGAAAAGCCACAGGTCTTCATGGAGGGGTTAACTAATTTCCTTTAGTTGACTGCCACATATACATGCGTGTGGCCGAATTCTCGCACGGAGAAGGGGCACTCGATCAGTTGGCACAAGTCAAATGGGCTTCTTCAGTTGACCGTTACCTAAATGTGTCTTCGTTAGTGGACTCCCATAGTCGACTAGATGGGTCTTGGTGGCCGCTTGTGCGTGAAATGCCATGCACACCTCATGCGTGGACTGAATGAAAATTTCATTAAAACTCTTGTAGCTCTTCATTCCGACGTGAACATGGGCTGTGATTTGGCGCAAGGTATGTATTTGCTGGCCATCAACATAGGTATCGTAGCAGCAGATTTTTGGGATCGAAAGTATAGTGGTCTAAAGGATTGAACGGCTAGAGTTAGTATGGAAGACATCTCATCGACACATTACTCGGAATAAGCCTCGGTCTCGCTCGAACGTAGGAAAGATCTCCGACAAGACTATAATTTACTTGACAATCGGACCATTACTAAACGTAAGGCATCAGTCCAACGATGATAACGAAACGGTGTTTGTAAATGGTACCAATGACATAGTCCAACAATACTCCCGTCAATCTATCACGGACCGTCACTTATTCAAGGGTCGTCAAAATTCTCTGATGCCACGGTTAATTAATCAATCCATCAGTCACAGGGGTCCCGATTATAAGGCCAAATCGTTATGACACGTCCCATACCGTGCTACACAATTTTGTCCCATAACCAAACGCTTCAATTTCAATCAAACACACGTTCCAACTTGATTACTGCCCACACAGGCACAATATACCGACGCACATCAGTCTTCTAGTGTAGCCATGCTTCGTCTCACTCCTTTGAGCACGGCAACATCCACCGACACATATTAGGGACAGCATTCCCGAAGGAGCATCGGTCCAGAATCTACTATGACTGGCTTCCGTTGTCCAAGGGCATCCCATATAGGGCCAATGTCCTACCGACGCACATCGGGGACAGGTTCATTTAGCCATCACACGATCAATTAATCCCGGCCAAAGATATTGTGCTTTGCACTCAAATGTCTCAATTAAAATAATGACTTGGCATGTTTTATTCGTATTAAAAACACCCAATAAAAATAATCGTGTGTAGGTACACGGTCAATTTGAACCAGAAAAATTGATATCCTCACTTTTAAATCTCACTGTTTGATATAATCTTTAAAACCATTTTCAGTGTCAAAACTCAACACCCGGGATTTTCTAATTAAATATCAAAATTTCACAATTTTGGAATAAATAACAAAAATTCCCATCACCACTCAATTTGCACAAATTAACACTCAATTGTATAAACTAAGCACACCATAGCAACCAACATGAAATTCCAGTCACCGGCTATCCTGGTATAATTTTCGGAAAATATTAAATAATTAAATAAATAGCAAAAATAACTAAATAATGCAAATTAAATCCAATAAATACCAACTTAGGCCAAAAATGCTAATCTAACCACTTAAACGGGCCTAAAAAATTTCTAAACCTATCTAGATAAATAGTACAATCTAATTAGCCCATAATCAATCTATTTTAACCACCTAACATGCATAAATAGGCAATTAAATCACTGATCTAAACTAACTAACCACATAATCTCTAATTAGCCTAAACTAATTATCCACTAAGCATCAATTAACTCCATAAGTAGAGTTTAGCAAATAAACTCACTGGGTTAGCAGGCCGGTGAGTCCACGGCGACAGCGATGCGAAGGCGAGCGACATCGAGCCTATGGCGACACCAACAGAGGTCTGGATGGGCCTTAAAACGGGCCTAGAAATCTCAGCTAGGGGCTAAGAATTCGGCCTCTACTCTTGGGCTGCTAGGCTGGACCGAGCAATTGGATGGCGCGGAAACAACAAGGAGGTGGACCAGGCGGCTTCAATGGCTCCTGGCGATGGCGGATAGTGGCTAGACAACGACGGTGGAGCTTCGACGAGGCTGCGATGGCGACCAAGGTAGCTCAGGACGCAGTTGGAAGGCTCGAACGTAGGCGGACGGGCGCGCAGACATGCGGGGCTCGAGAGGCACGACGGTGCACAACAGCGACAGAGGAGACGGTCGACGGCAGGGGGTCTTCTCTAGTTCTCTCTAGAATTTTGAGCTCTCAAAACTCTCAACAATGGATAAAGGAAGCTCATTGAAGAAGAAGAAGCCAGCTGAAGCTTGAAGGGGGCCTAATTGCCCCAAAAGTCCAAGAAAATATCTCCAATTGCTCATTGCTTTACCCCCACCTCTTCAGCCTTCAACCTCAGCCATTTGCACACCCAAGGCTTCCCCCAATAAGCCATTGAAATGGTCTAAAAGGTTGCTGCACCATTGGACCTATGAATTTTGGACAATTTCCCCTCAATTTCATTCAATTTCAACTCCAATTGGACCCAAGTCGGCCCCCATAAAATCAGCCAAGATGCCATCATCCCTCTTATGATTTTTCCTAGTCAATTGAACCAACTTGACGACCAAAAATGTGACCAAAAACAGTTCTCTAATTTTCCCAATCCAAAATAACCTTATTTTGATTTTTCGCCGAAATCTCTGGTTTGCAGAAAAATCTTCGGAGGATGAGTCGACATTCCTAAAATGAATCGTGACATGACAGAACTTTCAATTTCTGAAATCGGGTTCAAATTCGTGGTTAATTTCAACCGGGCGCGATTTAAGCGTGACCTACCTTACCGGGTAGCTTTTAGGAATTTTTAGTGCAATTGACCCATGATCGATTATTTTCAAGCCACATTGTGCATCTTTGATACATTTGTGACTCTCGATTGCCGTGAAAATCTCGAGATTTCAAATACGAGCATAGGGCACAGAAATGATAGAAATTCGGTCTAGTGCCGTTGACGGAAATTTTGCAATCAGGTAGAATCACCCAGACACTAATCACATACCTCTGTCGAATCAACCTATCTCCAATCTCTGATTGATTTTGACAGTGCCGTAATAACCCTTGCAGATTAGCACGGTCGAGCAGTCGATTTCTAGTCGAATTCTCAAGTCTATTGCGTTAAAATCCCTTAACGGCTTCACCAGATAGATTAGTTATCACATGAGTGATTGGCTCGAGAAAAATAACTATAGGCGTGTCGATGAAAAACCCAACTTATTCAATTGAAAACATAACCTGAAAATCAGGATGTCACAAAAAGTGTTAGAGAGTGTCAAACACGTGTTGGAGTATCCAACATAATCTGAAGGATTCCAGAGAGTGTCAATATTTCCTAAATTGCAACCAAGTCCTTGTATTTATAATCCATATCAACTCTCCCAACGCCCCTATTGGTGCTCATCTTCTGCAAATGCCAATCAAGTTCCACCAAAGCTTAAGCTTCGCCAAAAAATGGGCAACATCATCTTGCCCATTGGGTTCTCTGTTATCCGAGTCTTCCTTATAACAGGTTTATCCTTTGTCACAACATCTCGGATGGAATAGTAGTTGATGTCAACATGCTTAGTTGCTCATAATGTTTCAAATTAGTAACTGAATTTTTAACACCTTGGTTGTCACAATGTAAAAAACGCTTTTCTACTGCATTCCAAAGTCCAAGAGCAAAGCCCTTAGCCATATCGTCTCCTTTGCTATAAAGCTAAGTGCCATGTATTTTGTCTTTGTCAAATATAAGGCATTGTCATCCTATTAAGACACCTTCTAGCTCGCTACGTCAGCTACTAACATAAATACATACTTCACTAATAATTTGTGCTCATCCAAGTTACATGTGCGAGCATAATTTACATAACCTGTGGGCCCTTAAGTTATTTGGGTATCCATTGCACAACCTCCCTATTGAGTCTTAAATGGACACTTCATATAACGGCTAATATCGCTCATAACTTATGAAATGTTATGCTAGTGCAAATCATAGCATAGATAATATTATCCACTACACCAAAATAAGGAACAAAGGACATATACTCTTTCTTCCCAACTTCTAGTGATAGCTTATTTGATAGTGTAGAGTGCATGACTGAGTTGTACTCATAGACTTCCTTAACTGCAAGATTCCTAATGTTTTCAATGAGGAGAGATGCAAAATGTCTACACTATCACGCAAAATCTTCATACCTCCTATCTTATGTGTGGATACCAAATCATTCATTTTAAACTCAACACTTAACTGCAGCTTCATCATATGAATGTTAGACGTACGTCTAGTTACTACATGTCATCAAACTCATGACAAATAAATCAAGGACCTATCCTCCAATTCCCTATAGTAAACACAAGTATCCTCCTACTCTTCAAGTAGTCAGACTTGCCATGAAAGCGTTAAAAGGCTAGTACTATTGCGTAAGAGACTATTTCAAAACTTGTCAAGATTTCTTTAACCAACAAACATGTTTTTCCTCACCCAAAATAGCAAATCCCTTTGCCTACCTCATGTGAATTCTCTCCTCCAACTCACTATGATGAAATATCATCTTTAAGTTTGTTTGATTTAGTTCAAGATCTTGTGCGGCAACTAGGGCAAAAGTAATACTCAACTTGAAGTATGTGTTACCTGAGGGGAGAATGCCTCATTGTAGTTAATACAATCTTGTTGCATGTGCCTCTGTGCAACAAACCTTGCCTTATATCATGCTGACATGACACTAGAAATTCATTCCTTTTTTTTTATATATATATATATATAGATTCACTTGTACTTGACAACCTTCTAGCTCTTAAATACTTTAGCTAGCTCCAACATATTTCAATGGAGGGGCTAAATCTCTTTGAATATAGCTGGTAACGACTACGATGACTCACACTAGCCATTACCTCTAAGTAAGTCCAAGGCCCAATGACTACATGTCATCACCTAAGGTTAAGGCTAGTGCATAAGCAAAATCTCTACAGCCGTAATGGACCGGTGGTTCAATATATCTTTTCAGTCCAAACACAATGTACCAGTGTCTATGACATGCTTATATATAAGTTTATATAGGTTTAACATGGTATTTGCATTAACAAGATATGCTTAGATATATTTAGACACATGTAAACTCCATATTATTTGTCTATTTATATGTGTTTATACATGATACATGTTAAATGTAGTTTGTCATTTAAACTACTTAATAGACATGACTTGTTTAGGTTTCAAAAAGTTATGTCATCATCAATAAACGTGTAGTGTTCATACTTCAATTTCACACTAGACGATTATGACACGACATGATTACAGTATGAAGTGACAAATTGCCAGCCCTATGTGACGCCACCTGAAAATGGTGACCATAACGCGACTCTCTCTCTCGAGTTTGCATACATATCCATCCCCTTGAGGTTATAGTGCTAGCCATCTCACCTTTGATTTTTCATATGATGGCAACTGCACGCACACTGCTCGATCAACGCACCATCTGCTTGACAATCTGCTTGACTTCGTCAAACCGGACGAAGTTAAGGAACTCGTCGAGGGTCCACCCGTACTTTTCCATGAACGAGTTGTCGAGGCTGACCATTGGGTGGTCCTCGAGGCTGTCCTCTCAGACGTTCGGTCTTTCAAGGTCCCTCATCGCCTCCCGCACGCACGTGTTGCTCTTGAACCCGGCCCCGAGGCTTATCATCAGCACCTTGGCCACTCTCTTCAGCCGCTTCTTCGCCTCCATATAACCCAACATGTACCAGTTCCCACCCGCCGATGTGTTCCCAAACCGGCGCAGCGCCATCCTCGATGGCTTGAGGTCGTACTCGCTCAAATTCAACCCCTTCCCGACGCTGTTGATCACCGCCTTACCTCCTGGGTGTGGGTGGACACAGAAGTGATCGATCCCGGACTTGAGGTTCAAGTTGAGGCTTGGGCCACCACGGACCTTCTGATTCTTTCTCTCGCCAAATGGGTTTTTTCTCCCATTCAGATATATATAGATTGACGATTGTGTCATACGAGCTAGGTTAATAGATATTATATATATCTAAAACTTCAGCTAGTTTACCAAACGTAACTTCAGGCATGCGTTTGATCTTGGATCATTTGGTATTTTAGACTCATCTACCAGGTGACCCTGGAGCAAATTGAATGTGGACGATAAATCTAGTTGACAGGGCCCAAGAGAATAGGGGGAATCGGTTAAATTCTCCATGTATTGCCCTCGCCCTAGGTCTATCTTTCCCCCACTGACACAGAGCATGCAAGGAAAAGAAAGCTAATTATAGTGCTAGCTCCAATAATGCTACCCAACTCCATCACATCGAAGATCAAAGATCTGATTTTCCATCATTTTCGTTGTCAATAGTCAAGATAACCTGATAAATAGGTTAGTCAAGAAGCCAGCTTGTGCCATTAATAAGTTTCTCAAAAGTCGTTCGCCCACCTAATTTCTCGTCCATTCTCATCCCAACCACTCAAACATATATACCATGAGACCCATATTGATTGGACAATGGATGCATAAGTGAGCGCAGGAGAATGAAGTAAAAGGAAATGATGGTCGATAGAAAAAATGTAGAATGGGAAGAAATATATAGTATGTATCATATACATTATTTGTATGTATACGTATATGCATTGTACGCCGAAGGTAAATGACGTAACAAGAATAGAATAGCGCTAATAGATGAATGAAGTCAAAGGGAAATGATGGTCAACATCGAATCTATTAAACAATGGTTGTTCCTAAAAGGCTAAGCCATTAGAATATTTTGTCAATAGTGTATATGTATATATATAATATACACATATATATCATTTTGAGAAAATACCAAACACATACCTCACTGTTGGAAAAATTACTGAAAGAAATCTCAAGGCTATTGTGCTTGCGCTAACTTAGTGCTAAACCTTTTGACAATTTGCTAATATGGCTATTCTAGTCAATTTTGGAGAGAAATCACTAAGTTGGATATCGACAATAATACGTAACACGACCAACACTGACATGAACATTTTTCGAAAGAATTTAAAAATAAAATTTGAATTTTTTCTTCTTTTTGTTTTCTCTCTCTTTGCTTTTCACTATGGTCAGCATAGTTGACTCCTTAATGACTGTTGCCAAGTGCTGCCTCACCCAAGTTTGGGCGATGGCTACCTTGCCTACGACCAACAAACCTAGGTCTCACCTAGATTGGGCGAGGGATGCCTCACCAATAGCGGGCTGCAAGTTGTCACCCAATGGCCGGCAACCCTCATCGACTACAATGAAAAAAGAAAAGAAAATATATATAATTATATGTATATACTACGTTAGCGTCGACGGTGTCATATAGGACACTCGATGTATAAGTTTGCGATTTATGGCCAAAATTGATTGGAATGACTACATTAGTTAATGGTAAAAAGGTTTGTGACTAAATTTGTCCAAATTAAAAGATTGGGTCTGAATTAGCATAAGTGCAATAAGTTGAAAACTCTTTTCTTTTCTTTTTTTTTCGTAATTGCTCTCCTTTCCATCCAAAGACCACTGTCATACCTTTAACATTTGAAATGCATTCATAACCTCTGGATAACAATTCTCCCCCCCGCCCCCACCCAAAACCTCTCCTCCTCTTCTCCCAGCCCAAAAAAATGAGTGGACCAAATGAACCCTTAAGAGTGTCCTAAGCCCCGAATCCTCCAATGACCCTCATCCCAGTCACCCACAAACCTTGAAATCTCTTCCACCCGCCACTATTTGCAACCATTGTAGTCAACCGTGTCGAGTCACATCAGACCGTCATCCCTTCTCTCAACACCTTCTATCACTATTGTCGTCCCGTTCACCTCCGAAATTACAATAGAAAAGAGCTCACAGAAAAAGGAAGTATCTTCTACGAGACTTTCTTTTATGCTAAACAAAAAATGGCAATGCATATTTGTTTGCCCGATGGTCCTCTTGACATCGTTTTCGTGCATACGTTGCTCTTTTAGAATAAAAATAGTCATGGAAGGTTTGCTAAAGATTGCCAGGTCATTTGACTGCCCAATCAAACCATGTGGAATGAATTCTAGGCCACAATAAACCTGTCAAAATGGATTATAGACCTATTTTTTTTAACTCATTTGAGTGTTAAATAGGTTATAAATGAGTTAGTTATATTGAGTAAATGAATCATAAATCAATTTACAACTTACTTAAATCCAACCAATTTTGATAACTCTCTCTTCAGTTTCACTTACCTTCACTCGATCTTGCACTTACTCACTTCACATTCTCACCTCAATTTAACTTTGAATTTTCAAAAATTAGGTTAAATATGAAAGTGTTTTAGCAATATAGGTCAAGATGGGGATAGGTCGGGTTGGGTATAGGTCGCTAGATTTGCATTTCGTGGAAATGAGTCAAAACTGGTTAAATAAGTATATTTGGGTTGGACTATGGTCCAACCCATCCGTTGGACAGGTATAGGCCTCTCCCATCATGAGATGTGAAAGGGTCCCATGCAACTTCAATAAGATGAAGCCTTGGAAGGGCCTCAAATCCCATGGAAGATATGAATGCCTAGTGCAATTTTGAAAGCCCACGTAACTTGTCATGAGCAAGCGGAGATGCTACCTTTAAAAAAATTTTAGAAAACAGGCCTTGCTTAAACGGTATGAATAGAGGTCCAACACAATTTCAGCACTTTTGCATGAGAGAGCCCACGTACGGTTTATGAACACGATGAATGCAATTTTTTTTAGGAAACTTATCTTTTAGGAATGGGCCTTAAGTATCATTGGGTGTTCAATAGGAAAATAAAATCCTTGAAAAATGGTTACCTTGGGGAGACGTTGAGGGCCAACGAAAAATTTTAAGAGCTTTAATGAAAAAGAAGAATGAGTCCTCCATCTAATGAGAAATTTAATGTGTTTTCTCGTTTTAAAAACTTCCCAAAATGGGCTTTGCCAAGGGGATTTATTTGGGCAGTTCGAAGAATGCACGACTCCATATATGGAAGGAAAGGAATTAAAAGGCTGAAATAAGCTAGTGGAAACATAAAAATGAATCGGATAGGTTTGATACCTAGTGGGAGGGTATTAGCTAAGGCTCAAGGCTCTCATTTCATGCATCATCACACCCCAATGGAGCGACCATGGCCAATCCTACTTGAGACTACTTGCGATGAGAGAGCACCCTCGACTTTCACTTCCTTATCTAACCTAGCTCCTAAGATGCGACCAGAACATTAGTTGCGGAGCGTATGCGTGAAGGGTGTAGTAGTACAATAAGTAAAGTGTTGAGAAAACTCTAGATAAATTTTAAGTTGACAAAACTTTCTAATTCCAACGCTTTGTTTCAAGTATGTTTCTGAGCTTCTGTTGGAGATCAATGATCCATTTATATTTTTGGGATAATCGTCGTAAGATTATCACTGGATCAATATTTTCTTCTTAGTCAATGTAATGGATCATGTGCATGTCATCATTATATCATATGCAGGACTTTTATTTGGGTCAACCCTTGTATAGCTCCTTTTATTATCGGAAAATCAAACCTTAAATAGTTGATTTGATTTGATCGTGACCATATATTCCTGAAGCGCCACTTAAAAATAGAAGAATTCGGGAAGGACTGAACCTCCTTTTGGCCCAGAGCGGCTAAACTGGAAACTTTCCCTCAACTGATCTTTTTGTTAAAGGTTTCTTGAAGAGGCCACACGTAAAATCCACCGCAAGTGATCTTGATCTCTCTTACTTAGTTCAGTCCTTTCTTCACTTCACCCTTCGACAATCGTCCATTCTTCATCTCAAAAGAAGAGCAGTGTTGCTGCGTCGTCTCGTCGAGCCAGACCACGGCATCAGATTGCTCCCGAATCAAGAGCCGATCAAACAGCAAATATCTGACAATTGAACCCTACGGCTTTGAGTTGAGGACGTGATTGCTTTGTTTGGTTGAGTTTCCCGTCCGACATCCTCCGGAAGCCCTCGCTAGTCGTTTCCAGACCGTGGGCGATTCACCACCTCGTGCGACCCAATTCCGACCGGACAAGCCAAGAAGCGGAGCGTTCGTCCGGCTATTATATCCTTCGAGCACCCGCGTGCCCCGTTGTCGTCATCTTGGGGAGCAACGCCTTCTCGCCAACTCGCCAAACGACACCCAGCCAGCCCAATCCTCCCCAGCCAGGTGAGCCCGAAGCACCCCCTCCCCCGGTCTTGCCTGTTTCAGTCGAACTGAATACCGAGGTTCTCTTTCGTTGGCTCGGATGCATGCTGAGGACGAACGGGGCCGTCCCCCCGTCCATTATGAGTCCTGAATGTTGATTTCCTTAGGCCTAGACTTGAACTTGAGTCTCGAAATGGGTCCATTGTTCCCCCTCAGTGGATGCCCGCCGGATGTTCGACATAATGTCTCAACCAAATCCGCGCTTTTTATTTTTCGGTTCTTCTCCCTTCATGATTGGCGATGAAATGGTATAAGGTTGGTGGTGGGGCTCGCCGGTAGTGTTGGCAGTAGACTTTTGAGGTCGATGAAGCGAAAGAAGTTCCGGCGGCGGCGGATTACCGGTGAAGAATGGCGTGTTCTCGGCAAGAACAGTAGGTTCTCTCGGCAAGGAGGCGGGGAATGGGAAATAAATAAATAAATAAATAAAATAGTAAAACAAAACAAAACAAAATAAAAGAAAGCTGGAAAATAGGGCTAAATGTGGACCTGAGTTTTTTCTATTTTAGAAGTGGGGTTTGGTGAGTTTTCTAATTGAGGTGGGCTTGTTCAAGACAAGCCCCAACCTTGCCCTTGAGCCGAAATTCACGGGACCAGATGGCAGCCCATTTTCGGACTGGGCGGAGGGCCCAGTCTGAGTCCCTTATTTTCGGATGAAAAATTAAAATTTCGAAAAACATTAAAAAAAAACTATTATTTTTCTATAATTAGAAAAAAAAAGCTTGAAAATTAGGTTTTTGAGTAGTTTCCCTTAAAATGTGTGAAAAGCCTTGACCAAAAAGTTGTGCACACATTTCTATTTTGATTATCACTTGATGGTTTATGGTTTCCCTTTAGCGTGGGCATTTTTCTTATTTGTTATCGTTAGATTCTTGTTTTTCCTTTCAATTTATTTAATACTTCCTTAATTTTTGAATGTTATTTTAATAATTATGCACCCACATCGTCACCTTAAATGTTAGTAGATAAGTTTAAAATCAATCCAACCCGTTTGACAAATATTTCTTAAAACCACTTGTTTTCTAGCCGACTCTAATATATTAATGACGATTCCTAATTAGAAAAATTTTATAGCGTAAATTTGACTTAACATCAAATATCTTAATGTAGCGCAAGCTATGAGCTTGGGATTGCCTAATGGAGGGCTATAGGCCTACCTTTTTAGGTAATACTCCTTAACACATATCTTTTCCCCTAAACAGAAAAGGTAAGTCGCGACATTCACTAGTAAAATGCCATATATTCTTTAGATATTCCTTTTGTCCAAAGCAAAATATGATTATTCATCATGATAAATCATATTTGTTCATGATAAATCTTCTAAGTTTAGTCAATATAATTTCAAAAGAAGAAGTTCACCGTCAATCGTCATGGATGACGGGTGAATTTGGGGAAAATTTTATTTGTTCAAAGGAAATCTTTCTATATGAAATAATATCATAATCAAGCGAAACCTTTTATCTGGTAAGTTAAACTCGCTACAAGAAATATTGAATTATTGCGGAACAAAATTGAGAGAGAGAGAAGAGGGGAGGAGGGAGAGGTGGCTTTTGGCGGCCACGGGACTTCCCCAACCACCATTGTCAATGGCGCCGGTTACATTTGTTAAGGCGAGGCTCAAGCAACAATTAGCCATGACCTTGGTGACATATGAATGTTCTATGACTCTTGATCTAATAAATATGATTTTACAAAAGGATTAATATTCTCTCCATTTGTGCGGTAAATTGACGTCTTAAATTTTTCCCCCCCTTAAATTAATGATACATTAGCAAATAAAATAATGGAGGGTTCCGGTTTACACAGATTATGGGGACAATCTTTTAACCTCAAATACCCTCAAATTTGCAAAAGAAAAAAAAAATTGTTGGTCAATCCTTTAAGAAGTAGCGACTATGGCAATGGTTGTTTTGGGAATGAGGGTTTAAGATTTTGTTTGTTTTGGGAATGATTTTTTCTTTTAATTTGGCTTGTGTTGATTCATTGATCATGACTATTTAAACCATAAAAGAAGTCGGTGTATAATTTCATTTAAAGAGGGTATATAGATGATGCTATTCTATCCCCAAATGAAAAAAGAAGAAGAAGAAGTCGATTTACTCTAAAATATAAAGATGAATCTTGTTAATAGACTGCTCAAGGGCATTAGCTAAGACCTTAAAAAATAGAGATAACATATATGAACGCACTTTCAAAATTAAGCGTGCCACTTATAGAAAACGTACCGTCTTCAAATAGAAATGATGATTGTTCCAAAAACAATAAATGAGACTTATTAAATGCCTCGAAGACATTCTTTTAACGATTTCCTATAACATTTTACCTTCAATGCTCTCTTGAATTCTCAATCCATGATTTGATTGTTTTCTTCGGTACTTTTACCAAACCAGTCAACTTCAACATACAAACTAAGAAAATGCAAATTGCACAAAGAGACGATTTCATTAACCCTAGTGGTATGTGTGGAATGGAGGTGACTTGAAATTACCTGCACAAAAGTTGTATGGATTACATACATGTCTAATGCTAGTCGGGCGAATATGGGTCTCATGGCACAATTATGTCATGTGGCGATATATAGGTGAAATTAAGTGTATAGGATAGATTTGTTTACCCCCTACCCCCCCTCCAAAATTCTTTTGCAAACATTCTATTAAATTATGTATTAAGTTTGAAATCAGCTGCGAAATCTGATGTAATTGGAGGATGTATACATATATGGGTTCGAATCATTGGGATAATTAAACGTGGAATTTCTTGGGTGATCATTTTGTTGGAGATAAATATCAAGGTCGGCTACCTCTGCGGGCTCTTAAGCAACAAAAGAAATCGCACCAAAAAGAAGAAGAAGAAGAAGAAGAAGTGGAGAGAAAAGGCATTCTGCTGATCGTTTTATCATCTATTATAGCGGTCTTTATCTAGAAAACAATTTGACCACATAAAAGAAAGATAAGAGCATAGGTTTGACTTTTTTTCTTTATGATCGTACAAAAGGGATTCACCTTTTGCCCCACAGTAGCCTTCGTCCTTTACTCTGCCGGAAAAACGTAGGGTTCGCACTATCGTTGATTTTTTGGGATCTGTTTCACTTAACAAAGAAGAGCCACGATCGGCGTTGCTCACTTTCAAACTTGTTCAGTATTGGAGAAATTGTTTTCATCGAGATCAGCATTTCAGAGAAATCGTATATTGATTTGAGAGAGAGATGCCGCCGGAGTCGTGGCAAATGGCCAAAGGCTGACTGGCTGAGTGGCTAAAGGGCTTGGTTGGATTTAGCGTTTTGTTCGATATGGAATTGAGGTTTTCAATGTGGATTATGAAATTGGATAACTATACTTAAAAAAATCATGCGCGTCTACTCAAGGAGGGTAAACTATATCCACCCAATTCAAGGATATCAATCGTTGATGCAAATATAAATTTTTTACTTTGAAACATTTTTTTCTTTGAATTATTTTCTTCAGAATCGCTCTCTTTTGTCCTATTTATGATTCACAGTGAAGTTATTTCAAACCAGTCAACTTTAACACTAAAGAAATTCAACACAGGTATCGTACCAAACTCGTATCCTATGCAATGGATGATACTACTCATCAAGAACAGAAATGTTTAAAAAAGAAAAGAAAAGGAAAGAAATCCTATCGTCTCCATAAATCCGTCCCCTAAATCTGTAAATCTCAAAAAGTTCATAATATCATGGTTTCTTTTTTACCAGAAAGATTTGCACTTGCATGCATGCAATGTGCTTGGTTAGTTCCCGACGCTCACAACCTCCATAGCGAAGAATCCTTTCTGAATGTCCCAGTTGAATAGAATCATATCTCCCACCTTGGTTTGTCTCACCAGGAACACATCGCTTATATTCAGAAAATAATGGCCGGTCCTATGACACTTGGCGAAGTATACATTCAAGCCGCGGAAATACAGAGGCTGATTCGCACAATTGTCGCTGTCGCCGCTGCCGCTGCCATGATTGCAATCTGTGTCATCACGTATCGTCACGTAATGCCTCTGGCCTGCCTATATGTTTTGCACGACGGACATAGGCCAGTGACGGAACATGCTATCCAAGGCTATACGGTCCCTGACTGGTACCTTCTCCGCCGCAAGATCAACCGACGAACTTACTTAAATTTCTTTTCATAGCACATTATCTTGTTTCTACCATCCTAATGGCAAGAATATCCTTAACATATCCTAAGATCAAATTCACAGGCACACCGGAAAAAGAGAAATCCTTCGGGGATAGCCTTTGGTTCCTCTAGGTTCACAAATGCTAGTGAGTTACACCAAATACTAGCACCCACCTGCCTTTTTTGGCTCTCAAGTTTGAGTATATATGGCGAATTATTTTTTAAAAAAGACTAATCAAATCATTATAATATGGGAAAATTCCAAAGAAAGACTCGAAGTGCTCTTAATTTCTTAAATAAAGGCCTGAAATGAATTTTGTTTCAAATAGAGATATCAAGTGTCATTTTTTCCTCAAATAAGTATTTAAAATGAGCCGTATTTCAAATAAAGAATTGAAGTAGCTATGATAGTCTAAAAAAAGAACCTATCCTCACAGGCTAGTCAATGGCATTTCCTTCATTTACATTTTCTTATTTCCTTCCCTTTTGTTTTGCTTTTTTGTATTTTCAATTTTTTCCTTTAAAATCACAAATTAAAAAAAAAAAAAGGCTAAAACTTAAAAAAAAAAAAAAAAAAAAAAAACAAAACAAAACAAAACTTCTACAAAAGCAATAAATATATAGAGGAAATGCCAAATATACGTGAAACCGTTTGTCTTATAAATAAATTCCGTTTACACTCATCAAACGTCTCATGATCATAATTCCGTAAGTTCCATATTTTCTGTTTATATATAAAAAAAATTCCTCTTAAATAGTCTAAAAATTAAATTAATGAAAATTTCAGGATATCCATAGACATAGAACAATAAACTTTTCTCTTCAGAATCGCTTTACTTTTTACCCTAGTGATGATTCGAAGCAAAGTTATTTCAAACCAGTCAACTTCAATACGAAAGAACTTCAACAAAGACGATGTGCCAAACTCATGGATCACATTAACTTGCCTATCCCATGCATGATGCTGCTCATCATCCAGAACTGTTCAAAAGAGAAAAGAAAAGGAAAGAAATGCTATCGTCTCCGTAAATCTATCTCCCTGAATCTGTAAATCTCAAAAACTTCATGAGTTTCTGGTTTCTTTTCATATAAATGTTAGTTATACTTGACATAAGTAAACACTTTGACGCTTTTAAAAGTTAGCCGTTTTTATAATTAAAAAAGAAGAAGAAGAAGCTTTTATGGCCTCATCTTGCTAAAGCCTCTAATTTCTAGCACTTGGTCTATCTTAATTAACCATCAACGCCAGCAGCAACCGCCGTATGGCCATGGCTGATATACTCTCTCTCTCTCTCTCTCTCTCTCTCTCTAAGATGGTATAACCAGGGGGGACTACCAATGCAGAAGCTACCTACTCGTAAAAGGCAAGGAAAAGAAAGAAAGACGAAAGAAAATAAGAAAGAAAATCCATCTTCATCTAGAACAGAAGTGTTTAAAAGACAAAAGGAAAGAAATCCAGTCATCTCCACAAATCTTTCCCCCGAATCTGTCAATCTAAAAAAGTCCATAACATTCTAGTTTCTTTTCGACCAAAAGATTTGCAGATACATGCATGCAGTGTGCTTGATTAGGTCCCGACGCTCACAATCTCCATAACGAAGCATCCTCTCCGAGTGTTCCACCTGATAAAAATGATATCACCCACCTTGATTTGTCTCGCCAAGAGCACATCGCTCAAATTCAGAAAGTAATGGCCGGTCCTTTGACACTTGGCGAAGTATACATTCAAGCCGCGGAAATACAGAGGCCCATTCACACCATTGTTATCGCCACCGCTGCCACCATGATTGCGATCCGTGTCGTCGCGGATCGTCACGTAGTGCTTGTGGCCTGCCTGTATGTTTTGTACGACGGACGGAGGCCAATGACGGAACATGTTATCCAAGGCTACGTTGTCCCTAACTGGCAGCTTCTCCGTCTCAAGAACGAACTCATCAACGACCTTATAGAGGGTCGTGTGGTCGTGAGAGTCAGACTGGGGGAGCGGATCTTCATCCTGGATTTCGACTGGCTCGCGTTCGACCTCGTGGGGAATGTTTTGGGCCCTCTCCGCATCTTCAGCCGGAGCTTGGTTATTTTGGTCTGATGATTCTGGCGGGGAGAACGATCCTGCGCTGCTGGATGCGTTGCTGGACTGTGGAACATCGTCTGTTGTGGAAGAGCCGTTCATTTTCCTGAATTTCTTGATGCGGTTATTCGTCGGCGGGAGGGTTTCGATGGAGGAACTGGAAATGCTGATCTCGATGGAAACAGTTTCTCTGCAATATGGAACCATCGTGAAAATCTGAGTAGCTCACAAATTTTTGACCCCGCGTCTTGATTTGCTGAGTGAAAAGGATAAACGGAATGAAACGAGATAAATGTGAACCCTAAGAAGCTTTCAATGGGTACCTTTTTCTGGATCACCTACGATAAGTTTTTTCGAAGGAGATTATCTTTATGCACACATCAAGAAGTGTTGGTGTGGAACATTGTCTATCTATCAGGAAGCAACCATGCAACGAGCTTGCAATTCAAGAAAGCTAACCAGACCAAGAAATCTCGAACAATGTGGCCCAGTAAATCGAAGAACTTCAACGCGGGCTTCTGCTCTTCGCTGGGGACTAAGAACGGAGGATTGAACTTCGATGGATGGCCCCGTTCGTTCAGCGGTCGAAATGCGCGAGAATGCTCCGACGGCTGAAGAGAAGATGGACTGAGGAGATGGTTCAGTTGTGATGGACTTTCGAATAACGTAGGCTCTTCGAGAAATCTTAACGAAAGAAGTTGAGGGTGAGTTTTTCTGGTCTAACCGACTCTGTGGCCCCAAAATGGAGATCAAGTCCTCCGGAGGCTTTTATATGGTGATCATCAATTAATTTACCGTAAATCACATATAAAAAGAGGAAAGTGCATATATATCTCGTAAATTTCAATTTCTAAAATGAAAATAAAATCTCTTGTTCGGAGAAAGTATACTTTTCGCTAGTAAAAATACCATATATTCTATGGTATATTGCTTTCATCGGGAGTAAAGTACGGCTGTTCATCATGATAAATTTTTACTTGTTCACAATAAATCTTTTAACTTTATCAATATAACTTCAAACTAAGAAGTTCGCCGACAATCGTCGTGGTTAACGGGTGTGAATTCGGGGAAAATTTTATTTCTTCAAAGTAAATCTTTTTCTATGAAATAATATCATATTTCAAGCAAGACATTTTACGTGGTAAGTTAAACTCACTACAAGAAACATTGAAATATTGTTTAACAAAATTGAGAGAGAGAAGAGGGAGGAGGGAGAGGTGGCTTTTGGTGTTTGCGGGAATTCCCCAACCACCATTGTCAATGGCGCCGGTTACATTTGTTAAGGCGAGGGTCGAGCAACAATTAGCCGTGACCTTGGTGACATATGAATGTTCTATGACTCTTGACCTAAGAAATATGATTTTAGAGAAGGATTAATATTCTCTCCATTTGTGCGGTAAATTGACATATTAAAATTTTCACCCCCTTAAATTAATGATACATTAGCAAATAAAATAATGGAGGGTTCCGGTTTACACAGATTATGGGGACAATCTTTTAACCTCAAATACCCTCAAATTTGCAAAAGAAAAAAATATATTGTTGGTCAATCCTTTAAGAAGTAGCGACTATGGCAATGGTTGTTTTGGGAATGAGGGTTTAAGATTTTGTTTGTTTTGGGAATGATTTTTTCTTTTAATGTGGCTTGTTTGACTCATTGATCATGACTATTTAAATCATAAAAGAGGTGGGTGTATAATTTCATTTAAAGAGGGTATATAGATGATGCTAATCTATCCCCAAATGGGAAAAAGAAGAAGTCGATTTACTCTAAAATATAAAGATGAATCTTGTTAATAGACTGCTCGGGGGCATTAGCTAAGACCTTAAAAGATAGAGATAACATATATGAACGCACTTTCAAAATTAAGCGCGACACTTATAGAAAACATATCTTCTTCAAATAGAAATGATGATTGTTCCGAAAACAATAAATGAGACTTATTAAATGCCTCGAAGACACTCTTTTAACATTTTCCTATAACATTTTACCTTCAATGCTCTCTTGAATACTCAATCCATGATTTGATTGTTTTCTTCAGTACTTTTACAAAACCAGTCAACTTCAATATACAAATTAACAAAGTGCGAATTGCACAAAGAGACGATGTGGAATGGAGGTGACTTGAAATTACATGCACAAAAGTTGTACGGATTACGTGTCTAATGCTAGTCGGGCGAATATGGGTCTCGTGGCCCAATTATGTCATGTGGCGATGTATAGGTGAAATTAAGTGTAATTGGAGGATGTATACATATATGGGTTTGAATCGTTGGGATAATTAACCGTGGAATTTCTTGGGTGATAATTTTGTTGGAGATAGATATCAAGGTCGGCTACCTCTGCGGGCTCTTAAGCAACAAAAGAAATCGCAAAAAAAAAAAAAAGAAGAAGAAGAGGAGAGAAAAGGCATTCTGCTGATCGTTTTATTATCTATTATAGCGGTCTTTATCTAGAAAACAATTTGACCACATAAAAAGAAAGATAAGAGCATAGGTTTGACGTTTTTTCTTTATGATCGTACAAAAGGGATGCACCTTTTGCCCCACAGTAGCCTTCGTCCTTTAAGCTGCCGGAAAAATGTAGGGTTCGCACTATCGTTGATTTTCGGGATCTGTTTCACTTAACAAAGAAGAGCCACGATCGGTGTTGCTCACTTTCAAGCTTGTTCAATATTGGAGAAATTGTTTTCATCAAGATCAGCATTTCAAAGAAATCGTATATTGATTTGAGAGAGAGACACCACTGGAGTGGTGGCAAATGACCGGAGGCTGACTGGCTGAGTGGCTAAAGGGCTTTGTTGGATTTAGCGTTTTGTCGATATGGAATTGAGGTTTTCAATGTGGATTATGAAATTGGATAACTATACTTAAAAGAGATCGTGCGCATCTACTCAAGAGGGTAAATTTTATCCACTCAATTCATCCTCTAATTATAAAGGATGTCAATCGCTAATACAAATATAAATTTTACTTTGAAACCTTTCTTTCTTTGGATTATTTTCTTCAAAATCGCTCTGCTTTTGTACCAGTGATGATTCAAAGTGGAGTTATTTCAAACAGTCAACTCGTATGTCGCATTAACTTGCCCCATGCGATGGATGATGCTACTCATCAAGAATAGAAGTGTTTTAAAAAGAACAAAAAAAGGAAAGAAATCTTATCGTCTCCATAAATCCGTCTCCTAAATCTGTAAATCTGAAAAAGTTCATAATATTATGGTTTCTTTTTGACCAGAAAGATTTGCACTTGCATGCATGCAATGTGCTTGGCTAGTTCCCGATGCTCACAACCTCCATAGCGAAGCATCCTTTCTGAATGTCCCAGTTGAATAGAATGATATCTCCCACCTTGGTTTGTCTCGCCAGGAACACATCGCTCATATTCAGAAAATAATGGCTGGTCCTATGACACTTGGCGAAGTATACATTCAAGCCGCGGAAATACAGAGGCTGATTTGCACAATTGTCACTGTCGCCGCCGCCGCTGCCATGATTGCAATCTGTGTCATCACGTATCGTCACGTAATGCCTGTGGCCTGCCTGTATGTTTTGCACGACGGACATAGGCCAGTGACGGAACATGCTATCCAAGGCTACATGGTCCCTGACTGGTACCTTCTCCGCCGCAAGATCAAACTCATCTATGACCTTATAGAGGGTCGGGCGGTCGTGAGAGTCAGACCGGGGGAGCGGATCTTCATCCCGGATCTCTACTGGGTTGCGGTTGACCTCGTGGGGAAGGTTTTGGGCCCTCTCCCCGTCTTCAGCGGCTTTGTTCGGGAGGAAGTCACGGTAGTAATAGGTGTTCGTTGCCGGAGCTTGGTTGTTTTGGTCCGATGATTGTGGCGGGGAGGATGATCCAGCGCTGCTGGACTGTGGAACATCGTTTGCTGGGGAAGAACTGTGCATTCTCTTGATTTTCTTGCTGTGGTTATTCGTCAGCGGGAGGGTTTCGACGGAGGAAGTGGAAACAATTTCTCTGCAATATGGAACGAGCATGAAAGGTGAGCAACACCGATCTTTAAGTGAAACAAATCCCAAAAAATCGTCAAGAGTGCCAATCTTAAGTCTTGTCAGAACTGACCGGATCTTACAATTAAATCAATGCGGAATCACCGTCTGTTCTGAACCTGTGGCCAAGAAAGTCCGGCTTCAAGGCATCCCCGGGCGTGAAGACGTCATCCAGCGGCTCCTGGCTTAAAGAACGAAGTCCACCGTGCGGCAAAAGACGAATCTTTTTTTTTTATGAACATAAAGAAAGGAACTCAAACCTACGCTTTTATATTTCTTTTATGCGGTCAAATTCTTATATAGATAGAGACCACCGTAATAGATAAGACCAATCAGCGGAATGCCTATCCTTTCCCTTCTTATTTTTATTTTCTCGTGCGATTTCTAGTGTTGCTTAAGTCCCCTGTTGATGTAGCCGACCTTGATATTTATCTCCAGCGAAATAAACACTCGAGGAATTCCGTGCCTAATTATTCCAACAATTCGGGTCGATATACATCCTCCAATCAGATTGAGTTTCATATATGACTTCAAATTCAGTACAATATACACTTAATTTTACCAATATGATTGCCACATGGCATAATTGTGCCATGTGACCCATATTCGCCCAATCAGTATTAGACACGTAATTTGTGCATCTTCTTCACAGGAAATTTCAAGTCACTTCGAATTGATTTTCGATGTTTACTCTTTAATTCTTTTAATTGTCTTCAATAAAATTACTAATTCTGTTTCCAATCTTAATCGTTCACTTTACAGGATTCCACGCTAGGGTTAATGAATCATTTCTCCAAGTGATATACGTTTTGTTGAATCTATCATTTTTCCGTTTTTACTTTATATCATTGTAAATTCAGAGATTTGATTACATAAAAAAATCATTTAATGCATTTTATTATAGAAATAGTATTTACTAGTTATGTAAGGTTTACCGCTCTTCTCTGATTTAATTAGTTTTCCTATATTTGCTAGTTTTATTAATTTCATTAATTTAATTTTTAGACTATTTAAGAGGAATTTTTTATATATAAACAGAAAATATGGAACTTACGGAATTATGATCATGAAATGTTTGATGAGTGTAAACGGAATTTATTTATAAGACAAACGGTTTCACGTCATTCGGTCATCCAAAAAATGATACATATAATTTTTCTATGATTTCTTCTTCGATTATTTAATTTCCATCTTATTTTCACTTCTTTTGCTCGTAAAATGTTAAATTTCCGTGTTAAGTAGAAGGAGAAGAGGTAGAAAAGGAGTTTTAGTTAATGTAATTTGCAAACAAATTTTTGACATATGTAACCCATGACAAGCATGGACAAGAACTGTGAAGATGCTTATATAAATTATATTAGAAAAATCTCACATCAAACAATTGGTATAGTTTGAGTAGTTAAAATATCATAATTGGTCCACATTAACTTAAACTTTTGAGTCAAGGTCCAATTAATACTGGGCTTCTATTACATGTCTCCAACAAATTGATATTAGAGTTGGTGATTGGTTGGTGGAATGAATTATTAAGTTGGTGTAGGCTGTTTTAATCTCCTTCAAAAGGTTTTTGAGTTATTCTGTTGGTATAAACCATTTTAATTTCATTCAAAAGGCATTTTGCGACGGGAAAAACTAATCGTTTATTCTTGTAACTCTTTAGGTGTGTTTGTTTGAGTGAAAAAGTTTTCCAAAAATTAATTTTTCGATCCTTCACATGTTCGATTTGCCCAAAATAACTAGTTAACCGAAAATATTTTCCGGTCAATAATCATATACATGCTTAAAATTAGCAAGCACACTAGTACACCAACAATGTATACTGAATCCTATTTATTACATCCTGCTACACGTAAGAAAAGACTTTTAACTCTCCAAAGCAAAGCAACCCATCAAATGTTCACGCCACGTGTAAGGTGAATTCATTGAGAACATATACCTGTCGAAGAAGAAGTACAGGAAAAGCATCGATCATGAAACTTTAGCCTTAAAGCAGCGAGCAGACGATGACACGCAGACACCCATCCGACGCAATCAAGAAATCATACAAGAAAACCACAGCGTTATCATTCCAGTTCCTAAGTAAAAGAATAAACGATCCAAAGTGCCAGGATCAGTGTTCCAAACACGACGATACAGGAGTCGACAGCAATGAAAGGCCAAGACATTCAACCCTAACTAATGCGAAGAACGCGAGAGCATCGTAATGATCGAGAGAGCCAAAGCCGACAACCGGAACGCGTCCTTGTTCCTCCTGGCCAACGGCGACCCCTTGCCTTTCTCCGTGAACCCGTCCTCGCACGTCGTCGATGCGTCCATGACCGAGCTCAGGTCGATGTTTGCGTCCCCGTACCTCTCGTCCTTGTAGGCTCTGATGGCCTCCGCAAGCGTCGGGACCACGTCGGAGTACAGCTCCAAGCAATCTTGCAAGCATGCTCTGACGGATGGATCCATCTCCTTGCTCTTCAGAAGCTTCTCTGTGTAAGACCTCGTGCGTGTCACGTTGTGCCGCAACAGCTTGATGGAGACAAGGCCGAGCCCCCGGAGGTTGGAGCAGTGGCAGTACGGGTTCGACTCGAGCGACGCGACGCAGAACTTGTAGCTGACGTTGGGGTCTTCTTGCGCGCATTTCTTGCACGTTTCGTGGATTATGTTGGTGCTGCCGCCATCTGCAGATGCAGCGTGGAGGGAGGTGAGGAAGAAGATGAGGAGTAGAGAGACGGAAGGACAAGGACTCATTTTTCGTTTTCTTGTTGAATGAGTTTGGATCACGTCTCAGGGAGGAGCAATGATTTATTAGAGGATAATCTTTGCATCTATTCATGCGACGATGCCAAATTGGAGCGCTAATTTATTATATCTCTCCAATGCGTGGGTAAGACGCACGACATAAGCATCCATATGTCGGCCACTCACGATGAGGCCAGTTGAATACGTATGACTAAAGTTTACGTATACGAATGGAGGAATTTTTCAAGATATGTGCATTACCCGTCCTCCAAATAAAATATACCAGGCTTTTTGGCCGGGACCTTGCCGGTCACAATCGAGGGTGGTCTAGGCGAGGGCGAGGGCCGTTGCCCAAATCCAAGTGAGGGTGTCGGGTCCTAGCCTGAGGCTGGCGAGGGTCGTGCCTCGCTCCTCACCAACCTCAAGTGAGGGCTGTGGCCTGACTGATGCCCTCGCCAGCCCACAGTTGGGGGAAAAAAAGAAAGGAAAGAACAATTTCATTTAGATGAAGGATAGTACACATACCTTGAAAACTTCCTCGATTGTATATGTGACCTTTTTTTCTTACGAGAAATTCTACCGTATAGATAAATTATGGATTCATAGGTATTCTACTGGCCTCATTGAGAGCAGCCTACACATATATTGTGTGACTAATTCACAAGAAAATATTAAGTATATCGTCTTATCACGCAGGCAATAAACACACCCAATTCAACGCTCGCGCACGTGTCCAGGTGGCTCCACTACTCAATTCTTTCGTATTCTTCACCGTTTCTTCATCTTTTCTTTTTCTTTTTTCTTCTCTTTTCCTTTGGCCTGTGGTCGGCATTTTGCCATGGCCAATGACAGGCCACAACCAAGGGTCTAGGGTCTAGCCCTCGCGGTGAGGGCTAGGGCGAGGGTAGAAAGCAATGAGTGGGCTAACGACCGAGGAGGAGCCATCGGTGAAGAAGCGATCGGACATCCAAGTGGTGTTGAAGGCTTTGTTGGAGTCGGTGGCAGAGCCACATTCGATGTGGAAGGAGACGTTGCCTACACAGAGAAGAAGAGGAAGTAGAAGCGGATAGGAGGAGTAGGAGAGATCAAGAGAAATTTTGACACGTGAGTCCTACTTGGACTCGTGACAATTAATGAGTAGAGGGTTTTACCCTCTATGTGATAATATGGGGAGAAAAATTGACTTAAATTATTTGCAGTATAATATACTACGGAGAGAAAATTTGCTTTAATTCCATACAATATAATAATTATTCAAAAAAAAATGATCAAACGATCGAGTAGAATTAAAGAGAATTGTTTCCCAACGAACTCAACTCTGGTACAATATGATATCGGTTATGATCAGTAAGTGTAAAGTGATCATTTATGTAATGTAAGTGAACCGATGTTGACACCTAAATTTTGACAACCCGATTAGTCATTTAATGCATTAAAAATCAGTGATTAATTTTTAAGCCCTAAATATATATATATATATATATATATATATTAATTACATAGCATATTAGTTTCCATTGGATTGGATTAATTGTCATCCCCCACGTCCCATTCCTCCGTGACACCTCAGTCCATTCAAGCCAAGCTCTGACGTTGAAGTTGTATGGCTAAAACAGCCAAATTCGGTCACCGCAAGCCCCTTGCACCGGGCGACCACGCTGTTGTTGTGGCCTTGCCACACGACGGCGCTGTTTTTCTGGTCTCACCGTGCGAACAACGAAGCTGCTGTTCCCCCATCTCAACGTGCTGCCCCTGCTGATTCCATGCCATCGCTGCACCGTCGTTTGCTGCACCGCGCCGCGACCCTTCGGTGACGACTCGCTACTGGTGATCACCGTCGAGGAGCTGTTGCCCGTGTCCCACAACGGCAACATCGCCTGCCCGCACTGCTCCGACGTCAAGTTCCACTCCCAAGAGTGTTTTCAGAGTCCTGACGATTTCTCCGAGTTTGGGCTGCCACCCCCGACGCAAGCCGCATCCGTGTGGCCCATTAGGTCATCCGCGGAATCCCCAACGACGCATACTGGTCTTTCTTTGCAGGTGGAGAATCTGTGGTCAAAGGTTGGAAATTTAGTGGGATCATCAAAGGATTAAAGGATCCCACGGAGCCAACAGTGAAGAACAAACCTATTGAAAAGAAAAAAATTGTTTGTGCCTGCGCCCAATCACCGACGAGTCCCTTTTCGAGCTTACAAATTGAGCCCATCGGGTGACTTTCGAGCAACCGAGCATTGCATCCAAAGTCGTTCGAGGATCGGAATTCGGAAACCAATATTCGAATTAGGTGAAAATCTTATCTATTTTGATTTTCGAAAATTTCATTACCTTATTTGAGATATTTGTTGATGCATATAATGGAAATTCCAACATATCATTTGATTCGCAACCACGCCTAGATTTTTTATTCCATCTATAAAGTTTTAGATGAAATAATTAATCAACTGGGAATAAAATTGATATTTTGATCTTTTAAGGCTAGATCAATTTATCGATTTTACTAACGAAATATTATCTCTTGATTTGAACGATGTGTGATATTTTTGATGATTTTGAATGGTTTGTCTTGTCTTTATTGCTTTATTTATCTTGAAATACGTTTGAGTTAGAATATTACATGCTTTAGGGTTATTTGCATATTTAGATTAAGCATTTTATTTATCATGAATTGTCGAAATAAAAAAAAAAAAACATAAATTTAGGATGTTAGATTTTTGTTTCACTAGCTTAAATTGCATGTTTAATTATTTGACATTTTTATTTCGAAATTAATAAAATAAAAATAAAAATCATCATGCATATGTCATGTAGAATTAGGGCATCATTTCAGGTCACTCATGGTACTCCTAAATTGCAAAAACCATAGTCCAAATCTTTCGCATCTAGCTACAATGCGAAAGTGAGTGATTCACACTCAACTCTTCACTCTTGCTCAAAAGACATCTATTAAAGTAAGAATAAGTCCCCAATCTGCTTCCCTAGCCAAAAAAGAAACCTTCAAGGGAACATCAACCTTCCAACTAGTTTTCCATGGAAAGAGTGTGCTCTGTTGGAATTGCATCTAAGAAAAGATTAGACCAAAAAAGTAGGATTTGACAGAAAAAGTCCTAGAGGTAAGGCAATTCCACCTTAACCTATCACCCTCTCTCACGTCTGACACTGCTCGATACAACAAATCAATAAAATTTAATGGTCCCAAACTTGAGTCGTAAGCAAAAAGTTAATCTCCCACACCATTCCTTCCTTGTTAGTCTTCCAACGATTAGTAAAAGGGAGGAGAACCTGGTCAGCTATGGGAATTTACAGCTTGAAGAGTGGCTAGAGATGTTCTATGGGAGTCAAAAAGCTTCTCTTCACATTAAAAGTATGAAAGACAGAATGAATCAATAGAATCTCAAGAAAGTGAGAAGATTCTCCATTGACAAAGGCGCTGTTAAGGAAAGATGGCAAGGTACATTGGAAGTGCCTACCCCCATTCCTCCTCTCAAGTACACATGCAAGTGATAAATGAGTTACAAGAATGTAGGAGTTATTACCCTCATAGATGAATCAAGAGTGCTAGAATTGGAAATAAAAAAGCGGTCAGACTTGATATAATGGTGATTATGGATAAGATAGGCATCGCGTGCTGGTCAGAATTTTCAGAGCCAAGAGAATGCCAGAAAATGGTAAATTAAGAGGCATTAAGATGATGAATAATGAAATTGTGGAGGAGGAGGAGGAGGAGGAGGAATTGAGCGTATGTTGAGGAGAGATAAGTGTGTTTTCGGAAAGAAATTTGGTTTGATGCTGGTGAGACCAACAATGGAGACTATCTTATTCATAAATAACTGAAATCATGGACCGAAGGAGTTATAGATGAAAGAAATTATTGCGCGGTATTCACGAAACTGAAGGAAGAATGTAAAGGAAAACACATGCATAAGCAAGTATCCAAACAATAAAAGACCTATGATGAAGCTGTGACTTCACTAAGGACATTCCGTGTGATCAGAAATTACGATGGAAGCATGTACTTGCTTTTTTTTTTTTTTAAATGTTTTCTTGTTAGGAGAAGCAAGCTTAAAGGTTCAACTTTGAAGCCATGCTTCCATGTCCCAACAATAAGAATAATGACAAGATCACTAGACACCTTCAAGATTTTGCTGCCCAGCACAGGTATCTCACCACGAGATAAGCTTAAATGAGTGAGACAAAGACGGAAGTAAGTTGAACTTTGGGGAACTAAAAGCTTTCATCATAGTAGATAAAAAGAAAAAGGAAAAAAAAAAGGGAAAAACATTGTATGCTTGGAACTTTTCAATCAAAGTACACAAAGAACACAGCATTTAGTATATTCAGTCAGAGGAATATTATAAATTAATGACCATCGAGAACAGGTAGAAAATAGAAGTATCACAAGGCAAGCTGTTCAATATGAAATTCCATATTGTCCACAATGCAAAATTCCATTCTTTTGAGTTGACATATTCATATTAAGGTCTTTATAGTCTGTCTGTCAGTCTGTCTCTCTCTCTCTCTCTCTCTCCACGGTCACCTCCCCCAAACAGGAAAATTCCTATTTCTCTATTTTCCACTTAACTTCCAAGCCTACTCCTCCACTTTTTCCCACATTTACTCATTTACTCTCGCATACATACAGCTCCCAAGCATGAATCCCATACAAAAACCATTGGTTTGCATTCCAACATAATCCCTCATCATAAAAGCAACTGCATCATGTACTTTTCTTTTGTTTATTTGAGAGTATCCATGCTAATTATTTTCTTCATGCAGCTGCTTCAAGTGTTCTCAAAACTTATGCATATCATAAATTGCTGTCTAAAAAATGGCCACAACAAGTACAAGCGCTTTCATGTAGAAAAAAGTTCCCCAAGTGACGACACGTAAACTAAGTCATTCAGTTTATAGAAAGACGGATTCATAGATTACTTGACAACTTCATGGGGAGATCTTGTCAGTTGAACTAGTGCTTCCATAGAAACCAACTCTTGCTCTGCATTATTACCATTTGTACCATTTGCAGAAGCTGAATTAGCCAAGGCCCGAGCAACCTGTGAAGTTTGACGCCATTCAATTGAAAAATGTATCAGTATTCCGCCCTTAACCAAGAGGAAGGGGTCGGCATTACGTTTCTAGCATCATAAGAGATCAGTCGTATGTTATCAGAAGATCAAGATATATGGTGAATGCTAAAGGCAAATAGTAATGAGAGTACTACCAACCACACATATCATGAACAAGAAGAATATTATTTTTCAGCTCATTTCCTTCAGAAAACTACCCTCGTTATTGACAAAATGACCATTATACGGGATTAATTCCGGCACTTCACTCTTCATCCTTCAAAACTTGAAGAGTGCATTTGTTTGGGAGACATTTTCCTCGTTTCAGATGCCAGGTACTGTATTACAAAACTATGACACTCGAAACGTTATAAGCAAGCATCTTTATGAGTAAAACGCTCCATGGTGTGAAACCTGTGAACTATTTCTACATCATGAGTTCTTTGAATGGAACCTCTTTCACCTGGGAAATGATTTATTTACTTGCAAGTGAAACAAATGCATCAGGTGAAATGACACAAGGCTACTAAGTAATGGATGACAGTTATGGCAATTTCAGATAAAGCTGGTGCTTATTGGTGTGTTATCTCGCGCCACTCTGGCGATATTTTTATCTGAATAGAATGAAGCACAGCACCTACTCTAGAACATCCTCGGACTCGCAGTTGCGAGCAAGCATAACCAAAGCATGCACTCCATTAGCCAGTGCGAGTTCCTTTCTACACTTGTCACCTACCAAATTTGCCAGAGCACCAGCTGTGAGTTGCTGAAGACAAGTGAAAGACCAATCCACTAGTAAGCTATCCTAAATCATTGATTTTGAAACAAATGAGAAAAGCAAAATTGCTTGCAGCTTGAACCAATGTAAAATGGGAAAACTTGTACCAAATCTTTATGAGTATCGGGCCACTTGATTATAAGATCAACTGTAGCTTTTACTCCACCAGCCTCAGCGATAGCCCCTGACAAGAAACCATTATCAATATCAAAATAAAACTCGATATCCTGCAAAAGTGATAAGCAAGCAACAATGACAATACCTTATGCTCTTCTACAAAAGAAAGATTCCAAATACCACCAATTGCCACTCTAGCAAGCCTCTTGTCCATTGACCTCGCCAAACTAGCAACAATATCGACTCCACCTTTTTCTATGACAGCTTTTGCAACATTGACATTTGCAGACAAGTATGCTATAGCCGGAAACATACCGAGAGGTCAACACATCAGACATGTTCTCAATTTCTTGTCTGTAAGGTGGAGTTAGTTAACATGCCGTTTCTATGTGTTCCAAATTAATATAATGATGAAACAAGGGTATTACGAAAGTAACTGGGTTTCCGCAAAAGGAAGGTGAAAATTTAATGCAATAGCTCCAAGTACCAGAAAAACCTTACCTGCTTATGCCTCTATCTCGCACTAATGCTGCAGCCCTTCCTTCATTAAGAGGAAAATGTTCATCAATTGCAACCAAATATGGAAGTGCAACTGCGGCTCTCTCTTGCACATCTTCTTGAGAGCTATCCATCAAGATGAACAACAAAGGAGCGCCTTGCCCAGCCAAAAATCAAAAATCATATAAACCCTCTTCGCACTTCACAAAAGCGTAAGTGATAGAATCCCCTCAAGCCAACGCATGATCTCACTGTTATGACACTGTTATGACTTTTATCTGAGTTTCTCCAGTCCCAAAATATATTTTTCTCTTTGATATCAGGAATATAGAAGCTATTTGTCTAGAAATATCTGTAAAAATGGCGAATACAGATTTTTCTCTAATCCTGAAATCGCAAAATCGGGTGCCAATGCTAATTCATCAACTCTCAAGCAATCGAACAACTTAGGTCAGTAGATGTGGACAATGCTTTCCTAGAGCATTAATAGCATCACTTCGAGGGAGATACCAATTTTACAATTCATTAGAGGAAAATCTTTACTCACCATTTTTACAGATATTTCTAGACAAATAGCTTTTCTATTCTTTAATATCAAAGAAAATAATATATTTCGAGACTGAAGAAACTCAGATAAAAGTCATAAGAGAATGGATGAGATCATGCATTGGCTTGAGGGAATTCTATCACTCACGCTTTTGCGAAGTGCGAAGAGCGATCGAGTGGATTTATATGACTTCTAGCTGGGACAAGGCACTCCTCTGATGTTCATCTTGATTCAGAGCTCTCAAGAAGATGTGCAAGAGAGAGCAGCAGCTACACTTCCATATTTGGTTGCAATCATTACTGCGAGATAGAGGCATAAGCATTCTCTTAGACCTTGTTAAATCTTGTCAAGAATTGGTACAATTTGAGCTATGAAGGTAAAGTTTTTCTGGTAATTGGAGCTATCGCAACTAGAGAATCTAGGGTCGGGGATTTGATTACACCAATTAGTGCCATTTCGGTATTTAATTTTGTTCATTTTATAAAAAAAAATTTCTGTCAAGCAGTTTGGATTGATTTTGTACCTATCCACTAATATATAAAGTGATTATGCAAGTACGCAATCATTAAATTAAGAATTAACAATTAACAATTAAGGAAAGTATTTAAATAAATTGCATAGAAGAGCAAATATTTAACATCAAATAAAATATGAACACTAATTCTAACTAGACTAAAGGGAAGCCAAAATCAACCTACCAAGATTAGACGATCAAGGGTTTTTGTCTTCAAAGACAACTAAATCCTAAGGTGAAGCCCTAAAGGCTTACTCAATTTTTTATAGCACGGCTCTAGAGTTAAGAAACTTCCTTTTTTTTTTTGAAGAAAACAGCTCATAAAATCTTTTTGAAAAATTTTTCAAAAGAAAATTTCAATTTCCTGACATTCTTCATTTTTTTTTTAAAAAAATCTAATTTTTTAATTTTTAACTTTTTAACTTTTTAATTTTTTTTTTTAAAGTCGAATTTTTAATATTTTCTGAAATTTTTGAATTTTTTGATGTTCTCTTAAAGTTGTTTGAATTTTCGGAATTTTTTTGAATTTTTATTATTTTCGATTTTTTATTATTTTTTGATTTGTTTTATTTTTTTTGAAATTTTTTTTTTAATGTATTTTTAATATTTAATATTATTATATTCGGGAAAACGGGTGCGGACCGGGTGGAACCCAATCCGGCCCATTGACCCGACCCAAACCCGGATCCAACTCACTCGAAATAAATTTTTAATTTTTAATTAATTTTTTTAAAGTTTTATAGCCTTTTTAAATGATTTTTTTTTTTTTTCGGTCTTTTCCTCACTTCGTCCTTTCCCTGCACGTTCTGCTTGACTGTCCTTCCCGAGGCCAGCTTTTGCCATTTTAGTTTTTCTATTTTTTTTATTTTGCTTTTCTTTTCTTTCTTCTGATTTTTTTTCTTGTTTTTTTTTAATTCTTTCTTTCTTCCCTCCTGGCCTTTTCACCGAACATCCCCATCTATTTGTCTTTTCTTCCATTTTTTGGGTTTTCCTCTTTTGCTTTTTTTTTCCTTTGTTTGTGTTTTTTTATTCTTTCTGCCCATCTTCTTCTTCTTCGATGGTTTCCTCCCATGCTCGAAGCTAATTTCCAAAGCTAGCCCGCACACCAGCACCGGTCGGAGTAACGGGCGCCAACCGTCGCCGGCGACCACCACCTAACGGTCGCCCGCTCCGACCGGCATCGACCGCCGCCGGCCATTTTCTCCGGCAACCAACTGACATTCTCTCCGACGCGAAGGAAAACACTTGCCGATTCGACGATACAAGGCCACTTCACGAAAATGACACCAAAGCACAGCAACACACAAGACGCGAACATCGAACAACCGTTATAAAAGTAAAGATGGGTTGATGGACAGGTTAATCACAGTCGGAACAGATATGGACGGAGAACAACTATCTCCAGGTTTCAACAAACTTGCAGAACTTAGCTATCTTTTAGGCATTTCCACAAGCATTTGGTGTGCGAGACAAATCTAAACCCCTACGACGCGTACTAGAACAGCTAGCAGCTTTCAGGGAGGACCGGCTCGGACCGAAGCTCGAGCGAACTAGTCGGCACGAGCTCCGGCCCAACGCCTCCCAAGAAACAAGGGACACACGGTCGAAACAAAAGCCTACCTGGTTCGAGAGGAGGACTGCGGCGAATGGCAGCTGACGAACGGACCTCCGGCGACGAACGTACTCATAAGTGCTCAAAGTAGTCTAAGATTGAATGTACCATACGCTGACTCGGCTTAGGCATTTTAAGAAACAAAGGACAGGCATGGCCCAAGGGGAGAAAAAAAAATTATTCGGGGCACGAACTTAGACTGAACAAAGAACGAACAAATCAAGACTCGAAATCAGCACAGGACGACTAGGGCACGGCGGCTACCCAGATACCAGATAGATCAAACAAAGAACGCCTAGGAACCTCAGGAAAAAAAAAAAGGAAAAAAAGAAAAAGAAGAGAGAATCAAAGCTAGGGTTCGCGTTTCAACGAGAAGGATTCATCACCATCGCGAAATGGAAAGCTAAACCAAACAGTAGCGAACCACAGAGATTCAGACCTTCCAGGGGAACGATCGAGGCGGGCGGAGAGGAATCCGAAGCGAGGGTAGGGCACCAGAGGATCGGGTGCTGATCGAGCGAGGACGAGCAGTAGAAATGCCGGCGAAAGAGGGAACAGATTTCGGAGAGCTTCAACGGGCGATCGGAGAGGCGAACTTCGGCGAGTGACCGGAGAGGCAAGCTACGGCAGGCGACAGAGAGATGAGCTTCGACGATCGGAGGGTGGGCTTTGCAGGCAGGGTCTTGGGACAGGAAAGGAAGCGAGGGGGGAAGGTTCTGCACAGGTGGTATGAGTGAAAGACAGCAACTCTCGGCCCCGGTCGAGCCGAGACAGGGCAAAACAGAGCATGGCGAGCGCTCGAAAGTGGAAGTCATTCGCCGGCTAGGGCACGACGGCTAGGCGGCTAGGAGGCGAGCCCGAAGAAGAGAATCCGAGCTCTGGCCACTGCCTTCATGTCTCCGGGCCGATCCTCGGGGCGAGCTCGAAACCGAGAAAGAAAAGAAAAAAACTCACCGGCGATATGGACGCCGGGCCGGAGTTTTGTCAGACAGCGATGATGGAGTCCGGGCGTGGCCAGATTTCATCAAATGCCGTGCTCCCCATGGTTGCTTTCGTGGAACCATGCATCTGCACCGTCCATTTCCACCATCCGCGCCGCTGAAGGGAAAACGAATCGTGGAGGTTTCATGGGCTCGTGAGCCCGTTTAATTTAGGGAAAATAAATAATCTTAATCTTGAATATATATATATATTTCTTTTAAAATAATTGTTTGTGTCACTTATAGAATACACAAGCTGCGTTGTTCAAAAATTTTATATAAACGATCACGATCATTTTTCTTCATTTTATACAAAAACAAATGGAGCCCTAGGATTAAGATGCTTTCCCTTTATTAAGATGCTCTCCCTTTATAGAATACTGTGACATTATCCACCTTTAAATGAATGGTTAATACCTTGAAAAACCCCAAACTGGTACATTTGTGACAAATTTACCCCAAACTATTTTTTTGATCATAAAAAATCCCAAACCGGTACACCTGTGACAAATTTATCCCAACTGATCATAAAAAACCCTAAACTTGTACATTTATGACAAATTTACCTCAAACTAATTTATTTGACCGTAAAAAACCCCAAACTGGTAAATTTATGACAAATATACCCTCCGCTAAATTGGATTAATACCATAAAAAAATCACAAAAATTGTTAACTGTGACAAACGGAATGTAAAATCTGAAATTGGTATACAAATTAACTATTATGTGTCATTTAACTTAATAATTTAATAGTAAAATTTAACGAAAACTAACAGAGGATAAAATTGTCACAAGTTTACCAGTTTGGGGTAAATTTGTCAAAGGTATACCAGTTTGGAGTTTTTTGTGGTCAAAAAAATAGTTTGGGGTAAATTTGTCATAAGTGTACCAGTTTGGGGTTTTTTAGGGTATTAACCCTTAAATGAACGACACTTTACTAAATAAAATAATTGAGAGTCCCGATTTACATATATCATGAGGATAATTTTTTTTTTTTTTTTTGAAGAACCCTCAAATTTGAAAAATTGTTTATCTATAAATATCAAAACTTTAAGAAGTATCAACCCTGGCAATGGTTGTTTTGGAAATGATGGTTTAAGATTTTGTTTGTTATGGGAATGAGGTTTTTATTTACGTGGTTTGCGCAATTCAATTAATCTTGTCCATTATGGATCTCAAAAGAGATTGATGTGTTGTTTTATTTAAAGAGTGTTTATAATTGATGCTAATGTGTACCTAAATGATAAAAAAGATGTCAATCCATTTTGGATCTCAAAATATGAGTATTATTAACGATTGTTCAAGTGCATTAGTTAAGACCACTAAAAACAGAAATAACATATATGGACCAACTTTCAAAATCAAGCGCTAACACATTTAGAAAAGTTACATACTTCAAATATAAAAGTCGATGGTTCTCATGCACAATAAATGGGAATTAGGAAAAACTTGTAACATAGAACTTCAAGTAGCAAGTCTTTGTAACTATGTCCCTAAAATTGTCAAAAGATAAGCACAATTTCCATCTGTGAACATGCCAAAGTTAGGTTCTTGATTGATCACACATGCAACTTGTTGCCATGAAGCCTACAATTATTATTTAATGGAAATTTGACAAAATGATCACTTGATTGGGTTTGCCGTCCTCTTCAAAATCGTATTGTTGCAAACTTACCACTTTTTTTCAAAGGAAAAAGAAATAAGTTTAGGGGTATTGCTTAAAAAGTGAGCCTATGACCCTCGATTAAGTGTGAGCTTTCTTAAACCCATACCCCATGCGACGCTGGGTATACAATTTTTGCTTTAATCAACACTATATGTATTCTAATTAAGGAGTCACCATTAACCTATTAGATTGGCTAGAAATTAAGTGAGGCACACAATTAGAAAATCTAGTTTTAGAAACTTGATTACACTAATCGATCAACAAGTGTCTCTTTGGTACCTAATTTTTTTATTACAAAAAGATGTTTGTCAAGCAGTTTAGATTAATTTTAAATCTATCCATTAATGCATGAAGTAAGGGTGAACAATCATTAAAGT